>JBAWJQ010005959.1:0-1200000 GCA_037783105.1 Bactrocera zonata | reverse complement strand
TCCCTTTATTTACATTAAGACCTTTCACACACACACTGACGCAATCACACACAGTCACACATAAACACATATATGTAAGCGAACTCACAGTCACACTCACTTGTCGCTTAGCAGAAGAAAATGTTTGTGAAATTAAACGATTTGACTGACAAAGAGATTATCACAATCAGCGCGCAAAATTTACATACCAACACGCGTATTTACATACACAAATACATACATACACTTGTATATGTGTTTCTAACACTAACTTCCTTTACACCCTTCCTACACTCAAGCGCAAATTTCTTGGAGTCGCAAGCAAGCTAACGAACTGTGTTCTCTTCCTTCTAGTCTCCTAATATGGCTTACATAGTATGTAATTGTATATGCGCTGGCATTATTCATGTAAACCACTTATCTACAATTAATTATACAATATGTGTAAATGCACTTGCCGGGTTATGAGTGGGACACTCAGTGGCTGTGCTTCAGGTTGTCTAAGAAGAAGGAGCTTACTCTTTCAAAGATGTGCTTTGTTTGAAGACTTCTTACCCTTCCAAGAAGAGAAACTTCTGCACGGTTAAGTAGGTATAACTGGTCGTATTGTACAGTTAGAGTTTCGCAACTTAGCTCTTTTCAGACAATTCAGTTCCTGGAGCACTTTTCTACTAACTGGACAGCTTGTGCAATTAGATCAAGGTCTATAGCAAATTTATTAGAAATTTTTGATTGAGTTCCTTTAAAATATTTTGTTTAAGCTTTAGCTGAAATGAGAATAAAGAAGGTACCACCGCAGTCCTCACTTAGCTGCGGCAATAAGGGAGTTTCTGTCTGTCCAAATGAGAGTAAGCTGTGGTTGAACCTGGAAGCCAGAGTATGCTACGATTCGGAAAAAAAATATTGTGGGTCCCTATTTTGATACTTACTCTTAACTACTTCTTTACTTGACAGAAGAAAGCTCTGCCTTTCTAAACTAAGCCAGCTGATATTATAAAGCGTATTCTGTAGACAATAATAAATAAAACGCATATAAATTGGTACACTGGAAATTGTAATTAACTTGGTATGACTGTCGTCTATTAATTTTCCTAATATGAGCGCAATCTGTCAACCAGTTTATTTACAGCAGGTGCTTAAATCGGTACACCTCAGTAGTGCGTTGCGATTTTTACAATGGATCAAAGTATCGTACAAAGAATATCTCTCAAATTTTTTACAATATTTCTAACCAAATTTCGTGTGCGGAACCGTTGCGAATATTGGAAAAGACTAACAGTGATTCAGTTTTATCAAAAAAACAACCTACGAGTGATACAAAGCTTTCAATGATGCTCGAGAGATCGTTGAAGACATGCCTCGTTCTGGACGACCTTCGACCTTGTCCGCTGATGAAAATATTAAAATAATGAAGAATATGGTGCTTGAAAATCGTCCGGCAAGTGTTAGAGAGTTAGCAAGACAAGACAGAAGAATAAAACACGTTCTTTCTCGACTCGCTCCGATAAAGAGTACGATTGTGACCGAGTTTAAAGCCAAAAACGCATTGAATGTCATCGATCAACCACCGAGTTCAGCAGATTTGGCTCCGTTTGATTTTTTCTTGTTCCTCAAATATTCCGTGGAAACCGTTTTCAGTCTATGGAAGAGATAAAAGAAAAATCTAGGAAGAAGCTGAAAGCTTATGAAAAATGTTTAGCGGGCTGAAAAAATCTGTGGTATAAGTGTATTACATCTGGTGGGGATAACTTTGAAGGCGACAAAATAAATGGATCTGCCCATTATTTACAACTTTTAGCTACTTTACAATTTAATTTAATGTAATAATAGTAAAAAAATTATTTCTGACAAGTGATGGTGACTGGTTCAAATAAATTTCAGCCGATAGGCCCAACTTTTTACAATTTTTTGTAATATTTGGCATATATAAGTGTTATAAAATATTGTAAATCTGGCATCACTCCACTTCTTATTCCTTTTATACTCTTCTTATGTATATTATATTCAATAAAGTCAGTCGTCATCTTACATTGAAACTGCGTGTACGTAACTCTGTTTAACAAGAAGCAATAACGTCTCTCCCAAGGCGTCAATCGTATTGGTCTTATCTGCATAGACAAGCCACTTCATATAACACCATCTTGATCTTGGAGTCCACGGCCTAAGCCAACGACACGAGATAAGGCGCTCACTAAAAGTTTATCCGACTTGTTGGCACCAAAGGCGAAGAAGCTATTAACCATGGCTCTATAGCGTTCCCCATTGACTATAATATTATAAACGGCTTCATTTTTGAAAAAAGCTTGACCACTGAATCCCTTTGCCCATAGAACCAAAATGGCTTGTGAATTATCAGCACTCTAAAGGCGACAATTCTGGCTATTAAAGCACCTCTCAGTCAGAATAGAGCTTTATCGCTAAACAAAATTTCTTTATGAAAATCGGGATCAGTTGCCATCTCGTTTTAGACGCTTTTACCAAACATGCAACAAATTTAATTGGTCGTTCGGGTCAAATTACCAACTCTGCTGGGAGGCTATGTCGACTGAATATTAGCTGCAACATTGCCTCATTGAAAACTACTCACCTATAAAATACTCGTTATTTTGCAGAACTGGAGTATACCGGGAAATATGTATACATATACATAGTAAGCCAGGCTCGAAACACCTTACTTATATAATGAAGAGGGATCAGTGGGAGCGCTACTAAAGTCAGAGCCTTTAATGAGTAGGGTTCTCAAAGAAATGTATTCTAAAGAAACCAAAGAAAGTAAGAAACAAGTAAGGAAGAGCAAAGTTCGGATATAACAAAACATTTCTTGCTCTTGCAACTTTGCAAGAATTAAAGTCAGAAGGTACCTTCAGATACATAAGGCTTGTTAGGTATACGGTGTCAAGGGCGAGTTTCCATTTTGACTTACAGACAAAACATTCTTAGAAAGGGATATCCATGAATTTAAATTATATTAGTTTGTCAAAAAAGTCTTGCGGTATTTTCGCTAGTTGGCGCTGAAAGCGCGTAATTCTAGTTTTATTCGTCGCATCGGGTCATGCTATACCTTTTTGGAAAGCTCATTTCACGCGCTAACACGTGTTTGATTGATTGTCGTTTCTTTTAAGTCGTTCGTGAGTTATAGCGTCGCAAATATGGAGCAAAATAAAGAGAAAATATGGCATATTTTACAGTACTACTACGATAAAGGCAAAAATACATCTCAAACCGCCCACAAAATTTATGCAGTTTATGGACCCGATACAGTTTCCATTTTCACCGAACAATGATGGTTTCAACGTTTTCGTTCTGGTGTAGAGGTGGTCGAAGATGCGCCACGCTCCGGAAGGCCTGTCGTCGAAAATTGCGATAAAATCGCTGAATTGGTCGAAAGAGACCGGCATAGTAGTCATCAAACTGTTTAAGCCATTTTAAGAAGCTTGGAGTCACTAAGAAGCTCCATGTATGGGTGCCACAAGAATTGATTCAATAAAAATACCGCAAGACTTTTTTGACAACCCATTATATATCACAGATTGGCCGATTTTTTCGGTAAAAGATCAACTGTAGGTACTAAGGTTCACTTATTTGTTACATAAGGACACGAACTGCCCCGCGGAGGGGATAGTTCCGAAAATTGTAGCTGTTCTGATTAGTGCTTCAGATAGAATACGATATGAAAACCATGGGGCGGCCTTGAGGCATAATCTACCGGCGGCTATTACCGACGACAAGTACTCGCAAAAATGATATGACTTCGACCACTTGAAAGGTGACCAGTGACGGTTTAGGAAATAGGACTACTACCCCATTCAAACTATATAAACAGCAGCGCTCTTAATGGTGGAAAAATCAATCGTATGGCAACACCGATAAGACTTTTAGTATAATCCGCGATGGACAGATCTCTCGCTTGTAATATTGGAAGTTACTTGAAAGGTCTTTCGTGCATGCATACTTATTTGAACAAGTTCTAATTTTTAATCCTACATATGCAGGTTACGAGTATTAGAACAAATCTGAGGAGTACATGTTATGAGAGAACAGTTAACTTTAAACTATTTACGATGAACCAGAGCTCTATGCTCCAGACACTTTACTATCTACAGCGCAGCTCCGAGCAAAGCCATCAAATTGACTACGGCCTGAAATGCTTAATATGCGATTCCACCTAAGACTCTTAAGAACTCAACGTCCAAAGTCTCCAGTTTCAAATATCAATTACCAAATAAATGTATTCAATGAAAGAACAAAGTTGAAATTTGTAATAATTAATTATAATAAAAAATACTTCCAAATTTCACCAAAATAACTTAACATAATCTATCACTAACATTTTACGAAATTGCCCTCTCCGCTTCTTGTTTTAACTACCTGCACTCTAACCTAAAAATAGCTGCATAACAAAGTAGCGGCATAATTTGTTATGCATTTCGCTGTTGCTGCTATGCTCACCATGTTTAGCATTAGTTTACGAGACTAAACTTTCTATACACCAAAGCATCCATCGACACCGTGGAATTCCGAAATTTGTAAATGCAATTAAAACTTTAAACTGCAGGATAGCTTAATTACTTACAAGCATTTTTTCGGCCTAAAATATATTTTTGACTTAGCGGTTATTTATGGCATGTACTCCTCCACTATAGCTATTACTTAATCTACTCCTAGTGTAATTAGATAGTTGGATTTGGTTGAGAAGGATGAAGTTCGACGGTTGCTCGCTTTGGTTTATGTCAGAAAAGGGTAAGGAGAACGGAGAAATGGTAATAATAGAAGTAGTTATGTCAAAAAATTGCATGATAGCTTGGATAAACTGTGCCAATGACACTAGGCAGGCTGTGCTAAAGTCATATTGTACAAGGCAACCGACACTATGAGGCCCGTATACTCCCAATTGAAGACACATAATGAACTCTTCTGCTAGCAGTTTCTGAGATTTTTCGTAAAAACCATCCCTGCAGTCGCATGTGTGAAACCGAACTGCCTTCTAGGCACATTAAGAGGTCCTTCTTCAACTACGTCGATGACATAAGTCGACCAGACTTCGGACGCAACTAACTGCAGACATGCACTGACCGCCATTTACAATACAGCCATAAACACCTTCACCGACCTCCTCTCAGTGAGTGGCCTACTTCGAGTCAAACCACCACCCATTGCAAATGACCAGTTCTCGCGAGAATCGAGAGTGACCCTTGCCCAGCTTCGTTCTGGTTACTGATTGAACTTCTACTTATCCAGAATCGACCCCGACATACCAAAAGTATGTCCAACATGCAACGGATCCCCGCATTATTCTAACTACCCCCATACAAGCCCATCTATTCCTACACATCTGACACCCTTCTTCCTATGATCCGTCGAACCTTAAGTACTACCCCGACGGGTTCTAGAAAACGTTTACAACAACACACCATACATAAGCAGTGTCAAATTTAAATAAGATAATATCTCAAATAAAAAAGTTTTTTGTACATTCAACTGATTTTGATCGGTTGGTTTGTATAGATAGAAAAGTGATGCGATACTGATGGCTATGCCAAATGAGCAGCGGTCCTGTCAAAAAAGTCTTGCGGTATTTTTATTGAATCAATTCGTGTGGCACCCATACATCGAGCTTCTTAGTGACTCCAAGCTTCTTCCAATGGTTTATAACGGTTTGATGACTACTATGCCGGTCTCTTTCGACCAATTCAGCGATTTTATCGCAATTTTCGAGGACAGGCCTTCCGGAGCGTGGCGTATCTTCGACCACCTCTACACCAGAACGAAAACGTTGAAACCATCGTTGTGCGGTGGAAATGGAAACTGTGTCGGGTCCATAAACTGCACAAATTTTATTGGCGGCTTGAGATGCATTTTTGCCTTTATCGTAGTAGTACTGTAAAATATGCCGTATTTTCTATTTATTTTGGTCCATGTTTGCGACGCTATAACTCACGAACGACTTAAAAAAAACGACAATCAATCAAACACGTGTTAGCGCGTGAAATGAGCTTTCCGAAAAGGTATAGCATGACCCGATGCGACGAATAAAACTAGAACTACGCGCTTTCAGCGCCAACTAGCGAAAATACCGCAAGACTTTTTTGACAACCTAATATAAAAGTCTACGCTTCAGGTTAGGTTAGGCCGCAGGATTGATCTAAAAATCCATAAATCTTACTTGGATAGACATACTTCCTTTGTGTTACTCCTTAAGGTGCTTCACCTTATAGAAGACATAGACGAAGCGTTTTGAGCTCACCACAAATTTTTCAAAGCATTCAATATCAATCCCAGACATTTCGCTATTTTCTGTAAAGATGTGTATACCGAGATATTTCAATCTCAGTCCGTCAGAAGCTGGGCAATTAAGGAGAAAGTGACACGATAATTCCATCTCACCTTCTCCATACAGTTTTGGCAAAGAGCTTCATACGCGGTGTAGCGGGATTGACATTGTTGAGTATAAACAGTTTGGGGATTCTCTTACCAAATCTCCATTCTGAGCCAGTTTTCGTTGTTGGCGAACGCTTGCTGAGCTCACTGGGGGTTCATAAGTCCAGCGCTAGACCGCAAGAGGACATCGCCTTCAATCGGATGCCATTGCAGTAAATGTGCTCGCTCTAGCAAATGTGTGCAATCAACTTTTGTTGTCAAAAAGTTGGCGCCTATTCTAAAAAAAGCCCGGTATTATCAGTCCATATATTTTTTCATAAACTGACACCTTTATGGAGGTATTCTACTGTAGAATTTTGAAAAATTCGATTTTTTTTTTCATATATTTAAAGTTTAGACCCTTAAGAACATATCCTCCAAAGGATTTTTAAAAATTAAAATGATTTTAAGAGCTACAGTTACTTTAGTGACGCAGTACATAGCCCGGTTCAGCCGTATCGAATTTAAGCGCGTTTTTCCACACGGTACCGGCATTATCTCAAGTTCTATACAACCGATTTACTTGAAATTTTGTGTGAACCTTCTTTATATAATCCTTTATCGTTCCTACCAGCATCGTGTCATTTTTCTTTTTAATATTTAAAAAAAAAAAATCAGGAATTTCAATAAAAGGGTAAAAATGATTTTTATTTTCAGGCAGTCGCCATTTTTCAAAATTGTTTTTCGTGTTCCCTGAGGTAGGAACTATAACAACATCCTTACTGATTAAGAATTTTTTTAATTTTTTTTTTTTCAAACTACCAGGAGAGTCAGAATCAATGTCACCAGGATGCGCCATTTTTTTTTTACACCTGTCTCTCCCCTCTAATTATTTTAATTTTTAATAGTTTTTTGTAAAATTTTTTTTTCTGTATTCTTAAGATATCAATAAAAAATCCATAAAAAAATGGATAGCAAAAATATTTTTACGTTATTTTTTTTTTTAATTCAAAACACTGCCCAAAATTTGATTTCTAGACTAGAATACCCCCTTAAACACACAAAATACTGTATTTGTATGTACGATGCTAATACTCGTTATACGCCCATGCGTTTGTTTCAATATTAACGGTGCATCTTTAACCAGTTAATCGTAAAAAACGAGTTGTATATTATAGCAAATACTCGTTTTGTATTTTAATATGTATCAATAGTATTTTAACACATACCTGCATATGAATCCATGATTATAAATGCACTAAAAAACTCTGTATACGAGTATATGTTTGCTCCTCCGAACCGGAATTGTCGCATTACTAGCGCTTATTTGTTATGACAGCTTTCAGTGAAAAAATTATAAAAATATTTATTCACATATATTGATAATTTAATTTTCATTCTATTGAATATTACTGTCGCTAAATTTTAAGCAAACTGTCTCTTAATTAAAAATTCCATTTTTTCATCAAAATTACTTGCCTAACAAATATTTTGTTTTGCTAAAAGAATTTGAATAAAATTAGAGCGAAAAAATGCTTCGCGACAATTTAAATTCACCCCTTTTAATGCCCTGAAAGTGGTATGTTAAGAATGCCACGATGCTCGTAATGCCCGAAAGGAAACTTGGGAGACCCTTTAACTATGCTACTATGAGCAAACAATAGTTAGGCTTTGTTCATAAATTTAAAATTCTAATCCTCAAAATAATCCCCCTGGCCACCATACACTTGTGCTAATTATCGAAACAGTTGTTAAAGTCAATTAACACAAAATTTAGTGGTACTTCTTTGTTGAATAATTTCACTTATCGTAAAACTCACGGAATGTACTTTATGTACAAGTACTTCAGAAAGACAAGTGTATACTGAACACTAATGATTATTTTGATGTGACTTTTGGCACAGATGTCAGTGACAGACATAGCAACCTAAAGATATTATATAGACAAATGGTTTTTCGCGCAAAATGTAAATTAAAAAGTCTTAATATTTATTGCCCACAGTAGTATTTTAAGTATTTCTCCTATCACACTTCACATAATAAGAAATTCCTCAGATTTGATATTTACTAAATATCAATTTTTGATTTGTATTTACTAAAAAGTTACTAATTTTTCTAGCTTTGTATGTAACTAAGTTGTGACGTCTAAATTTTGTCGCAAATTTGCAATGGAACCAATCGTATAGTTAGACAGACGCACGACAGCAAATTTGTGATAGATTCAAGACAGAAACTTTATGTAACTTTACAATGGACTGTATAGTGTGTGTGCAAGTGATCATCCTCCAGTTTGAGAGATCAGCAATAAAACCTTACCTAACTTTTTGATTTATCAAGCATTTGAGAGCAGTGAATCACATGTGCACCTACCCTTTCGAAACAAGTTTACTCTAATGGATAATACGCACCCTCAGAGACAGCATACAGTTCCTACCGTAAACATTATTTTTAGAACAGTATCCCAGAAGACCTGAATAAGACCACCCGCTTTCACGTGTAACAGTTGCAGCTGTGCTTATGGAAGATTTTATGGAAGGATCTTGGTCTTCAGGCCTACAAACACCAAATCGTGCAAGAGTTGAAGCCGAATGCCCATCAAGCGTGTCGTACATTCGATCAGGGTCTAAATGAAGGTGGCCACCGATTCCGCTTTTCACAAAAACACATTTTTAAACGATGAGGTTAACTTTTGATTAAAACAAAATTGTCGCACTTGGAGTGATGATAATCCGAAAGTAGCAAATTTTTCCTCAAATAGGAGGATTTTGATTGGGCGACCTTGGGCTCCAACATTAAGGCGTTATATGCCATACAACCAACGCAACAATCAATTTATTAAAGAAATTTTTGTTGAGTGCCTTATCTCCTGCCGTGAGAGTATGTCACGATCTCCAAGATCACCTGATTTAACACCCCTGAACTATTTTTGTATACGTTCGGTAATGTATAGTCGCTTGTCTCTTTAGAAGTATTGAATTCAGTTGAATAATTGTGGGTAAAACCACGTCAAGTGGTCCACAAAAATTTCGAAAAATCACCGATTTTGAAAACGACGTGGTTTGACTCCTATCTTCTCGCTTTCACATTATTTACAAGAGTACAGCAACGCCGATGAGGAAGGACTAAAAATGCTTGAGAGAAAAGCGCTTTCTTGTGCTTTATAAACACTTGAAGAAGGTAATTAACTTATATTGAGAAGTGACTATTGAGAACTTTTCGAGAAAAAAACTACCATGGGCTTCTTAATTATTAAGAACAAGCGATGATATATATGTTTAGCGATGCCTTGACATATTTCTTTAGAGAACTATTTTTGAGACTACAAGTTGTATTCAATTTTTGTATGAATTTTTAAAGGCCCAACATCCGACAATTAGAATGTGAAGACCCAACTAACTATAATTTTGGGAATGCAGTTAAACAATAATTCTATTCCTGTCTATTATATCACTAAAGCTGCTTAATTCTTAAGTGTCATTGCACTTAAATTTACCAAAAGCCACGATGAAAAATTGTAGTTATATGTGATGTGCATTTCAAATTTCATGAAATATTTTCTTATAATTCAAGCAAAGCTCATGAAGATACGCTTGCCTGTGAAGACTCTTATTTTTATTTATCATATGGTACAATAGTTATTTAACCGAAAACTATTTGTTCACACACCCAACCTGTTGTGCTTCGACAATTGACTAGAAACTCGCCACCCGGTGGCTTTAAAGCGCCTTATTACCATATTCATAACTTACACACACCCAGCAGAAATGCCAAACGAATGCAGGAAGGGCAAATAAAAAGTCACGTCGAGCCAAAGAAAATAAAAAAAAACACACAAAGCAAATAATAAAACAACAAGAGTTACACGCGACAGATCCAATAAAAATCATATGAATTACGTCGGAGCCGCAAAGAAGCGCTTGAAACAAGTACAAAGCAAAGCGCATGCGCGCCTCACTCAATCGTACCGGCATGCCCAACCGACCTGGCTCGAGTGCTCAACTCATACAACAAAGCCACAAAACTGGCTAAACTGCTCGCCGGTGGCTTTTGTATCACGTTAAGCCGTAGTTGTGGCTTGAAAGTGAATTGAGTGGAAATAGACGGCAACCGAGCTTTTCGAAAGCTTCAACAGTGAATTTCTTCAGTTGCTTCTTGCAATTTCTACGAAGACAACGACGTTCAGTTGACGGTCTACATTCGTTCGGGAAGTATCGTCGCTGTGGTAACGGTAGTGGCTGTTAGTGCGTGGATCAAGAGGAAGAAGAGCGAGAGAGGACCTAATAGTTGAATTAATTCGGTGTTAAACGCTTTTCAATCGCATTTAAGCGGTTGTTAGAATATACACTAACAAAAGAAGTATCTTTGCATAGATATCGCTTGTTTTCGGTTTAAAAATAAAATGCATAAACGTACGATGGACTTAACTCTGGCGTTAAGTGCTTTGTTGGCACTTTCTTCCGTCGCAGCTGGTAAGTTGAATAACTGTTAAATACCAGTCTATATACAGATAAAGTGAAATAATGAAAAGATATGTAAATAGAAATAAAATGAAATAAAACAAAATTAAATTGAATAAAAAAAATTCAATGAAATTAAATTAATCTAAATTAAATAATATAATAGAAAAAATTTAAATCATTACAAATTGCATTAATTTAATTAATTTAAAATTAATTAATTAAAAATAATTAAAAGAAAATTAAATTAGATTAAATAAAATAAAATGATAGAAAAAATTTACATTGAATTAACTAAATTAAATTATGATTTATTTGAAATTAAAAAAAAAATTAGATAAAACGAATTGAATTCAAATTGCTTATTATAATTAAATTAATTTGAATCAGCTTATAATAACTTGAATCAAATAAAATTAACCCATGTTAATTAAAATTAAATTAAACTAATTTAAATTAAATAGAACTAAAGTAAATAAAATAAAAATTTAAATTCTTAAATTCAGTTGTGTTCAATATTTTATGTATTTTATTTAACTTTAATTAAATATACATAATTTAATGATTTAATTTTTGAAATTATAATTTAACAAAAAAACCATTGAATAATTTAATTTTAAAAATAATATTTATAAAAATTTTAATTATAAATTTAATTAATATATTTAAAATTTTAAAAATTAAAAAATTTAATTAATTAACTATTTAAAAATTAATTTTTATTAATTTAATAATTTTAATTTAAAATTAATTTTTATATAGTTAAAAATTTAATATTTTAATTTTTAAAATTCATTTTAATTTAATTTTTAAAATTTTAAATATATTAATTATTTTTTTAATTTATTTTAATTTAAAATTAAATTAATTAACTATTAATTAAATTAATTAACTATTTAAAAATTTAAATTAATTAATTTAATAATTTTAATTTAAAATTAATTAATTTTTTTATTTATTTTAATTAATTAATTAATTTAAAAATTTTAATTAAAAATGAAATAATATAAAAATTAATTAATACACTTAAAATTTTTTAACTTAATTCCTTAATTTAATTTCAATTAATGAAAACAAATTAATTTAATCAACATAGTTCAAATTAATTTTATTCAATTAGCAAAAATAAAATAAAAATTATTTAAAATACAAAATTAATATTATTAGTGGTATATACAGTAAACCTCATACAGTACAATACGGTAACTGCATGACGTATTGAACGAGTTCCGCATGTGTGGAATGCAACAAATTGTCTACGTTGCGTTTTCCATAGATTTCCTTACTTTTTGTTTTGCTTCGATTTTGCTTAACACTGACAGTCGGCAGCTTTTTTCTAATGTTTATATTTCTTTGTGTTATTTATACTTTCATTTTCTTAATATTTTTTGTGATTTTTATTATTATTATTATTTATTTTCTTGTAATAAATAAAACACGCGGCGACTTTCAAACTAACTCCAGCCTCTTAACCGTTTGTTAGGTTAGCGCGGGGTATTGGCGCATGGACGTGAACTCTTTGTTGCAGCCACTTTGTTGCTGGTGTGGTATGACTGGTATTTCTTGATTTGCTTTGTGTTATTTCTTCATTTGTCGTCAGCTTATCTTTACTTTTTGTAGTTTTTCCCCACCTCTCTTATTTTTCACATAGCTTTTGTCTGCTTGCCGTGCCCCACAGAAATTAGGTAATACTTGTGCGCGGAGAGTTTTCACTCTCACGCTATCACTCTTATACATACGATTTTATTGACTCTTTCTCTTATCAATGTTGAATTTCGTTGTTTTCACAGCGCGTAAATATCGAACTATTATTAGCTGAAAGCTTGGGTCCACATTTGCTATATATGTATATCCGCATTGCATATCGCTGAGTTTTTTCTATTACTACATGACATTTATTTATTTTTTATTTTTTTATTTGTCATTTATGCCAACAATATGACCGTTGGTCGCTTGACATTTGCTCGAAGTAATGCAGTGTTAATGTAACTGTTTAGTTGTCAGCTGAGCTTTTAGGTTTCTATCTGACTTACTTGACGTCCTTGGTCACATAGTATATATAAATATAATACAAAATGTGCACTGCGTTGACTTCCTACTCCATTGAACCCGCCAAAAGCGTTTACTTAAGTCAGTTAGTGTCACTTACACATCAGACTTGCAACAAGTTGCAGTCATAGATAAACTGTGGCAAGGTCAATTCCTTGCATCGAATATCAAATGGCTGACTACTATCAATTGCAGCAATTTCAGTGTCAATGTCGCCATTTATTATCTTGCCTAATATATAATTATCGATTTTGTATAATTGTGGAATTTTCTTATTGCAGAACCTCTTAGACTGGCGGTTTTAACTAAACAAGCTAGAAAAATCAATGTTCAGAATATTAGCAATGATTAGCTACTGTTGGTATAATACAGGGTATTCCAATTTGGTGCAAAGCTATTTTTATTAGTTGTTTTTACAAAAAAGAGTTGAGAGGAATGATTGTGTGAAAACCTGCATTTGGTCTTTTGATTGGAAATCCTGTTGATCACATCTTTTATAAATACGTTACCTTAACTCAGGCGCTAATTATCGCGTTAATGTTGTCTACAACCCTTTTCATTTCTAATATCCTCTCAGGAAACACGATCCATAGGTTATTCATTTGAAATCCTATTCTCTCCTCGTGTGATCCCTAGGCAATTGCCTACACCACAGTGTGTAATTGAACTTCATACCGTTCCCACGACTGTCGGGTCTAAGTAATCGGCACGAACCTTGATTTTTATCCAGCCAAGACTGTCAACCCGGCATCATTTCTTGAAATTACCTGAAGAATATTTTCTGCTGCTAAAACAAAAGCTAAACCCCATATTTAAATCAAACAACATGCAATGTTTTCTATTGAAAGTTTTCTGCATTAAAAGATGCATACATTGTAACAGTAAAAAATTGTCTAAGACACACGAATTGATGAAAAAGTTTATAGTGATCATTTTATGAGCCGTACTCAAAAATTTTAAGTGATTCACAGGATAAAACTCGACGTAAAATTTAAATGACGACCAAGGCATTAAATACGGAGGCGTTGAAGAGTATTTCTGCATAAAAAAATCGATGCAAGTTCTAGTTGATTGTTCCAAACGATGTACGATGTATATTTAGCACACATTTTTTAAGTATTTTTTTTTTTTGTGTGTTTGGGTTGGGTATACACAATATTTATTCCTCATATTGCAATACTGCTTTCAAAACAGTTTATTTTTTTAATTACATTTGCCAAGCTGGAAGTAGATAGCCATATCTTTGACATTTGTTCATATATATATTGCGCCTAAAAAATAAAATATTTTGAAAATTCTTTATTTATTCTTCCAAATCAATTTCATCCCCTTCAAAGTAATCCCCTTCCGATGCAATGCACTTATGCCAACGGATTTTCCAATCTTCGAAAGACTGGTTGTAGTCACCTTCCGGGATGGCCTTCAGTTTCGTCTTCGCTGCGGCTTGAATCTCCTCTATCGTATAAAAACGGTGTCCCCGAAACGGTCTTTTGCGCTTGGTGAACAGCCAGAAGTCGCACGGCGCCAGATCAGGTGAATACCGTGGTTGCGGAACGATATGGGTTGAGTATTATCGTGGTGTAAAAACCAAGAATTTTCTTTCCACAATTCCGGCCTTTTTAGGCGGATAGCGTTACGCAAACGACATATAACGTTCAAATAATATTCCTTGTTGACTGTTTGACCGGTTAGAAGTAATTCATAATGCACAACACCACGATAATCGAAGAAAACAGTCAACATGACCTTGATTTTTGAGCGACTTTGGCGCGATTTTTTTGGTCTCGGCTCTCTTTTGGCACGATATTCGCTCGATTGATCGGTTGTTTCGGGGTCGTAAGCATGGATCCAAGTCTCATCGCCAGTTATAATGCGTTTTATGACACCCTGTTTTCGGTACCAGTCGAGATTTGACGCGCTTGAGGCCCAAAACATCCTTCAAAATGGTATTGGCTGAGCCTTTCGATATGCTAACTTCATCAGCAAGGTCCCTTATTGTTAATCGACGTTTTTTCAACACCAAATCTTCAATTTGTTGAACTTGAGCTTCGTCGGTTGAGGTTGATGGTCGCCCTGGATGCTTTTCGTCTTCGACACGTTCACTGCCGGCTTGGAACTCACTATATCACTTGTAAGCAATTTTTTTTAGACATAGCCTCATCACCAAAGGCTTTCTGCACCATCCTTAACGTATCCGCAGCAGAAAATTGATTCCGTAAACAAAATTTAATGCAAATTCCTTGCTCAACATATTTCGATACTGCAAAAAACGAAAAACTCACTCTTAGCAGCTCACAAAGCGACACGTATCTCAAACACTAATGAATATTTTGACATGAAATTTGACATAAATGCGTCTGGCAGTACTACCAAACTAAAAAAAAAATAATTCTTCAAATCCTTCGACGCGCGCAGTTTAAATTCAAATATCACTTTATTTTTTGGGCGCAGTATATACCGCTGGCTCAAAAATGGACGATGGAGTTAGTGCGAGGATAGACCATCTAGAGTCAGGCATAAGGCAGCCTTTTGAATTGCTGGACCACTGCAGTATATTTCAACTAAGGTCTTTGCTATAGCAAAAGCCCTGGAATCAGCGTCTAATGCAGCTACAGGCATTTTCAGAGTCAACATCTCCATAGAGAGCCATGTAGCAATCAAGGCAGAAACCTCGTGTCGGTGAAGGAAATCAACACCCAATGATGGATAATGAGGCCACAGTGTCTGTTAAAATGACGACTCACCATGAACCAAGTAGATAGATAGATAGATATGTTATTTGATGTAATGCCCCGCGACCTAGGGTCTATTGTGCCCTCTCCTATATCACATGACCACCCACAGCCCCAGCAGCCTGAACAGTTACAGGAGTTTGCCGGGCGCTAATGAGATGATGTGATCCCTGCTGATGTAAACGGAATCCAGGGCCTTAAGCCTTTTTCCACAGATTGCTGTGCAATCCAGGATTAGGTGTGCTGGTGTTTCCTGTTCCAGGTCGCAGAACCGGCAGTTAGCACAGGAGGCCATGCCCATGTTGGACAGGTGTTTCCTGAGCTTACAGTGCACTGTGTAGATTGCGACGAGGAGACGGAATTTTTCACGGGGGAAGTGAATTAGTTCAACCAAGTAACTGAACTCCATCTAGTATCGCCAAAATTGTCTTTGTCTCATTGGCCTACCAGATTTTGTACATTAACTAGTATTATTCTCTGGTTTATTAGCGTCCACGTAACCTCCAAAAATTTTAAAATCGAAATTTTAATATTAAAGTGCATTATCTATAAAAAATATAACCGCAAAAATGTTAAGTCTACCATAATTAGCAAAACCTCAAAGACATTAAGCCGCTTTCAGTGAAGAATATGTCAGCAATTTGTTGAGATTGCGAAATTCTTCAATCACAGCAGCCGTTTTATAAAAACACTGGACACACCATGGCGCTGAGCAACTTTATTTCTGAATGTCAAATGGTTATGGCAAAACAAGTTTTACAAGGAACAAAAAAAAACACGAAACATTTATGCGATAATTTTACAAAGAAAAACCAACACACACGAGTATATACGAGTATATACGAATTTACGCAAGTCTTTTCGAGTTATTTCGCTCGAACAGATGCGGATGCTAACCGGCGGGTGTTGAATAATGCAAAATGCCTACGTAAAGAACACGCTCGCCATGGCTGTAATGCAAATTAGAGAACAACAACAGCAACAACCGCAGCAATAATGGCTTTGAAATGGAAAAAATATTATTGCAGATGAGCTGAAAATGAAACTTAATGCCAATCGAATGACAACTACTAGCACCACAAAAGCAACAACAACAAGTGTAGTAAAAAAACTGGTAAATATGTAGAACCGGTTAATTATGCAAAGTTTGCGTCTAAAAAGCGACACACGCTTAAGCGGCATGCGGTTAATTATGATGGCAAACTTGTCAGAGCGATTAGCGCATGCGGCTGCCAGGCGGGCGGGCGCCCGTTCGGACCGGCTGCTAGCAAAAAGAAAATAAAATTATTTCAGTTATAAATAGCAGCGAATGCCACAATAACGGGTGCTTAATGAGCGCTTAAAAAAACGACAAAAGATTATAAAAAAAAAAAACAAAAAAAAAATTTAAAAATAAAATTAAAAAGAATTAAAAATAACAAGAAAAACAAAAAAAATAATATTTTTCGAAAGATTTTAACAAATTAATTAACTTTAGCGTGGCTTAAAATTATGTAAGTTTTTTCTTGGGAACTTTTTGCACTTTCGGCCATGGTCAATAGCACGGCGAACACATGCAAATGCGCCGCAAAATGCGAACGAACGCCACACGGTGTGTGCAAATAACATATTGCCATGCAACAAATCATGCAACGCCACCGACTGACAGTCGATAAATCATAGCGCCGCTGAAAAGTGAAGCGATAATAAAGCAATAAAAATTATTTATGCTTTAGTAGCGCTCACCAAGCGTGTGCGAGCGTGTCTATATGTGTTTTGGCAGCCAAAAGAAAGTATTAGCCAATGCAACAACAACAATAACAACTACATTTTTTTTACATTTTTCTTGCGCTTCCGTTTATGTAATGCGATTGCCACCAATATTATTTATCGAACGCATATTTGTCTGGCGGGTTTTTTTTTTTTTTTTGAAACTGCCCGAAGGCAAGCGCAGGGGTCTTGCGGTGTAGAAGAAAAAAGTTCGTGGCCAAATGCGAGCTTACACACAAACGCAAACCGGCTAGCAGCAGTTGAGCAGCCAAAGGGGAGATATGCCATATATATTGGGTAGTCGAAAAAGTCTTTTCGTATTTCTAATCAAACTTCAACTTATTTTTTTTTATATTTATACTAATAAATAAATAAAAAATATGTACCATTTTGGTCGACCACTTTTTGCCGTTTTTCCGCTAGAGACATTATTCCATCAGTGTAAAACTTTCATCAGTTCATCAAAATATGAAAAGACTTTTTCGACTACATACCTAATATTATATGCAAAAATATTTATAAATTATATTATAGATATTATATTATATTATAGATATATATATATATATCCAAAAGATACTTGTAACCTCATATCGATTAGCCTGCTTGTCACGCTGTCGCACTCATTCACTGCCAAAGCTGCCAATGGCAACATCAAGTGGCGCATGCGCTGTCCAATTTCTTGTTTTTCATTTAATTTTTCGTTTTTTTTTTTTTTAGTTTTTAGTTTTTATGTCAACAACTTTTGCTTTCGTTCACAACTAGTTTGCTTCATCTGCCAGCTGGCGTGCCCAATTCGCTTGTAGTGTGGTGTATTTCGGTTTTCTAGTCACACAGCTTCCACTTTCTTTGTGCCCCGCAGCGCCTGGCTTTTAGCTCTTCACAGCTTCGCGTATATTACTTTACTTCTGCTTTATACTTAATGATTATGTAAAAGTTATTGGTGTTTCGCTTTTGGCGTTGCCGCTGTTGCTGCCCACTGCCTTACATATCACTATCAGCGCACGGCTGTTTTATTTGGTTATGTGGCTCTCCAAGCTTTAGTTATGCGCTGACATACATATTTTTCTTGATTGGCGCTATTATTGTACAACTGTCAATAAAATAAATTGATGCATTCAACTTTTGTTGTGTTAATTGCATAGGCGGATGATACCGTTACTAAATTTCCATTTCGATTTTAACACTAAACCTGCTTTATTGTAAGCGAGTATCGAAAGCTCAATGGGCTTATACGAAGAGTAGAGCAACTGAGATGGCACTTCATTCGTTAATCTTAAATATAGAGATATAAAGCATAAGGAATATACCCTGGACGTATTTTTCGAAGTAAATAAAGCACTTAATAATGTATCCAATGACGCAATGGTTAATAATCTAGAAACAGCTAAGATAGAGGCCGCCATTATAACATGGATAATTAGAGTTTTTAAGAGGCAGAACGTTTAATGCAAAATGAACTGATGCAGATTGCTCAGATTAGCGGGAACGGGCACTCTTCTGGAGGGTGTACTATCTCTCTATCTTCACTCTCTTTGCTTGTAGCTAATGAGCCTCTAGGAAAATTTGCAGAAAGAGCGCCCAAAAAGATAGCCTATGCAGATGGCATAACTGTACTAGTAACGGTTAAATTGCTAAATCGAATAGGCAGCGTGATGAATAGCGCTCTAGAAGTCATACTTCTATGAACAATATCGGCGAGCATAGAGTTAAATGCCAGTAAGAAAAAGGCACAAGATCCCATCATGAAATTCCCCTGGTCACAATGGTGTAAAATAAACCACTAACGATCAAACTAAAAACCTGAGAATAATAATGAACCACAAATTCATGTGAAAACTCAATGTGGAAGAGAGGGAAAAAGCGTAGTGGTGCTCTCTACGCATGTAAGAAGATATTGTGGTCTACACGTAGCCTATCATTTGTCCTTATGCCAAGACTTTACACAGCGGCAGTCAAGCGAATTTTCCTGTCAGCAAAAACTCATACAAAACAAGGTTGGAACGGGTATAGTGATTCGCTGTTCTCTGTATAATGGAAGCACTAAAAATCATTCCAACGGTGCCCTTGAAAGGTTACTCAAACTGCCATCAATTAGCGCTATAGTGAAAAGCAGCTAGCAGCGTTAGGTTTATTCTCCACAAGGAGGGGGACAGGGTGCTGGTACATAAAATAGTCCATATACACTTGAATTTTATTTAAGAATGAAGGCTACGATGTCAATATATGGCCTCTCAGAGCAGGTTGAGATGGAATCTTAAGCACATTCAGAACGCATGATAGATAAAAAATGGTTAGTTATGAAAGAATCTCATAACGCTTTCATAAAAAAATATTCATTCCGAATAAGTGCTTGCATACAGTTTAAGGAGAGATTTATTATGTAAAAAGCGACTTTTGTTGAGCAAAAATTTCTAAGTGTACTGAAATTATAGATATTATTGATCGATACCCACCGTTTGCTAAATTTAACAACTCATAATAGTCATGTTGGCCCCGAAATATATATACTGCTTTTGGTAATAATCCATCCACAAAACTGTACCGACTGACCGCTTTCCAATAAATTTAGTATTCTCATGTCACAGTGCGAAAATGCCCAAAATTTCCCAAATCTACCCAAAACTGTTGTATCGAATATGTGGAGCCCACTATTTATAGTTGGCTTTTGACCCAATATATCAGTCAATATATGGGATATACAATTGAAAATCAGAGAGGATCATTTCCTGACAATTTTAATTCTTTGTATCAAAGTTGGGCTCAATCGCCGCAATACTTCTTTGAGTCCCCATATACCTAATATGAAGATTTTCGAACTCCCGGGTGACTTTGTACTGCATATATCGACCAATATGTGAGTTATCTCAATAAAATAGAAGCGAGTTATCTCGATAAATAGAGCAAATTTTACTCACAACAGTGTATCTTTGCGCCAAAAACCGATAAAATTAGGCCAAAAATTTACCTAGCTCCCATATAACTAATTTAAAGATACCTTAATGAATCTCAGAGAACATTTTATTTGTATTGTGGCATATTAATAGCGTGTAGTCTTCGCTAAACTAGATAAAATCAGGTTAATACTACCCCCAACTCCCATATAATACATATGTATAATGATTTTCGTTTTTCGAACAAACCTTTTTTCATAGGTATATGTCGGTCCGATCCTCTGATGGACATTTTGCACCTTAAAATATTTCCCTGGTTTTGATTCTTGCAAGTTGTAAGAGCATTAAATGTACGGTTGAACCCTAACTTATCCCTTTCTTACTTCTTTACATCCTTTACATAAGTGTTGTGGAAGTTGGAAGACATACCTGAAAGAAAGTTTTAGGAAAAGGCTTATTATAGCAATTATTATACCACTAAAAGAAATATTGATGACTTGGTCTTCAACTTGTAATATTTTTTGTCTTATATATATATATATATGTATATGTAATACATTAGTACACTCATTCACAGTGGAGCGATTAACAACTTCAACGACTCCCTCTCAGTGAATGGTGTACTTGGAGTCAAACCACCACCCATTGCCGCTGAAGAGAACGAACTGTCGTGAGAAATGAGAGTGATTCTTGCGCAGCTTTGCTCTCGATAAAGTAACAGATTAAACTCTTACTTATCCAGAACTAGCAACCTCATTGCCTCATGCCCTACTAACCTTACTCATCTAACACCGCGAAGAAACAGCACGTTTCCTGGGCCTACCGTTGGATGACTTCGATGACAACTTATCTAAGCCTTACCATCTTAAAGGGGACTAGGTACACGTTACAACAACAACAACAACTTTTATATAAAATAGATATAACTAAATATGTCTATATTTTTTCCCCTTTTATCCCTTTTCCTGTTCTCTCTCGAAAATCGCATCAAATGTGACAATTTTATAAAACCAAAGTAAAACAAAGTAAATATGTATTATTAAATAGTGCCCTACAATTAAATATTGCTCTAGGCAATTGTGGCGCACAAAAGTATGCAGTAAAAATATGATTTTATTGCGCGAAGTACAACCTGCTCCGGCTATTTATAAGTGGCATCAAAGGTTTTCATGGCATGAAAGTTAAAATACATTCTTAAACGCATAAAGTGGAGAGTAAGAAAGACTTCTCAAACAATTTATGTTCTTACGCTATCTGCTTGGCCATTGTTGCACTGCTCGAGCCTATTTGTCTCACTTATTTTCACTTATTTGCCGATAAAAGTAATTTCTTACGCGCCTTCTGGCATAAAGGGCAGTGCAAGCGTTGTGTCCAGTGCAATGCCTTCTTTGGACTTTTTGTTTTTTTCATCTGTATTTTGCTTTCATCCACATTCATGTCCATTTTGCTTTCGACTTGGATGCAATTCTCCACTATAAAGATAAAATGTATATATGTATATCCGTTGCATAATTGACACCCTGTATTCAGTGCACCCAGTGAACTCCGCCGCAAATTCGGCGACCACCGCAGCGGTTGCACAATGAGTGTTGCACAAATTTTATGCAATTTCCAATGAATATGACTATCAGCTTCATATCAGCAAAGACTTCAATAATATGCAGTTCACTTGTATGCGCGGGTGTGTGTGTGAATTTAACTTTGATATTTTACGCTTATGGCTGCCGAGCGCTATGCAATCGAACCTGTAGTTGGGATTTTCCCTTTATTGCGCGGACAATATTATTTACACTCCTTTGTATTTATTGCGGATATTTTTTATGATTGCTCAACTTATTGGCGATTCGTGCTCTTTTAATTTGCCGAACATCACATGCATGCATGCAGCGGTTATCACACACACACAATCACATGCAGGGGCAAAATTTTGCAAAAATGTAAAAGGCACATAAAATGTAAGCGAACTGAAGTAGTGAAATTTTCAACAGCCTTTTGTGCAATAAAATTTTTTATGTAAGTTATTTATATGTATATATACATAAGTACATATATATATGGTATAATCATATATACTATACATACCTACATATATTTGTTTTTTAAGTTTTTGAGTTTATTTCTACACTTAAACGCTGAAAGATAAAGATATAACAAGAAATTCTGAAGATTTATACAAATGTATGTATGTAGAAATTTATTTCTGCATAGGTACACAAGAAGTTTAAGACATATGTATATAATTAATCGAACTGTTCAGAAGTTAGAATTACAATCATAACGACCTTAGATCAAACTCGTAGACATCAGTGAAATGAAAAATCTTAAATTTGATATTAAAATGATGAAAAGTCAAGATTTAAACTAATCAGTTTGCTTCAAATAGATCCGGACAACCATCAACACAGTTAGAAAGAAAATTTGAAGTGAGGAAGAAATCGAGTAACAATATATGAAAAAACTCTTTGCAGACCAAGGAAAATGTTATCAACAAATATGAAGAGTAAAGAGATTCACATAAAGAGACTTTTGCTTATGAAAAATCCCTGTTAGCAAGTGTTAATACTGCAAAATTATCATTATCACATAACGATAAATTTCGACAGAATATTATATATCAAAAAATTCCGATAGATAAATATCGATAAAATTTTTTATCAAAAATTTAACTGTAAAATACTATATAGATTATCATATATCGATGAATTCCGATATAAAATTATCGAATATTATCGATAACAGTTTTTCTATCAAAAAATGTAACTGCCAAAATCACTGTTAGCAAGTGTTAATACTGCAAAATTATCGTTATCAC
The DNA here is from genome assembly GCA_037783105.1 of Bactrocera zonata. NCBI lineage: Eukaryota > Metazoa > Arthropoda > Insecta > Diptera > Tephritidae > Bactrocera > Bactrocera zonata. The sequence continues at coordinate 1,176,971 of JBAWJQ010005959.1, read as the reverse complement.
ATAACGATAAATTTCGATAGAATATTATATATCGAATAATTCCGATAAATAAATATCGATAACATTTTTTATGAAAAATGTAAGTGTAAAATACTATCCAAATTATCATTTATCGATGAATTCTGATATAAAATTATCGATTATTATCGATAACAGTTTTTCTATCAAAAAATGTAACTGCCAAAATCACTGTTAGTTAGTGTTAATACTGCAAAATTATCGTTATCACATAACGAAAAATTTCGATAGAATATTATATATCGAATAATTCCGATAAATAAATATCGATAACATTTTTTATCAAAAATTTAACTGTAAAATACTATCTATATTATCATATATCGATGAATTCCAATATAAAATTATCGATTATTATCGATAACAGTTTTTCTATCAAAAAATGTAACTGCCAAATACTAACTAAATAATGATGCATTAATGATATACCTGAAAAAAATTAAAATTCCATTAGTAATCGATATATATTCCAAGAAAGCTATATCAAATATATTTCTGTAGATAAAGCAGGCAAATTTAAAACGTGCACTATTCAGCGTGTTTATTTCTGAGTAGTGTTGTTATCTGTTTAATGCAAAAAATTAAAAAAATATAATTTTTATAGTATTAGAATAAAAACTAAACCTTTACCACATGTTGGCCTTATGCGCTTCGGCTTAGAATTTTTTCGGAAAATATTTTGTTATTTTAATAATCGGGAAAAGTTGTAGCATACCCTGAACAAGGTTTATTAAGTTTGTCACGAAGCTTGTGCACTCAAAGAAAACATCGGAGATTCTACAAAATAAAATATATAAAGGGTGTTTCATTTCAAGGTTCCCTACTTTTTAAAGAAAAAAACACACAGAAGCTTCAAATTAAATGGGGAATGTTTATTATCATTCGAAAAAACCATTCTTTGGCATTTATTTCTTGAAGATTATCTTTTTCAAATATTGGCCGCGGCTACGTCTCAGATAATCCATCCACTGAGATCAATTTACGATGACCAGTTCGAGCTTTTCGGCTGGTAACCCACAAATGAGACGCGTAATGTTTTGCTCTAAGGCCTGAACCAAAGCGGTATTGTCCGCGTAGACTTTAGACCTACATATCTCCACAGTAAAAAGTCTAACGGTGTGATATCGCACGATCTTGGTGGCCATTCGCTCGGCAAAAAACGAAAAATAACTTGCTGACCGAAGTGTTACTTGGGGAAAATGGCGCCGTCTTGTTGAAATCAAATGTCGACGAGATCACGAGCTTCAATTTCAGTCATCAAATAGTCGATTTTCATGGTGTTATAAAGGTCGCCATTGACGCTTACGTTCTCACCGGCATCATTTTTTAGGACCGATGATTCCACCGGTCTACAAATCACACTAAAACGTTTTTTTTTTTTTTCTGGATGAAATGGCAACTCTTAAACTTTTTATGGTTGCTCTTCGTCCAAAATGTGGCAACTTTGCTTGTTTACATACTTATTGAGCCAGTAATGGACCTCACAGCTGAACAAAATTCGGCTCGAGAACGACGGATATTCTTCTTACTTTTCAGGATCCCATAAAGTGAAACGATGTCACTTGGGGAGGTCGAGCAGCTTCAGTTCTTGCACAAGCTGTATTTTGTACGCTTTCAATTTAAGATCTCGAAGTAAAATGTGCAAAGTCGTTACACACGTCAGTCCGAGTTTCTGCGAATGGCGCCGAATCGGCTCACCACGGTCTTCGTGTACACTCTCAGCTACGGCTGCTATATTTTCTTCACTGCTAGCTGAACGTGGTATATTCGGTCGAATATTATCTAGTAATGAATGTTGGGTCTTCAGATGGTTGATGATGTTGCGAATAGTGCGCAGAGTAGGCCGATGATGTTGAGCATAGGTTGAGCGAAGCGAGAAAGTATGTGTATACTTTAATCTGGTGTTATAATATTGATTTATCAGTTGCTAGTTCGATTCGCCGCTCTCTGGATTTTGGCAAAAGGTTTTTAATTTATTTATTTGCGATAGTTGAACTCTCAAGTGTATTTCCATAAATTTCGACATAAGCCAAGTAATGTAACTAAATATTTTCAGTGCGAAAGGTATCAGCAAATAAATTTTTTTCATTGATATGTATGTACTTATATTTTATATTTATATGTTTTTCGTAACATTTAAATTTTTTACTTTCCTTTTATTACTACCTTTTATATCCTTAGCCACCACCACCACAGCGGACACAACCGACACAAATATTTACTGCGGTCGTTGCGTTTATTTATATGGCAAAAAAAGGACCGTAATTGAATTTATTGCCAGTCTTACGCACACGCCGAATAACGAAGCCTCTTTCTTGCCGTGAATGCCAACACACACAAGCGGCTTCGTTTCCAATTCCGCCCGCCACCGCGCCGGTCTTGCGCGGCCATGTGTCGCGCACAATTGTCCTGCTGTCATTATTGCAATTTTTTGTATTTTTATTTTAAAATTTACATTTGTAAAGATTTTTACATTTCGCGCCGACCAACGAAGTCTGTGTGTGTGTGTGTGTGGGTGCGTGTGTGTGTGAGTGTGGTACCTTTGTATATAATACAACAACGGCAGAGATGTTGAAAGTCGCAATCAACGAACGTTTCTCAAGTGTCGCAGTCATCGATAAAGCTTTGTTTCCACCGCAATTGTGCTTGTTGTTGTACGTGCATATACTCGTTGGTATTTCTTATTGTTGCTGCAATTGACTCACAGCGATCAACCGTTTAAATGTGCAGCTTTACGCACATGATTATTGCAGCGATGTTGTTGGTTTGCGCATGTTGTTGTTGTCACATGTTGTTTGTGTTGTTGTTGTTGCTGCTGTTGTACTTGTTTTTGGCTGTTTTGTTGCTGCTGTTACTGATATTTTGTTATTGTTTTTTGCACCTTTTGTTGTTTTTGTTGTTGCAGCGTTGATTGTTATTGTTGTTGTAATCGATATTTCACTTCTGTCGCTCACATTACAATTCTCGTTGTATATTTGGTTATTGTTGTTTTTGCTCCTGTTGTTGTTGTTGTTGTTGTTGTTGTGCTGATTATTGTTATTATTTTTGTTATTCTTGTTGTTGTGGTTACGCAGTGTTGGTTTGACCATTTCGCACCAATTTCGGTATTGTTTTCAATCGTCAGCCGCAGCAATTTACTTTGTTTGTGCCACCATTGTTGTTGGCGTTTATTTACACATACGCATGCCGGCGCCGCAGCAGCTACAGCGTCAGCAACGCCACCGCCAGTCGCTGCTGGTGAAATATTGAGAGAATTTCAAGCGTCCATTACGCTCAGGCGCCAACATTGCATGACTTTTCTTTCGACACGAGTCATTCCTTTGAAAGTAGTTTATTTGTCATACTCTTATTTGCATACTTAAATTTGCGCTGGTGTGTGTATATATACTCAAACACACATATATAGACAGAAAAGACACGTGTGTGTGCAACCATGCAGCGCTTGCTGCTTGTAAGCTCGGCATTTAAGAAATTATTGAAATGAATTATGGCCATATCTTGAGCCGACCGCTGTGTATGTGTGCGTGTTGTTGTTTTTGGTGTTGTGGTATCTGCATGCGTAAATGAGTGCGTATTAATTAATTAATGCACAGTGGTAATTTACGAAATTGATTGCAAGGAATCACAAGCCGGGCGCTGGAAAGGCGCTGATAAAAGCCAGAAAGTCGAAAGAAATATATTTTTCGCAAAACACTCACACTCACACATACATACATATATATAAATATAAAAATCGTTTGCAAAATTTACGTATGTGTGCGTTCGGTTTTTAATTTGCTTTTAAGTTGAATTAATGTTTCGACAGCAATGCGAGCGATTTTTCACAGTTATGCCCATTATTTGTATGGCTTGCGAATAAACGCCATAAATCTGGGTTATAATGGACATTCAAAAATTTTACTACACTTCGACTTTTGTATATGTGAATATGTATATATATTCGGTGTAAGATCTTAAAATCCGCGCAAAATTCAAAATTATTTTTCGGATATTATGCTTCAAAGAACACAGAACAACAAGAAAAAATTAAATGTTTATTCTGAATATTTTTAAAATTTGCTCCAATTCTCTTTTTCCGCTTTCGATATGTCTTTAAGCGCAATCTTTTTAGGAATAGAAGTTGTTGTTGTTGTAGTGGCAGAAAACATTCCTGAAGAAATATCGAGGAATTATGCCGAGTTGACAGTCCTTGGCCGGATAAAAATTCGGCTCCGTTCCAATTACCTAGAACCGACTCTCATGGTAACAGTAAGAATAGAAGCTCGGACTTTGTTGCAAGCCCTCTAGATGTGGGCATTTAAATCCCATCACTTTTTAAGTGCATCCTTCTTAGGAATAGGCATTCAAAATTCCTGACTCCCATTCTGAACTACAAACATGAACATCTAAATTGAGTTTTCTTACAAAATAGAGTGGAGAGGCACAGGTTTACAAAGATCCAATATGTAAGCTGGTGTGTTCGCTGAACTGAACTTAGAGCCGCTAAACGTCTCTCTCCCTCAATTCTAGTTGAGAACAGCGCTAATGTCTTTATGGTCGCGGTATCATTCTTGCTGGGAACTCAGAAAAATAATGATTTAGTTAAACAAATTATAAATAATTTCTGATTTCACTATTGTCCTTACCGTCACCGAACCAACATGACACAGCGTAAGACAGAGCTGACTGCCCTCACAGAGTCCACTTTATCACTCTCATTTCGCTTTGCGTACAAAAAAAAAAAAAAAGAAATAAGAGAGCGGCTGAAATGGTGGGAAAAGAAATATATAGTGATGAATCTGGGACATAGGTATACGGACCCTCACGTGGACATAACAGGCAAAGATTAAATAACAATTTTTAGAATTGGTCATAGCTTATGCAGAACGAAAGTTCTGCTCAAGAGAGAAGCGTCGGAAGTTTTCAAACTGACAGTACTTATTTTGGCCAGTAATCGCAATTAAGTACTTTGCAATGAAGTGATGAAAAAGATCGTGTCCAAAGCAACCATTGTGAGAGACTGTGGAACTGCACCCATGATTGTCGGATCTAAGTAACCGAAACGGACTCGGATTTTTATCCAGCAAAGGACTGTCAACTCGGTACCAAAGCTCGAAATTACTTCAGGAATGTTTTCCGCTAGAACAACGACATTTATCTTAACTGATTTGAAATGTTGTCGAAATTAGTGCAAAATTAGAAGTAACTATTCCCTAGAGTTTTTTCTTGCATTTTCCATTCTCTGCTGATACCGCGCTAATATCAGCCCAATCTGGCTGTATATTAGATAACTGCCACCAATCGCTCTTTTTCCGCTGTTTGGCGCCAATTGAAGATTCCAAATATATCCAGGTCCTTCTCCATCTGGTCTTTTCAACTGAGTGGAGATCTCAAAGCTGAAGTGTTTTCATCTACATGACGTCCGAATGGATGGATGAAACAAGTTCCCTTATACTTCAAAAATATCTCCGACTAAAAGATTTCTGAAGTCTATTAAGCTCTGAAGGGCACTATAGCTTCGGCGCAACCAAATTTAACATATTTCCTCTTTTAGCTAGTAGTTATGTGAAATTTTAACTATTTTTCGGTGTTTCATATAAAATAAAATAAATAATTTCGTTTTTCATCTAATTTTTTTACAGTTAATTCGGTGCTATTTAATTAAATTTCCTTTATTTTCTAATTTATGTATAATAATAAACTGGCATTTATATTTTCAATCAATTAATGCGCCTGTATCCCAATCAATGCCATTAGCAGGTGGCTAACTCAATAACGTTTTGAAACGCCATTCATTATATTGCAAATTATAGCAAACTTTTATACGCAAAATTAAAAGTGTTCATTTGTGAAATATAATATGGCATTTCAATGCCACACATGCTGATTATTTTCACTTTTTGGTAGTTTTAATTGCTAATAACTATAGAAATGCTTCGCTTCAAGCTATAAAGCGCTGAATGTTTATACAAAAGCTTTATTAACTTCAGGCTCAAAACATTTCAATTAACTCTAATCCCGCTAAACACCGCTATATATTTGGCATATGCTACATATTAGGGTGGCTGTTATTTCCCGATATTTCTTTACACAGAGGTACAAAATTCCGACATTAAAACCCCGAACGGTGTAAAAGGAGTATTCCACTCAAGAAATCAAATTTTGGGCAGTTTTTTGAATTGTATTTAAAAAAAAAATAAAAATATTTTTACCATCCATTTTTTATGGTGTTTTTATTGATATCTTAAGAATACAGAAAAAAAGTTTTACAAAAAAATATTAAAAATTAAAATAATTAGAGGGGGGGAGGGAGAGACAGGTGTAAAAAAATTGCGCATCCTGGTGACATTGATTCTGACTCTCCTGGTGGTCTGAAAAAAAAATCTAAAGAAATTCTTAATCAGTAAGGATGCTGTTATAGTCCGGGAACACGAAACAACATTTTTTTGAAAAATGGCGACTGCCTGAAAATAAAAATCATTTTTTACGCTTTTTTTTTGAAATTTCTGAATTTTTTTAAAACATTAAAAACAAAAATTTTGGCACGATGCTGGTAGGAACGATAAAGGATTATATAAAGAAGGTTCACACAAAATTTCAAGTAAATCGGTTGTATAGAACTTGAGATAATGCCGGTACAATTCTAGTGAACACGGACGCCACCTTACAAAATTGGCTGTATCTCCGAAAATAAGTCAAATTTTGAAAAATCCTTCCAAGGTCATATTTTTGAAAGTCCAAACTTTAAATATATGAAAAAAATCAAAATTTTCAAAATTCTGGAGTAGAATACCCCCTTAAGTTAACAACGTGGTAGAGAGTATGAATAAGGTTAGTGGTGACCTCTATGCATGTAGGAATATGCTGGGGACTATTTGACGTCTATCCCTAGCTTCATGCATTGGTGATACAAGCCAATCTTCCTTTATAACGCTTTAGGGTCGTGGACCGCTGTCAGCAAAATCTCATACAGAAATCCATCAGACCGCATACAGCTTCTCAGTATCCTCTGGATAAGACAAGCGTTAAGAACCACTCTAACGGCTGTATTATTAAGGTTACTCAACATACCACCAATCAACATTGCAGTGGAAAGATCTGTAGCAAAATCGGCTGCAATATTGTAATTTTCACAAGGATGAGCAGGAAGTTGGTGGATATAATAGACCACATGCCTCACGCATTATTTGAGAGAGAAAGTCTAACACTAAAAGCAATGGATGACGCAGTAGCGTGCGAGTCGTCAGTGGAACTTGCAACATCTACACAGAAAGATCAAAAAATGACTAATAGAGTGGCCCGTCGGAATCTGTTGCTGAGAGTATGATGTAAGGCGATCTTTGGAGCCTGCGAGTGTGGTCAGGCAAGCGGCTGACATAGTAAACAACTCAGGAATCAATATATCGATATATACTTAGTATATCAATATAGGTATGAAGTAGCTGGCAGAAAGCGACAATGGATTCAAGGGCAACGAAACAGCTGATGAGATTCCCAAAAGTGCTGTCCGCTTGGCTACCTCACCAGTTCAGAAAATACGCCAGTTGCAAAACACGATACAATATATTTCCAAAAATGCAGATAGACGGATCAGTCTGCGGTGGAATACCTTATGAGCATGCAAGATAGCCAAGCTGTTGAACAATAACATACTTTTTACTCACAAATATGTAAGGTAGTATCGAAATACTACAGGTCCGATGTAATGGCAGGTCACAACTTACTTTTATGACACGCCAGCCGGATGGACATTAGTTACGACGATACAAGCAGAAAGTACAGAGAAGTAGACATAAGGGAGACCCTGGATACCCTCTTCTATGCTCCTGTTCGGTTTTATCTAGAACTCGTCTCAGATTTCTCACAGCTTCGTAGTTCTGGGGAATAGATGAAGTAGATTATCTTTCAAACTTTTTTTAAACTTCGCAAAAACCGTTGACGTCCTGTGTGACGTAAGCTACAATTCAAATTAAACTGAACCTCCATCTGTCATAAATAAGTCTATATTTACCATGAGAACCAAACAATATAAACCAACCTCTCATAACTACATATAACTTTTATAGGAATTTTTTATGGAAAATTGTTGAAACCATTTTGTGGTGTGAATAATGTGGCATTAGGATATCAATTATTCAAAGCTGGAGGTTTTCTTGCTTTCTACAAAATATTAAAAATATATTGTTACACAAAAGGCAAAAGAAATATAAAAAAAAAACTTAGGTTAGCTTTGATTAGGTAACTGATGCAGAGATCGCACTTGCACAACACTATATGCAGTCCTTTTTGAAGCAAAATTTGCACAGGCGTTTAATTTCTATTCTTACCAGCTCGGTGATATGTCTGCAAATATGAGGTAGGAAGTGTTAAAGCCTTGCTCTCGCAAACTTGGGACTGTCAAGAAAGAAGTGTTGAAATGTTTTCATCCCGTGTTCTTCTAAATAGCTTTTGCAGCTGGCGGTCCGTTAGATTATCAACCTTACATTGTGGAAGCCAATACCTACCTGCTGTAACCCCCATAACTAGGGAGAGTCTAGCTTTAGTGAGTGAAAAGAATTCAGTGCATCTCGATCTTGGGCCAAAAGATCTTGCGACAGCGCATAAATCGATCGTAGCACAGCGATGGCTAAGCTCCCGTGAAATCCAGTAATAGAACATACGAGAAAAGAAGAGCACGGAACCGTTCCCATATTGATAACGGGGTTAGCATACCTTTTTTTGTCAGCTTTATAGTTATCTGCAATTCCGCTGTGGCCTGGCACCCATACTAGTCTTATCACAAAATGGCTCGGTGACTTTTATGAAGAGGCTAAGCGTTCCCTAACCAGCTCAGAACGCACGGGCAGTGAGCTCAATGCTAGAACCTATAGCCGTCCAGCTATCAGGATGGAGAGTGACTTCTCTGAAGTACGCAGTCACTTTTCTCGAAAAGGCAGCATTCTGGGGCAGTAAATCTGCCGCTCCCATAATGGCAGCAACATTGGCTTGAAAAGCACTCTAATACTCAGGAAGTGCGAAACCAAAGTTTATAGCAAGTGCAGTTGAAAGACTTGCAAAATACTCCTCCACTAACCTTCCCGTGAAGAAGAATTTGTTTACATGGATTTTTTGGGATCGAAACTAAAACTTAAAGAAGCTTCTGAAAAAAAAACACGGAAAATAACGGACACTCCCTACATGCGTATACATGTGTGTTTCAACCCCGATTTCTAATGCCACACGCATTTAGCCAAATACCAACTGCCTTACGCGCATATTATTTACCAAAATCACACATGCACTTAATAAAATTCCCAGCATTTACCATTGAGCTTTTAATTTTAATAAACATTTTGCATTATTGCTTTATTTATTTTAATTTTCTGTGCATTTAAACTAAATCAATAGACACTTTGCTAATTCAAGGTTTCAGGCTGCTAGCTTTACGCCAGCAAGCGAAGCATATGCCGCGGCGCAATATTTGCAAACGGTATATAGGGAAGACAACAACAGCAAAGTAACACTTGCCAAACAGCTGTAATTATTTAAAATGTTTAATTGAATAAACACCGACGCATAATTAGCATAAAATTATTATGTAAACAGAATGCGGCAGGCAGCAAAAGTGACCGACCAACCGCCTGTCGAAAACTCGAAAACAATTCGACATTATTAAAATTACAAAATATGTGGCGGAAAGCGAATTAAAAATTCAAATAAATTTTCCAAACGGCTTTGGCCATTAAATAAATGAGTTTTTACTTGTATGCATGTATGTGTGTGTGTGAATGTGTGCAGCTGCGTTGAGTGCTTTTGGGCCGGATGCAAGTGGCTAGATTTATTAGCAAGCGGCTGTATATGTGCATATCTTATGTGTAAATATTATCTGTGTATGTGTGCATATATATGTATACATATGTATCTGTGTTAGTATCAGCAAATATTGAATATTATTTACTTGTGTGTGAGTGAAAGTGGAGTCCCCTCCGCTACGCAAACAAAATTTGACCTCGCCGCTCGGCACACAGGCTTACACGTTCGCCGCTGCAGGTGCGCTTCCAATAACAATTGCGCTAATACTTTATTTAGCATGTTAAATATTTGGCAGCAGCATTGAAAATAAGTTTTAACCGGAAAATTAAATAGTTGGAAAATTTTTCGACTAATCAACGGTGAAGCGCCTCACAACCGTCCAATAAAACCCAACCGCCAACAAATTGACCTACATCGCTTAATAACACGACCTTTTCGCTAACAGTAAATAAATTTTTATGCACAAAACTTACACACACACATACATAAATATATGTGGCAGAGGTTGCAGGGCGCATTTCCAGCATTTAGTTATTAGGAAAGCTAAACTTTTTCTCGGCTAAATTACGTGAATTGCACAAATTGATTTCGTTAAAAAATCCACTCGCGTGCCTCGCCTCGTATGTAGCAAATACAATGAAAGTTTTTGCTGGAAAAAATTTCACTGAATGCTGGGCTGGGGTTGGTCAACGCTTGTTGCGCTTCCAGCCATTTGCGCACACAAACTTCGACAAACAAATGCACTGTAACGGGCCAAGGCTAGCGTAGCTCAAAAAGCATGTGTTACAAACGCTGGAACAATGCGGCTAGCTAGCAGTTGCAACAACAAAAGTCAATATTAGTTTGTGCATTTTGTTTTGGGGGAATAAGGCAAATGTGTGTAGTTGGCTTTGTGTAGTTGGCTGTAGTTATTTGACTAGTCTCATTTGTACTAGTGTCGGTCAAAATCTTTTTCTAAGCCACACTATTATATCTTTGATTAAAATCAAGTCATAATCTTCGTTTTCTTCTCGTCCTCCATCAGCCTCTATGTATTTAGATTCGGTTTTCCGTTATTCATATTTTGCCATCTGATCATAATTTATCCGGACTGACACTTACACATATTTGAGAGTTCAAGTCCTTATTATCATCTTGAAAATAAGCTCCTAAGCTAATACAAGCACTCCATCACTTAATCTAATTATCCATACACTTGTGTTTAGCCTCAGTCCAACTCATTGTTGGGGCACCATTCATCAACTAGTTGAAGTGTAACGACGTTATATTCATAGATCCATGCCTGAAGTATAAAACTTTCGAAACATTTTACAAAAACTAAAATTTCATTAAATTTTTTTCAAATTATTTAAGAATTGTATCTCAAAGACCTGTGGAAAATTTCATTAAGATCAGTAGTTCTCGAGAAATCTTGACAAGCCGACTTCAAACACACAGTTTCGAGAAAAGCCCGTTTAAAGATGGCGCACTTAACGTAGCTAACCTCGAGCGCACAAGTTCTCAAAGCTGTATCTCCGAAACTATTACTCGGATCTACTTGGAGCTTTAGAAAAATATTCTTCAGGTCTTGTAAAATTTAATAAGATCATAAAAAATTGATTTTTTTAACCCATAAACCCATGTAACACCTGAAAACAAATACTTTCAGAAATATATTTAAAAAGCTGCCTATAACTCCCTGCCATTCTGAGAGAAGAAAATTGCAATTGAAGACATTTGTTATGTCTGAGCTTCCCTTCTACTCCTTCCGCTTTGAATATGATTCGATGTTACTAACTAGTTTTTCCAGACCTATTCTTATAGGCCCAAAATGCGGACAGCGATTTCTTCAGAATGTACCTGGATTCCTTATTAGACACATTCAGGATAAAATTTTTGAGGCATAAACTAGTTTTTGATCCAATGAAAGTATTATCTAGGTATTTCTTTCATTTTAAGCTCAATTCTAGATATAAACTCATTATTTTATTTGCTTAGTTACATAAGTTTGGACTTCTCAACTGATTTAAAAAATTACATATTTGGAAACCAATAATCAGGAGCTCCTTCCAGACAATTGCCCTTTAGTATAGGATATATGTCAATTTTGAGGCCCCAATAGAATGAGAGTTGTAATATTAAGCGAGTCCAACAGGTAGATACAATAAGCGTTCTAAAAGTATTAAGTCCCCTTCAAACGATTTTGGATTTTCGGGAAGTTTGAATCTTGCTTGTGAAAAAGCCTATTCTATGATCCCAATCTAGAGAAAAATCAATTGTTGTTACCACAGCATAACTGAATCACTTATTTCTACCACAGGGACAATCATATTTACTAACAAAGTGTGCCCTCAAACCTAAATCCATACATATATATATGAGCATTGTGAATTCAATGAGGTTTACATAGAAATTTACGCAGTTTCATAGTTACAGTTGCAAAAGGAAATAGGCGAAAATGCGAGTAAAACGAAATTTATACTTTCGAAAAGTTTTCATAGTATTCGAAAATTTTGCACATACACAGCTACACACTTGTACAAAGGGCCACGCATACATTGCTTGCGAAACTTTTCTTAGCCGCGGGTGTGGAAACCTTGAGCAATAAGCTTTAAAATAAAGAATATTTAAAGTTTTTCCTCGATTTGCGCTGAAAGTTGATCTTTTATGGCTGCAAGACTATAAACTTTCACATTTTTGTACATTTGCATGTGTGTGCCCTTATACCAATTATATGGCACAATCAATTTCCACAAATAATTTTATTTTTCTTGCTTTTTTATTTGCAGCACAAAAAGAAGACTTTCAATGCCCCTCCACTATTGCGAACGGAAATTATGCTGATCCAGTCACTTGTCGGCGATTCTATCAGGTATGAGTTTTTGAAGAAATTATTAATGTAATGAAATTTTCGTTATTGAGATAGTCAAATTTTTCCGAATGTGATTAAAATTATTATAAACTGTAGACTTATTAGTTAGTAGTTTACGAGTTTATTAATTTTTGAATCAGTTTTACAAGATTATACAAGTAAGTGCAACGTTCTATACAGATCAGAACCAAAATATAACAAATGGAAAAATGTTGCTCGATGGTGTACATTCCGTAGTTGGTTCCTAGGAAAATATTGGGTTGTCGAAAAAGTCTTTTCGTATTATATTTTGTCAATAAAAGTCATTGCAGTCGTATATCTCCAGTCCTATCAACCACATTGTGTCATGCCATATACTCTTGGAAAGGTGAGAACCAACGAAAAAAAATTCAATTCGGGGATGTTGCCAAAAAGTTCCAGCTGTTAAAAAATGAATGAAAATAATGAAGAAGTTCGCTATATTTTGGAAGTTTTGTATAAAACAGGGAATAATGCTACGCAAGCCACCAATGAAATTTGTGAAGTTTACGAAGTTCAGTTCATGTAACACAACAATGGTTCGCCCGATTCCGATCTGGAAATTTCGATGTGAAGTATGCACTTCGCCCTAGTCGATCTATCATTCAAAAAGTCGATGAATTTATGGAAAATATTGACCGTACCGTCACATAAGCAGCCATGACATCGCTAAGGAACTAAACATTCATCATCAGCCTTTAAAAAAGGCTGACTGCAAAAAGAAGCTTTACGTTTGATTAACACGTGAATTGTCTGTGAAAAATTAAATGGACCGAATTAACATCTGCGATTCTTTTCTAAAAGAAAATGAAATTGAACCATTTCTAAAGAGAATGGTAACAGGAGACGAAAAGTGGATCATATACGACTATATTGTGTGAAAAAGATCATGGTCCAAGCGTGGTGAAGCTCAACAAACGGTCGCAAAGTCAGGATTGAAGCCTCGAATATTATAAAAAGACATAATAAAATATATTCGTTAAGCAGAACAAAGACTTATTATTTTTATATTCCCCTCTTTTTAATTATTTGAACTAGTTTTCTCAGCTAAGAGACAGTGACAGTGGTTTTTTTTTTTTGTGTGCGGCTCTAAAACCACTATTGGTCTTTGGAAAAAATGCTATGGAAACACTGTTCTCTTCTAACAACTGGAGATCAAGGTGTCAAGCAGTTATTCGTATTTGAAGTAAAACGCGTTAGTTATCGGAAATAGTGGAAAATAATATTTATAAAATTCTTTAACCCTCTCTCTCTCCTTTTGTCGCAAACATTTGTTCTAGACAAACAGACACTGATGTGAAATACGGAGAGCAGTGGTTTCCTTTTTTTTACAACGAAGGGAAATAAGCTTCAAAATGATCAAAGAGTGTCGTCGATGATTATTCATAGTATATTTAGCGAAGTATCTTCAAAGAGAGCATTAGAAAATATTTTTATTATAAATACAGATTTCTTTGAACACAAGGATTTTTTTTTTTTTTTTGTTTGTTTTTAAAGAAGAATGGAAAAAAATTAACAATTTTAATATTCCACGGTTTCATTATCTTGCATTGCTCGAAAAGTTGTCTCATTCAAAAATAAATTATAAAATAACGGCTGGTTCAAGCAAATGTACTTTTTTCAATGAGTTGTGTCAAGCTGTCATGTTATTTTTGCTTAGTAATGATTGGCATATTATAATGGAAATACTTACACCTGAACAACGTTTACAAATCGTTCAACTTTACATCTTACAAAAATTTACGTTCTGTATAGAATGTTTTACGAGCGATCCGCTCAATTTATGGTCAACATATTCGGCCTACAGTGTTAATTATGTGATAATATTCGACCGAATAGATTACATCCAGCAAAAGGTAAAGAAAATATAGCAGCCGTAGCTGAGAGTGTAGACGAAGATCATGGAGAGTCGATTCGGTGGCGTTCGCAGCTACTCGGACTAACATACGGAACGACTTGGTACATTTTACTTCGAAATCGTAAATCGAAAGCGTACAAAATACAGATTGTGCAAGAAATGATGCCGATTGACCTTCCCAAGCGACATCGCTTCGCCAATGATTCGCAAGAAGATCCGACGTTTTCGAGCCAAATTTTGTTCAGCGATGAGACATATTTTATATTATTGGATACATAGATAAGCAAAACTGCCGCATTTGTGTCGAAGAACAACCTAAAGAGATTCAAGAGCTGCCATTGCAGTCAGAAAAAAACAACGGTTCGGTGTGGTTTATTGGCTGGTGGAATCATCGATCTATATTTTTTCAAAAAAAGATGCCGGTGAGAACGTGCCCGTCAATGGCGATTGTTATCGCGTCATTGTAACCGACTATTTGATGCCTGAAATTGAAGCTTTTGATCTCGGCAATATTTGGTTTCAACAAGAGGGGCCTCTTTCCACATATCGCATCAAACAATACACTCATTGAGAGAACACTTCGGTGAGCAGATAATTTCACGTTTTTGGCCGGTAGATTGGCCACCAAAATCGTGTGATATCACACACCTAGCGTTTTCCTGTGGAGTTATGTAAAATCTAAAGTCTACGCGGACAATCCCTCTTCGATTCCGGCCTTAAAGCAAAACATCACGCGTGTCATTCCAGTTACCAGTCAAAATGCTCAAACGAGTCATTGAAAATTGGACTCAACGTAGACTATCCAAGAAGTAGCCAACATTTGAAAGAGATAATTTTTAAAAAATAAATGCCAAAGGATGTTCTTTCGAATGATAATAAGCATTTCCTACTGAATTTGAAACTTCTATGCGCTTCATTTTAAAAAGTAGGAAACCTAGAATTTATTCCTTTTTGTGAGCACACTCTTTTTCAAAATAAGAAAGATGTCTTTAATTGCTTAGATCTCCGCTTGAAAGACACAGCAGTAAACCGGTATGCTGAAAATAGTTTTGGTATCAAGTTTTGCTGAAAAGACATCACCTCCCATTCGATTATTCAGTTTAGACCCATCCGCATTAAGGCATATCCCTGTGCCCTTTCCCAACTGTACTTAAATTTAATTTTAAGGTATTGCTAAAGGAATTCCATTGTATTAGGTGAACACGTGAACTTACTATGTATCTGTGGCAACACCATAAATATTAATTAGTTTTTAATTATCAATGCAACCATGCGTTTTGACATGTTGTCTATCCTTTATTCTATTCTAATGTCAATCAACTATGGCAACACTGTAAATATTTTGATGTGTCATTAAATCTTCCCTTTTCTAATAAAACTACCAAAGAGATAGCACGCGTCTATAGTGGTGACCCCAGACAAAAAATAATTTTTTAATAGTTAAAGTGCGAAAATGATAAAAACGAGATCATCGGCGGATACTAATAGCGACGTGGAACAGCCTCCACCGCAAAATACTCCACCACGAATTCCACTGCCGGCGATGTCGGAGGATAGCATTGAGGCTTACTTCTACTCGCTGGAGTTTTGGTTTGAAGCCTCACGTGTTTACTCTGATACAGCCAAATTCAACATAGTACTTGCAAGCGTACCTCCGGCAAAATTACTAGAGATGCGTACTCTTATTGATGATACACCAGCAACGGACAAATTTAGCTACATTCGTCGTAGAATCATCGAAAATTTCGCCGAGAGTCAACAACGCCGTCTCCAACGGGTTTTGAAAGAGCTTCCACTGGGTGACCGAAGGCCTAGCGATTTGTACAATGAAATGCGACGAACAGCAGGTACCACGCTCAGCGAGAGCATACTACACGATCTCTGGGTTAGCCGCTTACCACCGTACGCACAAGCAGCTATCATCGCCACTAGCGTTCCAATTAGCGACAAAATTAAAATCGCTGATTCTATCACAGAATGCTTATCACTGAAGGATGGTGGACAAATTTTTGAGGTTAGATCCGAATCGCAAGCGCAGGGTGAGTTAAGTGATATACGAAACGAAATTGCTGCTCTTTCGAAAACCGTAGGACAGTTGATGCGGAACGTTAAATCCACCGGACAGCAGCGCAGTAGATCTACGTCACGTGGGAGGCCGGTAATTCAACATACGAGCAATTTTTGTTGGTATCATGCAAAATTTGGTGCAAATGCCACTAAATGTCGCCAACCATGCTCGTTCACTCCAGTATCTAGTCCAAGTCAATAGGCCAGCTCGGCTAATACCATATCAGAGCCCGGCAAACACTCTGATAATTCAACAGGTCGTCGCCTTTGCATTTACGACACTTCAGCGAAAATTAGTTTTTTAATAGATTCAGGAGCGGACGTATCCGTCATACCGAGGTCGACGAAATTAGCTAGAGCACGTCCATCATCTTTGTCATTGTTTGCCGCAAATGGCTCTCCCGTACAAACATACGGTGAAGTCATGCTTAAATTAAATTTAAACCTACGCCGTGAATTTCTTTGGAAGTTCATAATCGCCGACGTTTCGCAGGGTATACTTGGTGCGGATTTCTTAAGTCATCATGGCTTGATCGTCGATTTACAAGGTCAACGTCTCGTAGACCGAAACACCCTGGTCAAAACGTCGTGTTTAGTAACACAACATAGACATCCAAAAAATATATCAACTATAAATTTCACGCAAAAATTTTCGGACATTTTAAAGGAATTTTCTGACATCACATGTCCGTCACGACTTGGTTTACGTACAAACACGTCAGTAGTTCATCATATTTCAACTACTGGTCCACCTGTATGCGCACGACCACGACGCTTATCATCGGAAAAACTCGCAGCTGCACGTGCAGAATTTGAACTCCTGATCAAGCTTGGTATTTGTCGTCCTTCGAATAGCAGCTGGGCCAGTCCCTTGCATTTAGTTCGTAAAGCCGATGGTTCTTGGAGACCCTGCGGTGACTATAGGGGTTTGAATGCTAACACAATTCCTGACCGCTATCCGATACCATTCCTTCAAGACTTTTCAACAATCCTAGCAAATAAAATTATATTTTCGAAAATAGATTTGCAGAAAGCGTTTCATCAGGTGCCGATTCACCCCGATGATATCTGTAAAACCGCCATTACAACGCCGTTTGGACTTTTTGAATTTACTCATATGACGTTCGGATTAAGGAACGCTGCGCAGACGTTCCAGCGTTTAATTAACGAAGTACTTCGAGGCTTAGATTTTACATTTGCGTATTTAGATGATGTTTGCATCGCATCAAAATCGATTGATGAACACAATCAACATCTTCGTATTGTGTTTAACCGTTTTCGAGATTATAATTTAACAATCAATGTTGCCAAATCGCAATTCGGAGTATCTCAACTCGATTTTTTAGGCCATTCAATTACGAAAGACGGTATTCGTCCATTGCCAAGCCGCGTCGAAGCACTAACAAACATGAAACCGCCCAAGATCGCAAAAGAGCTTAAACGTTTTTTGGCAATGCTCAACTTTTATCGGAGATTTCTTCCAAACGCCTTAGAGTTACAAGGACCTCTATTCGCCATGATTCCTGGAAATAAGAAAAACGACAGCACCATCTTAGATTGGAATGAAGATACCAAACGCCATTTTGAAGCTGCGAAAGCCCAACTAGCAAACTGTGTTATGTTAGCGCATCCACTACCTGATATAGAACTTTCATTGTGGGTAGATGCATCCGATTTTTCAGCTGGAGCAGTCTTAAATCAAATGGTAAATGACAAACTTCAGCCATTAGGATTTTTCTCAAGAAAGTTTTCATCAACTGAAATGCTATACAGTACGTATGACCGTGAGTTAACCGCGCTATACAGCGCCGTTCGTCATTTTCGTTATATGTTAGAAGGTCGTAACTGCCACATTTACACTGACCATAAGCCACTTATATTCGCATTTCGACAACAACTGCATAAGGCTTCAGATCGTCAAGCTCGGCAATTGGATTTCATATCGCAAATTACTACTGATATTCGACATGTTCAAGGTAAAAGAAACGTAACTGCTGATCTATTATCGCGAATTCAATCACTTACGACCGCCATTATTGACTACGACGCCGTCGCCGTGGACCAAGAAAACGATGAAGAGCTACTAGCACACCTAAATGGCAGCATTCGACACTCACTAAAATTAAAATCTTTTATATTACCTCCAAGTACTAAAAAAGTTTTTTGTGATATATCCACAGGACGAATCCGTCCCTTCGTAACATCAAAATTTCGACAAACTTTTCTTCGGGCTACACACAATCTGTCGCACCCCGGCTCGCGCGCTACTGTCAAGATGATGGTCGACAGATTCGTTTGGCCAGGCATTGCGAAAGATAGTAGAACCTTTGCTAGATGTTGCATACAGTGCCAACGGTCTAAAGTCATTCGACACAACAAAAGCTTATTCCAACGCAGAATAAATCCCAGTAGCCGATTCGGACATTTGCATATTGACATTGTCGGTCCGTTTCCAATATCGGAGGGCAACCGATATTGCTTAACCATAATCGATCGATTTACGCGATGGCCAGATGCCATTCCGATTCCCAACATGACAGCTCCAGTTGTAGCAAAGGCCTTGCTAACCGGCTGGATTTCCCGTTTTGGAGTACCCATCGACATAACGTCGGATCTGGGTCGTCAATTCGAAAGCGCCATATTTAAACAACTGCTAAACTATTTGGGAGTGACCCATTTAAGAACAACGCCGTATCATCCACAATGTAATGGACTAATAGAACGATGGCATCGCACATTAAAGTCTGCCATTTTATGTCATAAAGTGGATCAGTGGACGACCTATTTACCTCTTATATTACTTGGACTGCGTTCAACATTTAAAGATGACATCGGGTCCACTCCTTCTGAATTGGTATATGGAACATCATTGCGATTACCTTCAGAGCTTTTCATCGAACAACCCAGTAACCAGAGCCAAACGGAAATCCTAGTGGAGCTCCGTCGTATCATGCGAGACCTGCGTCCTGTTAGTACAGCCTGGCACACTAACCAAAAAGTTTTCGTTCATGGCGATCTCAAGTCTTGTGATCATGTCTTCATCCGCGATGATTCAGTCAGACCGTCACTATCAGCACCTTATATGGGACCCTACAAAGTTTTGAGCCGCTCACCTAAGTATTTCGAAGTGGAAATAAAGGAGAATAAAGTTAAAGTTTCCATCGATCGTCTAAAGCCAGTTTTCATCACACCACCTACGACTCTCTAGGAGGAGGGTACTGTGGCAACACCATAAATATTAATTAGTTTTTAATTATCAATGCAACCATGCGTTTTGACATGTTGTCTATCCTTTATTCTATTCTAATGTCAATCAACTATGGCAACACTGTAAATATTTTGATGTGTCATTAAATCTTCCCTTTTCTAATAAAACTACCAAAGAGATAGCACGCGTCTATATATCTTAGAATGTTCCTTGTTACTGTCGACTATTGTGGAGGATTCCGTCAGTCTAAGCACTGACTTCACTGTCAGTTATTTACAGAACTATTGTATTAATTAATTTAGAATTAATATATTTTTTCTATTGCTACTCATGTTATTCAAAAAAGTATAAACTAAAAATTTGACAACATTCCAATTATATTTTTACTCCCATTTGTTACTGCTACAAGCAAACAAAGTTTGAATAGCTCACAATCGTAGTTGAACTTCACAAAATAACTGTAATTCAATATAACTTACTTCATTTCAGTGCGTCGATGGTTTCCCTTACTTGAATCGCTGTCCGTCCGGTCTGTACTTTGATGATCAACAAAAGTTCTGCACCTTCAAGGATGAAGCCAAATGTGGGCCACTCCCAACAAGTAAGTGTTTACTTAAATATTATGTAACAGTATATTTTGCCATATGCAAACAAGTAATATAATAAATAATGAATTACGGTAAATGTTTGGAAATAAAGCAAATCGAATCAGGGCAGCTTATGCACTTACGAGCATATGCCATGCGCCTCTGACTGCATACACCACTTACTATACACACTTACACACAAGCAAATATATGTGTGTGTCTGTATTTGCAATATGTCCGTGTAAGCAGTGACTTATAAATAAAATGCTGCTGGAAAGTAAGAAATCCGAGAAAGTGTAAAAGCACCAGTAAAATAAACAATAAATCATAATTGCGGAGTGCAAGGTATCAAGTGTGTATGGCTGAGAGACTGTGAGAGTGTGTGTATGTGCTTAAATGACAAAAGCGTCTTTTTGCCTACTTACACATACGAATACGTCTTGCGCGTGTGTTGGTAAAGTGCAGCAGCTGCTTGGTCCTTAATATGCATATAACCTTATTGGACATTATTTTTATATATACATACATAAGATGTTATAAATATATCTATATAGTGCCGTCACACAGTGGTATGTGATGGGTAAGGAATTAACCGAAAAATTATAGAAATCGAATGCAATAGTTTTTAAATGAAATATTTATGTGCATATTTTATTTCGCAATTTTTCTTGCAAAAATAATCGGGTTTCCTTAAAAAGTTGTGGAAATAAATTAAAATAAGAAAAAACGTTAAATTCGGTTGTACCGACACTGGAATAATCTTCACAAATAAAAAAAATCTTTACGGGCGCTTGATTTGGATCGTTCAATTTTTATCGCAGCTATAAGTTATAGCTGATATTGGCCGTTTCGACAAATGAATAACTCCTTCGTAAGGTTACTATTAGTAGTCCTTTGAGATGGGATAAAGATCAAACTCCTGTACTTCGAAGTCAGCGAAGCGCCTTGTGGCCAATAAAAATTTTCTCAGGTATTTAATTTCTATTCCTATTAGTTGGGTGGGACATCTGAAAGTGTGAGCTCCTAAGACGAAATCTTACGTTTTACAGCAATGACGCCGATAAGGCAATGGACTGTTAAAACCCCACAAGCAGGAAGAAGATAGCCTTACTGAAAGCGGGACTACGGCACCATTCCATACAGCTCATCAGCCTTATAGTAGTCTGTAATTCCGCTGGACTTGACACCCATACTATTCTCATCACAAAATGTAAGAAAATTCCTGACCGACACCTCAGAAGCTGAGTAGTTGGTTCACGTATATATGAGAGTCGCTTTTTATATTTCGGATAGAGAACAAAAAAAGTAAGTTGTTTCTTAACATATTAAGATCTTTACACTTTTGAATGCGTGTGAATCAATTGACGAAGCCTTTGCCACTCTGATTGAGGTATCTCTATTAAGAGCTTTCTCAACGCTTAAAACAATTCTGCAGGTGTCGACAAAAATAAGTCATGCCGTACCAAATCAGGACTATACGTAGGATGACTCATCAAATCGGTGTTTTGAGTGCTTAAAACCAGAATTGTTTATGTTAAGTCGATGTGTGAGAGCTCGCATCGTCGTGATAAAGAGTGATCTGTCTTGCTCGATTCGTTTTCCTAATTTCTTCATAGACAACTGGAAATGGTTTTGTAACACTCAAAATTCCCTGTTCTGCATTTCTCTGATGGTATAGTTGAGACATGTCCAGTTTTTCAGCAAAAGAAAACATACAACGACTCGCCTGGAAGTGCTCTGTGTTCGAACAACCTTTGTTTAATTCATCTCATCTGAAATCGCACATACAATCTTCTGGTATATACCTTCGGACTCATACATATAAATCCAATAGATCCTCGTGTAACCCGTCTCGTTGTCATAGACATGTTTAAAAGTGTATGTTATCGTATTTCTCTCGACCAATCGGCACGATTTTTTTTTTTGTTAGGAATCCAACGTAAACAATCTTTTTTTACAAACAAATGTTCATGTACTATTGAATGTATGCTGGTTCCAATAATGTAGTTGTCTCCATCTCATGATAGATCACATGATGATCTAGCAATTTCAATTTGCGTAAAGCATCAATAGTTTTCGGAAGAATAACTAATTTTGGACGACCTTCCTGAAATTCGTCTTTGAGTGATATATGACTTCGATTGGATTCAAGATACCATCGATAGACAATAGTCCTTGGTCCATCTTTATCACCAAAAATTAAACTAAGGTAACAGATACACAGTTGCTGAGTTAACACACGTCGAGAGTTGAAAAAATTAATCACCCGAAATTGTTTTTAATTTAATTCCTTTTTTTTTGGCCAAGATGAATATTTTTAGTCACTGTGAAGATCGCAAATCACGCTAGTATGTATGTCAAAACGGTTTGATCATCAAAAATGTCAAACTGTACAAAAAATTGTAATTGAGTTGCCAGTTTGGATCACTATGCTTACCAAATTGCGAAATACAGAAGGCAGTATACTTACGGAAAATTTAACATATTAGAAGCTTCAAACTATCGATTTTTTTGCTTAAATCTCTTTAAAAACTATTTAAGAATATGTCCCCAAAGTTCTAGATGGGAATTCAAAATATTGTCGAAGCTAGAAGGGAAATAGTGGCCAAACATTTAGCAGATATATAAGCGCTTGGGCAAAAAGTGAAAACTTTGACATGCGATTTCTCGGTTTTTCATTTTTACGATTTTTCTTTAATGGCTGACAGAATAAAAAAACTAGACGTCGTATGTAATGAGGCAAAGTTTATTTCCTTTGGAATTGAATTATCTCCCATTTAAGCTAAAAAAAAATAAGAAAAATCAAGTTTGAACATATTTTTAAAAACATAAAGTAAATTTTTTTGGTTAAAAAATCTCTTTTTTCAATTTTTTTTTAATTTTTACACTCTAAATTTTTTGGAATTTTCTTAGTTTAACTGGAAAATAAGTTATTAACATTTTTTTTTTTTGTTTCCGATACAAATAGCGACCTTCATCTGCCCGCCGACAAATGCACATGCGAGATGAATCGGCTATTACTTCTCAAAGGCAGAATATCAAAGATTTCCTATCCACAAAATTTTCGGATGATGTTTATATTCGTATATATAACTAAAAAGCCCAGAAATTTCGCTTTAATCAATTATTCCTTTCCCTCCCAAAAAAAATCCTCAAAACAATCGATTTTTTGAAGTCTCTAAAGCAGGCTCTCCCCTTAAACGGGGTTTTAAAATTACTACTGAATACTAAATTTTGAATTTCCAGAAGTCCTACGGCCCCTTTTTTCACACCCCGTTTTTTTCTACTAAAAATCGCAAAACGGAATTTTCTTA
Organism: Bactrocera zonata; assembly: GCA_037783105.1. NCBI lineage: Eukaryota > Metazoa > Arthropoda > Insecta > Diptera > Tephritidae > Bactrocera > Bactrocera zonata. The sequence continues at coordinate 1,153,279 of JBAWJQ010005959.1, read as the reverse complement.
AGATTTCAAAATAATAATATCATTGGTTTGGTTCAAAAGAGGAATGTGTGCATTTTGTAACTGTTACTCTTACTATTTCTTTTCAAATATACATTGTGAAAAAAGTACCCGGAAATTGTAAATAAAACGCAAAATATTTAATAATTCATCAATATTTTTCTGTCGCAATCAAAGTAATTCCAACTAGATTTCGTATTTAGCAACACTCAAATATTGGTCGACTGAAAAAACCCTAAGGAGCTACCAAATTAATTTTTTTATAAAATTCAAATACCAATAGAATAACTCTACTACTTCTATTTTTATATTTTTGTGACAAATATGTATGTGACCACACCACAGTGCAGCGCACTCTCGCTCTCACAGCGAGACACCAGCAACGTCTTGCGAGTCGAAATATAATTTATTATGCATTTAATATGAAATTGGAAATTGGCCTCAGAGCAAATGGAAATTCGATTAGAAGTGCAGTAGCTAAGACAAACATGCAGTAAAAACAACAACAAACATGCGCACATAAATATATTTGGCGCTTAGGTTTGTGCATATATATGCGTGTGTGTGTGACGAATTACTTATTAGAATGTATAGTCATATGTGCTGGAAAGACAAATTGGCTGCTGCAGCAAGAAGTAGGTGAAGCAAACACAAGCTGAGAAGCGGTGGCACGCACACACACACTCCTACAAATATATATGTATATGGTTGGATATAAGCACAGCCACCTAAAGTACTGTACAACAGGGCGTATACGTAACCACTTTAAATGGTAGGCCGCCAAAGTGCCGATTTGCACGCACAAGCAAGCTAAGGGTGTTGTAGTGCTTGAGTAAGTGCAGTTTCCAACACTTAAAGGCAGGCGAAAGTCGTTGCAAGGGTTAAATACCACAATCACAGTGGGCCGACATTTCGCATGAGAAAACGTTTTCTACGCCGACCGTCGTGAGTGTTTGGCCTACACACGCAGTTGAAGGGTCGTCGGTGGCGGCACACTTTGGGAGTAAATGTCGCATAATTCATTTAAAGCCAAAACCGCACAAAAGCACACACAGCTGAGATGATTTTATGGCTGATGCACATGCAACCAAACACAGACACTCATATAAATACATGCATATACAGACATAAGCACTCCAACATATGCTCGCCTTAGTCTCACAGACCGTCATCCTCATACACACACGCACTTCATCACTGCTGCACTCTCTACACGCCCAACGCTTTTGGTTCGTTGCAAGTACACGCTTAGTGGCATCAACTGAAATTGCTAGCCTGGATTTCGTACAAATCTTGTATGGCTCAGCAAAGTCTGAAATAAAAATTTCATCTCACAGCATTGCAATTGAGTCTCGGAAAAATGTAAAATGGAAAATGACACTAAAGCGTAATGCAAAAGCACACACACACCCGCACCCACACTTGGCTGGTATTGTGGCACGTTTGGAGGCGCAGTCATTGTAAAGGTGCTTACACAGACATATGCTAAAGCCAAAATGCCAACTAAATGAGATGTCCAAATAGCAAGTGTACCATAGAGTGGAAATAGAGCGCAATAGCAGGACAGCAAGCAGCACGAAACTGCACATAGTTAAATGTCTTGAAACTATTTTTTACTACCAGCCACTTGATTGCCAAAAGAAAAAGTCACCAAAGCGTGCAGTTGACGGCTTTTTTACTGCGCGACAAGCATCGCACAATTTACACGTTCGCTTTATTATGATTATTGCGCTTACTGAAACACTTTCTTGCCACGTCAGTTGAATTTGAAGCAGCGCATGGCCAAAGCATTTTTCGCTGTTATATGCAAAAATCGAAATTAGGAGTTTAGAAAAATAGTGGATACAAAAAAATATTTGAAGAAAATGGAAGTGAATCAAAAGTGGATGTAGAGCAAATGCATATTTTTGTGCGAATAATAAGGTTCAATTTGGTTGAAGAGAAACAATAAAAATCTACGAAAATTCTATGAAAATAAAGAGTGGGAAATATAACAAGGAACTTGGCAGCCTTTTTATAATACTCGTAAGAATGTCTCAAAAATATTTCTACAGTTATTTAGAGAGCGCTTTGTGCCGCTTACAACCACAACAACAACCGATTTGATTAATATTTTTATGAGAATTTACTGCACACAATACAAAAATGTGCACTTTATTTCAGGAAAATGCCTCTCAAACTTACTGACATTTCAGTAAAAAGTCATCCATATGCACAAATGTCCCCATCTTCAATGACTGTGAACTTGAAAAGCTACAATCCACATTCAACCATTTTTAAATTAGAGTTGCCACACCTTATAGACATTCTTTTTACTAAGTGTTTGTATACTAAGTACTATCAAAAGTGATGAGAATATTTCACTTGAACGCAGCTCACTTTTCATCACTCACCAACAACCGCTTTGGTGTTTGACGTTGTGTTGTTGTCGATAATGATGAAGCTGCTGACGTTGATGCTTGTATTTTGAATGAAACGCAGCTGTGCTGTCAGCGTGCTTTTGATGGCTTCGATTCCTTGTGAAAATCATATGAAATTTGTGCGTTTTCATGGAAATGCGATTTCACTTTGCGGTTTAAAGCCCAATGTTGACCGTTTTGGCAACTATACGGTTGCGTAATTATTCAATCTACGTCTTGTCATGTGCCACTCAATGCAACTCTGTGGGCAAACAAGCTCATACTCAGATATAGCACTTATTTGCATGAATTTAATAATAATTTTTGTATTTGTTTCATATATCTTGTGAGACCCATTTTATGGATGTCTTCCAATTTCGTTCATTTTCTCAGTGTATCCTATGAATGACTGTGTAACCTCACATACCAAATATGGTTCAAATTTGTCAAGTAATTCCTGAGATATAGGTTTTCACCTGTAGCCCATTGTTCAATTTTTACACTGAACTTTACTGTAGCAACATGTTTCGAGTGTATAAAAATATTATTATTTCTTCGATTATTTCTGATAAATATCTCTAAGAATGCACTTGGGAAAAATTTTTAGAATTTTTTCCCCACACACTCTGGAAAAAATATTTTAAAATAAATTATAAGCATATGTAAAAGCACTGATGTTGACAAAAATAGTTAGATTTTGGACTGGAAATTTATGGACACTGTGCTAAAACAACCACACATTGGAAACCCTTAGCACATAGCGGCAAGAAAAGGCATTCACGCATTCCGCTCCTCTCCAACCAAAGTGGTACTAACTGAAGCGAGTCTTTCTAAAATTCATCACAAAACAAAATTCAGCACTATAATGTTCACACCAAAATTTCTGCAGTGTAAAAACTCGATCCTAATCGAGCTTTAATCTATTGAGAACAAATTGTAAAATCAACAAGCCGGTCTACGATCAGAAAAAGCTTCAATATTATCAATCAGCTTCAATGAATTCAAGACCGCAACTTATAAAAGTGAACACTCATCCGTACTGGCTGACGCTGAAATCGCTTTTCAAATTTCAAAAAACAGCCAGAAATTCAGAGCAATAAACCGGAATGTTAATTAATATACACCGACGGAACGACCAAGGTGTCATCATAACTGTTGAAATTTTACAAAAGTTATAGTATATCAAATGTACCAATAGCAAATCGACAATTAACGTTATTTTGAATGGACAAATAACACAGTGCTGATAAGGAATGTAAAAGTAATGGTATACTGCTGGGCCCAAAAAATAAGGTGACATTGTATTTATTTTGAAAATTCTTTATTTATTCTTCCAAATCAATTTCATCCCCTTCAAAGTAATCCCCTCCCGATGCAATGCACTTATGCCAACGGATTTTCCAATCTTCGAAACACTGGTTGTAGTCACTTTCCGGGATGGCCTTCAGTTCCGTCTTCGCTGCGGCTTGAATCTCCTCTATCGTATAAAAACGGTGTCCCCTCAGCGGTCTTTTGAGCTTGGTGAACAGCCAGAAGTCGCACGGTGCCAGATCAGGTGAATACGGTGGTTGTGAAACGATATGGGTTGAGTTTTTGGCGAAATTATCACGAATTATGAGGGCAGTATGGGACGGTGCATTATCGTGGTGTAAAAACCAAGAATTGTCTTTCCACAATTTCGGCCTTTTTAGGCGAATAGCGTTACGCAAACGACGCATAACGTTTGACCGCTTGGAAGGAATTCATAATGCACAACACCACGATAATCGAAGAAAACAGTCAACATGACCTTGATTTTTGAGCGACTTTGGCGCAACTTTTTTGGTCTCGGCTCTCTTTTGGCACGATATTCGCTCGATTGATCGGTTTTTCGGGGTCGTAAGCACAGATCCAAGTCTCATCGGCAGTTGTAATGCATTTTATGACATCCTGGTAGTCGAAAAGCATCGTTTCACATACTTCAACGCGACGCCTTTTTTCCAAATAATTCAATGTTTTCGGTACCAGTCGAGATTTGACGCGCTTGAGACCAAAAACATTCTTCAAATTGGTATTGGCTGAGCCTTTCGATGTGCCAACTTCATCAGCAAGGTTTCTAATTGTTAATCGACGGTTTTTCAACACCAAATTTTTGATTTGTTGAACGTGAGCTTCGTCGGTTGACACGTCTTCGACACGTTCACGGCCGGCTTGAAACTTACCATACCACTTGTTAACATTTTTTTTAGGCATTGCTTCAGCACCAAAGGCTTTCTGTACCATCCTTATTATATCCGCAGCAGAAAATTGATTCCGTAAACAAAATTTAATGCAAATTCTTTGCTCAACAAATTTCGACATCGCAAAAAACGAAAAACTCACTCTTAGCAGCTCACAAAACGACACGTTTCTCAAACACTAATGAATATTTTGACATGAAATTTGACATAAATGTGACTGACAGTACTACCAACCTAAAAAAAGAAATAATTCTCCGAATTTTTCGACATACGCAGTTTAAATTCAAATGTTACCTTATTTTTTGGACACAGTAGTATAACCAAACACGCAAAAAAGGGCTGAAAAAGAACCACTACTTTTATTCGATCCCTGTACATTGAAACACATTCGCAACATGAAAAAAAGAGTACTCCACGAGTCAGTATCGAGAGATTGGTCAAATTTTCAAAACCATAGCATAAACCCTCTGCTACCAAGCCAAAGTACCCAACCGGATGCTCTTGCGAAAATATAAAAAAAACTTGGTTAAACCAAGCTGCTTTTATTGTAATCAGTCAGATATGTCAGTAAATCATATCGTAAATGAATGCACCACTTCAAACAAAACTAGGACCACTAATTTTAGTAAAATTAAACTATTCAATCTTTTAGAGACACCTAATACTGACAATATTAGAACTAAAATTATCAAATTTAAGAGATATCACACTTAATTTAATTGTAACTAAACTAATGTTAGATACTTAAAGCCGCAGATAATATTATAATATAAAAGCCGAAGTTTTTTTTAAATAAAAAAATTATAAGCATATATATATTTACAGGTATGAGAAGTAACCGAGGTACAAACACAGCTTTTGGGTGTCGAGTCTCTAATATTCGATATTGTCGTCGTGTGTTTCAACCATATTTAAAGCAGTTACAACTAGAAAGTGAAGAATTTGAACAAAATATGGTACTCTGAATTTTAGATGTTCTTCTATAATAAATTTCATAAAAATTATAACTATCGATCGCCACAGTGACAATATTATTGTAAATTACACTTATATACGAATCGATAAATACACGTTTACATATCTCAGTAACAATAAAGTGGCAATCGCATTAACGAAAGTTGCGAATTACAGCTAATTTCTAACTTCTGCCGCAAGATGTTGCCACCAACCACGCGTCTTCGCGCTGCCGCTAGTAATCGAACTTGAGAATTCGCCAAATTATGCAAAAACTCCACGCAACATACCCCACAGCATCACGCCAAGAACTCACTAGAAAGTTTGTAAACTCTTTTCAATTTCACAGTTTAATGAACACGCTAAATTGTGAAGAGAAGTAAGGGCTCAGTGCATACAATTTAGTGTAAATGACGCCAAATTCAATGCGTTAAGGAAATTTATGCAAATTTATTTTTAGATTGAGAGCTAAGCATATGAAAATAGCAGTTGATTGAGTATTTTATAAATTTATTGCAAAAGAGCAATGTTTCAAGGAAATCATATTTTCTTCCAATCATCAATAACATTAAGAAATGGCTGTGATATAATTAATGATTGTTGCTACAACAATCTGTCTGTTTCACAACTTTTGTAAAATATCTCTTCGCTCAAGTATGCCTTTTTATCCTTTGTTCAGCTCCCGCGTTGGGACAGAATCAAAAAGTGAAATATTTTATTTTAGCAGTCGCATTGGAACTGGTCGTCGAGCACCTGCTGCTAAGCGCACGGCGGATCCGACTCTTTGTCTATCGCATGCGAGCGGGGTACGAGTGCCCTGCCCTGATAGCTCGTCGGCTTTCAGTTTCCAGCTATTCTGCGATGATCAGACCCCAAATGAGTCTGATGATGAAGTAGTTGATGCCATTTCTAGTGAGAACAGGCACTCCTTGACTAAGTTTAAGCTCACAGTTTAGGAGCTCATAGCTAATATCGCCACTCTGCTATCGAAGTGAATGAGTACCTCCCTAAAAAACATTTCTTAGCAGTAGGTCCAGTAGCCTAAAGTAGCCTAAAGCTTACATTGAAGGAAAGCTTCTTAAAGAAAAATGCACTCCCAACTTCTCTCCTAGCTTCATCCCAGGAGTAGCCTCTGTAATGCAGTGTTCCAGGTTTTCAAGGATGCAATTGAAAGAGGACAGAATATCAGCTTGGCCCTGTTTTGTTTTGTTCTTTGAGGCTTAGAGCGAGTGCTATGTAGAAAATGACGTTAAGTGCTACTTTTGGTGTAGTCCGCAGGCCGCAGGTGCCGCTAAGTGCCGCTCCTTGGATACTTTCAAGTCTCTTAGCGAGTGTAGCCTTTTCGAGCGAGCTCCCGAGACGAAAGCACTATAGCAAACTCACAGCTTGACTACGGCTTTGTAGAGGTAAAACAACATATTTTGTCACCACCATAAATCCTAGAGCTTCTTTCGAGCAACATCTTTTGTGGTTCCCACATTTTTCCTCGAGCTTTTCCACAGCAATATAAGGCAACCGATGCTTTCCTTACTACGAGTATCTCTTCAGTGTTTTGCTTTGCCTTGAAATCTTTTACCAAGCATAAACCCTAGATATTTCACCTTATTAACAAGCTGGAGACCTGAGTCCCCGAGTGAGGAAAGAAATAAGTCCGGGATCTTAAAACCCTAATAAATTGAAGCGACAAAACAAGTATTTTACGCTTTCATTCTTGGCAAATATGGCGAAAATTCGACGTTTTAAAAATTAGGTCATTGAAAGCATGCAGCAGTTTCGTCTACAAAGTAGAAAAATCGAACAACTACAACAAGCTTTAGCAATAAAACACAATCCTTTCCAAATTATGTCAATCTTTAGGCCTTTTTAATATCACTAAAACTTATTTCTCTCCATATTTTCGTATTTTCTAAGTCAGCAGCGCACACATAGCTACCAAGCCTTCCGCTTAGGCGCCCATTTGTATGCTAACATATGTCGGCATATGTCAACTTTTGCACTGAGCAATTCATTTCAGCTCTGCATCCTTTCCATGTGAATATGCTGATGATTGCTGGAGTTATCACTTGTCAACTGCTGACTTTTCGGCTTCATCAAGCATTTATCTAACTCTCTGGGTATGTGTGTATCTACATACAACAAACATATGCACATGCTACAATGTATTAAAATTACATTGTCTCACATCTCCATGAGTTAGTAGCGTCAATTGTTTTAACTCTGTGATATCTAAATGCATAAGCATTAACATTGTTGCCCTGAATAACATGTCTTTGCATATGTGTGTGTATGCTTAGAATATGTGTATGTATCTATATGCATGTATTTATATAATGTACCTTGTGTCAATGTTCCAGAAATGCAGCTTTCAATACTATTAATCTAATTCCTGGTATTACTAACAGTTTTACGACTTCGATTTGACTACGTGCTGAAGTTAGGAAATACCGTAAGTTTGCCTGCAATTGATGTTAAAGGAGAAAAATAAGTAAAACTTATAAAAATGAACAGAAATACGAAATTTTTTCGGACATTTGGTAACCTCTGGTACAAAATTTTATAGGAACGAGTATATTTTGGAATAATTTCTCAGTCTGCTGTCCATACAAGAAGCTTTTGGGGAAGGTTATGAAATGGTAGAGGTTTAGGAAACGGCTGTCTATTTTTAGATACGGCAAATTTTTGTAAAACAGTCAACAGGCAACTTTGCCAGATCAGTCAACTATTTTACTCTTTTATTATCGAAAAAAATATTGACTAACAAATTTTTTACAAGAGGATATAACGAAAAAATAATTTTTCAGTGTATAGAAGTGTCGTAATAATTACTTCATTTATTAAAGGGTGGCAACCATTTTAATTTTTGTTTTTTACGGAAATCTTTTTAACAGTTTTAGCTTCATAATAATATATATTCTAATATCATTTATTTTATCAATTCTATTTAACCAATATACAACATATGAGTGGCAACCCTTTAAAAACTATTGCTAAATTACTTCTCCATCTCATTTAAAAATTTAACCATACTAGTACGTAGCTAACATAATACTCCTTAATCTGGTCATTTTAATGCTTTTACCATAATACTTAATTTTTTTCTCCAAATAGTTAACAACAAAGTTTCAAAAAGTGGTAACTCTCTAAAAACAATATGTTCAAAAAAAAACTTATTTTTATTTTTTTTTTTTATTATTTTTTTTCTTTGACATTCAAATTGCAATAATTCCTTCAACACATAAATTTTGTTCAATTACATTTTTGAAAAGGTGGCAAATATCTTCAAAAATTGTAATGGCAAATTCTTTAAACCTTCACAATTTGTTACCAATATTAACCAGACATGATTTTTTATTATAATTCTAGTTTATTTAAAATTTTCTAAATAAGTGGCAACTCTTTAAAAACGGTAGATTTTCATACGTAACAATTTCTTAAATACGATTTAGTTAACATAAATCTTCAAAAAACAGTTGTTTAATGCTTATATTATATTAATTTATTTATTTCCCGATTTAGTTAACTCAAAAGTTTTTTTAAGAGTGGTAATCCATTACAAAAATATTTTCAAATAAATACAAACATTCGTAAACGTCTTTACATTTGTTTGTCTCATCAAATTGTATTAAAAGAAATTTTTAATAATCGTTGCCACATAAAATGCCATTTATGAAAATTTTAAAAAGGTGGCAACTTTCTTCAAAAAATTTTGTAAACTCTTCTCCAATTTTTTAATTTCAAATAAATAAATTATCTTATAAATTTTTGTGAAATAAAAATTCAAAATTAGGTGGCAACCCTTTTTAAAAAGCTATGTAGATTCATCTCAAACTTTTTAAGTTGGAATTATTTAATTATCTTATACATTTTTTTCGGTTTAAATTGTAAAGAGGTGGCAACCCCTTTTAAAACAACATAATTTAGACTTCTTCAAACATATTTATATAGTACATATAATGGTATTTATGTATAAGTACATATATGATGGTCTTATATATATTTTTTATTTTTTTACCAATTGTTTATTTCATAATTTTTTACTAATTTAAAAATTTTGAAAACGTAGAAACTATGTAAAATCTTCTCAATTTTTTTAATTTGCAATAATTAATTTATCTTGTAAAGTTTTGGTGAATTAAAAATTCAAATTAAGTGGCAACCCTAAAAAAAGTTATGTAGATTTTTCTCAACCTGTTGAAGTTGGAATAATATATTTAGCTTAATAATTTTGTTCGATTAAATTTAAAGTAGGTGGCAACACCCATTAAAATAATTTTATGTTACCTTTTTCAAACTTATTTATTTAATAATGAAATACATAGTTGATATTTGTTGACAATTGCTTATTTCATAATTTTTATTAAATTCAAAATTTTGAAAAAGTGGCAACTCTTTACATTTTGTTAATCAAAATAACTTTACAATTTTCTTCAAACTCCTGATTCTGAAAATCTCCCCGCTTTCACGGTACGCAGCAATCACTTTCTATTTTGCAATCTCTATACAATCCACTTAACTGCTGAGGCACTATAAATTCAGGTGTTAACTACAACAACAAACACAACACAATGTATTTGAGTGTAAGTATGCGATAGCAAAAGCATTGTAAGGATCAGCAACGTAACTAAAAGGACAACTGCTCTGACCTATAAACGCAAACGCCGATAGGTCATTTGTCTAAGAGTATTTGTCGATATTTATATGTATTTGCAAGTGTGCTTAACAACACATGCGTTTAGCTAAACAACATTAGACTATGTCAAGCTGCTGCAGCCATAACCATTCACATACACACATACATACATGTAACAGCTGTTCATACACACCCACACACAAACCAAACACCAAGTGGCAATATTAACTCCTTCAACGTCTCCAGCAGCTGGCTGCAACGCGTGGAGGGGGCGGGGATGGTGGTTCGCCGCCTGACTTGTCGCTCATGCATAATTCAGCAAAGTGTTCCTTTCACTTAACGGAATGCCAATGCAATTTCACAATCACAATAACAATCGATGCATTGCAATTGCAAATATGTTGTTGTTGTTATGGCTGTTATGGCAGTTGTTGTTCTCGATATCAATATCGAATTCGTTGAAAATGGAATTTGTAAGCCACTGAATGCGTTGGTAAGCAATTACTAGGCACAGAAACAATAGCAAAGTAATCCGAAACCGAATTTATATGTATGGAAAGCATAATATTCGGCAAAATGTATTAGAAATTTAAATTGTGGCAATTAAAGGTTAGTTTTCAAGCTAGCATAGACCTAGAGCACAAATTATTTTATTATTTATACGATTACTCTGTTATTCAAATCAAGGCTGGGATTGCTAACACGCCAAGAAATCTGTTGCCAGCCAAATATTATACAATATGGCCCACATAACGGTTCTTTATAACGAAGTGAAGCGAATACATGCATAAAATATAGGCTTCCTGATGAACTTCTCAAGCCTTATCTATTAGCTCATGTGCTTCTCAACTATTATTAGGACAAAAAATTTCCTGTAAATTGTAAATAAAACGCAAAATGTTTAATTTTTAATCAATATTTATTTCAAAATAATCCCCACCAACAATTCTGAAAACGGATTTCACGGAGTGGGAATTTCAGTTTGGGGGAAAAAAATCACGCGAAGCTAAATTTGGTAAATACGGTAGTTGGCCGATGGTATTTATTGATTTTTCGGGTTTAAGTTCGGTCACAATCGTGGCTTGTTCTTCCACAATTCCAGCCGTTTTCGTCGGATGTTTTCACGCAAACACCTCAACATGGCCAAATAGAACTCTTTATTGGCCATCTGTTCCTCCGGAACAATTTTATGATGTAACAAACCACGAATACTCTCATAAACCCATGTCTCATCGGCAGTTATAATGCTCTCCATGAATGTGGGATAGGCATTCGCAAGGGCAAGCATATACAAAGAGACCTGTTTACGATATTATTTTTGAAAACAAATTAGCTTTATCCAGACGAGTTGAAAGAATGCGTTTCATATCCAAAATCGTAAGAACAGACTCACAAGAGATGTCGAGCTCTCGTGCTATCTTTCTAGGTGCGGAGACGATGCTATATCCGTTCGGGTAGCACAAAAATGGTTCGCTTGCTTCTGCTCTTGAAATTTCGCTGTGAAAGATCCACCTCGCTCTGGTCGACTTATCGTTGAAAAAGTCGATAAAATTATGAAAAATATTAATCAGGACCGTCACATAAGCAGCCATGACATCGCTAAGGAACTTAATATTCCTCATCAAACGGTTTTAAACCATTTAAAAACGGCTGGCTACAACGAGAAGATCGATGTTTGGGTACCACATGAATTGTCTCTGAAAAATTTAATGGACCGAATTATCATCTGGGAAATGAAATTAAATCAAACCATTTCTGAAGCGAATGGCAACAGGAGACGAAAAGCGAATCAAATACGACAATAATGTGCGAAAATGATCATGGTCAAAGCGAGGTGAAGCTCAACAAATGGTCGCTAAGCCAGGATTGACGCCTCGAAAGATTATGCTCAGTGTTTGGTGGGATTGGAAAAGAATCATCCACTATGAGCTGCTTCAACCTAGTCAAACGATTGATTCTACATTTTACTGTCAACAGCTGATGAGATTGAAGCAAGCAATCGAAAAAACGGGCAGAACTGATCAACAGAAAGGGTTACGTCTCCCATCAGGACAACGCTAGACCACACACTTTTTTGATGACTCGGCAAAACCTGGGAGAGCTTGGCTGGAAAGTTTTGACGCATCCACCGTATAGCCCTGACCTTGCACTATCGGACTATTATTTATTTCGCTCAATGCAGAACTCCCTTAATGGAGTAAAGTTGATTTCAAGAACAGCCTGTGAAAAGTATTTATCGCAATTTTTCGCATAGAAACCAAAAAAGTTTTACACGAACGGAATAATATCTCTAGCGGAAAAGTGGCAAAAAGTGATTGGTACATATTTTGTTCATTGAAGTTCATTATAAACATAAAAAAAATAGTTGAAGTTTGATTGGAAATACGGAAAGACTTTTTCGACTGCCCAATATTTATACGTTGAACAGAATATATCAAGTTTGCCACGAAGTTTTTAACACCCAAAAGGAAAGACCTTATACAAGATATATATAAATGATTCGATTGGTAAGCTAAGTCGATTTAGCTATGTCCGTAAGTCTGTTTGTATATAAGGGAACTAGTTACATAGTGGCTGCACTGGTTAATTCAAGAGGTTCGGATGGTGGAGAACACTTTAGCTATGAAAGTTTTCGATGCAGAGGAAGGCTTCAACACCGTTGGAAAGATCTTGTGGGAAGGATCTGGCTATACTTAAAATGACTTGCACGCTGTTAGGTAGGCGGTGTTTACGCTAGTTAAGAAGACGAAGAAATCTCACGGTTTTGGTGATATCGATTTGAAAATTTGCTTACGTCTTTTTCCCCCAAGAAACGATTCATTTGTCGGAACTGCCAATATCGGTTCACTATAGCAATAAGCTGCAATTGAAACTGATCAATCATTTCTTATTTCTTTAGATATCTTCACGAAATTCGACATAGATTATTCCCAAAGCAACCGGTAATCTCTGAAACAAAAATTTCAGATCGGAATACTATAGCATATAGCTGCCATACAACCGACCGTTCACAATCAAGTGCAGGTATGGAAACCTTTGTACCATAACTGTGAGGGACATTACAGCTTCAGTGCAACCGTAGTTGAAATTCTTCTTCTTGTTTTGTATTTAAGTGTGTCTACAATTTTCTTGTGTGTATTGAGTTATTGTTTAATTTCTGCTTTGCTTCCTGTTTGCGCTACAGTTAGTTAGTAGTCAATTTAATTTCTTCTTTATTTATTTGCACATTTGGAAACGCGGTTCAAACTAACACATATTTCTTTTTGTTCTACAATTTTGCAGCACCAACACCAGCAACAGATGCCCCGGCTGACATAGCGCAGCGTTGCAACACCGAAGAGTGTCAATTGCCATATTGCTTCTGCTCAAAGGATGGCACACAAATTCCGGGCGGTTTGGATGCGGAAAAGGTAAATGCAAGCACCAAGCAAAAGAAACAAAGTTGTATAAATGCTAAGCGACTCTTAGCCACGAAATAATAGTCTTTATGTATGTATCGGAGGAGCTATGCAACACTTGGCAACAACGTTAAGCTGCGCCAAGCGCTGCTCCACCGTATTGTTGCCATTTGCTAGCTATCGCTTGCAAACCGTATCATAAATGCATAAATAAGCAAGCTGGCGTCACGGGAGCGCAAGTCGCCACTGTACCATTTGATTTCCTGCAGCCAAATGCTGCAGCTCTACCATTTCACTTGTCGCTCTTAGCCAGGTTATTCCCGCTGTTTGGTTTATTGCAAATATTTGTTATATGAGGAATGGTGATATTTAACAAATCTAACGGAAATATAGCAGCAACCGTTGCATATTTCAATTCCGCCTTACTTAATCGATTTGGTTTCCGTTTTATTAGCGGGAGAAAAGATTAAAGGAAGCACGATACGAAATAAGAAATCATAAGGATTTAAGTATTTAATAATCAAAGAATTGTGTATTTATTGAATCATTAGCCTCCTTGAGATAGAGAATTATGGGATTAGTGTACTCGTGTTTGTATGTGAGAGCTTACAGTACCATCAGGGCTGATCTTTTCGTCGGAAACTGCCAAATATTCAACTATTTTGTAACAATGGTCGCTTTAAAAAAAAACTCTCTACGTCGAAGCACTTTTTTTATCCTAGAAGAAAACAAGAAAATAAATTCTGGAATTTTCGAATGCGAATTGGGTTTTATCTCGGATAGCAATACCAGAACCTGTCCCACTTGCTCGTAACAAATACATATTTCGTTACGCCATTTCCTGATTCAACATTAACCAGACTCCAAAGACCATAACCAAAATTAAGTAATTTCTAAAGCTGGATAATAAAAAACAAAACCTACTCACTACTAAATTGAAATTAAATCTTGACCCGGACTGGCCCATTGTCTATCGATCCTTCCTTTTCCTCTTTCCAACGGAGGAAATATCTTCCTCTTTCTCTGCTTCCCCCGGCGGGTACTGCGTCGAATACTTTCAGAGCTGGAGTGTGTTCAATGAACAATGTCAATGTCGTCGTATATCTCGTAGAGCTTATCGTTTCATCAACTGCCAATTCGCAAAGAACCATATATCTTCCGCAGAACTTTTCTCTCGCAAACTCTTAATGTCGACTCATCAGTTGTTGTCATCGTCCAAGCCTGCATCATATAATGAGTGACTTGTAGAATTTGGTCTGTATTTGTCGAAAGAAGAACTTAGTTCTCAATTGCCCACTCAGTCCGAAGTTGCATCCGTTGACAAGAGGTTGTTCTGCCTTAGATTTCCAGGCGGTGTTTATGCTGGTTCCAAGATAGACGGAATTAGCTACAACATCGAAGTTGTGACTATCAACAGTGACTTAGAGAAGGAGATATTACGTCTTGACCTCGTTTAAAACCAGACCCATAAGCTTCAGACCCTTATCCAATGAGGCCAATAACATCGATATCATAGGCGTACGCCAGCAGTTGTACACTCATACTCGTATAGCAGATTGTACTTTCTCTATTGAGCTCTGCAGCTCGAATTATTTTATCCAGGAGTAGATTGAAGAAGTCGCACGATAGGTAGTCGCCTTTTCTGAAACCTCATTTTGTATTAAACGGCTTGGAGAGGTCCTTCCTGATCCTGACGGAGCTTTTTGTATTGCTCAACGTCAGCTTAGTTTTGCGGGGATCTTTTCCAAATTGAATTAGGGACTTGCTTGAACTTCTTCGTTTCCAATAAAATACCGACTACGGAATAATTTCAAAAGTTGCATGAACTTTTTGGTGAGTCCACTTTTGCACCAACTAAAGTATTTGATTGGACCAAAACCCTCAGTGAAATTTTTGAACTCTTCGATAAAATCGAAAAAGTTAAAGAAAAACTGCTTAAAAGCGTTTTGTTGGCATCAAAGGGAAAGCTAAATATCACAACATTTTTTATGGATCAACTCAAAATATTTTGATTGATGTTTTGGGTATTCAGGTGGCCTGAATCTTTTGCAAACGATATCGAGTAAAGGCGTTAAGTGTTGACATTGGGATTTTGGCTCAGAAGACCATTTTGAAGAAGATAATGAAAATTTTCATTAAACACATAAAAATGTAGATATTTCTTAGACTGAGTCAAATTTTATCAGACGGCAAAAGGCTGGGACATACTCACTTCGGATTTTAGGAAAGCCAAGCCAAATAAGGAGCTATTGGTTAGTCGCTTCTTTATTACCGAACTGCTTCTAAATTGGATACATTTTAATGCTTCAACATAACAATGACGCCTATAACTGTACAAGTTATTATATTGGTTCAAAATGGTGATATGAGAAAATTGTGGATGATGAAGAGGGGACTGATTCGCTGCTATTAACATTTCATGAGCTCATAAATTATTATACAATATTAGAAGCAAGTGAACCTCCGTGAGAGCTTTAAAAATGAGAATATTTTCTGAGAAAATTCAAATGGATTAGCAAAAGACTGACGTTAACTAAAGCTAAACCTTTCCCGTCTCTTTTACACTTTCTCTTCTATCACTCTCCCTGTCGTCTGACTCTGAGAGTATGTCTATTTTTTTCATCTTATTTCGAACAATATATAAATATTCAATTCTTCTGTAGTGGAATTATATTATTATTTATTGTATTTAAAATATCGGGTTTTCTACATTCAAACAAATTATTAATATTTAAATGCTCTTTCACTTTAATTAAATCTTAAAACCTTCAGAATTTAATTACTATCAAAAGAAGTTTTTCAAACATTCCAGTGTTAATCAATAAAGTCCATTGCCGAGCAAATAATCCCAGAATACAGATAAAGTATTTGCTTTTATTGCTTTATGGCATTTATTTCCGATGCTAACCTTCATAAGAACTATAATCCTTCAGTCTTTATAGATATGTATATACATACATACATTAGTACATATGCGTTGTGAGGATAAATGGCTAGCAGCAATTGACAGCCAACAGTTAGTTGGCAGGCAGAGGATTTATCGATGTACAAAATTAATCTCTTATTTGTGGTTAATTAAGTTATAATTAATAAGTTTCATAAGAAGCTTGTAGCAAAAACTATGATCCTAATGATGGCATAACTCACATATATATACAGCAATGGAGAGCGGCATTGGAATGTGTGAAATGAATAGACTCATAGACACATATTGTAGTTTGTGGGAGTACATGGCGTATGATTAATGCTCATGTAAGTAGACGTACGAATAGCGACAATATGACAAAGCGTTTGCGGATGTTTCGCCTGCATTATACATATACAGATAAACATACTCAGATAATCATATACATATATGTACACATATGAAATATATGTATATTGTGAGTAGTTATCATTCCATCATAATTATTGCTGCAGTAGAAGCGTAATCTTACCTTAGTTTGCTATCAAACACTTACTTATGCACATTAGGGTGGCACTTAAGAAATGAAATTAACAATTTTTTCGGTCACAGGGCTATCATTTATGACACGAAGACCAAAAATTGTATATACTATATATAAAATATTTTTGCTGTTTAGATTTGGGTTAGGCATGTTGCACGGTGGGTCATAACTGAGATATTTCTACTCAAAAAAAAAAAAATGTAAAAAAAAATTATACCTAAAATCAATGTCATACTCATAGATATTAAAATTAATTTTTTAATCCTTCCAAAAAATATCAAAGTTTTGTTACCCACCTTAATAACTTCGAATAGGAAGTAAAAATTATGTATAATAAATATCTCGTAGCATGGTTTTATTTACTAGAAGATACAAAATCCCGGTGGTATGGTTGCCGCAAAAGGGAGACATCCTTCTTCCATCCATCATAAAATACCTAGGGCTCATTCTGGTTAGGAAGCTTTCATGGAAGCCAATATCGAAGAGAGAGAAAAAAAGGCATCGATTACCTTTTACTGCTGTAGAGGAGCCATTGGCAAAAGATGGGGCCTATCACCGAAAGTGGTCTTCTGTCTCTACGACACCATAGTCAAGCCCTTTTTGTTCTACGGACTTTAGTGTGGTGGAGAACTATAGAAAAGACCACACTTGCAAGGAAACTCGTGAGCGTTCAACGCGTTCTCATCAGCAGTACGGCTCCGAAAGTTGCTATCAGAGTCAGAGAGAGTGGGTTCCTAAAAGAACACGAATCTGAACATTCGGAAATTCTCACACACTTTGACTTCATACCGGATCACTAAGATCATGGAGCCGCCAAACCGAACTCTGGCGGCTCCTTCTCTGTTCATATACCGACGAGGGAGTTGTGGGTGGTAAGAAGCCGTTAGAAGAGAAGGACAGTGAGCTTTTCGATGGATGGATTGAAGCTTGAGGGGAAGGTCGGCGGAGGAGTTTACTGTCAGGAGCTCGCTATCAGCTTAGACTTCCTGACTATTACAGTGTTTTCCAAGCCGAGTGCCCCCTTCGTCAGTAAAATAAACATCCACTAAGATAACAAAGCGGTGATACTAGCCTTGGTCTCATTAACGGTGCGTTCAGGGTTGGTCAAAGAGTGCCTAACCTTAATCAATAGCATCGAGTCTCTTTGTGATAAGAATGGTATGAGTACCAGGCCACAACGGAGTCGCAAGCAATTATAAAGCTGAAGAGCTGGAAAGGAAAGACACCGTAGAACCACTAGTAGTAGAATGGGAACTACCGTATCCTCTTACTCTTACTTACTACTAGGTAACTGAGCTTCGGGGGAGATTGGTAAGCGCTGGACCACCATTGGCACATGCGCGGTCGCAAAAGTCTTTTGACACAAGATCAATCGCAGAAAATCTAGTGATCTTCCTCAGTAAGGCTAGTCTCTCCCTAGTTGTGGGGCTTTTAACAGGTCATTACCCTATTAGCATTCAAACTATAAGGGTGGGAATTTTACCAGAAGACAAGGTGGAAACAACTCAATACCACTTCCTTGACTGTCCCGCGTTTTGGAGGTCAAGACCTAAATACTTTGGAGCGCATACCTTCGGACATTCTACCGAACTGCCGGGAATGGAAATTAAATATCTGTGTGAATTTGTATTTGCTTCTAGGCGTTACTAAGCTTTTCACAAAGGACTACATATTATCAGTCCACATGCGAATTCTCTATATCAGACATCTAACCCAACCTCACCTAATTCTCCTTCTGCTTTTGAGACTTATGAAATCTGCTTTGAGGAATTCATGTGAGGTTTAAGAACCGCCCTATTATGTATACTAACATATCTCATGTAAATGATTACGGCATACTTCTACTATGTCTAAACATCGTATTTTGTTGTTGGCTGTTGCCGGTTGTTTTGATTGCGGCTCTCGAATGCAGCTACTTGCTGCATTACACTTCGCTACACTTAATTATTTTTGGCGCAAAGTTTGCCAAAGTAGCGCCGCTACATCGTGCGCAAGGAGTCGTGTGTACGCCGGCAAATTAAAATTCGAATATCAAGTTTCTGCTTTGCCAGCATAACAATTTCGGGTTCAAATTTTTTACGTGCTTTTGCCGTGGTAGTTATTAGCTGTGCTTAGAAGGAACCAGCCACTTAAAAACTCATTATTTAAATATGCCAAGACTTACGCGCATGATTCACTCAGCTGGAAAACACTTTAAGTATATTAAAATGGAGTCAGATAGTGGTGAAAGGCTAAATATTTTTAACTGTTCGAAATTTCGAAAATGTTCTTTAATGCATTTGATTTTCTGCGTGTTCAAGTGACTACATAGAATTATACATAAGTATGGTTTTAGAAGGCGGTAACTCGAGAACTATTTGCGATACCGACTTAACATTTTAGTATATTATTTTCAAAGGTATAAACCATCGAACTATGGAAAACCTGCATTAATTGTAGAAACTAGAATCAAATAATGCATTCTCCTGCACCTAGAACCACCATAAACTAAAATCGATCGCGTTAAATAGTAAAAATAGAACAAAAATGAATAAAATAACGCAGCGTTAAGGCACATTAGTACTGGTACTTTCTGCCACTCACTCCACACAAAAACCAATCGCCACAAATAAAAGCATTAAGTCGCCTGAAATTGCAAACTCAGCTTCCTTGCATATTTTAATGCTGCAAATATACCAGCGCGCGCTGAGCGCTCTATTATTCCGGCAACACACAAACCACTTTATTGCCACAACTACTAGACACCGCTTACAAGTTCAATCTGCAACCAGAGCTAAGCGGCAATCGGCGCGAACGCCAGCTGCAGCTGCGTACAAACATTTCCAATCGACCGTTAAATATTGCAAGTTGGCGGTGCCACAAATGCGACGAACACGCGATAGTGTTGCAAGCGACGATTAATGACAGCGCTGTCTGACGGAGCAGCGCTGCAATTCACACCACATTTCTTTTTTTTGCCGTATTATGAATCGAGGTACTTGCCGTTTGGAAGCGTCGCGTACTTCTTACGAATTCGCTTGCTTCGCTCTGCATTTTTAGTTTAGTTTAGCTATTACTTTCTGCTTTCTTTAATTTTTTCCATTTTTTTTTTTTGCATTTTTTCCAATTGTTTTTTTTTTTGCAATTTTTCCAATTTTTTTTTTTTTTTTTTTTGCAATTTTTTCAGTTTGCACTTCCATTTCCGTTTAGGTTGACAGTTGCACGACGCTAAGTGCAACACAAATCTCTCACTCACCTCGCGCTCTTTGTTCCTCTCCACCGCTTCGCGTGCTTTGTGCTACATAAACTCACGCATTTTCATAGCATACTTAGCGGCGCACAATCAACCAACCAACCAGCCAGGCAGCCAGCCAAGCCACCGAACACTTGCTCACCAATCGCGCTGATTATATGCTGATGGCGCGCTTTATTTGTCCTGAATTTTGCATAATATTGAATGGCATATTTCAATGCGCGCTTCCGCCACGAAAATAAATCACGCCCAAACAGAGGGGAGAAAAAAAAACAGAAGAGAGAAAAAAAAATGAAAAAAAGCGAAAAAACGACACCGACAAACAACTCATAAAAATAATGGATGTGTGAAATGAAAGCGAAACGAATGGCACGGCAGCCACAGGAAGCGCATAAAATCAGCAATGGGTTATTTTTATTTGAGCGCCAGCGATTTTTCAACAAACTCTTATCATTATTATTACGTTTTATTTTCTTTTTATTTTATTCTTTTTTATTTTTTTTTTTTTTTTGCCATATTTATCGATTCTTTTTGTCATTTCACACAATTTGTGTGGCGCTCTTGCTTTATGGTCAGCTGGTGTTTGCATTTATGCACCGTTATGCGCGCTGATTACGTTCGTGAAGGAGGCGAACAACTCGTGGCAGTCGTAGTAATCGCAGCAGCTGCGTTACGCTCACCGCAAATTGTGGATTTTAAGTGTCGTTGAATACCCGATAAGCGATTTATGAGCGTTGGCGTCATGCAAAAATATGTTGATGACAAGTGTTTAATGTTGTTTGCATACCTCTTAGCGTTGAATGAGAAATATGTATGTAATTTGTGTTTTGAAGTGTGAGTTTATTGGCGCGGCATTAGTTGGATCCTTAAAGCAGAGTTTAATAGTTAGCTCTTTATTATGACGCTGCGGCACGAATAGCTTATTTTAGTTAAAAAATAGTTAGTTATTTAGGTGAGTGGTGGAAAAAATTATTGGATACCGATTTTGATGCAAAATTTATAAACGAATAGGAAGCTAGTTAAACGTATGGATCTTTATATATATTGCGAGTTGGCCATGACTATGCGAGCTATATTATAAGATTCCAAATAATTATAAATTTTTAACCTCTAAAATAGCTCTAATAATTTATTATATTTTGGGTATGAAACGCGTTCTTTCCGATAACGCTGAAATTTTTTCCAAAAACAGTACCGTAAATAGGACTCTTTGAACATAGTTGTTCGTGCGAATTCCGTTTCCACATTCATGGTGGGCATTATACGAGGGCTGCTATATATATTTCTGGCCTAATAATGAAAATAGGCATATTTATCAACGAAAATGTTTTTTTTTCGTTGGATTTGGCTCGTCTTGGAAGACCCACACGGTCGATTGCTGTTTTGTTTCGAGCTCATACGCATAGATCCATGATTCGTCATCTGTGACGATCTTACAAACGTCTTTTGAAGCACCGCGATCGTATTTTTTCAGCATTTCTTTACACCAATCCACACGAGCCTTTCTTGAGCGATTGTCAAATTGTGCGGGATCCAATGAGAACAAACCTTTTTTACGGCCAGGTGTTCCTGCAATATCGAATGTATGCTGGTGGGAGAAATGCATAGGCATGCCTCTATCTGAAGGTATGTTACATGACGGTCTTGCATTATCAGTTCACGTACAGCATCGATGTTTTTTGGCACAACGGCTGTTTTTGGACGACCTTCACGGAATTCGTCTTTGAGCGAGCGTCGGCCACGATTGAATTCGTTGTAACAGTTTTTCCCAGTGCTATGGGATGGTGCTTCATAGCCATACAAAAATTTTAGTTCATCGATGCACTCTTGTCGTGATAGTCCACGTCGAAAGTTGTGAAGAATGATCGCACGAAAATGTTCACGAGTTAATTCCATTTTTTGGCCGAGATGAATTTTTTAATTCCCTGTAAATAAAACAATTCACGATTAAATGACAAAATGTTCTAAGTGATGTTATGCTAAAAAATGTCAAACTTTCCAATGGGATTTCCCTCCATCCCAGTCGAAACCAAAAAACCAGCGCCAAAGCTGCTCCAAAATCACGGTACATCATGAATTTCTTTACCATATTTGCCTCCGTGTGGTTTTTTCTTGTTCTCCAAACGAAAATTTACGCTCCGTAGGATCCGTTTTCAGTTGATCGAAGAGGTAAATCAAAATTCGCAATTTTTTAATCCGCCGTGCAACATGAGGCGAGCTTTGTCATGCTGGAAACTAGTTACCTTGTCTGTAGTCGTAAATTCCGCGCGTTTTTCGGCAATCACTTACTTCAATTTGATGAATTCGAAAGCGTTTCTCACGCCCTTCTGACCTCAACAAATACTAAGCACTGATGGTTGGTCAGGCTGCACATACGTTTTATCGGTTTAGAGCTGTCGTAATGGATTAATTTTTATCACTCGTCTTAATCCGATGCAAAAACGTCTCCATTTGTGATCTTCAAGCTGCATTGCTAAAAACCTTCTTTCAACGTCCGTTGGCTGCAATTTATTGACACCCAATTTCACTGCTTTTGAATATATCAGGATGCATTTAAACGTCTTTAAATTGCTGCTTGAGTGACTTCCAAAAAATTCCTTCATAGAGAAATACTTCCAGTCCCTTATCTTAACATTTTTTGTGCGGCTAGAATGTTCTCCGTCTTCCAAGCCAAAATCATCACTTTTAAATCGTGCAAACCACTTTTGGCTCGCTTAGCATGGTCGCTCAACTTAAGCATCACCTTCCACCAAAATACGAGGGCTTTTGGCTGGGGTTTTTCTTCATATTAAAGCAGTGAAGAAAAATTTCCCACAAAAATACTTTTTCAGGTCATATTTGAAAGAAAAGTATTATTGTTGCTTATGCTTGGGATGAGCTGTTGGTGTTAATATCTGCCAAAATTTTGCATTAACCTCATGAAAGAATGAAGTATGTAATCTTTACTCTTTTTTAGTATAACAAGATAACCATATTTTGGACTCAAAGTCGGCCAGCCTCAACCCATTTGGGGATGTTTCATCATTGAGGGTTAATTTGCTGACCCTTGTGTCAAAGATACCTTCCTTAGTCAGGGTGGCAGTCGCCAAGCACATTTTAGCAACATGGCAGAGGCAGCTCTCTTATGTGCGCTCCAAACGCTCATAGAAGAAACCTTTATTCACATCGTCCTTCCTTTCCGACGAGACGTGGGAGATATGTTGTGCCTCTTTTCGTGAAAAATTTCCATTATTTTAATAAATTTGGAGTTGTATATTCCATGCCAGGAGACGAATACAAAAAGGGCTTTATGATGCAATTCAGAAGCTGAGATGAATCGTACGTTCCCTAAAGTTGTAGCGTTTGTATAGTTCTATTACACCACGTTAAATACAATACGTGGGTTCCAAAGTAAACTTTTTTAATCTAGCGCCCCCTAGTGGCGGAATCTATATGTCGACTGGTGCGTTAGAATCTGTTATTTTTATCGATTGTCCAGTGAGAATTTCATGACATTTCATCGATTGGAAGTGAAGTTATTGCATTTTAAGTGTCAATTTGTTTGTGTTATCGGTGCGAAAAAGAGCTTCGAAAAAAGAACCAACATTAAATTTTGTTTTAAAATTGCTAAACCTTTTACCGAAATGTTTCAATTGATGAAACAAGTTTATGGCGATGATCGCCTTCAACGCTTCAACGTTTTCAAAGTGCGCCGTTTCATCAAACGACGCGTGTGACCGATTATTTGCCCATAAATCACATTTGAACCATTAACCACTCCCCGTATTCACCTGATATGGCACCGTGCGACTTATTCCTTTTCTTAAAAATGCATTTGCTCATGAAAGGAAAGCGTTATGCAGACGTAAAGGTCATTCAAAAGGCTTGAACCGGCGTACTGGCGACCATACCGGCCAGCGAGCTAAAACACTCGTTCGACATGCTTTTGGACCGTGTTGAAGCAGAAGGAGACTATTTTGAATAAAATAAATTGATTTTGGCGAAGAAACCATTTGTTCTGTTTTTTGTTAAGCCCTGTCTGCTTTGGAATGCAACTTGTGCACAATAAACAGCTTCCTAAATTTTAGGAAAATATGCAAGTCGATTTACTGACATATTAGAAACCCTTCCAATTAAACATAATACTATGCTTATTTAGCTTTGTTTGCCAATTATCCTCAGGATATCCCAAAAACGTAGTAGTGGATAAATTCCATCAACTCAGTTAACGATTTAAGAAGTGGCCAAATACTCTCACAAAAATTTTACTCTGAAATATCAGAATTTAACCGAGTAAACCAAGCTTTTATTAAGGGGGTATTCTACCCTACAAATAAAATTTTGGGTAGTTTTTTAAATTTTATTTAAAAAAAAAAAATATATATTTTTACTATCCATTTTTTATGGTATTTTTATTGATATCTTAAGAATACAGAAAAAAAATTTACAAAAAATATTAAAAATTAAAATAATTAGAGGTGGGGGAAAGACAGGTGTAAAAAAAATGGCGCATCCCAGTGGCATTAATCCTGACTCTCCTGGTGGTCTGAAAAAAATTAAAAGAAATTCTTAATGAGTAAGGATACTGTTATAGTCCGGGAATACGAAAAAAAAAAGTTTGAAAAATGGCGACTGCCTGAAAATAAAAATCATTTTTTACGCTTTTTTTGAAATTCCCGAATTTTTTTTTAAATTTTAAAAACAAAAATTTTGACACAATGTTGGTAGGAACGATAAAGGATTATATAAAGAAGGTTCACACAAAATTTCAAGTAAATCGGTTGTATAGAACTTGGGGTAATGCCGGTACCGTGTGAAAAAAAGTAGTTTCGAGGAAAACGCGTTTAAAGTTTAGGAGACAATTCTAGTGAACACGGACACCACTTCACAAAATCGGCTGTATCTCCGAAAATAAGTCGACTTTTTAAAAATCGCTTCAACGTCATATTTTTAAAAATCTAAACTTTAAATATATGAAAAAAAATCGAATTTTTCAAAATTCTAGAGTAGAATACCCCCTTAATTATTGTAGCCAGCCTATAAGAAATTAAAATCACAAACACCGCTCTTCAAGTTTTTTCCTGCTTGCCACATTAACTCACATGAAAGCCGCATCTAAATTGCTATCAAAATTTAAACACACTTTTAAATTTCCCAAAACATCTGTTTCTGCTACTTTTAAAGCACAAAATGCTCAGCACACAAATTGCAGGCACAAACAATTTAAGAGGCGCCTCAATTTATCGCACGGCAACCGACATTATTTCAATGCAGCCGCTCTTTCACTCAACCAACGCCTGTTCGTACAGTTTCGTATTGGTTTCGATTAAAAAAGAAAGTACAAGAGAACAAAAAGGCAAAATTGTGCTCATAAATAACTTTTATGTATTAAGCGAAATTGATATTTTACCATTTCCGATCAGCGCAATTCATTTTCATTCTTACATTTCCGCACTTTCGCTTGCCAGTCGTCCTGCCGACGACGCGGCGCACGCAATGCGCCACTCACCGCGCGCGGCCACACGCCAAGCGTGAGCAAATCGTTCAATTGCTGCTCTTGCCCACTTGAAACTTACACTTGGCGCGCACGTCGCAGCTTTGCGGTCAGACGGCAGACGGCTGACTCCCGCCAGGACAAGCGACAAACCGCAAGCGGCACAAAGGCAATGCACAGGCGTAGACGACCGAGACGAAAACTACGCAGAGGGAGCTGAAAGAGACTACCACAAAGTCTCGCGCACAAACACACACACACAGAGTCGCTTGCTGATGTACGCGCGCCGGCGAGCGAGCAATAAATTATGTTGTGCTGATTATTTTAAAATTACTTGCAATTGATGTGACTTCTTTTTATGCATCTATTTTCCGTTACATCTTTGTATTTTATAGTTTTCTTCCTTTACTGCGCTCCGCACGCTTCCTCTGCTTCTGCAGTGCAATTAAACTTTTTTCTTGGTTTTTACTTGCGCATTTCTTCGCTGCCTTCGCTTTGTTCTTGCTATTTTGCGTGCTTTGTAATTTTTTCTGTCACTTTTTCTTCTTCTTTGCTTGTGTGTTCACTTCGTGCCTTAACGCGATTTCTTAGTCAGCAAAAAGTGCCGCGTGCTCATCTAATTAAGTTCGAGCGCTTTGAATATCGCATTGCATTGTTGTTTTTGTGCTTATTTGTGCGATTGGCTGCGCGCTCGCTCTTCTTCGTTTCCAATTGATTGATTTTGCTGATTTTGCCTTTGTTGTGTGAAGTGCAAAATAAGTTTTTTTTCCCAATTACCATCATTTTCATTGCAATTACCGTTACTTTTATAATATTTTTGCTTTTCTTTCTGTTTTTCAGATTCCACAAATTATCCTGCTAACTTTCGATGGTGCTGTAAACTTGAATAATTACGATCATTATTTGAAAATCTTCAACGGCAAGCGCACGAATCCAAATGGCTGTGCAATTCGTGGTACTTTCTTCATGTCGCATGAGTACAGGTGAGTCAGTAGATAACCAGATATAACCATATGTACCAAAGTAAGATAAAGATAAAGATAAAGATAAAGATAAAGATAAAGATAAAAATAAAAATAAAGATAAAGATAAAGATAAAAATAAAGATAAAGATAAAGATAAAGATAAAGATAAAGATAAAGATAAAGATAAAGATAAAGATAAAGATAAAGATAAAGATAAAGATAAAGATAAAGATAAAGATAAAGATAAAGATAAAGATAAAGATAAAGATAAAGATAAAGATAAAGATAAAGATAAAGATAAAGATAAAGATAAAGATAAAGATAAAGATAAAGATAAAGATAAAGATAAAGATAAAGATAAATGTAAGGGTACCGAACACTCGATAGACTTAAAATCACCACAAATTTTCGATTTACTATATCTCTGTTTCTAGTTGAAATAGAAGTTAAATTTATTGTAAATATCAACCTGTCCTTTTAAGGAAACTTTCGTCTCATCGCTCGAACTCAGCAAAGCCACATAATTTAAAAAACTTGTCAAAGAAACATAATATTTGTTAGAAAAACGAAAATCATTATATGTAATATATAAATGTTGAGTACTATCGACGCGATTATATCTATTATTGCCGATACTTTATACTATTAACTTACCATATACTAAAAAATGTTCTCTGGTTTCATAAAGTACCTCATATAGAATCACCAATCACATACTCGTAGGTTAAATCAGTCAGATGTTCGAAAATTCTGATATTAGTTAAGTCAGGAAAATAAGGACCTTATACAACCCACTTTTGGTACACCAATATACTATTGTCAGGTAAAGATTCTCACAGTATTTCAATTGTGTATCCCATTCCTTGTTGTAAAAAGTCAAGTACAGACACTGGTTCGGTACCTCGGGGCTGAAACAGGTTTTGTAAGATTTGGACAGAAAATTCACTAAATTACAAGCAGAGTTATCAAAGTGCGAAAAAAGAAAGGATACTTTGAATAACCGAGTAAAAAGTAAGTTTCCGAAGCCTTAGTCAGATTGGTTTGTAATTGCTGATGACTTTAACCGGCACGCAGAGTAGTTAATCTAGCCGAAATATCTTTTTTTATTATCCAAATTGGATTGAAAAACCGCCACTTCAGACAAGTCAAGCAACCTGAAGCACTTTATCGGTAAAATGAATGCAGTGAGTTAATTATGAGTTTTCAGGAAAAGGTAAACATTTTTTTAACTGGCTTTACAACTTCTCTAAACCTTACTTAAATTTATAACTAGTGTTTGATTCAAAATTTAACAAATTCTTACCACAAAGTAATCATCCCAGTCACTCTCTCCAAATAAATGAGTTTATGCAATAATTATTGTATGCCATTTAAGGCCGTTTCTCCAAATAAACAATACTAATTTCCAAGCACATTAAGCTTACACAACTCGCATTTGTACGAATTGTCTGCAAGCAGACGAGTTTGCGCAAACAGCAACACATCAGCACTTTTGACTGACACATGCTAGTCAAGGCAGCCAGACGCCGTCTCACACACATACACCTCCACACACACACCCTCACGCATATTCAGCTTGCAACAGCTTACATCGTTCGTATCGCCAATTGAAGTGGCAACAAACTTTTCAGCACATCCTTCATATGAATGCGTGAAAAAAATCGCAAAGTTACGTATACGCCCTGACGGCGCACTCAACTGACTTTCCATGAACGGCACTGTCAAGCATATGCAAAAGCGCTTAAGGCTACTACTGTGATAAATGAGTAAACTTCAACTTGCATGCAATATTTCGCATACAACTCGTACAACAACAACAACAAGAGCAACTGCAATGTGTGCAAATACAATAAAATAAACTTAAAATGCTGGCAGCAAGCAGAAATTATTTTTAGCGCATAGCATTTGAGTGGCAATAGTTGGAAAAATTTTCTTGCGTGGCCGGCAAAAACTAGAAAGTCGAATTTTTAAATGTTTGAAATTTGTTTTCTATTACCATCCTTTTTGACGTTGTGTGAGTTAATGCGAAGACAAGTAAGTGGGAGGAAATTTAATGTTTTTATTGTAAATAAAAGGTAACAAAATAATGTTGCTCTTGTAAATTTGAAGCGTTATCGTGCAATTTATATCAATATTGACAAATATCTTCTTGAAATATATTGTAATTTTGTAAAAAAAAAATTTTTTTTTTTGAGCAATCCTTCATATCAGAAAATCCTGTTACATGGAGTGTGTAGGTTATAGTCGTTAGTCATTGACTAAATCAACAAATAATCAATGTGTTTGCTAAACTTTAGCTGTCTATCGAATTGCAGTGAGCTTAAACTCAAGAACTTATACTTGAAGACTAGCTACCCGCAGACAACATCTTGGCAGTGTTGAGGGAGTCACTTTAATTTATGGCATATGCGGTCAATGACTGATATATTTAGCCAAGTCTACAACCTTTGTTTACATTTAGCCCAGTCTGAGCTTAAGTTCAAGACCTAATATTTAAAGACTAGTTACCTTCAGACAACATCTTGACCGTGTTCAGTGAGCCACCTTAGATCATGGCTAATGAGGTCAATAACCTTTTTTATACATTTATCCGAGTCAACAACCCTTGTTTTGGCATTTGGCCAAGACCTTTCTTTATATTTCACGTCAGTGACCCATTTGTCATTTGTCGAGCTCAATTGTTTACATTTATGAGGTCAATGCCCGTTTTTTATACATTTAGAGTCCATAAACTTTGTTCAAATTTAGCCAAGTCAACAACCTTTGTTTATGTTTCAGGACAGTGAAAGCCATTTGCTTATATTTTATGAAGTCACTGACATTTTAGTTAACATTTAAGTCCATAACCAATAGTCAAAAACCTCTAGAAATAAAGTGGCTGAAAAATGGAACTAGTACGAAATGGCCCACTTTGTAACTAGTTCAGAGCTAAAGTAATTTCCTACAGGTTAGCTCACCAATGTGTATAAACTTGAATGAGTAGACGCAAAATTTTCTATCATTTGTAGCAATATGTGGTCTGTGGCCGCAGCTAACCACAATTGGATTGTCCGAAATTCTAAATTAAATATTTTATGAATCCAGTGAAGAAAGTTATACTGTATCCAAAGCATATAACAATTATAAATGCTGTATATGTAGGTTCATATACTTAATAAAAATGTACTTTAACACAAAGTCAAAATGGCACCTTACATTTTGGCATATTATAACCGACTTATATAAAAAATGCTTCAATTAATTCAAAAAGTCCGCATATCAATATAGGTATATAGATAAATTAGGGTATTCGTTATTTCCCAGATTGACAGACAACTCCCAAAAATTCAATTATTGCCTTAAAAAATCATGTCTAACGTAAAATCTTTCTTTACTTTCAATGAACATGGAATTTACTGATTTTTCGCATTCAGCGAAGGCAAGCCTAAACTTTGAATCAATGAAAATGAAAACTAATGCCAAATTTTCCGCTTTACATAAAAGTCTTATTAATTTTCTACATAAAAGGTTTTCTTTAAAAGTAATACACAGTTAATGATATACGTCAAATATACTAGAGATTCATACAATTGATTCAGAAATTCTGTGTTGCTCATACGACATGGTATACTCTCATCTGCGGGGGGGGGAAAAAAATGAAATCAACTTGCGAAAACAACACCCTAATATACACATGTACATTTCCACGAAATTATTATACATCATATTTCCTCATTCCACCCAATCACATACTCCCACCTCCCCTTCTAATATGACACATTTGTGTAATCTACTCAGAGCGCACTTCACTTGAACTGCTGAAAAGCGTCACAAGTCCAAAAAACTAACGCAAATGATTTAATGTGACTGCGTTTCAAATTGTTTCAAGTTATTTCGCGTTGCGTTGATGTCCTTGCGACATAAAATATGGCACTCCCTCTACGCTTTCCACTCTGTCCGCCACAATTTCTACAGTTTTTTTCGCCGGCTTTGGCTGTCAACTGCTCTCAACTATATTTCGGCGCTTTCCACACATTCAAAAAATTTGAAACAGCAAGATTTATTTGATATTTCAAGTGTAACTTCGTTTCCACGACAGAAAAAAGTGCAAAAGTTTCTGTGAGCTATGTAAGTACAGAGCTCCAAAAAAAGTCAAAATTCAAGTACTCTTGTAAAATGCTCTGAAGCATTAAGTTTGAAATGTGTGGGCGCTTGAGTACTTGCTCACTTAAGAAGCGGCAAAAGTGCGTACGTTGAGTTTCATTTTTTTTTAAAGAAAGTTTAATAATTTAAGCACTGAATGTCGCCAATGCTTTTCTACGAAGTATTTTAGTGCATAGAAGATGACACAGTAAGGCTGGTTATACATATGAAAATGTGAACTTATTTTTTGACAAGTAGTGGAAGTAGGGAGGATGGAGTCATGTGTAGAAGTTCACGCAAGTGAGGAAAGTTCTCTGATCGCCATTCACTTGGGAGTGGCCAGAAACGATTCTTTTACATATGACTCAAGCAGCTCACGACTTCCGGTCTCTGACCAAGTATCCTCTGGGTAGCCTAAGAACATCCGTTTGAAGGCGAGCTAAAGTGAGAAGGCGAAATATCCCCTACTTAGGGTTGTGCGCTGGGTTTGGGACCCGCCACGTAAAAAAACGCACCAATGAAAACCAACAATAAGCCTCGGATGAGAGACCCCCCTTTTGATGACGACCATGGCAAGCGAAATAAGGACTACGAATTGAGGGCATGCACCTGGAATGTCCGGTCCCTTAATTGGGAAGGTGCCGCTGCCCAGCTGGTTGATGTCCTCGCGAAAATAAAGGCTGACATCACCGCCGTCCAAGAAATGCGATGGACGGGACAAGGACAGAGACGAGTAGGTCCTTGTGACATCTACTACAGTGGCCATATAAAGGAGCGCAAGTTTGGTGTTGGATTCGTGGTGGGAGAGAGACTCCGTCGCCGAGTACTATCATTCACTCCTATGAATGAACGTCTAGCCACAATACGCATCAAAGCGAGGTTTTTCAACATATCGCTGATTTGCGCCCACGCCCCGACGGAAGAGAAGGACGATGTGACCAAAGATGCCTTTTATGAGTGCTTGGAGCGCACTTATGAGAGATGCCCCCGCCACGATGTCAAAATCGTGCTTGGCGACTTCAACGCCAGGGTGGGCAAAGAAGGTATCTTTGGCACTACGGTCGGTAAATTCAGCCTCCACGAGGAAACATCCCCAAATGGGTTGAGGCTGATCGACTTCGCCGGGGCCCGAAATATGGTTATCTGTAGTACTAGATTCCAGCATAAGAAGATACATCAAGCTACCTGGCTGTCTCCGGATCGAAAAACCACCAACCAGATCGATCATGTTGTGATAGACGGAAGACACGTCTCCAGTGTTTTAGATGTGCGTGCGCTCCGAGGTCCTAACATCGACTCGGATCACTATTGTTGCAGCCAAAATTCGCACCCGCCTCTGTGCAGCAAAAAACGCACGCCAACAAACACAAGGAAGGTTCGACGTCGGACAGCCGAACGATTTTCTACTCGGCTTGCACTCCTGCTCTCTGAGAGCACTCGTCAACAACTCGGTATAAGGGAACTGTGGGACGGCATCTCAAACTCCTTACGTACAGCTGCAACCGAAACCATTGGTTTTCGGAAAGTGCAAAAGAACAGCTGGTACGACGAGGAGTGCCGTGTCGCAGCGGAGAGAAAACAGGCTGCCTACCTCGCAACGTTACGATCGACCACAACACGTGCGGGATGGGATAGATACCGAGAGTTGAAGAGGGAAGCAAGACGCATTTGTAGACAGAAAAAGAAAGAGGCCGAAATGCGTGAGTACGAAGAGCTTGATAAGCTGGCCGACAGGGGTAATGCTCGAAAATTCTACGAAAAGATGCGGCGGCTTACAGAAGGTTTCAAGACCGGAGCATACTCTTGTAGAACCCCCAAAGGTGATCTAGTTACCGATGCCCAAAGCATACTTAAATTATGGAGGGAACACTTCTCCAACCTGCTGAATGGCAGTGAACACACAACGCCAGGAGAAGGCGAACCCGATTCCCCAATCGATGACGATGGAGCAGACGTTCCATTGCCCGACCATGAAGAAGTTCGAATAGCAATTGCGCGCCTGAAAAACAACAAAGCGGCAGGGGCCGATGGATTGCCGGCCGAGCTATTCAAACACGGCGGCGAAGAACTGGTAAGGAGCATGCATCAGCTTCTTTGTAAAATATGGTCGGACGAAAGCATGCCCAACGATTGGAATTTAAGTGTGCTATGCCCAATCCATAAAAAAGGAGACCCCACAATCTGCGCCAACTACCGTGGGATTAGCCTCCTCAACATCGCATATAAGGTTCTGTCGAGCGTATTGTGTGAAAGATTAAAGCCCACCGTCAACAAACTGATTGGACCTTATCAGTGTGGCTTCAGACCTGGTAAATCAACCACCGACCAGATATTCACCATGCGCCAAATCTTGGAAAAGACCCGTGAAAGGAGAATCGACACACACCACCTCTTCGTCGATTTCAAAGCTGCTTTCGACAGCACGAAAAGGAGCTGCCTCTATGCCGCGATGTCTGAATTTGGTATCCCCGCAAAACTGATACGGCTGTGTGAACTGACGCTGAGCAACACTCAAAGCTCCGTCAGGATCGGGAAGGACCTCTCCGAGCCGTTCGATACCAAACGAGGTTTCAGACAAGGCGACTCCCTATCGTGCGACTTTTTCAACCTGCTTCTGGAGAAAATAATTCGAGCTGCAGAACTCAACAGAGAAGGTACCATCTTCTATAAGAGTGTACAACTGCTGGCGTATGCCGATGATATTGATATCATCGGCCTCAACACCCGCGCCGTTAGTTCTGCTTTCTCCAGACTGGATAAGGAAGCAAAAGAAATGGGTCTGGCAGTGAACGAGGGCAAGACGAAATATCTCCTGTCATCAAACAAACAGTCGTCGCACTCGCGACTTGGCACTCACGTCACTGTTGACAGTCATAACTTTGAAGTTGTAGATAATTTCGTCTATCTTGGAACCAGCGTAAACACCACCAACAATGTCAGCCTGGAAATCCAACGCAGGATTACTCTTGCCAACAGGTGCTACTTTGGACTGAGTAGGCAATTGAAAAGTAAAGTCCTCTCTCGACGAACAAAAACCAAACTCTATAAGTCGCTCATAATTCCCGTCCTGCTATACGGTGCAGAGGCTTGGACGATGACAACAACCGATGAGTCGACCTTAAGAGTTTTCGAGAGAAAAGTTCTGCGAAAGATTTATGGTCCTTTGCGCGTTGGCCACGGCGAATATCGCATTCGATGGAACGATGAGCTGTATGAGATATACGACGACATTGACATAGTTCAGCGAATTAAAAGACAGCGGCTACGCTGGCTAGGTCATGTTGTCCGGATGGATGAAAACACTCCAGCTCTGAAAGTATTCGACGCAGTACCCGCCGCGGGAAGCAGAGGAAGAGGAAGACCTCCACTCCGTTGGAAGGACCAAGTGGAGAAGGACCTGGCTTCGCTTGGAATATCCAATTGGCGCCAAGTAGCGAAGAGAAGAAACGACTGGCGCGCTGTTGTTGACTCGGCTATAATCGCGTAAGCGGTGCCTACGCCAGTAAAGAAGAAGAAGAAGTGGAAGTAGTTTTGGAAAAGATGCTGCTGGCAAAAAATAAATATTTTTAAAAATGTCTGTAAATTTTACAATACAAACATACACACGAAAATGGGTTCTAATCTATGATGTGAAATATAACCGATTGGAACTTCACAAAATCTGTAAATCGTGTTCGATGTTTGAGAATACTGAGCTGGTAATAACTTCTAAGATGGACTTTTCGGAATGGTTTTGTGAGAAACCATGAATTTATCGTACACAATGCAGCTGCAGTTTTTTCGGCAGAAATGTAGCATTAAAGAACTGGCCGCCATAAGCTCTGATTTTATTTTTGAAACCGAATGAAAAATGCCACTTTTCACCCTTCACTCTCTAATTGAGTTCATTTCAAAATGCATAAATACCATTATTTTCTTCATTTCGTGGACTGCATTAGGAAGTGGACCATTGTCACGTTGTCCTCCGCGGAAGCCCTTTTAAGGACGTACGACTCATCAAAAGCTGACGCACATGTTGAAACTTGTGACTGTCCGTCGTTCGTTTTTTTTTTAATCCACTCCACTACTTTTTCAAGATTGGATTTTTGGAAATAATCGTCTACAAAAATATACTAGAATAGTTGATTAGAGAGCACATAGCACAATATTAGGAAAAGCTACTCGAAATAATTTTTAGACAAGAAACGTTCATGGATACTAAACTTAGATGTTAGAATAAAAAAGAGTTAAACCACTTTACACCTGTAAAATATTGGTTGGGTCCAAATGGGAAATGACGGCTGATGTAACTCATTGGCTGTACACAGCAGTTGTAAGGTCGCTTAAAACATTCGGTGTATTGGTATGGTGGCCAATATGGAAAAGGAATACGCGTTAAAATGTATAGAAAGATAAAACGAGCAGCTAGTGTATGCAGTAGTGGAGCTCTTAGAACAACGCCATACTAAAGCACTTAACAACATTGTATATTTACTGCCAACAAACATGTTCTGTAAGCAAGTGACAGCGAAATCAGCTCTTTCACTGCGGAAATCCTCCCTAATAGTCGCCTGTAATTAGGAGACTTCTAAAATACTTAGTAAGCTTCCGTTTCTACCTAATACAAATTTTCTGCCTAGCAAAAATTTATGAAATCCTAAAGAATTGAATTTAAAATCGATCCCAAATATAGTTCTCCCTTCCAGGGAAAAATGGAAAACTGGTGTGGTAGACAGGAACGCAGAGATAAACATTTCTATGGATCCAAACAATATAATTAAGTGAGGGGTTGTTTCTGTTCAACAAAATTAGATACCAGAATCGCCTTCCGACTACCAGACTTCCCAGCGGAGATAACATTAATTAAAGAAAGCCTTCATATTCCGACAAGGAGTTCGCTCATACCAAAGAATGTGTACACAGAATTTTCAGATAGCCAAGCTGCTTTGAAATCATCGAAGTCTCTTGGGATTACAACAAAGATGGTGAAAAATGCCCACGACCTTTTAGTGGATCTAACATTGCACGATAAACTTGCCATAACATAAACTTATCCTTGGTAATTCTGAAGCAGATGAATTAGCCAAGCAGGTACCATCCTACAATTTGATTCAAAAATAGAGGGGATTTTTACACCTCTGACTACTTGTAGAAATCAAATTGACATCTACTTTTAGATATGTTGCAGATACTTGCAGATATCTAAACGACAAACATGTTTTGTTGTAGCTGAGTCTCAGTGGAGACAAGCCCTGACTTGCTTAACAAGTTGGAAACGTCGTATGAATATGGAACGCACATTTAGACGACTAAAAGGAATGACATACTTTAATAGCAGTGCTGGCAGGACACAAGGCAGCAGACTAGGGATACCACACAAGGACTGTTGTTAAATCTGTCAGAAGGTAAAAGAAGAAGGGACCATAAAATAAATTCTCTGCAAATGTAAATCTTTTTTTATCGGAAATATAAAATACTGATTGAGTTTCTTGACGGTGTTTTCGATGTTGCACAGTTAATACTTTTTGTGGTGCTGAACTTCATCAAGAACACGGGGTTGTTCAGAGCTGACATAAAAGAGTGTGAGCTTCAAAATAGACCTCCCAAAGCCACAAGTGTGTCGTCAGACATCCACTCTACCTACATGACAATCCATCGACAAGGCGCCATAAGAGAGAAAAAAACAATTTTAAATTTTTTATCCCGACCTGGATATAATTTCATTTATTTTAAGTTCTTCTCCGACTTTACTGGCGTAGACATCTCTTTGAGATACCAAGTGCAACCAGCTCCTTCCGTGGAGTGGAGCTCTTCCTCTTCCTCTGCTTCCACCGCCGTATACTGAATCGAAAACCTTCTGAGCTGCAGTGTTTTCCTTCATCCGGATTACATAACATAGCCAACGTAGCCGCTGTCTCTTAATTCGCTGAACTATGTCAATGTCGATGTATATCTCGTAGAGCTCATCGTTCCATCGACTGTGCTCGCCGTAGCTCACTCGCAAAGCACCATAAGTCTTCCGCAAAACTTTTCCCTCGAACACTTCTAAGGCCAACTCATCATATGGTGTCATTGTGAATGTCTCAGCACCATATAGCAGGAAAGGAATGATAAGAGACTTGTAGAGTTTCCCTTTTCTTCGTCGAATTTCTTTCGATTGCCTGCTCTATTTTAAGTTCTATATATGGATACAATTACGAATTACCTAAAATTTTACAATATCAACGCAAAATTATCGAACTCCAACCCCCAACAAATTGAAATTGACATTCCCCAATTGAAATTCGGATTAAAGGAAATATATTTGCATCGATTTAATTAGCTTTTAGCTCCGAAAGCTTTTGCTACACATTAGCTCAACTCTAAGTCTTTCTTTATTTCCAAATAACTTCAGCGGATTTCCCGCTTTTCGAAAAGTTAGCAGCCCCACTCAAAATACGGACAACATTAACCGGGAAGACTAAAAGTTTTGCGGCATTAACTGCAAAATAAAATTTTATGTTTGCATAATTTGAAACAAAAGAATCAACCGCATGCAATAAAGTT
This sequence comes from Bactrocera zonata, assembly GCA_037783105.1. Taxonomy (NCBI): domain Eukaryota; kingdom Metazoa; phylum Arthropoda; class Insecta; order Diptera; family Tephritidae; genus Bactrocera; species Bactrocera zonata. Next base: position 1,115,916 of record JBAWJQ010005959.1, on the reverse strand, counting down.
AAAACCAAAAAACAGAAAGTAAAAACAGAACAACAAAAACAAAAAACACATCGACTAAGCTGAAATCCAAACAAATCTGCCACAAAATTGAACACTATCTGCACTCACACACCGCCACACACACACACACGTAAACCCACCGAATGCAATGAGTGAAGTGCGAGTGGCGCTGAGAACGGTGGTCGCCATTGTTGCATGCAACAATAGCTGCAACACAAAATAGAAATTAAATTTGCAAACTTTTTTGGCTGGATTAGATTACTTGTTTACAACACGAAAGTAAAACAAAAGCCGCAGCAACAGCAACAACAGCCAGCGCCACAACAAAAGCAACTAAACATGAATGCGCGCAACAACACAAGCGCTTGCATTGCTTGTATGAGTGTGTATGTGTGTGTTTGAGCAAGCAATGACGGAGAAACGGTGCAATTTGAATATGTTAAAACCCAGCCAAGTACATTGTTTGATTTTTATTGACGTACACATCCGCTTACAACCATAGGCACACACACACCAACTCCAAACATGCAGCGAAAGCCAGCACCACCACCACCACATATAATACAAGGATATCCTTTACTTTTGTTTAATAAATTATACTGCCATATAAGTTTGTTGCTGTTATTGTTAGTTGGCTGCTGAATAATATATCATTGTTTGGATTTTCGGTTTGCAGTCGGAACCGCATACCTATTCTGCATTACAATAGAAATTTAATTATTTTATTATTATTTAAAAGAGTGGCAACTAGCTGCACCAGAAGGAAGCAGCGTTGGGTGTTATGGAAAATGTTTTTTATCATTCGAAAGAACAGTGTTTGGCATTTGATTTTTGAAGGTCCATCCGTTGAGCCCAACTTTCGATGACTCGTTCGAGAATTTCGACTAGTAACTGGCGAATAATCCTCGTGATGTTTCGTTCCAAGGCCTAAATCGAAGCGGGATGTTCCGCATAGATTTTAGACCTTACATATCCTCACAGGAGAAGGTTTAACGGTGTGATATCACACGATCTTGATGGCCAATCGACCGACCCAAAATGTGAAATTATCTGCTCACCGAAGGGTTCTCTCAATAAATCCATTAATTGATGGAACGTGTTGCAAATGGCGCCATCTTATTGAAACCAAATGTCGCCGAGATTACGAGCTTCAATTCCAGGCTCACAAAACACACCAAACCGTTTTTTTTTCTTAGTAAAATGACAGCTCTTGAATCTCTTCAGGTTGCTTTTCGACCCAAATGTGGCAATTTTACTTATTTACATATCAATTGCGCCAGAAACGGGCCTCATCGCTCAACAAACTTTGACTAGAAAACATCGGATCTACTTGCAAACTGCGCCGAATCGACTCTCCTCGGTCTTCGTGTACACTCTCATTCTCGGCTGCCATATTGTCCTCACTACATCCACTTGGATCACTCTTTAATTCTAAAATATCTTATGACGCAGTTTTTAAACGGTCGTCGAAAAAGTCTTTTCGTATTTTTAATCAAACTTCAACTTACTTTTTTTATTTATAATGAACTTTAATGAAGGCATACTACTGTGCCCAAAAAATAAGGTGACATTGTATTTATTTTGAAAAATCTTTATTTATTCTTCCAAATCAATTTTATCCCCTTCAATGTAATCCCCTCCCGATGCAAAGCACTTATGCCAACGGATTTTCCAATTTTCGAAACACTGGTTGTAGTCACTTTCCGGGATGGCCTTCAGTTCCGTCTTCGCTGCGGCTTGAATATCCTCTATCGTATAAAAACGGTGTCCATGGAGCGGTCTTTTGAGCTTGGTGAACAGCCAGAAGTCGCACGGCGCCAGATCAGGTGAATACGATGGTTGCGGAACGATATGGGTTGAGTTTTTGGCGAAATGATCACGAATTACGAGGGCAGTATGGGATGGTGCATTATCATGGTGTAAAAACCAAGAATTGTCTTTCCACAATTCCGGCCATTTTAGGCGGATAGCGTTACGCAAACGACGCATAACGTTCAAATAATATTCCTTGTTGACTGTTTGACCGGTTAGAAGGAATTCATAATGCACAACACCACGATAATCGAAGAAAACAGTCAACATGACCTTGATTTTTGACCGACTTTGGCGCGTTTTTTTTGGTCTCGGTTTCGGGGTCGTGAGCATAGATCCAAGTCTCATCGCCAGTTATAATGCATTTCATGACACCCTGGTAGTCGGAAAGCATCGTTTCACACACTTCAACGCGACGCCTTTTTTCCAAAAATTCAATGTTTTCGGTACCGAGATATGACGCACTTGAGGCCCAAAATGTCCTTCAAAATGGTATTGGCTGAGCCTTTCGATATGCCAACTTCATCAGCAAGGTCTCTAATCGTTAATCGACGGTTTTTCAATACCAAATCTTTGATTTGTTGAACGTGAGCTTCGTCGGTTGAGGTTGATGGTCGCCCTGGACGCTCTCTTCGACACGTTCACGGCTGGCTTGGAACTCACTATACCACTTGTAAACAATTTTTTTAGACATAGCCTCATCACCAAAGGCTTTCTGCACCATCTTCAACGTATCCGCAGCAGAAAATTGATTCCGTAAACAAAATTTAATGCAAATTCTTTGCTCAACAAATTTCGACATCGCAAAAAACGAAAAACTCACTTTTAGCAGCTCACAAAACGACACATATCTCAAACACTAATGAATACTTTGACATGAAATTTGACATAAATGGGACTGACAGTAATACCAACCTAAAAAAAAATAATTCTCCGAATCCTTCGACGCGCGCAATTTAAATTCAAATGTCACCTTCTATTTGGGTCGACAACTTTTTGCCATTTTTCCACTACAGACATTATTCCATTAGCGTAAAAATCTGGTTTCTCGGCGAAACACGGCAACAAATAATTTTCACAGGCTTCTCTTGAAGCCAACTTTACTCCATTAAGGTAGTTCAGCATTGACCGAAACAAATAGTAGCCCGATGCTGGGAGTTCAGGGCTATATGGTGGATGCATCACAATTTCCCAGCCAAGCTTTCCCAGTTTTTGCCGAGTCATCAAAGAAGTGTATGGTCTAGCGATGTCCTGATGGAAGACGAAGCCTCTTCAGTTGATCAGTTCTGGCCGTTTTTTTTCTCTATTGCTTGCTTCAATCTCTTCAGCTGTTGACAGTAAAATGTAGAATCAATCGTCGACCAGGCTGGAGCAGCTCATAGTGATTCCTTTCTAATCCCACAAAACACTGAGCATAACCTTTCGAAGCGTCAATCCTGGTTTTGCGATTATTTGTTGAGCTTCACCTTAATCTTGGACCATGTTCTTTTTCGCACATTCTTGTCATATTTGATCCACTTTTCGTCTCCTGTTACCATTCGCTTCAGAAATGGTTCGATTTCATTTCGTTTCAGCAAAGAATCGCAGATGATAATTCGATCCATTAAATTTTTCACAGAAAATTCATGGGGTACCCAAACATCGTTCTTCTCTTTGTAGCCAGCCTTTTTTAAATGGCTTAAAAGCATTTGATGATGAATGCTAAGTTCCTTAGCGAAGTCATGGCTGCTTATGTGACGGTATGGTCAATATTTTCCATAAATTCATCGACCTTTTCAACGATAAGTCGACCAGAGCGAGGTGCATCTTTCACATCGAAATTTCCAGAACGGAATCGAGCGAACCATTGTTGTGCTATGTACGCAATTGATACAGCATCGTTTCCGTAAACTTCACAGATTTCATTGAGGCTTGCGTGGCATTCTTCTCGTTTTTATATAGGGTGGGAAAGTGACAGATATTCAGTAAAAAGTCTAAAATTTACGAAATGGGTCGCTATTCACTAGAAGAAAACTGGGAAATGATGAAAACTTTTTTCGCATTTGGGGCACAAGACGGCGCTACGTGCCATACAGCAAACGTTACACTCAATCTTTTATGTTCTATCTTCGAATTTAAAATTTTATATGGCCCACCCTTTACAAAAATTTCAAAATACAGCGATTTTTTCATTATTTTTACTAATTTTTTTACACTTGTAACTGTTTTTTAATCTTCTCCGAATTTAATTGTTTATGTTTTGGTTAAATGAAATTCACAATCTCACCTTTCCAACATTATATGGTATGACACAATGTGGTTGGTAGCACTGAGGATATACGACTGCCATGACATCTATTAACAGAATACGAAATTACTTTTTCGACTACCCAAAATCTAAGAGTGGTAAGCAATTACGAAACGGTGAATCCATATTACTAAGTACCAACGAAACTCCACTTCACAAAGTTAAAATTCCAGTGTAGTATCAACTATAATTGTTTCCTCTTTCATATATCACCGAAATTCGATCATTTACATATTTTTAAATTCACACCACACATTTCATACCACTTAGAAGATATGCGGCACTATTTCGCAAATGGCTCAAAAACTACGCCACCGGCACATAATATTATTAGCCAATCAAGAGCAAATTATACATTGGTGAAATAAGGCAGAAAGTGATTGCTGCACCGCAGGCAAATTTGATGCTTCACTATGCCCATCAAGTGCACTTTAAATATATTCAACTGAAAGTCCCAGCAATTGGCTGTGCCCTGTAAAAACCCAAACTGCCCCACAGGCTTTTGGCGCTATTGCGGCTACTTTGCAGCTTCCTTCACCGCCTACACTGCGCAGCGATGGCGTTGGTGATAACGCCGGTGATAACCGCTGCGATTACAAGCACGCCGCCGCGTAGTAAACTGTCTAACCACTTCCTAAGTAGTTAGCTTTTAACTTGCCCCAAGGGCACAAAAGGGAATAAAGCGAAATCAAAGTGTTGCGATCTAACGCGCAGCTGAGTTGTTCTGCCCACTCGGCTGCCTTGCGCTCGTAATCATTACGGCTATCAGAACAATCAGCCGCCTCACTATCGCTGTGTCCATAATATCAGGGCAACAGCACGCAGGTAACTTCTGCAAAATCAGTTTAAAATTTACCGACTTCCGTTGCTGCTCAAACGTGACAACCTCATCAGCAATGCTGCGGGTCTGCTGTGTGAGTGTGTGTGCCTGAGCAGTTAACGTGGCAGTCAGTCGTCGCCTAACAACTGTGTTGCACATAAAAATGTTGAAAGTTCCTGCAACAACGCTTTAACCACAAGCAAACGTCCATCAGCTCAACTGAAGCAAGTGCGCAGCAGTAAAAGCCACAGTAAAAGCAACAACGCAATAAAAGCAAAGTGAAAGCATTAAAATGCCAACAAAAATCAAAAGGAGAGCGAAAGCAAGGAAAACCCTCGTCCGCGAAAAAAGATCGCCATAAGCAAAGAGGCCAAGTTAGTGAGGTAACCTCTACTGGGTTGTGGTTCAAATTCCAGTTGCTTTGAGATGGAATTTTAGATATTTGAATACACTTGACCCTTCCGCATTATATTCTCGGATGAAGGTTATGTCGCAGACACGAAAACGATCAGTCATTCAAATGACAGTTCCAAGTCAAATTTTAGCAGCAAATTTCTTCACGATTTCCATCATCTATTCATAAATGGATTGAAAAAGATTTTTAGAAAGGAGGTCTGTCCAACTGACCCTGTTATTATGGTGGAATCTACCTTGAAAAATAATTGACAACTTTCTTCCATGCCAAGAATTCAGCTGCAACAAAGTAAGCCTGGGTCTAAGCGCAGACTCTCTGAACATTGTATTACCAATTCGTAAAACCGTAGCTCCTTCAATGCTAGAGTATATCCGTAGATAAGAATCTTAGCCTATGCATACAGACGCCGTCTCTTGAAGAGCTCAGCTCGATGATGACAATGATAACAATCAGCCCTTTTCCTTAGGGTTTTCAGTAACAGGAAGATTCTTCCGCGATAATCGAAGCTTGTCCAACAGGTGCTACTTTGGACTGAGTAAGAAATTGAGATGTAAAGTCCTCTCTCGACGAACAAATACTAAATTTTACAAGTCACTCATCTTCTCCGTCCTGATATATGGGACAAAGGCATTGATATAGTTCATCGAATTAAGAGACAGAGGCTAAGTTGGCTAGGTCTAGTCATCCAAATAGATGAAAATACTTCAGCTCTGATAGTATTCGACGTAATAAGGAGACCTTCACTTCGTTGGAAAGACCGGATAAAGAGGGCCTCGGCTACATTAAAAAGAAAGAGGGAAGTCTAAGCTTTTCAGCTCAAGTATGGATAGTAATTGATACTGAAGTGTTCTTCAATATGAAATTGAACTCTCCGGAAACATACTTCTGTTGTTGAAGGAATTTTCTTTAGCCGAACCCGACTGACCTAAAAGCGGTATGACTACTCTAAATTCCACGGTATTATTAAAACGGGTTTAGGCGGTCCAAATTCGAATCATTTCCCAATACGTATGTTTTACTGACTTAGGAATGGCGGGATAGTAATAAAGTCCAAAGTTCTCGGAATACTGAGCTTCCGATGTCAGTTTTGCGGTACTTTGGCCTTTACAAGAATCTAAAGTAGAATAGAGGGTTATTTTCACTTACCAAGTCCCATTTAACGAAATTCGAAAAACTTCCGATAGTTACGTGTACCTTACCTTTTTGGATTCGCCATCAAAAAGCTTACAGTGTGTAGAAAAAAGATGAAATACACAAGCGGAAGCGTAAATGAAAACGGCATAAATGTTTCCAACTTTGTAATGACCTGTGCAGCCGCAACAAGCTAGCCGCGCCGTCCACAGTCTCTCCGCGTACAGTCACCATGAACAGCTGTTATTGCCAAAGCTCTTAAAGCATTTGCCACCCACTACGCCACGCCCCAAGCAAAGTGCACAATGGCGGCAAAAGAAAAAAAGTTCAAAAGCCGGTGGTAAAAATAATTTTATACTTTTGACATTATGTTGCACGTAAAGGTAAAGCACAAAATAACCAAGAAAAAAGTAAATGTGGTAAGGCTTTGGCCTAAAAAGTGTTTGAAGTGCGACTGCTGGAGGCAAATGACTTGAGGGTTTTTGGCCAAAAATATGTCGGCAAGAAATTACTTGAACTTCAAAGTATGTAAATAACTCTTTGCATAACTTAAAGCAAAATGGCGAACTAGCCTGAGTGGGTGAGCTCCAAATACTTTAAGACACCGTGTAGTTAACGATTACGTGGAATTTAGGCAGCTAAAGAGGTGCTTCACCAGAGTTCACCGCTTTTAAAGACGAAGTCGCTTAAACTCAGCGACAAAATTTTTCAGTTCCACATAATTTTCCACGAAAAATCGTGGGAACATGGAAACGTGGAAAATTAATTATTTATCTTCTCAATTATATTACGCTTATCACTATAACTTAGTTCTATAATCAATTATTACTTTGGTTGTTAATATTAAATGCTACCAAGTTAACAGTCCATGGTCGAATAAAAATCCGTGATCATTGCGGTTTCGTAGAACCGATGGTGGTCTTCCTAAATTTTTAGATCTCACCAAAAGCTCAAGACTACGAAAGCCGTGAGTTGGTAGAAGTAATAACTGCTCCGAGTTCTATTACACTCTCTCAAAGAGAGTCCTATTATTATTATTTTTTTTTTATTTTTTGTAGAGGCTATTTTCTTCCTTTTATTGGGGGTGTTTTTTACGTGGCGGGTCCTTAACCCAGCGCACAACCCTGGAGAGCGATGTTTTACCTTCTCACTTTAGCTCGTCTTCAAACGAATGTTTTTTTGACAATCCAGAGGATAATTCGTATAAGACCGGAAGTCGTGAGCTACTTGAGCATGTATGTGAAAGGATGTTTTCTGACCAATCCCAAGTAAATGATGGTCAAAGAACTTTCCTCACTTGCATGAACTTGTACACATGGCTCCATCCTCTTATAAAATAAACGCGTAGCGCTGACTACGCCAATAAAAGGAAACCGGAAGAGATGTCGACATGAAATATTTTAATAATTAATATTAGATCGGTATATAAAGACCAACTCTTCAGCCATAACCGCTGCCGTGGTTTAATAGTTAAAGGCGCGTCCGCTCGAAATGACTTGGTTTCAATCCCAATTTCCCGGTCATTTTTAAAAAGACTTCTTTCTAAAGCGACAGCCTCACTTAAATCTTAATATTTATAATAATATATATTTATTTAGAGCCCTCTAGATTACCGTGAAGTTGGAAACTAGAGATGATATATATACTTAAAGAGTTTGCTGGTAAGAGCTATATATGTATGTATGGGAAGATAGGTAGATTTGATATCAACGATGCACATAGGCTTTTAGGAAACTCATTGTAAAATCACCTTTTTCTGTTATGTCCTCTTTCCTCTTTCTCTAATGTCCTCTCTGATCCACCACGTGCTTCTGATAAAGTTCATGAGTACGAAAAATTTTAACTGTGCATCTTCCGAAACTTAATCAAGAATCTCTCGGCCAATACGCAAAGAACATGTTTCAAAGTCACCTCTTCCGCTACTGCCTAAACACTTCTACAATAGTCTTTGTATGCTGTTTCCACTCGCCTGGTTGGTCTGTCAATTAGACAGTGATCTTTTAGCACTCTTACTAGAGTCTCTATGTACCATAAGTAGTATTCATACCAAAGTTTGCCTGCTTGTTGACCAACTTAGGGATTGACTCCAAAATGACTCAGTTAAACTGTGTTTGTAATATGTTTTTCTATTAAATATCTACAAGTAGTCGGCGTCATATAAATTCCCTCTTTGCCGGAGTCTAATTGTAGAGTTGTCCATGTTCTGGCCAGTTCATCTGCTTCAAATAAATCTATTCTATATATTTTGTAGTATAAACCAGTAGTATCTTTCATGAAACACTACAAGACTTTAGTGACTTCAAAGCCGAAAATATATCTAAGTTCGGAAGCGAGAACCAACTTTTTGAAATATATTCATTTAGGAAAGAAAAATATGTTTACTGTCATGACCACACCTCACTGTGTAATTTATATAACGAAGAGCCTTTAAAGTGTCGACCAACTTTTACTGCTCTCTTCTACTAATAATGTTCAAAAATTTCATTTTTTTTTTTTTCTAACATCTTAACAAATACCATTAAACAAAAATAATAGATTTGAAAGTTGTCCAGTCTTTGTTTTGATCCAAATCGAGCGAGTTCCAATATGAATTTAGGAGTGTCCCTCCACTGCTTTTAATATGCTGGCATCAAGCTGTCATTACCCAAAAAGATGTCAGTAGAATACTGAGAGAACTTTCGAGTTTTTCAATATTTTCAGCGGAAAAACTGCTTTTCACATGAATAGTAAGAACTGAACAAACATTTTCAGAATTTCATTAAAGAAAAGTTCATTCAAATTTTATTAAGAAAAGTTACTACATTAAAAAAGATTAATATTTCTGCGTCTTTCAATTCTGACTGCATTTGTTATCCATGCGGCAAATAAGCATCAACTTTGTATCGCTATTGTCTAAAGTGGTCATACGCACAGATTTAAGTAAATATGTATGTATACATAGGATTATTTTAGCTTTCGAGAAATTCCTACATCCAGTAGTCAGCTACAAACCTTGTTGTTATTATTGTAGTTTTTCTGTAACTATTTCTGTTCCTCTACAACATATACAAAGGTAACTTTCTATTGTATGCAAATATGCTTATTCACCTGTTATCCCTCCCTCTAAACCGCTGCACAAACATCAAAGTCTTACTCATATATGTATACACACACACACATGCTTACATATGTACATATATGTATGTTGTCATTTGCAAACAATAGCAATAACACTTAGGACTTTCTAGTCATATCAGCATCGTCAGTTAGCCAGAAAACTAGAAAACCTTTGGGGATGCACAGGCGAGTGACCAAGTCAGAGCAGCATTCTATTACATAACCTCTAACAACACGGGTGAGGCACCAAACTTTAACTAAATATGCGCATGTGTGCAGATAATACTTAGGTGCTTGCAGCTGAAATTTCATAAATGTGCCGTTATGTATGCATGCGCTGTGGAAAAGTTCAGTTCGTGCATGTGGCAACACTTTTCTATTATTTCGGCGTCAATCACATGGCTTTTGTGTGCTACTTTGTATGTGTCTGCATGTACATATAATATATGCATATGTACAGTAGTATGCAGCTGTTAATAATGCCGTTGTCGCTGACTGACTGCTATTATGTCACCCTGCCCTTTCTGTGTCATCGCTGCTGCCACGACGCTGGCACTGCTATTGTTTTAAGTTTTTGCTCCTTTCGTCTGGCGGAAACGATCATTACATTGAATTCCTTTGTTAGTAATTTGTTGTTGTTTTGTGTAATATGTATGTTTGTAATCGACATTAAGGGTCTATGGCAAGAGACATGCTATCCACTGAGGACACATATAAATATATGTTTGCAACTTTTGTGACCAAATGCACTTTCTAATTCCCCTGGTAGCCGACAAACGGCAGTATTTGGTGTCCATTGCCGGTTTTCCATGTCAGCAATTGTCATGTCGCCTTGCAACTTAACACTGTACATATGTATAAACAACAACAACATAATGTAATTTAAATTGTTAGCTGTGTATATAGAATACTTGCAACAAAATGTACCCAATCGGTAGTTATACTCGTATACATTGTATAATACATATGTATGTTTATGCATTACATATTTACTCATATCTTAATGAAATAATCCCTGGAGTACTCTTTTGCAATTTTCGTTTATTTAAAATTATTAAATATTATCTCTAACTATGGACACTTCTTATATACTTCTATGGAAATTTAATTACTGCGTACAAAACAGAATTAACATGAAAGTCTCTCTTTTATGTATGTGTTCTTCTTCATTGGCGTAGGCACCGCTTATGCGAATATAACCGAGTTTGCAACCGCGCACCAGTCATTCTTCCTTTTCGCTGTTTGGCGACAATTGCAAGTTAAGTATATCTCGTTCAGATCATCGTTCCAACGACTCCGCTATCCGCCGTTGACAATGCGTAAGGATGCATAAGTCTTCCGCACAATCTTTCTCTCGAAAATTCGTAGTGCCGACTCATCAGATGTTGTCATCCTATGAACTATGTATACAGCAGGGCGAGGATGATGATACAAATCACTCAGTTTGGAGTTTGGTCTTTGTCCGTCGAGAGAGGAGTTTACTTTTCAATTGCTTACTTAGTCCGAAGTAGCACCTGTTGGCAAGTGTTATTCTGCGTTGGATTTTGAGGCTGACGTTGTTGTTGGTGTTAATGCTGATTCCACGGTAGACGAAATTATCTACGACTTCGAAGTTATGACTATCAACAGTGAATTGGGAGCCTAGTCGCGAGTGAGACGACTGTTTGTTTGATCACTGGTGATATTTCTTCTTGCCTTCATTCACTACCAGTCTCATTTGCTTCGCTTCCCTATCCATTCTGGAAAAAGCAGAACTAAGAGCCCGATTGTTATGCCCAATGGTATCGATGTCATCGGCATACTCCAGCAGCTGTACACTCTTATAGAAGATTGTGCCTGCTCGATTAAGTTCTGCAGCTCGAACTATTTTCTCCAGCAGATTATTGAGGAAGTCGCACAATAGGAGTCACCTTGTCTGCAACCTCGCTTGGTATCGAACGGATCGGAGAGGTCCTGACGGAGTCTTTGGTATTCCTCAACGTCAGTTTTCACAGCCTCATTAGTTTTTCGGGGATACCAAGATCAGACATAGCGGACTAAAAGTAGCTTCTTTCGTGCTGTCAAAAACAGCTTTGAAATTGACAAAAAAGGGGAGTGTGTCGATCGTCTTGGGATATGGTTTGGCACATAATGAATATCTGGTCAGTTGTTCATTTTCCAAGCCTGTTCACACACTGATAAGGTCCAATCAGGTTGTTGACGATTCAATCTCTGACACAATACGCTCGATAGAGCTTTATATGCGATGTTGAGCAGGCTTATCCCATGGTAGTTGTCGCAAGGCAGACCCCACAAGCCTTTTTGTGGATTGGACAGAGCACACATAAATTCCAATCATCGGGCATGGTTTCATCCAACCATATTTTACAAAGAACCTGATACATTCTTCTGATCAATTCTTCACCGCCATATTTGAAAAGCTTGGCCGGCAATCCATCGGCTCCGCTGCTTTGTTGGCTTTCAGACGAGTAATTACTATTCGAACGTCTTCATAGTCGGACAATGGAACGTCTGCTCCATCGTCAACGAAAGGGAAATCGGGTTCACCATCTTCAGTAGATTCATCCAACAGGCTGAAGAAATATTCCATTCATGATTTCAGGATGGTAACATCATGTGTACGAGTTCATACAAGTGCGAAGAGTACTCTGAGCGCCATTCACTTGGGAGTGGCCAGAAACGATTATTTTACATATGGCTCAAGCAGCTCACGACTTCCGGTCTTAGACAAAGTATCCTTCAGGTAACCAAAACACATCCGTTTAAAGACGAGCTAAAGTGAAAAGGCGAAACATCCCTCCCCAGAATTGCGTTTGAAAAGAACAAGTGTTGCATTTTGTCAACAAAAAAGTTATTTCAAGCCAAGATTTTGAAGATTTGCATATTTTCTTCTTCTCATACAACTGCATATAGGTTAAAATTTAGCCAAAACGAGATATTAAAATGTATAAGAGTCCAAAACATAGACCAGTCGAAATATAGCATTTTAGAACAATTTCCCTTCAAAATTCTCATAGAAAGTCAAACTTTTGTAGAAAATACACCAACATTATTACGAAAGCCAATGAGCATGCTGCCACCCCAGCTTATGCAATCAAGCCAATTGTGAATATGCAAAACTTGGTAATAAGTAAGTACATAAATATGACTATTAGGACACTTGTTTACATATTTACAGTTGTAAACATGCATTTGTGTGTAGCAACATGAGAAACAATAAAATATAACTTAAGTGATAACAAAATTCCCTTAGCAACCAAATCCCTTTAGTCATATGCAAATCTTAATTTGCACACAAGCACACACACACGCACACGTACTCAAATAAATATATTAATTTATTTTTGTTGTATTTTGCATATATGTACACTACATATACAACTTAAAACCACAATGTAAATATTTCAGGGTAACCCAAATGTTTTGCACTAAGAATAGTGAATGCATTTTATTAAAATAATGTTAGCAACAACAACAACTAAATGCATGCTTGTTGCATATACAATACAAAAGCGTATATGCAACAATATTAGTAGTGCAATTGTATATTTAAGGGGTTTAAAATTTCGAAAAAATAAACAAAACTAAAAATGCAAACGAAAACAAAAACAATAACAAAAGGGTCACCCATTTATTTGCATGTCTATTCCCAAATTCCCAAATGTGTGTGCAAAACTTTGGCATTGGCGGAAGTTGCCCCAAACCGAAAATAATAACAAATGCATGCAAAGCGAAATACTTGTAAAGGATATAAAATATTTATGATTGCATATACATACATATGTACTATATGTTATATGCTTGTACAGATTTGTGTGCTGATGCATTGAATGCCAGCTTTGTTAGTCAGAGCAAACTAATACAAGGAAATAAGAAATAATAATCAGAATTGTAGTATTGTTGTTGTTGTTAAAAATACGAATTGTTGTTGTTAAAAATATTAAAAAACAAGTAAAAATTATCAGTTTGTAGGGCAACTAAATCCGGTGTTTGATTTAATCCTCAAAAAGGGCGGTACCACGCCCACCGGCTCGTATAAAGCCCTCTCATATCATCTCAGGAGAGATAAAATTCAGTTACTCTGGCATATTTAGTATTATTCATTGATTTAGTATTGATTTATCGCGCTTTGAGTAGTTTTTAACAGTACCGTTGGCGGGGTTATCATCGACTGTCAACCATTTTCACACGGTCGGTAAAAGTTCCTATATAAATTTTCTTGAGCGCGTTTGGCTATTGTAGCTTTAGTGGTCAACGAGATATGCGCCTCTATTTATTGCGATACCCTATGCTAAATTACAATCCCATATATTATTTTAGGGCTTAATTGTGCCACTTTTTAGGTTTTCATTTAAATGGACAGTTCCGTTGATTCACTTCTCTAGGTACTGAAATCACTGCTTTCCGTTAGAACCACTCTAAGGCTGTTTTGCTATAGTGACATGAAGCGAGATCTTTCTTGGCCTGACGTGGTCATTTCATGTTAGCTTAGAAATGGAAAGAATCCCTTTTGTAAGATAGATTAATAATGAGGTAATGCACCGCGACCCAGGGTCTATTGTGCCCTCTAAATCGTTTTATAAACATTACTTCACATATGTATATTTCGCTGTGGATTGTACCCGATGTAACGAATGATGAAATGAGATGCTTCTTCACAACTGCAAATTGCTTGCCACACAAGAAATTTCTTTGGAAGTTTTGTCACCTTTTTGGCTTTGAATTTTTCAGCAACATTTCCTTGAAAATGGGCTGTATAAAATTCCTGTCGAGGTAGCTGAGAAAAGTCCGCTAAAACGTAGGTCTCGTCATCCATTTTGCAGCCTTCGAATTTCTTAAAAAAACCTTCTGACAGCTTCTTAGCTCATTGGTTTGTGATTTAGTTCTTGGCGGCGTTTCTATCCGGAACTTTCTGTACTTTGTATGTCTTCAGTACGGCTTCCTTCGTCGTCCTGCGCACGAAAGTTTGTGAGCAGCCAGCCTTCCTCGACAATTTCCTGCCTGAAATGCTCGGATCTTTCTTGACAATGGTAACAACGTTCCTCGCCTTCTCACGATCATGTGGCCCTTCTTTTTACCAGAACCTTTCTTCCTGTCAATACTCACAGCTTCCTTAAAGCGTTTGATAACTGATGAGCGTTACGAGCTGGTTCGATTTAGCCATGTCTGTCTGTCTGTCCAGCCGACCTGCTCATTTGTCGGGATCGCCGATATTAAAGCACTATAGCATATATACATCATACCAACCAATACAATCGGAAGTAAGTGCTTGTAAGGAAAACTTTTTTATTTAACATATCTATCTAGATTAAGAAGGTATCTTGTCAAAAAACCAACCGAGTATAGAGGTTCCAGCACTCGAATTAGAAAAGCCATAAATTCGGATTGGAAAATTATTTTTATATATTTTAAAGTAAAAAATGTGTGAAAATAACCATACATTCAGGACCAATTCACTTTTGCTCGATATGACCACCTTTTGCCTTAACTATGGCCTTGAGAAGGTCAAAAAACGAATCGCAAGCTGCCCGAATGTGACTTGCCGGTATTTTGGCCCGCTAACGGACAATGGCTTCCTTCAGCATCTCGAAACAGGTGTATTTTTTACTTCGGACCTTGCTATCCAAAATGGCTCAGAGAGAATAATCCATTGGATTCCTTGGTTCACTCGCGGCTTGTGAGACGGTGCTGAATCTTGTTGAAACGTCCATGGTTTGCGACCGAAATGTTTTTTTGTCCACGGCTTCAAAGCAACTTCCAGAACACACTCCCGATAATATGTCGCATTTACATTGACGCCAGGCTCGATGAAAATAATTGAAGAGCGACCATATGTGGTGACAGCGGCCCAAACCATTATTTGTGGCGGGTGCTGCCTCCTGGTGGCCAACCAATGACTTAGATTCTCCTATGAACGGTCGGTCAAGTAAACCCTATCATTTTGAGAGTTTACGAATTGCTCAATTTGAAAAATTTTTTCGTAAGGAAACACAATGTTTTGAATTTGATCGCTTTGGTCAGGTGAAGCAACTGCTTCGCTCCCTCAAGTCTTACTTGTTGCTGGACTGTACTTTTGGAACTTGTAAGACTTGACCTTGAACTCATTTTTCAATATGCATCGGATGCTGCGGTCGGATATTTTCAGCTCTTTAGCCATTTGATGGACACTTCATCGTGGATTTCGCTCAAATCGCTTCTTCACTTTCCGAACCATCTCCCGTGACATTGCAGTCTTTTGATGACCACCTCCATGGCGTTTTGCGATGAGTGACAGACAGTCTGACAGATCGCGCTCATATTTGGCATAGTGATTAAGGGCAGTCCTACCATCTTAGCAAGATACACTTTTTTGAAATATTATTTATCCGGAGAGTTTAATTACAATTTCCGGGTGCTTTTCCTTCACATGGCTTTTGGTATAGCTTAATAATATCACGCAAACGTCAAATTTCTGAATAATAGTATCAAGCGCTCAAATTTACTGGAATTTTTGAATAAACACAATATTATCCATAAATTCAATTGGTTTATTTGTTACAGACACCAAAACCAATGTCGCATATATACAGAAATACATATTCCTCAATATAAAACTAAAAATTGAATTCATTATTCAACCGTTTTATTCTGACAATGAGTAAATATGTTTTCAATTGTGTGTATTGTCCTCACAAATATTTGTCAATAATCCTAACTTTATTTGGCTTTGCTTAATTATTTTATTTTATTTATTTGACTAAATTAATATTTCATATTTTTCTGTTGCAGCAATTACCAACAAATTCAACATCTCGGCTATGCCGGACACGAGTTCGCCACCGAGAGTATTTCACAACAACAAGGACTACAAGACAAAGGCTACGAGGAGTGGGTTGGTGAAATGATCGGCATGCGTGAAATTCTCAAGCGCTTCGCCAACGTATCCGTCAACGATGTGGTCGGTATGCGTGCGCCATTCTTGAAACCCGGACGCAACACACAGTATAAGGTAAGCTGTTGCGGATGCACATGCAAATATTTATTTAAATAGGAAAATTTATTGATTTTATAAAAGTGTTCCAAAAAATATTTTGGCTATAAAAGAAAAACGAGCATTTTGCAAAATTTGCGAACAAACAACAAAGTCGCCTCTAAAGCTCGATACACATGACAGCGCGATTATCCAACTTGTTTAACTTGTCTGAAAAATACACCTGCGGATGTGCAAAGCAGTCCTTTGCGTCCAAGTGCTTCTCATTCGACTCAAATTTCTGTCTTCTGAGTGACTTTTTCAAGCTTGGAAACTAAAAAAAAATCGCACTGCACCAAATCTGGTGAATACGGTTTGTGTCAGATGTTCATAGACTCTAGTTCGATAAATTTTTCTATACTACGATGAAGTTGCAAGCCACTGCGTTATCAATGGGAACGTTTTTTCTGCGACTCGGCGTCGAATAAAGCCAATGATTAGACATAGTGGTGCCCTGTAACTGTATTTTCGTTCTGCATGTAATGTTAACTACAAGGTCCAAATACCGACCGACCGTTCCGACCGTTAAGACAGTACTCGCCTCCTCTGTAGCAGCTTCGCAGGGAGAAGTCCACAGATTCGACTTTTTCGTTGGCACCATGTTTTACGAATGTTCATGGGATTCCTTTGAATTGTTCTTAGACGGTGTCAAATACTATTATGTGGTGGTCTCATGATCTACGCTCTACGATTTAAATGTGTTATTTTCCTACCAAAAAATGGAGGTCTTAAATTTGAAACTGCGTATATCAAGGCCTATTTTCTGACAACTGGATCAATAAAACGAATACCGGGTTTTCCAACAGGAAAGGTATGATTTCTAGGTGTTGTTTCAAAACTACAACTTAGTCGATTTTGAGAAAGCATTTAGACTTGCATTCGTATAAAACTGTTCTCACTCAAGAACGGAAGCCATTGGACCTGTGATTTTGCCTTGGAACAACTTGCAAACGATAACGATTTTTTTAAGAAAATTATCTTCTCCGTTGCGTCTCACTTTCATCTAAAAGCTCACCATTACATTCACCTAAGTTGACAGTCTGGTGTAGTTTTTGTGGATTCATCGGTTCGTACTTCTTTCAAAATGACGCTGGTGACACCATTACTGTCAATGGAGATCGGTATAGATCGATGATAACCAACTTTTTATGGCCGTAAGGAGAATAAGTTGATCTTCACAACATCTGGTTTTAAAAGACGGGGCTACTTGCCACTTTGCACATGCAACAACCAAATTATTGCGAGAAAGGTTTGGAGATTCGATTATTTCAAGATATTGTGACAATGAATGACCTCCAGGATGTTGTGATTTAACATCATTAGACTACTTCTTGTGAGGTTATTTGAAATCATTTGTCATTAGCAATAAACTAGACTCCCTTCAAGCTTTAGAAGTCAATATTGAATGTGATATTTAAGGCAAACGGTTTGTTTTAGTGGAAAAAGTACGCGAAAATTTCGTTCAACGAATTATTTCCTGCAAGAAAAGTCGTGGAGGCCATTTGGATGATGTTGTATTCAGAACTTAGTTGTATCGATTATACTTCACATTAAATTAAAAACATTTGTTTGCCCTTAACAATGAATGTATTTTTTTTTAAGGGAATCACAACACTCTTATTGGAAAGCACTGTATAAAATGTAATTAAATAGCTATCATTTACAAAACACCATCTCACAAATATACATAGGTCAGAATAAACATCACAAGTTCTGTGAGTTCATTCTCAACTCACCATCACTCAAACTACCTTCCAACTCCGCACCACTGGTCTAAGTGTCCTAATGGTCAACTTAAAAGAAATATTGTCTCACATATTTAAGTCTATAGATGAGATTTCAATTTCCTACAATTGTTTGGTACATATTTCGCTTGTGTGCTTTGTTGACCCCCCACTGTATGGGTATTTGGACTATTTTGTTTGTGAACATTCATAGAGTTATGCATTGAATATTGTTTTTAAAAACTCCTAGGCAAAACGCAAGGCATGTTAGGGGCATTGAAAAGATAACTTGCCACACACATGTATCCCCTCATGTTTGCTCACATTACTATGATGATTTCAGTGTACCCATTGTGGGTTACACACTTCAGTCAACCAACGATTGCAGCTTTCTGCAATGAAAAGTCACATATATTTTGTTGTTACACTGGAGAATTATATCAAATGGATTTTTAAGTGCTGCTGTAGCAAAGCCCAACATTCACTTGTCAACAACTATTTTCACTCAAAAATTTGCAAAAAGTCCAAAATATGGTTCTTAGACAAGCAGCAAATTGTAAGGTGTCAGAATGGGCCAAATGGAAATTTTCTGAAACAACATATTCTCTTATTAAACTGCTTTCTCTGCTTTAAATTATCTTTCGATATTTATTTCTTTCTTTTTTTCTTCTTTATCTAATATAATGATACTTTGAACTACAAAAAAATTGAGAGTTCTTTTGTTCTAACGTCAATTTAGCTGAGTGCTAAGATCTTACCGAGAAACACTCCATAAACTTCGAAATATCAGTTCACATGTTCGATTATGAAAGCATAGCAATATGGATTGATTGGGATATATTTAACAACTGACTAAAAATTACATCAGCTGTTGAAGAACATCTATTTCTTTTGCCATCAATTTCTCTGCAGGGCTGATTTCGTCTTTTGTGTCTATGCTTACACAAATATTTTTTGTCAGTATTTCAGATGAACAACAATAAGTAAAGCGACAAGTCAGTTAAAAATTGTCGAAAAATTTAATGAAAGCAAATTGCATCAGGTAAGGTCTGAATTGTCATAGTCCTGTTGAAGCAGGTGAAATATGAAAAATTCGACAAAAAGGTGAAACTAGATTTTGTTTAGAAAAGATTGTGCTGGTGGAATAAAACGGGTGTAATGAAAAAACTTTTCACATACACACTAATATTTAAGGCAGAGAAAAATTTTGCGAGTTTTCGGAAACTGCGCTTCACCGTAATGGAGAAATTCATCGAAAGCTTTCACTGCTTTGTCAGTACAGAACTCTAAATGTAGTTTATCGTTCGTTGATCATTATGCTCATAAATTTTAACTATTCACATCTGTAGACATTTAATACAACGCGACGACCAACTAGAGGTAATTTTTTTAATAGCCTATTCCCAACACCATCAACCATCTTGAGACCTAGCTTTAGATTATTAGATAATATTTGACCTTATAGGCCATGTCCAGCACGCAATGAAGAATATATAGCAGCCATAGCTGAGAGTGTGCACGGCGACCGTGGAGAGTCGATTCAGCGCCGTTCATAGCATTTTATATCGAGATCTTAAGTTGATAGTGTACAAAACACAGCTTGTACAAGAATTGAAGCTGCTCGTCCTTCCCAAACGACAACACTTTACTCTATGGGTTCTTGAAAAGTTGCAAGAACCCATTGAGCCAACAAGCAAAATTGCCGCATTTTGGACGAAAATCAACCTGAAGAGATGCAAAAACTCTAATGCAGAAAAACAACGGTTTTGTGTGGTTTGTGGGCCGGTGGAATCATAACCATTCTTCTAGAAATCTTGGCGACCAAGAATGAATCAAGCCAATTTTTGATACCGTGGTCTACTGTGAAATATAATTCAGTGACGATGTTCTGTTTCGAACGAAGCAAATATTATTCAGAATTGGCGAGGCCTGGGCTATAAGCTGCGTGAGCAAAACATCTCAGCCTCGCCAAACCGTTTTTAACCGATTTTCTTGTTTTCAAGATAGTAAATTGGTGTCTTTTTTGTAGTCGCTTCTCTCGCTGAGTAATATTTTCCAATTCCACATCTTAAAATTTGTTTAACCTCCCAGGATGTTCTTCGTTTTTCAAGCAAAAATTACCCGTTTTAAATCGTTTTACCCATTTTTACACCTCTGCTCAGCTGGAGCATTTTCATTATAAACTGCCACCAAAATACAATGACCTTTTTGTGATATTTTTTGCAAGTTAAATCAAAAACGGCAGGCATCTTGACGTGGTGCAGAGGCTTAATGACAAAATCATTCGATTGCTTCCAACGGGTGTCAGTGGTTCTACACAGACTTCTCAGATGGCTTGGCAGAGGCCGCATGACCAAGAGCTGACACTTCCTAATCCAGGTTGTTAAGCGTTCGTAACCAGCAGTCAAGCGCGTCAACGCCATCGAATGTGACGAGGAGAACGCCAACCGAACACCAAGAGTGGCTGATGTCAAACAGCGTTATTTCCTGAGGAAATCGCCAAGGATGATAAATTCTTCTCCACAAGTTAGGGCGCAGTGAATATTTTACCACAACCAACAATAGATTCTATAAAAGGTCATAACGGAAGAAACCCGAACAGCCCACTCTCATGTCGCAGCACGATGAGCACCTGTATTGGTCAAAACCGCTATAGTACGGGAAAGACGTGGAGTCAGAATCGGAAAAGACCGACACTGCTGTCAGTGGGCGGTTTTGTGGGAGGGTTCGATGACTCGATGAGAACTGGAATGAGTGGAGCCAGTGTAAAATGGCTCCTCAGGCAACCCACAGTGGGAAAATCACTTAAGGGGGTATTCTAGTCTAGAAATCAAATTTTTGGGCAGTTTTTTGAATTTTATTTAAAAAAAAACCAAACAAAATTTTTACTATCCATTTTTTTATGGTGTTTTTATTGATATCTTAAGAATACAGAAAAAAAATTTACAAAAAATATTAGAAATTAAAATAATTAGAGGGGGAGAGACAGGTGTAAAAAAAATGGCGCATCCTGGTGACATTGATCCTGACTCTCCTGATGATCTGAAAAAAAATTAAAAGAAATTCTTAATCAGTGAGGATGCTGTTATAGTCCCTACCTCAGGGAACACGAAAAAAAATTTTGAAAAGTGACGACTGCCTGAAAATAAAAATCATTTTTACCCTTTTTTGAAATTCCTGAATTTTTTTAAAATATTAAAAACAAAAATGACACGATGCTGGTAGGAACAATAAAGGATTATTTTATATAAAGAAGGTTCACACAAAAGTAAATCGGTTCTATAGAACTTAAGATAATGCCGGTGTGGAAAAAGTAGTTACGAGAAAAACGCGTTTAAAAACGGGAGTCCGGCCGAGCCGGGCTGCGTCACTAAGGTAACTGTAGCTCTTAAAATAATTTTAATTTTTAAAAATCCTTTGGAGGATATGTTCTTAAGGGTCTAAACTTTAAATATATGAAAAAATTGAATTTTTCAAAATTCTAGAGTAGAATACCCCCTTAAACAAAAGATGTAACTCTGGGCAGAGAAGGAGAGATAATAATTCACCTCAAAAAACTGAGCGAGACAGCGTAAAGCCCCGCACAAATAGGCGCTCTCTAGCAAAACAAAACTAGGAATTGTAAATCTCCGATAAATTCTCTTAATTACAAAAAAAAATATTTTAAAATAACTCAACTCAGCGCTCATCTCGGCCTAAAGCTTTTCTGTACATTTTCACAAAATCTGCCAGATAAAATTCTAAATTATTTTTAAGACGACTTTTAGTCTTCTTAATGGCTTAGTGACCACCTGGAAATAGCGATCAAATAAATGCAAACCGCAGCAAGTCAAAGCAAATGCATAAATTCGGAGGCATTTGTGGCATGATTGTTATTGCTTTCGTATGACTTTAATTGAATTAAGTGCCACATGCAATAGTTGCTTGCAACTTTCCAATTCGTTGCACTGCAATGGATGAGAGTATATTTCTAACCACTACCACTAACACTACTAAGACTACTTTAGCAACTCGAGCAAAATTAAATGCATAAAATACACTAAACCACAACACCGTTAGTGTTGAGTGTTGAGAGTGTTGTTGAGTGGTGAAATCAGTGCCTGCACTTGAAATTGTTGCACATGAACAGCTTCCAGCATTCTGCGCATACAACCAATTACCTGTAAACAGGGCCATTAAACTAGCAACAACAATAAAAATAACCATAACAGCTACCAAACTGCTGTCAAACAAAGCACAGACCAACACACACACACACACATATACAAACAAGCGGTACGGCACGAGCTTGAAAGCCATTCTCATGTTCATGGTCACATTTATTCTTGTTGCAACATTTTGTCTGCTCGTTTTTCCCCAGCATTTACACCCACGTTTAACATTTTTACTGTTATTATATGCAATGTATTAAAAGTTTTACACTCTTTTACTCGGAACTTATGCACACAGACTACCCACGGTAGTGTGGGTATGTGTGTGTGTTGCATAGTCGCCTGTAATAAACACTATATTCAATTCTTCTGTCATATTCTTATTTCTTTTTCATGGCAAAACCACAAACTACCGTTCGAACGTACATCACAAACCCACTCAAACACACACACACATGCGCACACATACGACGCTGCTGCTGCTGCATAATGGATGACTGCACTTGGCGCTTGGCTCTCACAGGTTATCGAAGACTTCGGCTACATCTATGACAGTTCGATCACGGTGCCACCGGTTAACGTACCCATCTGGCCGTACACGCTCGACTTTAAAATCTCGCATGAATGCAAGAGCGGCACGTGCCCGTCGAAGAGCTTCCCCGGCGTGTGGGAGGTGCCACTCAACACTCACTATGTCGAAGGTTATGAGGGCGGTCACTGTCCCTATCTGGATCAATGTGTGCTCCACAATTTGGACGAGGATGAGGTGTTCGCTTGGCTGCAAGAAGATTTCACACGTTACTATGAACAGAATAAGGCGCCTTACATGATGCCATTCCACACCAATTGGTTCCAGACGAAACCGCTCGAAAATGGCCTGCATAAATTCCTTGATTGGGCACTTGAACTGTAAGTACCTGCCGGTTGTATATTTTAATTCATATTTACAGTTATGTACGAGTATATATATATATATCTGATAGCATTAATTTACGCTTAAAATATTTGCGTGTGTTTATGGAGTTATGAATAGAGAGATGCTTAGGTTGAACGAGTTACATATTTAATCGAATTATTTGGTAACTCGTATTTAATTGACTTCTGTTCATTAACGGATTATATTAGAAAGAGAAAAAATTATAAAGATATAGACCTCGTGGAGGGGTAAGCAACAAGACTTACAGTGCTCAGTAATTTTCCTAAGGTCAATTTAAATGAAAAAAGTGAAATTGTAATGCATAAACAATGTTATCAGTAATACTGAAAGCTGGGTTAAGCTAATACTGTTATCAACGACGACGAGGACGAAACGCCGCTCATCATCCAGCTACCTCATACCATTATTGTGGTAAGATTTATCTTTTGCAATTAGCCACATTATGAACGATTTCCTGCCAGAGAGCGTTATTCTGAAGTCTAAGAATATGAAATAGGCGCTAAGAATCACATCCCGAGTAAGAAATTCAAAGCTCATTTCAATTATTTTTTCTAGTGTTCGTACTTTTTTTGCACAAAGCTTTTGCATACCCAAATATTCGTGAACGGTCCTTAGATATCTCGATTAATTTCATCTTACAGCCATCCGCATTCATTTTGTGGTATTTTTGAAGCATTCGTTCGTAAGCGCCTCAAATCCGTTCATCGTATTCGGTGCTCATATGGATTTTAGAAAACTCCTAACTTCATCAAATCGAACCAATTTTCTAATTAGACCAAACTGAAGAACATAAACTTTCATGTTCAGTAATCCCTCATACAGATTACCTCATTAAAACGAGCTAATTTAGAGGGAGCTAAAAAGAAAACGGAAAAATCGCGTATGCGGGAAATATTTTACGAATCATTCTGAACACCTTTGCCTAAGAAACTAGGGATCCCAAACCGATTTTTAGTCAGCGGTTTTTAAAGCAAAGTGTTTTGGGGATCATGAAAATTTGTTCATCCGTTTTTGAAATATCCGAATGAAATTTAATACATCGGATCATTTTGATTTTATATTGATCATTTGTCAAAATCGGTCAGATCGAACAACTATATCATATATCTCCCATACACCCGCTTATTCAGATTTTTTTAGTTGCACAGAATTTTTCGTAGGCATATGCGATTTCAAAGAAAAAAATCGACCCACTCTAGGTCGTACATATGTACTATATGTCTACCTCACCCAAAATGGTAGATCAGTGTTGGAGAAATTATGATAGTCATATGTAGAATCAGAAAAAAACGAATGTAGTTGAATATTAATCCCAACAAAACATCTTGACTGTCACAAGCTCTACAACTAGCGGAAAGGTGAACTCTCCTTAGAAGGAAAAGTTCAGTGTTCCTCTTACAAATACTTCAGCTAAGAAGGAAATATGCCAGTATGCCAGTAGTACCTAACCAATGCTTGACCAGCCTACTTGTTCCGAACCTATTGACTGTCCAGTATTCTA
Organism: Bactrocera zonata; assembly: GCA_037783105.1. Classification (NCBI taxonomy): domain Eukaryota; kingdom Metazoa; phylum Arthropoda; class Insecta; order Diptera; family Tephritidae; genus Bactrocera; species Bactrocera zonata. The sequence continues at coordinate 1,091,033 of JBAWJQ010005959.1, read as the reverse complement.
CTATTACTTCAGTTGTCAACGATCCGTATATTCAATAACTTGGGTTTAGTTAAACTAATTTAGACAGCAAATCATACCTATTAAAGCAATACGAAAGCAAATAACTTGACCGACATCGAATCATCACTTTGAACAAATCTTCCTTCAGATAAAATTCAGTCTGTTAAAAATGTTTACAATAAAATTTGCCACATTATCCTTATTCTTCTTCATAACTGGTAAATAAATTGTAATAATTCTAGCCTTAAAGCCAAATATAAAACATATCTGCCAACTTGTTATTTTCTCACCGGCATCATTTTTGAAGAAATATGGAGCGATGATTCATCGCCCACAAACCACACCAAACCGTTGTTTTTGTCCATGAAATGACAGCTCTTGAATCTCTTCAGGTTGCTTTTTCTCCCGAATGTGGGAATATTGCTTGTTTGTACACCCATTGAGACAGAAATGGCCCTCATCGCTTAACAAAATTTGTGTCAAAAATGTCGGATCTTCTTGGAACTTTTCAAGATCTCAAAGACCGAATCGATGTCGCTTGAGAATATTATCTATTATGAATGCTGGGTCTCAAGATGGGCGATGGTGTTGCGAATGGTATGCTCAGTAGGCCGATTAAATTGACTATAAGTTGAATTGTTCTTTATCTTTCCATGATGATGTGCCAAATTATACTGAACAAAAAAAGCAACATAACATTTTGGCGCGACTCACGCGAAATCTGTTAAAAAGGCTATTGAAAGAAGTATCTCTAGTTGGATTACCTTCTGATCACAGTGCTGTCTGTCCGTATATATGCTGCTCATTTTTCGAACAACTATAATATATATTTGCCATGCAATTTGAACGATCGGATTCAAGATCTTGTATTGAAAAAGTTTAATTTTACGAGATATATTCCAGAAATTTTGATATACTATATTATTACCAAAAATATCACTACAATATTCGTAGAAATTGTTCAGATCGAGCTACTATAACAAACAAGAAATGCGCTGTCGTGGGACACCAGGCAGGAACGAAGTTCCTTCGGATAATGTAGAATCGATACAATTTGCAAAAAAAAATTGTGCTTAATTTTATTTTATGTCGGTTGTCCTGATTTTTCTCTCAAATTTCGCTGATTAGTTGTTATTTAAGTACAGATAAGTATTAAGAAAATTTAGTATATAATTAATGAATTACGTAAAATAAAAAAATAATTCAAATTATATCTAAATAAAAATTGGTTAATATTTTTATGTTTTAAACTATCAATTGTTATTACAAATGATATAATAGAGCTATTTTATGCTTTTATTTGTAAAATAACGTCAAGTTTGTTAGACCTGTGAATAATTTTACATTTTACATATTAGTGACATCACCACTCTACCTCCTCTTTCTATCTTCCATTCTACTGTCAACTCTACTGTCGTCCTACTGCCGTTGGCAAATATAGGAAATATTCAAGTTAGCGGGAACGACAACTGTCGGCCTGCAGTCGTGTAGTCGTGCAGCTGTCAAAATAACAGTGTCCATAAGAACGTCTGTATTTTAATATTTGGCAGATGTAGTTTGCAGTCTGTTGCGCTCTATGTGTTCCGCAATTCACTCAAAACTAATTTGCGTACACAATAATGTTACAGATTTTCATGCCTAATTATTTTGCAAAACCTAAAGGTAGGCTATAACTAGCGATCTACAGTCTTTTTCTTACGGGTTATTTCCTCAAAGCCTGCGCCAAAAAATATGCAACAATTCAACTCCCCATAAACGTATGTAGCATGGTCGGCGTGTACACAGGACAACACAGCTGTCCATTTTGCATGTACACAATTTCGTTGTGGCCATACTAATACCTTTCACTTCAATGAAATTTTAATATTTTGTTCAAAGTGAAATTTTTTTTATGCAAAAAATAAGTAAAAATTGGTAAATATTTTTTTATTTTAAATTATCAATTGTTATTACAAATGATATAATAGAGCTATAATAGAGCAAGACCTAAAAGTAGGCTATAACTAGCGATCTTACAGATTATTTCTTACGGGTTATTTCTTACGGATATTTCTTACGGGTTATTTCTTACGGTTTTTATTATCACTTTTTTTTCAGTTAGCTCCCGCAGCAAAGTCCCTTCTTCTGCAAGCCTGCCGTAAGGAACTTCGTTCCAAAAATAAGGTGACATTGTATTTATTTTGAATATTCCTTATTTATTCTTCCAAATCAATTTCATCCCCTTCAAAATAAATCCCTTCCCGATGCAATGCACTTATGCTAACGGATTTTCCAATCTTCGAAACACTGGTTGTAGTCACTTTCCGGGATGGCCTTCAGTTCCGTCTTCGCAGCGGCTTGAATCTCCTTTATGGTATAAAAACGGAGTCCCCGGAGTGGTCTTTAGAGCTCGGTGAGCAGCCAGAAGTCGCACGGCGCCAGACCAGGTGAATACGGTGGTTGCGGAACGATATGGGTTGAGTTTTTGGCGAAATGATCACGAATTACGAGGGCAGTATGGGATGGTGCATTATCGTGGTGTAAAAACCAAGAATTGTTTTTCCACAATTCCGGCCTTTTTAGGCGGATAGCGTTACACAAACGACGCATAACGTTCAAATAATATTCCTTGTTGACTGTTTGACCGGTGGGAAGGAATTCATAATGCACAACACCACGATAATCGAAGAAAACAGTCAACATGACCTTGATTTTTGAGCGACTTTGGCGCGGTTTTTTGGTCTCGGCTCTCTTTTGGCACGATATTCGCTCGATTTATCGGTTGTTTCGGGGTCGTAAGCATAGATCCAAGTCTCGTCGCTAGTTACACACTTCAACGCGACGCCTTTTTTCCAAAAAATTCAATGTTTTCGGTACCAGTCGAGATTTGACGCGCTTGGGGCCCAAAGCATCCTTCAAATGGTATTGGCTAAGCCTTTCGATATGCCAACTTCATCAGCAAGATCTCTAATTGTTAATCGACGGTTTTTCAACACCAAATCTTTGATTTGTTGAACGTGAGCTTCGTCCGTTGAGGTTGATGGTCGCCCTGGACGCTCTTCGTCTTCGACACGTTCACGGCCGGCCTGGAACTCACTATACCACTTGTAAACATTTTTTTTAGACATAGCCTCATCACCAAAGGCTTTTTGCACCATCCTCAACGTATCCGCAGCAGAAAATTGATTCCGTAAACAAAATTTAATGCAAATTCTTTGCTCAGCAAATTTCTACATCGCAAAAAACGAAAAACTCACTTCTAGCAGCTCACAAAACGACACGTATCTCAAACACTAATGAATATTTTGACATGAAATTTGACATAAATGTGACTGACAGTACTACCAACCTAAAAAAAAATAATTCTCCAAATCCTTCAACGCGCGCAGTTTAAATTCAAATGTCACTTTTTTGGACACAGTAGTATATAATCTACAAACTCTTGTACGCCTACTCTTGAGCTCTAAACTCACATAATTAAACATAACTCAAATAACTTCCGGGAAGTACCGTTTTTAGAAAAAAATGTAGCAGCTTCACCACAGCAATAATCAATTGTAATTAATTACATTCCTTTAATTATAACTGCGCATAGTTTGCAAATCGAAAGTTATATGTACACAGAAATATATGTATTTGTATGTATGAGTGCACCGAGTGCTCACAGCCTGGCAGTACTTGTTTCCGCACTTTGCCGCACTTAACGCCGCGCCATTAACCGCCAATGTTTTTGCACTCGTGCGCTTTCATGCCACTGACCAGCAGCGTTTCGCACGTTTTAATGAGAAAAGTTTAACGGAATTAAACTTTCATTTTAAAATAACGCAAAACATAGTTAATGCAGGAGAAAAAACCGTTAGCAACAACAAAAACAACAGCAAAACTCGGCGCTCCCCAAACCAAAATATAAAAAAAGAAAATAACATTAACATCAAAAAAACTCGGACAACAACAACGAACACAGAAAAAATGCGAGCAGCGTAGAAATATGCGAAAAATTTACCTCAGCAATGTAACGGATGCGCATGGTGTGGTGAACTTTGCTAGCGACATGGCCTAAACCGCCGCCATGTTAAAATGGCGCATATATTGTTGCTTAAACTTCGGTAATGAAGTTACACCGATGATGGCAAGCGCTACTGGCGCGGCCGTTAGCACTTAGAATTAGATGTATTAGTATGTCTTTGTTGTTGTTACAAATTCCACCCGCTTACCAGCCAAGTGAAATGCGCCCGATTCTGGCGCACTATAACTTTTGCAATTTTCACACATTTGCCAGCTTAAAGCGTCGACGTACAGGCTGGGAAAAAATTAAAGCATAGAGGATGGGGTGTCGAACAAGAAAGCGGCTAGTAAAATAAAAAAGAGAAATAAATAATAATAATAAATAAAAAAAAATATTTTAAAATTAAAAATGTATTTTTATAAAAAAAAATTATCAAAATATCGCACCTTACCTTTTTATAAAATTTTTTCAATAAAAAAGAGACGACACTTTTCGGTAATATCCGATGTCGACTACTAATTTCACCTTCCTTACAACTTTCATAAAAATTATTTATTATATATATAGTTCTCAAAAAATAGTCGATATGCCATTATTTTGCTCGCCACTGCTCATGCTCACATCCTTCATCCGCAATCCAGTTAAGATAGGTAATTGAAAATGACAACACCGGCACTGGATGTACGCGGAATTTATGCCATTTTAATGGCATTTTCACTACAATCAGCTATACATGTAGTGGTACGAGTATATGGCTAATAAAAGTTTTTGTCAGCCCTTCAGACGCATATAGTACTTGGTAAATGAGGGCTAACGGTAATGAACTTCAGGAATTTCTTGTTGTTTAAGGGTAAATCAATTTTTTTCACTGTTTATGTGTTAGCAAATATTTGAGTTTGTAATACAAAAATATTATTTGATAGTAAAATTAGGTTTCTGGTAAAGTCAGGGTCTACAATTAGGCCTCTTTAATGATATCAATATATCGTGATAATTAATATTAAGCTAATAATTTTGAGGTTACGTTATACTGATCTTCGTCGTCAATGTTAATCTTCATGTTGTTGTTATAACGGCAGAATTCCTCAGAGTTGACAGTGCTTGGCCAGATAAAAGTCCGGGACAGTTCCGGTTACGTAGACCCGACTCTCGTGGGAACATACTGCTTATATTGCCGAAAGCATCGGTAAAAACGTTAACTAGAAACTCAATTGGAGACTGTTCTGTTATGTAAATAGTTATTATTATTGGCCTGATATGGTTTCAAAATAGGTTTTGTAAAAAGAAATCCATTATTTTTGTATTACATTGAAGGTTTTGCATAGTTCAAATAATCAGATTTGCTCGATAATTTGGCCATTTTGAAGGTAATTTCATAAGGTCACTCTCATAAAAACCTTCCTCTCCCTATTCGCAAATTCGATTTTCTTAAGCTCCTCTAGAGGCAAATACGACAAAATCATTTTGCATAGATAGGAACAGTTAGTATCGCTTCGTGTCAGGTTCAAACTGTTATGTGGATGCATAAGAATATACCAAACAAGGTTCCAGAGCTTCTGATCAATATGAGTAGTCTGGCGATGTCCTGCAAGAACACAATTCCTTTCAGCTAAAACTGACCGCTTCTGGGTGATCGTTCTGGAAGGTGGTCCAAATGCTAAGAGTACAGGCCCGAAATAAGAATTTTACGACAGCGGAACAACTCATAACAGACGATTTCCTTCCCAATCCCACCAAAAACATTGCTGACCGTCAATTCTTACTTGACCATCAAATGTGCCTGCTCACTGCGATTCGACTATGACTATTATCACTTAGCATTTCTTAAGTGATATATTTTTCATCTCCAATAATCAATCACTTCTGAAATGGATTGATTTCGTTTCGATTTTGTGTTGACGGATGAATCAAGCTTTTACAAAACTGTCTAAGAAGAGTATTTTCAAGAAGTGCATATATGAATATTCGCATTCGCTGCTAGTAAGCGTTGTCGATTCTCAGCGCGTTCATAAAAAATAGACAAGCTACCCTTTTATATAAATAGGGAAGCATGAAAAGCCGGAGTGCGGAGTTCAATCCGCTAAACCAAACCTACTCCCAACTCCAGACTCCGCCAAAAAACCGCCAAGTATTACTTCGTGGGAGTGATAAGACACTTCAGGCTCCTCTATGACACAGACTGACTGACGCCTAATCTTTTCTACATGTCTCAGGTTTGTCATGATTGAGATCAAATTTTCCAACCGTAAAACTACCACCAAGAATCTTCGAAGCACTATCTCAAATCGAACTAATGTTGTGCTGGAATCGTTACAGGTAGCTTTTAAAGCATCCAAACCCACTTAGTATTTGGGTTAGATGGAAATCCAGGTCTCCATGTCGTCTGTCCGGTATCAGTCTGTGGGTCCACCGTTTCTTCAGTGCTATTTGCTTCTATAGACGCTTCGTCACCCTAGATTTCAATTGGCATCATACTGGCTATTACTTCAAGTAGCATTGCTTGATATTGTCCGGAAAGCACTCATAACTCTTAGTGCCGACAGACTATGCTTATTTTTTGGCATATGCTTTGATGCCATATTACAACCGCATATAAAACAACCGATCTCATTGCCTTTGCGAGTAAAAATCGATGGCTGGAACGCACGTAGCCTTTAATTTCCCTCAACCCTGATAAGGCGTTTAGGATTTTATGTTTAAATTTGAGCCTTAAGTCTATTATTACTCCCAGATACAGTAGTTGTGGCTGTGTATACTATTTATAAACCTCACACTCCATTTTGTTGAGAGATATACTTTCCGCCACTTTTCTAGTACTTATGAACAAGACTTCTGTCTTTTGCTTTTTGGCAGACCGTTCATGCGCTCATGGCATTTGCTCCGGAGGTCATCTAGGTGTTTAGCCACTGCTACCAGAATAAGGTCGTCTGCGTTTACCGGCGTTTGATTAGTGTCTCCTTTGCACCCCATCTCACATTATTTTCCATAGAAAGGGGCTCGAACCGAGCCTTGTGGTACTTTACTCGAAATGGGATAGCTCTTGGGGCCTTCATCAGCTTCGAATAATAGGGGCCTCGAACCGAGCCTTGTGGTACTTTACTCGAAATGGGATAGCTCTTGGGGCCTTCATCAGCTTCGAATAATAGTCGGCTGTTTTCAAAATAATTGATAATAATTCGCATATGAAATTGAGGAGCGCTTATGTCATACAGAGCCTTGAATATGTTGCTCAGTTTGCTGTGTTGAAGGGATTCTTCACAACCAGGGTGCTCAACATGCAATATTTTTTGCTCCATCTTTCCATCGCTTACTACTAACTGCGCATTTCGCAGTGTCAGGGAAATTGTTTAGTGCGTCAAAGGTGGATATCTTTTTCATAAAGCCGTATCGTTTTTCTCATGATCCCCAGCTTTCTGGATTTTGCTTTCGGTCACTTTGCCAATTGTGTCAATGTGCAGAGATCGATATAATGAAGGTTCCTCCGGGGGCTTATTTGGTTTAGGAAGTAGAACCAAACGCTGGACTTTCCATGGGTCGGGGAATATCCCTTCTTTTAAACACGCATTGTAAATTTTTTTGAACAATTTTCGTTTCAAAGTCAAGTCTTTTTTAAAGCTCTGATTGGTATGCCATCTAATCCAGGCGCTTGGCTGCTTCTAACTTTTCTGGCTATGGCCAATATTTCTTCTTCACCAACTAACAGTGGTGGCTCTACGACTTCGGTTCAGGGCTTATCATAAGAAATAAGGTGGTGCGACTCTACTAATAATAGATATATGTATATATGTAATTCACTAGGATTCAAAGAAGTCATGCAATTTTTTGTATAAAGATCGCTGCTGACAACTAACTATTTCTGCCTGCACACACATACCTACAAATAAGCTTCTTTCTAACATAACCCAACGATTATATTCAGCCAATATCGTAAATCCAGCAAATTGGCTACTCTTTTCAGAGTCAGCCACATACCGAAAACAAACAAATGTCCAAGAATTTCATACCACACATAAACTGCGGACACATGACCAAAGTTTTGCCAATTATGGCAAACGGTAAGAAAACTCGACGAGTCGACGAAGCGACAATTCGATTGTGACAAATTGCGAAATTCTGACATTTGCTGTACTTGTATTGTCGTTATTGTTGTTGTTGTATCCGATTTTATTGTTATATGCTTTGCGATACTTCTCACACGTTGCAGCAACAATAACAATAAAACAGAAAGGTGCTCGAACCAAAAGAAAACTACAGCAAAAATAAGACGCAGACGAAGGAGAAGAAGAAGAAGAGAGCTGTTTGTGAAACGAAATAAAATTGTATGTGTCAATGACATTTGTGTATCGTAAACAAATTAAATGCTTGTCAACAAAAATTCTCCAACTTTGCTACGTAGGCAATATACGAACAGGCAGCAGCAGCGAGCGCAGCACAAAAAGTTTTGCCATCGACGCTCTCGTGTCTTGTTAGTGTTTGTTGCAGTTGCCACTCGTTTATTTATATTTACAGCTATTCGAGCCGTTTTTGAGATGTCGCTTTGTATGTTCGTGTGTGTGCTGCTGACTTTTGTTAGCGATTGTTGCACAGAGCTCGATCTTCTGACAGCCAAGCTGCGCTTGGTGCCAAGACACAAGGGTTCAAATGCTTGGATCTGCTTATTTCATGCAACAAACGAGCTCGCCTGCATGTGTTTGTGTGCCTCAGCAAATATGGGAAAAGTTATTTGCGCACACTTGTATGTGCCGACCTCAATAAACTTTCTTTTACGCATTTTTATACATTTCTTCTATTTTCTGTATGTTTGTATACATTTGTTGCATTGTATTGAACTCGTGTTGGTGTAGGTGTTTGACAAAGTTGTGAAGTATTTCTCACTTTGCGAGAGCTCTTTCAGTTATATTACCTTGTTATTTAGTTTCGATGAGCTCAACAACAATTATAGGTCAATTAGATGAGCGAACAATAAACGGAGACATGAAATGAAGACTGCAACAGACTTTTGGAATTGTGTACTTGGATATGAGCTACAACAGCCAAGCACAGACCTTCTTCTACTTTGGAACTACAACCGTGGGTCGGTCTGGGCCGAGAACACAAAACGTCGCTAGTCGCATCTATCCCCTGCGAGATCACGCCAGTTGTACCTCCCAAATGCAGACAGGTTGTTATGCATTGGTCTTTCCATTGAATGCGTGGGCGCCCTCTTTCTTTCTTTTTTTGTCCATGAAAGAGACTCAATGGTAGGAATGGTAACAGGAGACGAAAAGTGGATCGAATACTACAGCAATGTGTGAAAAAGATCATGTTCCCATCGTGGTAAAGCTCAACAAATGGTCGCAAAGTCAGGATTAACTCCTCGAAAGGATATACTGAATGTTTGGTGGGATTGGAAAGGATTCCACATTTTACTGTCAAAAACTGATTAGGAGATTGGAGAAAGCAATCGAAAACAACGGCCGGAACTGATCAACAGAAAAGGCTTCGTCTTCCATCAGGGCAACGCTAGACCACACACATCTTTGATGACTCGGCAAAAATTGGAAGAGCTTGGCTGATGAGAGACATATAGAACGTACTTATTGTTCAACGAGAGATTCTGCTTTTTAATTGCCTATAGCACTTGTTGGCAGGAGTTATTCTGCGTTTGGTCTACAGGCTTAATAATCTTATTGGTGGATTTTATGATAATTTATGACGTTGTTCACAAGACGCGACGAATCTTTGCACGAGGCCTCCAGGTATTTTATATTCACAAAAAGACCAAACTTTTTCGGTTCTTTTCCTAGATGTCAGTAACATCTGTATATCACACTTACATTATACCTTTAGAGTAGTGTATGATTCTAAGAGGAATCAGCTCTGAGGTATAACTCTAATCTAAGGTACACAAATTTGTATAAACTAACTACTGGACAGGAAAAGGACTAAGGAAAGAGAAGGACGTGACCAAAATGTCCTCTGTGAGCGCTTGAAGCGAACCTATGACAGCTGCCCCCGCCACGATATCTAAATCGTACTTGGCGACTTTAACTCCAGAGTGAGCAAAAAAAGTATCTTTGGCACCACGGTTTTTAAATTCAGCATCCAAGATGAACATTCCCAAATGGTTTGAAACTCATCAACTTCGCAGGAGCGAAGGGCCGAAATATAATTGCCTGTAGTACTAGATTCAAGGAAAGTATAACAACAGGAATTGGTAAAACTCGATTCCCCAAAAGATTACGATAGAGAAGACGTTCCATTGCCCGATCATGAAGAAATTCAAAAAACAATATAGCGACAGTGGCCAATGGGATGCCGGCCGAGTTATTTAAATACGGAATGCCCGACGATTGGAGCTTAAGTGGGCTCTGCCCAATTCACAAAAAGGTAGACCCCAGGAACTAACTGCCGCGCGATAAGCCTCCTCAAAATCCCAAATAAGTTTCTATCAAGCGTTCTGTATGAAAGATCGTCAGCAAACTGATTGGACCTTACTAGTGTGGCTTCAGGCTTAGAAAAACAATAACTGACCATATATTCACCATACGCTAAATCTTGGAAAAGGTCCACGTAAAGAGAATCGAAACACACCACTCCTTCGTCGATTTTAAATCTGCTTTTGACAGCAAGAAAAGGAGTTGCCACTATGCCTGAACTTGGTATCCTCGCAAAACTAGTTCGGCTCTGTAATCTGACGTTGAGCATTAAAGAAGCTCCGTTAAGATCGGGAAGGACCTCTCCGAGCCGTTCGATACCAAACTAGGGTTCTGCAGATCTGAATAGCTGCAGATCTCTTCTACAGAGAAAAAGGAAGATCTCCGTTGGAAAGACCAGAGGGAGAAGAACGTGACAGCATTTGAAATCTCCAATCAGCACCAAATAGCGAAAAGGAAAAACAACTGGCGCGCTGATGTAAATTCGGCTATAACAGCGTAAGCAGTGTCTACGTCAATAAAAAAGAATAAGACCTCAAGTTCCTTCACTCAAAATGCTATATCTCAGAAACCAAAAATTTTTTGTTAGAGCAGAGGTACGGGACTGAATTCTATGTGAAACTCGGTAAATCTGCAACAGACGTTTAATTTGATCAAGAAGGCGTACGCAGATGTTGCTTTAGCAAGAAGTGGTGTGTTTCGGTGGCACCAGGCCTTTTTTGGATGTCGACTAAGTATGGTTGCCAAGGTGTGCGCGAAGATGGTCCCAAACCTGCTCACTGACGACCAGAAATTGCGGCGAGTGGAAGTGTGCCCCAATTGGATCTTTGAGTATGATCCCGAGACAAAAAGGCAATTATCCTTTTCTGTTGAGACGACAGAAGGAATCCAATCAGCATGCACCTCAGCTCCCAAGGCTATTCCGCAGAATGCCTTCCGTGGCGCGTTCAATGCTTGGAAATCGCGATGGCAGCGCCGTATCGACGGAGAAGGAGCTTATTTTGAAAGTTCTTAAAGAATGATAACGATTGCTTCAATAAATGTTTTTAAATCGACTTAGTCTTATTACTTTCCGGACAAACCCTGTAAGCTCGCTTAGTTTTCGAAAAAACCAATATACTTTTTAGCATATTCTATTCAAATACCTTATAGTTGTTCACCCAACCAACGGAATATCCATACATTCATCGAATCAAAGTGTAAAATACGAAGCTTATTTACATAAACTCACAAAATTCACTCACAACCTTTAGCTAAACGAACTTCAAGCAAATCTTGCAACTTCCGCGCACATTCCGCAAATTATTTGAAATTCAATATGCTTTGCATTAACCTTTACTTAACTACTTTGGTTAGATCTAATTCAATACAACATTTTAAGTAGCCAAGTAAACAAGATTAAGCACAACTTTTCAACTTAACCCCATTTAACATAAACAGCAACAACAACAAGAACGAGATCGAGAAAATTACCGGAAGTATTGCTTAAGTAATCCTTTCAGCAACGCCAAACGCTTAACCGCTATTTAACCTAAAATAATTTCCAATCAACATTGAAATTGCACAAAGTTAATACACGCCGACATGCGGCATTCGACACGCTCAGCGCACTTAACAATTTTGCTTAGCCTTTGCTATACTTTTATTTACCGTTGATTTCCTTATTATTTTCGATACATTTTTCTACTCACCGCCAACAACAGCAACAAAGGCATTTGAATGTTGTGAGCAGCAGACATTGAAATACAATACACGCAAACACTAACACAAACACACACATATACAACTCATACACATACATATACAAACACATAAATACTTCAATTTTCCCTACAAAGTAAGTGCAAACTCATCACGGTGCTACGCCACGGCACTGAATGGTTTTGAGCGAGGGGACGCTGCAGACGAAGTGCAGCTGCGGGTGTTGGCGTAACTAACTTTTGCTTATTTTGTTTGAAACTTTTGGAATTTTTAATTAGTGCCAATAACAGCAGCGCAGTGTGGAGGAGGTTGTGTGAAATCGATGATTCGCCCGTACACCAGTGCGTGTGAGCAACTATTTGCTTGTGGCCATCAATGGCGAGTATCAATGCGAGCTGTGCAAGAGGGTTTCATTTAATACACACTTTTTTATATTTATTTCTTACAACGTCTACACTGCTTGTTGCTTTTGTTTGTGGCTTGTAATGTCGGAGTTTAATTTAAATTGAATTCTGGGAAGTTTGTTGTTTGACACCTGTAAGTTGGTCCACTGCACTTAACACTTCGCGCCACTTTATCGACCTTATGCTGGACGAATTGTTGACCTTTCGAAATGTTTGCGACAACATTGTTGCCAACTGTTTGGGTATTCACTTTGCATATGTGCAGGCGCGCGTCTGTGTATGTGTAGGTGTAAATGTATGATTGAGTATTCAAGAGTGCTTGTACATATGTATGTTTTATATTTGTGTTATTATGTGTGTATGTTTGTGCATGTCTGCTTTAATTTGCAAAAACCAACTACAACTTTTGACATTTACAATGTAAATATGAAATGTACATATGTATAAGCTACACATACATATATGTCAGGGTGATGTCAAAAAAGGAAACAAATTAACTCAACAATTAAAAAATTTGGTGGAGATATCTCATCAAGTGAAAACGTTTTTCATACAAGCACTGGATTTTCATGTTTCAGTTCGAATAGCAACTATATGCTATAGTCATCCGATATCAGTAGTTCCGATATATAAGCTGCTTCTTGGCGAAAAAAGGACGTGTGCGAAATTTCAAAGCGATATCTCAAAAACTTAGCGAATAGTTTGTATATGTACAGACAGATGATGAGACGACTATGACTAAATCGACTCAGATAATCAGATACATATTTTAAAAGTATCTGAAATTTCCCTATTCCCAATAAAAATTTCGAGTCAAGCTTAAAATACCCTGTTCTGAGTACAATAAGACAAAGACACTATATCCATAATAATAGAAGAATTACACAGTTGCTACAAGTTGCTTACAGAGCTTCGAGCCGTTTCCATTCTGCAGCTAATGAGAGTGTAGTACTTGACCTAGCAAGCTCAACAGCTTTACAATTCCTGCAATTCAGCTTTGGTTAGGCCCCTAAGACCAGTCTAATTAAAAAATAACACGATATCAGAGACAAGGTTTCAAGATCTCTACTACTATCGATAGTATGGTCAGCGATTTCAATTCTAAGGTCGCCGCCATACGATCAACACTAGTTTCTACTTTGAAAAGAACTGCGTCAGGGAACAAAACATACATTGCTTTATTAATGACAGACACTTGTGGAGCGCCTTTCAGTTGTCGTCAAGAAGCCTGAACCAGAAATTAATGGCTAGTTTCCGATAGTACACCGAAGCACCAATCTTTTTCACAACCCTTGATCCTTTCCTTATTCTCAACAAATTACCCAATTAAGTTCATAATTTTGCCAGTGTAAGCGACCATCACTCCTTTTACGGCTAGCCATTCGATATTTGACCAATAAACTTCAAAGTTTATTAGCCGGAGTTGCGAGGCAGATTAAGGCCCGAATTCTTCTTATTGACAAATACACTAAGAACATTGGACGCAAGGCAAGTGGAGTGAGAGTAACGCAGAATAACTTCAGTTCTGCTGGATGCCAGGCCACTAAGGCATCGAGGGCAAATATCCATTGTCTATACAACCACCTACGACCCCACCGAACTAGCTTTCTGGGTGCAAAACTGAAAAAGTCATGTGCAAAACGGTAGATCGGAAGTACACGAAATTCTTATTGACCCTCGATAAAAGAGAATGTAAGAACATAATGGAAATACCAATCGGTCACTATCTAGTGGCAACATACACCGGCAGGATGGAGCTGACAGATCGGGAAAGCTGAGGGAAATTTCTAGAGCAGGTCTCCAGGAAAGCAATGGAGCATGTGATATGCACTTGTCCCGCAATGACAAGACTACACTGTACGCATACGGGGTTCTCACGGTATGACAACCCGATAGTGAGACCGCAGAGTCTGTTAAAATTCACGTCAAGTGCAGGTATTCTAAAGGATAACTACTCATCTTGAACCTAGCAACTGTACTCAATCTGGTATCGCAAAGGACCAAAACTGGTCTATGCGAGCCTTATTGGCCTACCAGATTAACCTAACCTAAACCTGAATAAATTGAAATCATGTCGAATAACCGAATCTTAATGAAATACAAACTTAACGCCCTTGAGATGGTGACACTTAGGCAGCAGAGAGATGTTAGTGGAGCTCAAGGGCTATTCTGACCTAAGCTCTTCAGGTTAATATCTACTCGAAGAGGAATATCCTCTCTTCATGGTAATCCAGTAATCTTGTTTGATAGTGTCAATCTTTAAGCCTATAACACCACACAAACTTTTGTTAGTGCTATAGAAATTTTCCACCTGGGACCACATTGGTCGGATACTGAAATCGGTGCATAACTCTCTCTCTCTTTTTCTCTCTCCCTCTCTCACTCTTTCTACATTCTCTTATGATATGATGATAATTGGGGGTTAGAGAGACCTCATGCTATAAAAAATCTAATAAAAAATACAAATTTCAGAAAAACTAATTTCTTCGCCAGTGAAATTTCTCCTCTACCCTAATGCTTGCGGTTTTGTTCACACAACATTATCGCTCGGTTAGCAGTTGAAACCACATTGACACAAAATGTATGAGCAAACAATAATAAAATTTACAAACTAAAAACAAGTTTCAAAACTCAACTCACATTAGCCAAAAATATAGCAGGAGATAAAAAGTAACTTATCGTCTAGACGATGGTCAATAATAACCTATGAGAATAACCATGGCACTGAAAATGAAAGTCCTAATTCGTGTACGCAGTTTTCTTCTATTTGAAAAACCAAAATTACCAAACCACATCATAATTTTAGTAGACCTCGAGTTTTGTATCAGCACGAGGAGCAAAATTTAAAAGGCCGCGTAATATCACCCGAATATCGAAGGCAAATAAAATTTTATGAAACCCTATGCTTTGTTCATACTAATTTATACAAAGAACTTTATAGGTTATGTTACTACTTGGTAGAAATTTTCAAAGTTCACTGGGAGAGCTATTCGTAATGGCATATATATCTGTTTTAGAACTCATTGGTACTTATGCTGAAGATAACTCGGAAATAATATAGTGTTAAGAAAGGTATATTAAACTTTTCTGCACGCAACACTCCAGTAAATTTCCTACTGAGAACATGAATACTAAACCATTTTGCTTTCTTAATGTTTTATTTCACTTTTGGGAAAAGCAAATGTTGGTTTTTGTACTCCCACAATGTTATTTCGCTTACATACAACATACTTTCCCTCTCTCACTCGCTCTCTCGCAAACACACAAATAATGTTATTTTGAGTTATTTTAACTTCGTTTGACCAAACAACTTTTTATTGCATTTCTAAACTATTTCATGATTTCATTATCACTCTTTACCCAACTCATGCTCCAACTAAAATCCGCTCACTTTCTCGTCTCTCTCTTTCTCTATTTGCAGTCCCGACGTCTACGTACTCACCATCACCCAAATGCTGCAATACATGACCGATCCCAAAGAGTTGCGTGACGTCAACACCATCGAATCGTGGAAGTGCGACAAGAGTGTTGCTGTTGCACCGAAACCGTGCAACATCTGGAATACCTGCGCGCTACCCTTCAAGATACCCGAACAGAATGTGACGGACACACGCTACATGGAGACTTGTCGCGAATGCCCCAATGTCTATCCATGGTTGGGTGATGCTGGCGGCACTGGCATTTCGGGACGTGACAATTACATTTTCTCTGGGCCAGCGAGCGGCGGCGAAGAGGGCGATGAGGCTGGCGGTGAGGAGGAGAAGTAGAAGCGCAATGAAGGGTAACTACTGTAGCAGTGCGACGTAAAGTTGTAAAGGTGCGCTAAGCTAGTGTAAGCTGTTAGCTAAAAAGTTTCAAGGGTCAGGTGACAAGTGTCAACTGACAGCTGCTGTCAACTGTCAACTGCCAACTAAGTGTGAAGTGTTTTGTGTTTACATTTTCAGTTTTACGCTAGGTTTTTGTTATCTCCTACTGTCAACTTACATATATTTAATTCAAGTTTAATTCTCGTTTTTTTTTTAGTTTGTTTGGGAGCCATTTATAAAATGTGCCAATTAATGTTTACAATTTTGCTTTTCTTTATCAATTGTACAGCTACAGAGTCGTTAACCTTTTTGTTTTGTTCCCTGTGGAATTGTTAATTATTTTTGCTCAAATTGTTTTCAATTTTTTATTGCACTTTCAAAATACTCACAGTTCTTCTAGCTGTTTTAGTGTTTAAGCCATGAAATCGTGTCAATCGTAGACGTTAAGCAAATACAAATAAAATTGATTTTTTATGAAGTGAAAAGGGTCTTCCTAATTTACAAAATTTAAGTGCTTTCATGGTAAGTATTTTTTGTATACATTTAGGAATACAATGTACCGTTGAGGGAAAGATACATATAAGAGTGAAATTAATTTTTTGAACGGTTTTCGAAAAAAACCGAGACCACATAATATCCAATGCATCACATTAAAGGAAGATCTATTAAAATAATCAAGTTAATACAATGCTTGATCCTAAGGCCATAAAATAATAGAGCTAGATATATGGATAAGACACCAAAATGATCAGAAATACGAGATAAAATGATTTACAATATCGGAGGGCTTGTTCAACGCATCCAATGAACAATATTGTAAGTATCTTGTATCTAGCTGTCACTAGATAATATTTTCCTCTTGTTTTCTAGAAGCATTGATATAGAAAATACGATAAATTTGGAAATATCACCGATTATAAACTATGCCTTGCACCTACAGACATGCCTTAATACCACATTTGAGATAATGGTGAGATACCACTCTATGTCGCCTTAACAATTTGTACATAACTTAACACAATTGAGGTCCATGACGAACTCTTTTCCACGCAGTGTCTTCAAAAATATTTTCATGAAATCACCTGCACAGAATTAGTACCTACAGACAGGCACTTGATATTATTCACATATAAGCTATCAACACCTTCGCATAACTTTCTGCCTATAGATTTTGTTCTATAGGAAATTACGAAAAACGAATAACCCTTGCAAACGATTAGTCCTAGGTACTTCAACAATTTAAACTCATTAAGTAACTAGGTTCGGCAACAATATTCCATATGTACCCAACGTATGTGCTACCCGAATTTAATCCCGACTGTGACGATATTGTCTGGACTTCAAGATATGGTAGATGAGAACTATAATATGTTTCGAACCTCGTCCCTAATCTGGACCTCACGTTATGATAGATGACAATGATAATATGTTTCGAAACTCTAAAAACATCAACAACCAAAAATTTTAATGTTCTGATAAGGAAACTTAGTCAATGCCCTTTCAAATACAAGTGTGATATTAGTGTAGTGTTAATACTATATGTATTACAATATCTTTGGTAGAAAGGTCGTACTAAATTATATGTGGTAGAGTAAATACGAGTACACTCTCCAATAGTTTGTATAGACATTTTCTATTCATCTTTCTTCTAAGTATAACAAGTCTGACCTTTGAAATGTTAATAAATTGAAAGCTGGCATACGTATCCAAAGAGCGGCTGTCATCGGCACCTGTGGAGCATTGCAGACCCTTCTCTTTTAATTACATTTCTAAAAACTTAGAACACTGCGAAACAGAGGCTCTATCTGGTTGCTGTCTCTTCGTTTACATACCGACAAGAAATATTTGGACGGAGAGAAGTCGTTGGAGAAGAAGCGTAGTGAACCTTTTCGTGAATGGTTAGAAACTAGGAGGGAAAGTCTTCTGTAAGGAACTATCCCTCTAGTTTAGCTTTAAGCTACCGGCATGCTGTAGAATTTTTCAAGCAGAAGTGGCAACTATTGAGGTAGTAGACTTGCTGTTCTGGAGTGCACTTTCTTTCAGGAAGGCGAGCATTCACTCCGGTAGCAGAGTGGCGATATTAGCGTTGAGCTCGCAAAATGTGCGTTCAAAATAAGAAAAGAAGTGTCTATTCTCACCAGAAATAGCATCAATCAGACTCGCTTGGAACCTGGCCATAACGGAATCGCTGGGAAATGCAAAGTTCACAACGGAGTGGGAACGAATTGGATATTCGTTGTCATCATTCTAACACCTAACACTGGACATATGGTCCTCCCTTACGCTTAGCAGGCGTTGGCCGACGACCAGCTCCTGTGCGGCTGCAAGCTCTTCTGGTCTAGAGTTTATCATATGAGATCTATTGAAGTGTTAGTAATATTCATCTTGCCGCAACCGTAGGAGTTCATGCATCCATACCAGATGACCAAAAGTTCACTCGAACGCAAACTGTCAAAGTTGTATGGATGAAGGTGTGGTGGAAATATCCAGCATTTGCATTTTTTTTTTGCTGTTCATGGGATCAGAGTCCCATATTTTTAAACACTGATTCTTATGTAAAATTTAACGAGGAATCGAATGGAAAAGTCAATTTTGAAAAATAGTTGGGGGGAAAAGCACAAAAAACCGGGTTTTTGAAAAAAAAAAGTGTTTTTTTTGGGATTTTGAAAATTTTTTTGGATTTTGAAAATATTTTTATCAGAAAGCTGAGATCTTTTTACATAAAATTGGAAACTTAAAAATTTTTTTCACTCAATTTTGAGGTTGCTAAAAAATAAAAGAAACAGTCATTTTTTGGTTTGATCTTAATTTGAATTGCGCGCCAAAAAACAATGGAGCAACTTTGACCACTAAAAAGTTAACAGATATTCTTATTTTAGTCTATATTATGATATTCTAAAGTTTGGTTAAAATCGGAGAACCACGGGTACAAAACCATGTCGCCAATTGATGGAATGGCCCATATAGTTTTTGGGATCTCTGACGTTTTCTTTTGGGTATTACCAAGCTCGTGGCAAACTTAAAATGTCCTGTTTAAGGCATAAAAAGCAAGATTCGAAACTAAATTTTTTTATAGCTGAAATGAAGAATATTTTCATCTAAGAAAGAAGCTAAACACAATTACGCATACATAATAGGGCAGTGTCCCATTGGTATAGTTGGCTCAGTCGAAATCGTACTTCCCAACGCTTCGAAGAACAGCCATTATAAAATAATAAAAAGTAATATAAACCAGGGGTAACTTTTTATAGGAAATTTTAAAATATAAAAAAATATCCTGCAGCCCTGGCGTGGTGTTTAACAGTCAGTTGGAACCTTCCTTCCTTCGTTACTCACTTAGTTACTCTGTACATGATTTTCCAAATGTACTGGTTAACTATTAAGTATAAGCTTTTCAACGGCAGCGTAACCAGCACGTGTCACATCCGCTTAAAATGATTCGATAATCAACTTGTTCTGCCAACACTCAGTTACAACATGATTTTCCATGCATTTAAGTGGGCTCGTGTTTATATATGTACATATTTAAGTGTGTTTGTGTAATACTACTACAACAAAAAAGCAGCAATTCGTCGCTGGAAATTGAAACACGTCGTCAACACTTGGGCAACACAGGATTTCGAAGTTTTTTCCCTGATTTTATAAATTTATTTACAGGAAAATAAGTGACTCTGGTTGTCGCAATGTGATGGCGTAAAAGTGATTTTGTTTTTTCTGTAATATTATTCCGCTGTAATTGAATTATAAAACCATGTTGCATGCCTTTAAGCAAATTTGTAAGCCTTCGAAATCCTGTTTGCAGTTTAAATTGAAATGTATTCGCTTATTTTTTATTTTTTTTTTTTTGACCACGTAATCAAAATGACATTTAAACACTTAAGTACGGACTATATGTAAGTAAGGGAGTTGTAAGTCCTTGAAAGCCGCATCTGTTAGTTTCTCACAAAATAAATTTATAAATAAATTTATTCACACAATTAGTGAGTTTAAAATTTTTTCTTCATATTTTCAAGTCAGCTGGGCTACCTTGTGCAGATATAGATCAACTTCATTCATATGAACTCTTAAGATACGGATCGCTTAGAACACCTGTCCATTGTGGTACCTAAAATTGATATACAACAGATCGTAAGACCCATATCATAATCAACAAAGCTCTTTCAGTTTATCACAAATTTATTGAGACGTCTAATGTTATTTTCGGCTATGTCTTTAGGTTCAGTCTCCTCTAAATAATTTTGACAACTAGCGTCCGACATGACTTTTAGCCCTACCGCATAAATGCCTAATAGACAGACTACCGGAAAGCCTCTACGAATGCGGTAAAATGATTTTTGCTAAGGGCCAGTAGTTCTCCTGAGTTCTACTCTACGTCAAAAGGAACAAAAAACCAGATTCTGCTACTAAGACCATTTTTTCGGCGCAAGAACGCAAAATATCAATGAAGATCCAACTCAATCACATTCCAAAGTGAGCAGAGAAAGGGTGCCCCCTCTGCTTACATTATCGGCTTTGAAGTAACAATCAATACCGCTATTACCAGGCACTCAAACAACACTAACGATGATTATGAAATAAAAAAATTTTCCATACAATAACTTAAGTAACCTGCAGTGGCCTGATATGGGCGGTTACAGTGAATGGGAAGTAGCTTCTTGAAGAGAAAAGGACGTGTGAAAAAATGTCATATCAGTATCTCAAAAACTGAGGAAATTGTTTACGAATATGCAGATAGACAGAAAATCGACCCAGCTTGCCCCATTGATCGCGAGAAGCGAGACGCACTTACAGACAAAACAAGAAAGAGGGGGAAATGCGTGAGTACGAAGAGCTTGACAAACTGGCCGAAAGGGGCATTCTTCAAAAATTCTATGAAAAGATGCGTCAACTAACATAAGGATTCAAGACCGTAGTATACTCTTATAGAACCTCTAGAGGTGATCTAGTGACTGCTCAGAGCATACAGGGAGTACCTTTCCAGCCTACTGAATGGCAGTTAAAGCATAACACCAGGATATGATAAACCCGATTCCCCAATCGATTAAGTTGGATCGGACGTTCTGATGCCTGACCATGAAGAAGTTCGAATCGCGTTTACCCGTCTGAAGAACGGGCGGGGCCGAGTTATTCAAATACGGTGGCAAGGAACTGATCAGCATCTTTGCTGTGGTCGAACGAAAGGATGCTCGACGATTGGAGTTTAAGTTTGCTCTGCTATTTCACAAGAAGTCTCAAAATCAGCCTCCACTACCGCAGGATAAGCTTCCTCAACATCGCATATAAGATTCTATCGAGCATATTGTTGGATGGATTAAAGCCCACCGACAACAAACTGATTGGCCCTTACCAGTGTGGCTTTCTTTATCTTCATCTTTATTAGTGTAGACACCGCTTACGCGATTATAGCCGAAAGTGTGACTTTAGGCCTGGAAAATCGACAACAAACCAAATATCCACTATGCGTCAAATCTTGAAAAAAAACTCGCGAAAAAAGGATCGACATGCACCAGCTCATTGTCGATTAAAAAGCTGCTGTCAAATCACGAAAAGGATTTGATAAAGTTTCCTTTATTCCGCTATGTCTTAATTTGTTATACCCGCAATAGAGAAGGTACAATCCTCTATCAGAATGCACAGCTGCTGACTTACGTCGATGATATCGATATCATTTTCCTCAACAAACGCGCCCTTAGCTCTGCTTTCTCCAAACTGGATAAGGAAGCGAATCAAATGAGTCTAGTAGTGAACGATGGCCAGACGAAATATCTCCCGTCATCAAGCAAACAGTCGTCGCACTAGCGACTTGACTCCCACAGTCAAAACATCGAAGTCGTAAATAATTTCGTCTATCTTGGAACTAGCATTAATACTAGCAACAGCGTTAGCAGCCACGTTAGCAGGTGCTTCTTCGGACTAAGTAAGCAATTGAGAAGTAAATGACTTTCTTGGCGAACACAGACTATACTACGAGTACAATCACTCATCAACCCGGCTATATGTTACAGAGGTCTCCAAAATAACAACATCCGATGAGTATGTGTTATCAGTTTTCGAGAAAAGGGCTCTGCGGAAGATTTATTAGATTATATTTTTGTCCATTCAGTTTCAGTATCTAATCAATTCTACTCCAAATATCCGCAGAGTTTCATAAATAAAACACCTCACATCATCTTAGATTAAGAAGAGAGAAAATACATGTTAAAGTCTAGTGAAATTTTTAGAAGCTGGATTTCAAGAGCCATGTTTTATAAACATTTTGGAAATATAAAGAATGTTAATTTAACCGTACACTCGTTCTGCCAAGCACGTAATGGTACAAATTTGTACCTGCATGCAACCAGCGTAAACATCTTTAAAGACAGCTCTGGTTGAGCAAGAGCGGAGTGTGTAAGCACTTACCAGAGTCTTGTACATTGTTAAACCGAAATTGTGTCAACACTGTAATTATTGAATTAGTTTTACAATCAAGTTGCTGGAGTGAATATTCTACACTTACCCAGCGACCAAGCAACCAAGCCCAATTGCGATACACAGACAGTAACTCTGGAGCCATTACGTATACAACCAGAAACTCAATTGTATGTATGCCAACAAACCAAATTGCTAAGACTTTCAGAATTACTATGAAGGCATAAATACGGAAAAGAGCTTAGTTAGACTGCTGATTTCCTTTCATGAAAGCATGACACTTATTACCACCAGCTTGGAGTAATTCTTATAGTTGGGGCACTGACTCCGAATTTTAATAATTTCGACTGGATATTGGATCGTATATCTTTCCATGATGAAATGGCAAACCTTACTCAAGAGAAATGTCAAAAGAACGGGAAAAATATGGTGGCGCTTGATGTCCCTATCGGTCTACTTTTGTAGTACCCTATTAAATAGGGTCTTTCAATAGTTGATTTAATCTAGTTTGTAATTTGTTTCAGCGGCGATTTTTTGATCCGTTATGTATTATTCTTCTTCTTCTTTGGCAATACAACCGTGGATTGGTCTGAACCGAGAACACAAAACTTCACCAATTGTCACTATCCTTTGCGAGATCACGTCAGTTGTACATCCAAAATGTAGTAGGTCACAGCTCTTAACCCTTCCATTGGATGCATGGAGGTCTTGCTTCGATTGTCGACTCAGAGGTCTCGAATCGAAGCATCATTTTCTAAGCGGAGGTCTTGGCCTAACCAGCACATTCTTTGGATTTGCATGCGATTAACTATATTCATGTCACCGCAGAGCTTATACAGTTTGTGGTTCCATCTTTTCCGATATTCATCGCTGTCGTGAACGGCTCCAAAGATTTTGCGGAGACAATTCTCGTAAATGGTCCAAAATTTTTCTTGTCTGGTTTCGTCATCGGCCATGTTTCTGCCGTATAATAGGACGGTAATACTGCGAGACTTGTAAGGTGTACGGTTTTTTTCACCGAGAGAATAGTCTGCTTCTCAATTACCCACCGATTCCAAAATAGCACCTGTTGACAAGAATTACTCTGCGTTTGATCTCCAGGCCTACATTATTGGCGGAACTTACAGAGGTTCTGTCAACTGTAACCTAGTTCCAAAACGCCAGGGAGCTTTTTGTATGTCCTCCAGACACTCTGTTTTACGCTCGTTCACCAAAAGACCAACCTCTTTCCTTTAGTTTTCCAGTCTAGAAAACTCTGCATTGACGACTCTATTGTTGAGGCATATTCGTATTTACGTTAGAGGCATTTAGCTTACTGGGATATGCTGGCCTCGTTGTGGTAACAAGTTCACTTTATTGTTGTTATTACTTGCCTATTGTACACGTAAAGACGATATGTTTAAAGCAAAGTACTTAATGTACATTTACACTTGAAAATAGAGATAGTTGAAGGTATGCATGTGTGTGTTTGCGAGCGTTGAAGCTCCGACACATTTAGCCTATCCACAGGCATTCTTGCTTTTGACACTTTTGCGCTGACAAAGTGGCAACATCGTTTTGCAAAAGTAAAAACTTTTTACTATTAATAGTAGTAGGTGTAACGAAAGATGGCAAGCAGCAGCACCAAGGGACGAAATTTCCGACAACAACAACAACAACAACAACAACGTTGAAGGTGTGTCATTTAAGCTGAAAAAAGAGACAAGACTGCGTTGTAAAAACTTTTGCGCCACATTTACTGTGGCAAGCATTAACCCCAACACAGTTAGGCAATGGAGCAGTTATGTGTTGGCCAACTTCTCACTAAGTTAGTCAGTCAGGCGGCAGGCAGTCACATATGGTAGGGCTTCCTAACCGCTTCGTTGGTTAGTTTAAAAAAGTTTCCACCCCCCCAATGCAAGTGGCGTACAGCAACCGGGTGTGTGTGTGTGTGTGTGTGGAATGTTGCACCCACAAAAATTGCTTCGCATAAGGTAAACACGTTTCAATTGTAAAGTTTTCGCAAATTAAATTCAAATTAAACTTGTCATAATGTATTTGCAGGTATGTAATGTGCGACATTTCCTGTCCTCCTTACTTCAGTTTCCGGTTACTTTAGTAGCGGATATTCTATTTAAAGGTATTTTTTTAACTATTATTTGGAATTTAAATGAACTCAAAAAAATTTTAAGAGTGCGCCAACAAAATGTGGAGAACTCGAGGACCGTAGAGGCCTGATTTAAAAGGTCAATAGTCTCAAATTGCCTAAACATTTAATCAAAATACCCTTAAAGATGCCAATACTGACCGACTACCTTAGTTCAATCATTTTTATGGAAGAAGCCATAGATTAGTAGTTGATATAAATAATAGTAGACCTAGCTTAAGTGTTAGTAGTGCCAAGATTCAGTCAGTTATAATCGAAAAAATATTTTAATTTTGCTTAAGTAAAAAGCTTAGAAATGGGAGAACTTAGTGAAAATTTCTAAAATTCCAAAAATTCAAAAAATTCTTTCTTTCCAGACACGCTTAATTAGTTTTTTTTTTCTACCAAACGACCATGAGTTAGCTCTCTACAGGTTTTTAAATATTTGTTAAATATTTAGTTCCAACAAACTAAAATAAGTACTATAGCTTTTACATTATTTCAAGCCTATAAGCACTGTATTAATACAAAAAGATTTCAAATGGCCGGACATCTCCCATAACTGGAGAAAGAAACACAACGTTTTCTTTATTATTTTCAAATACAAGGTGTGTTCAAAAAGTATCGGAAATTTTGTGTTTTTTCAAAAGTTATTTATTTATTCATGAATATCTATTTTGTCCCCTTCAAAGTAATCCCCATGAGATATTATACACTTGTGCCAACGGTTTTCCAATCTTCGAAGCACTTCAAAAAATAATTTTTTTTTATCTTCTTCAGCTCCTCCTTCGATGCTGTCTTTATCTCGTCAAGAGAAGCGTAACGTCGTCCTTTCATGGGCCTCTTCAGTTTAGGGAACAAGAAAAAGTCACAGGGGGCCAGATCTGGGGAATACGGTGGCTGTGGCATCATTAGTGTGTTGCTTTTGGCCAAAAAGTCGAGCACAAGCAACGATGTGTGTGAGCAGGGGCGTTATCGTGGTGCAAAAGCCAATTTTTGTTCTTCCACAAATCCTGGCGTTTCTGGCGGATTGCTTCGCGCAAATTGCGCATAACTTGCAGGTAATATTCCTTATTGACCGTTCTTCCCTGTGGCAAGAACTCATGATGCACCACGTTCCTGCAATCGAAGAAAACTGTCAGTTACGATTCGCGATACTTTTTGAACACACCTCGTAAAAGTAATTCCTATAACCTGACATGAGTACGTTCCAAACACCGAACACACGGACACTATTTGGTAATATTTTATTCAAATTATATATCTTTGATACGCGGAAAAAATTTTGTAAATTCTGCAAAAAAATTATATACAACTTTTAGCGCCTGTTTTTTTTTAATTCTTATAAATTTGTAGAGTTTTGACACATTTTTTTTTTTAAGAACAAACACAAAGTGATCATGGCAAACAAATTATTTTGCACTGACGCCGTCTGGTTGGCGGTGGCTCAACGAAAACTAAATCCATTCACTCCTGCCTGACATTGACTCACATTTATTAGTTCAATAGAAATCAGACCCATATTGCAGTTTCTGACTGTAAGAATAAATTTCAAACACACATTTTTACCGCTTATATATAGACAGTTTCTTTAGCCGAAGAAAAACATTGGGGCAGAGCCAGACACTCAGGCTATGAGGAATTTTATTGAATTTGGAAGAAGATATAGTAGATCAAAGAGGCTACTATATAAATGGTTAGTTTAAAAAGTCATTTGTGATATCAAGAGACCCTTGACCCCCAATTTTTGGATACGGTATCACAGGTGACGGTTCTTGGATCTTTGAGTATGATCCCGAGACAAAGAGGCAATGTTCCGACTGGCACACGCCGGCGTCTCCTCGCCCAAAAAAAGGAAGAATGAGCAAATCCAAAGTGAACACGATGTTCCTTATTTTCGACATCAAATGCATCATCCGCCATGAATTTGTTCTTTCTGGACAAACCGTCAACGCAAAGTTTTACGTGGAAGTCCTCAAGAGACACAAACGAAGGGTCAATCGGGTCCGACAAGACATCGCAGTCGATTGAAAGTTGCACCACGAGAACGCCCCGGCTCACACCGCCGCTTTTCTTGCGAATAGCTACCTATCAAAGGCCGGCATCCCAACGTTTTCACAGTCGCTCTACAGCCCAGATACGGCCCCCAGACTTTTCTGTTTCTTTGCCTGAAAAGGCCGATGAAAGACAACCATTTTGACAAGTTGGAGGGGATCCAAACAGGATGCACTTCGGCTCACAAGGCTAATTAGCAGAATAGCTGTTTATAATAAATTTTACACAAAGATGGATCGGAAACAAATGTAAAACTTCGTAATCGTTATTCAAGCATTATCTAAGTAAACTCATGCTAAATTAAGTTTTATCATGCAAACTACGTTTAACAGATTCCCTTGTTTATGCTACTCCAAACATGACTTCTTCAATCTACTATTGGAGAAAACAATCCGAACTGCAGATCTTAATCGAGCTGGTAGAATCTTCTATAAGAGTGCACAGCTCCTGGCGTACGCCGATGTTAATGATTGGCCTCAACATACGCACCGTTAGTTCTGCTTTCTCCAGGCTGGAGAAGGAAACCCGCGACTTGGCTCCCCCGGCCCTGTTGACACTCACAACATCAAAGTCGTAGATAATTTCTTGGAATCAATATGAACAGCAACAAATATGTCAGCCTCGAATTCCAACGCAGAATAACTTTTGCCAACTGGTGCTACTTCGGACTGAATAGGCAATTGAGAAGCAAAGCCCCCTCTCGACGAACAAAGTCTGAAAGTTTTCGACGCAGTACCCGCCGGTGGAAACAGAGAAAGAGAAAACCTCAAATCTGGTGGAAAGACCAGGTGGAGAAGAATCTGTCTACACTTGGAATCTCCAATTTGCGTAAAACAGCGAAAAGGAAGGACGACTGGCGCGCTGTTGTATAAATACTTAGCTGTAGTCACGTAAGCCAGATTTATTCTACCTCGATATATAAAAAATATTTAAAACTTTTACTAATTCTTCCTCTCGTTCCCACAAGTAAAAAAACACTACGTAAAAGAATCTGACTCGAAACGAAATAGAGTGTTCAATGAAATTGTGGATAGTTGTGTACCACCACACTTGACGGAAGACCCTTATTCGAAAGCGCTTTCACTTCGATTTCAGCTTTTGCTCGGGTCTACTCTTATATTGAGTAAAAGTCGTTCACTTTAATATTCTTAAACCTGTTCCATTTTTATTGAGTTAGAATAATATAAACTTCTTCACCTAACAATGAAAACACTTTAAATCGAGGGTTCACCTTGTGTTTTACGACCAATAATGTGCTCTATAGTTTTGAAATAGAAATAAACACTGATTTTTCTTTGAAATCAAAATTCCCTTCTTCACTTAAGTTCCTTCACATAATACCACAAATATCATCGATTAAAATACAAAATAAATATATAATATTATAAATAACTACATATATATCCAATGGTATGGAGTGGCAAATTTCACACCCATCCGTGTTGCCTGCCGAGTGTAGCTATTTACCCTCACACCCAACAACAAAACATCACAGATTCAACTTGCCACTAAATGTAATTTAAATCGCTTCACGCACCTCGCATTTCCTATCTCTTCACGCGATCTATCTATCAACTTAAGCAGGTCCAGGTGGCCGGGTGTAAAATCGCGCACACAGCCACGCGCCTTATCCACAACAGCTTGAAAAGTTTAGTCAGTTTGGGTTCGCACTTGTATTATACGCACACCACAACTTTTCACTGAATGATGCAAATTAGATGGGGCATGAGAGCAAAAAGTGGTTGGAATGGTTGGGGTGGACGGTGATAAATGGAAAGGTAAATGGCAGTTGTTCGAGTAAATCTGTAAAGCTGGCGGCATGTAATAAGCGACTGCAAAATCGATTAACGTTCTTGCGAACAACTTTTCCGCGGCAAATGAAACGCCAGTCGAGTTGTGCCTGTGAGTTTGTGCGTGGGCGCTGATGGCATGCTGACTTGGCCTCAGAGGTTAAAACTTAAATAACAAGTAAAATAGGAAAGAAAGTTTCAATAGTATTACAAACAACTTAGGCGTAACGGCCGGGTGTTAAACTGTCTGCAGGTATTCAGTGTGATTTTCCACGAACACTCGCGGACAGTCTATGAATTGAGTGCTTATGTACTGAAATATGATTATATATACAATATATAAAGCTATGTAAAAACCCGAGGTTAGTATATGAACGCGAAGCCCGCCTCGAAAAGTTACTGCTGACATATTAATTGTGACATATTCTCACTGCGTAGCGTCTTACCAGGCACTACCAACGCCCTGTTTATTGTTGGTAAGCATTCTGCTTTTAACAAGCGCGTTTTAGGTGATGTTGTTAGGCTATCTCGCTGATTTTATTAAATGTATCTACCGGTAGCTGGGTTGGTAATGTCATTGTCAGGCAGCCGATGCTGCTTGAAGGATGCTCTTGTAATAAAACAGCTTTGTCGGCTCAGTCTCCAATTGGCATCTTAGTTGAACTCTTGAATTTACAAATTTGCTGCACTTTGTATGTCGGTAAAATATGTCAAACAAACTGAGTAAATGTACAATTCTTGTTGCTAGCAGTAGAAAAAGCCGTTATTAACTCATAATCTCGTGCATTTGTCCGGTTTTATTCAGTAGTAAGGGAGTTTTTGTTAGACATGTGGTTTCAAGATGGAATAAAACGCATATAATTTTATGTTTAGGCCAATACTTAGCTGTATTATAAAAATAGAAGATTGCGTTATTATTATACACTTGCAACCTGTCGTAACAGAATACAATCTAACGGTTGTACGTATCACCTAATATTAAGCGAGATAGATAAAGGGTTATTCATATGTAAATGATCAGGATAGCGAGAAAAGTTAAAATTTTGGTGACTGTCTGTCTGTCCGTCCGTCCGTTCTTACAAACTGTAACTTGAGTAAAAATTGATATAAATTACGAGTTTATAGGTGGGCATAATCGGATCACTGTCACGCCCACAAAACTGAAAGCCTATTTTCCCCCTTCTATCATGGAATTTTTTTCCCCCTACCCCGGGACCGCTTTCGCATTACTTCAGGGCAAGGTTTCCAAGATGGACCCATTACAGGTCAATTTCTACTCTCCCTGCGTCCATGTTCCACATACGAGGCAATTATTTTCCAGTGATCCAGAGATTTTCCACACTTAGTTCTCCGAGTTTGTTTTGTACAGTCCTTCGTGCTTCTTTCCACCGGCGGCACTTGAAAATGGTATAGTTTGCATCGTCTAGTGGTTCGTCTCCATAAATACATGCTGGGCTTCCTGTTTTTCCCATGTTGTATAGGTATTTTCGGAAATACCCGTAACCGGACAGCATCTGTGTTATATAGTAATTCACCTCGCCGTGTTTTCTGCGGTGCCACTTCTCTATTTCTTTAATCAGTTTGGCGGTCCATCTTCCTTTGCTCTCCCTTGTCCACCGATCTTGCCAGAGTTCAAGAGTTTGCTTCCTCGTCTGTTGTCTTGTAGCCATGTGTATTTCTATTCCGTCTTTCTTCCGTAGCCAGAGTTGTCTCCTCTCCTTTGCGAGAAGATCTATTGGGATGACGTCGCTTATCACTAGCACTGCGAATTCGGATACAGTGCGGTACGCCGAGGCGACCTTCAGCGCCGAAAACCTATTAAACGCCATTTCTAAGCACTAAATTAAAATGTAAAACTCTTATTTGCCACAGAAGATCGTAGTAGCAAGGTCCATCAGTGGACAAAAAATTTGGAAAAGTGGACATGGCCCGGTCTCTAGTAAGTTTAATATATCTCCTAAATCACTAAAGCTACAGCAACCGGATTTACCCAGCTCAAATATTATATGAACTCCTAGCAACAGTGTGAAAAAAGATGAAATCGGAAGATAACCCCGTTCACACCCCAAATACCGGTACTATTAAAAACTACTTAAAGCGCGATCAATCTATAACTAAATACGCTAGAGACATTAAATTTTACCTCCAAGATAGTATGAGAGGGTTTTATGGGAGCCGGTGGAAAAATTTAACAATGGGCGTGGCACCGCTCACTTTTTGGTGAAATCCCATATCTCTGGACCCGACTGACCGATTTGACGAAATTTTGGTTCGTGATACTCTTCTCATATATCTTTATCACGGTATGAAAATAGACAGAATCAGATAACAACCACGCCTACTTCCCATATAGCACAATTTTAAATTCCACCTAATTCTTTCATTTTCCACTACAGAAATCAAGAAGCAATTAGTATAACGGAGAACAACTTTACACGAATAATGCCTTTAGTGTATGCCTCCTTACGACCCAAAATTGTCGAAGTCCAACAAAAACCGTTTAAGGCCCCAGATTCCAAGTATTTGGATCCCAGTACCTATAATTGACTTCTGATCGAAAACATTGATCAATGTATGAGATATAGTATATGTAATTGAAAATCAGAGATGATCCTTCTCTGCCAATGGGATGTCTGAAGTCAGAAATGGGTTGATTCAGGCCAATACTTCCCTTACGACCTGATACCTAACGTAAAGATTTTCGAACTCACGGGTGACTTTGTACCGCATATATCGGCCAAAATGTGAGTTATGCCAATGAAAATGATAGAGCATGTTGTATTCATAACAGTCTATATTTGTGCCTAAAACAGATAAATTTGAGTGAAAACTTGGCCTAGCTTCTATATGGCTATGGTAATATCAGGATTTTCGAACAACCCATTGACTTTACAATATATGAATGATTTTTTGGTTACAAAATCGGGTCAATACTACTCCAACTACCAGATACCATATTAAAATATCCGTTTTTCTAACGGTCTGTCAGTGTATGAATCATATGTAGTATAGGTATATATAAATTGCTTGGATTTCGATCCTCTGGTCGACCTTTAACACTTTAAAGTATTTCCTTGACTTTGCTTCTTTCAAGTTGCAAGAACAAAAAATGTTCGCTTCCACCCGTGCTTAGTTCGGGTTCCTTACTCTTAGTATATACATTATTTTTAACTTTCACACTAGAATATATTTAAAAGCTTTTAGTTCAATTAAAGTATACTTATTTTTATTTCAAGTGGATATAAACCCTTAAAGCATAAATAAATACAAATTTTCTTAAATTTTTAAAGTCAGTGAATAATTCCAAATAATTTATCTTAAGAAAAATTTCAGTAAAGTTTTAAATTTTTTTAAATAATGAACTTTTCAAATATATTTAATTTACTGAAAAAATACAAAGTAATTCCTCTACAAACACCCTGTACTTACCTTTAAGTTTTAGAGCAAAATATTTATTACTCTCCTGCAGTGATATTATTTGTTGGTTTAAGTTGGTTTATTCGAACGACGTTGTTGGTTAATTAGAAAACGACGATAGACGAATATCGAAAGAACGAACGCTTCACTTCATATTTGACGAAATATATTTAAGAATAAATTAATTCACTAATTCACTGCAGCACTATTTATGAATGATATACAATATGCGATTTCCACACACTTCGCTATTAACACCACCAACAAACATAAACGTATCATAGAAAATGACCTGTGCACACTATTTTCATTTTCTACACACATTTTTTGCTTTTTTGCTAGAACACTAACAACTTGATTTCACTTTATACACATTTTTTGCTTTTTTTCTAGAACACTAACAACTTTATTTCACTTTAGACAGATTTCTTGCTTTTACTAGAACATTTACAACTTTTCACATTCACTTCACCTTGAAGTTTTCATTTAATTTGCACAACTCTGACTCAAGAAATTAAACAAAATAATTTAAAAAGCATTTTTTTTATAAATTTACGCGTTTATTACTGTTTTTCCGCAACACGAACCGACGTGCAATTTGACCATTGACCGATCGCAATTGAAAAATTCCATTGACTGACTCTGAGCAAACGTAGTGAGTGTGTAGATTTCCCCACGACATGAGGTGATGCTGTTGTGTTTGTTGTATGTGGTGGAGTCTCAATGTGGAGAAGGCGTCCGTTGTTTTTGTCCACCTTCCTTTGCTTTTACACATCGCAGCATAGCGAAGGGGTAATGCACTCGCTACATGCCTACCATGTTACTGTAGTTGTTGGTTTTGTCCTTGCAGTATTGTTTGTGAATTAGCAGCGATTTGGCGATAGAGGTGTCAAATGAAATAACTCGCATGCGATTTTTTATATGCTCTGAATATATTTTAAAGTGCCTATTGAGTATAAAATGTAAAAATATAATAAAAAAATAAATTAAATGAACATTTCGTTTTAAAAGTACTTTTACAAAGTAAGAAAAAAAAAATATTTATAAGTATTTTATCGCTAACTTACTTCTTTTTTGTATAAAATAAAAAAAAATTAAACTATTGTTTTTTATAAATAACTGCAACGATCATAGGAAGAAGTGTTTGTAGAGCACTAAGTCATATTATCTGCACCGAAAACTAAAATATGGAACAAAAATCGCAGAAAGCTAACTGCTAACAGACCAAGGTAGATCATTTTTGAAAATCAAAAAATCAAATGATTTTCCTTTTCCTAACAAAACCTTAAGTGTATGTCAGTGTATGAGTTATACAAGGTCTGTCGCAAAAGAAACAGAACTTTTTAAATATAACTGTTTCTGGTGGCGCCACCTATTGGTGGGTATATGAAATAAAAAGTTCGTTCTCTTGTTGACATTTCGTAAAAATTTTAAGACAATTGGATAACTACAATCGATGTTATCGATCAAAAAGTGACAGCAGCTTTTGGTCATCGGTCGTAAAATGAATTTTGATCAAAGAGCAAATACGAGTATTAAATTTTATTTTAAACCTGGAAAATCGTTTACTGAAACATTTCAAATGATGAAAAAAGTTTATGGTGATCAGTGCCTATCCCGTAGTAATGTGCATGAGTGGTTTAAGCGATTCCAAGAAGGTCGTGAGGACCTCTGTGACGATCAGAAGTCGGGTCAAAAAAATCGTCTTCAGAAGTCAAAAGACAATGCTGATTTGTTTTTACGATTCCGAGGGTATTGTACACCAAGAGTTCGTCCCACCTGGCCAAACGATTAATGATGTGTTTTACCTTGGTGTTATGAAGCGTCTCTTGTCACGCATTCGTCGTGCTCGACCACAATATCGTGAGGCAGGGTCCTGGCGCCTGTTGCAGGATAATGCACCGTGTCACGGTCGACGCTTGTCACTGATTTTTGACAAAAAAAACTCCATATTAACCATTAATCACTCACCCTACTCACCTGATCCGGCACCCTGTGATTTTTACCTATTTGGAAAACTTCATTTGGCCGTGAAAGGACACTGGCTTCAGGGCATTTCAGCTATCCAAAAGGCGACGACCGATATTCCCAAGAGCATACCGAAAAATTACCTTAAACACTCATTTGAAATGCTAATTCACCGGGCTAAACGCTGTATCGAAGCACAAGGAAACTACTTTGATTAAAAAAAATAAAACTTTTGAAAAATATTAATTTTTTGTTGTTTTTTTTTTTTTACAGTCCTGTTTCTTTTGCGACAGACCTTGTATATAGTTATTGTATATATCAAATTGCTTGGATTTGGATCCTCTGATTGACGTTTTACACTTTATAATCATTCTAAAAGCAACTATTTTGAGCTTCATCACTGGACCGGTGACCAACTCGTTTTGGGTCCATTCATCAAACATTCGACATGCTTGATGATTGTTCAACTGCAAACCAAGATCCTGCGACAAGATCTTCTATAAAGTGATTAAGTTCAGCTCCAATTGTTGCGAGTGACGGCTCTTGAACTCATTTAGGTCTTCTTCGTGCACTGGTTCGAATTACCGACTGTGCTGGGCAATTATGGACGCAGTATGAGATGCGTCGCGCAAACCTAACCATTATTTTTTTGATAAATTTGCGGGATTTGCAAACCATGTTCCAGAGTAAGTATATTAACCCTGAAATGACAAACTGAGCTTAAGTATAGTAAAAACCGTCTCACAGCTCACCTCCAAAAAAACGTATTGCCTAATTGAAACCCTAACTTGTAAAAACACATCCATACAACAACAAGTTGGCAATATACATAAGTAAGGTAAGCATAATAAGCATTAAGTAAACAGTATTATGGTCGCCGTCTTAGCTGCGATGTACAAACAAAGTGACCATTCAATAAAATATTTCACATTATTAGCATCAAAATCCAAATTGATAGAAATTAATTTCCCCAAATAGCCTAAAAATTCGATGAGCCCCAAGCTTAGGTGCGAGACTGCGTGCACTTTACGAAACCAGGAACTTCAAAGCTGTGAAATTTTCTAAGACTCATTGAGATACTTGAAGTTCGAACTAAGATGAGCTTGCTACATCTCTTGAATTTCGACAAACATATGCCTTATTGGATGTTCGTTCCTAAAGTTCTTTTGACATTTGAAGCTTTAACAGGAAAAGCTTAATGAGAATTAACATCAAAATGGACTTCGAACAGAAATTTATTTGTTGAAGATCATATCTTTCAAATTTTGGCCGCGGCCTCATCTGAGATAGTCCGTCCGTTGAGTTTAATTTTCTATGACTAGTTCGAGCATTCGACTGGTAACTGGCGAATAACACGCTTGCTATTTTGCTCCGAGACCTGAATCGAAACAGAATTGTCGGCATAGACTTTAGACATTTCATATTCGCACAGGAAAACGTCTTACGGTGTGATATCACACGTTCTTGGTGACCAATCGACCGGCCCAAAACGTGAAATTATCTGTTTACCGAATTTAGCGGGTAATTATGGCACTATAACGGTTCCAATTGATGGTTACGTTCTCACTGGGATCATATTTGAAGAATATGGTCTTTTAATTAAAGATCTCGACGTAAAATGCGTCAAGTCCTTCTATACGTCAGTCCCAGTTTCTGCGAACGGCGCTGAATCGACGCTCCACGGTCTTTGTATACACTCTCAGATACGGC
The DNA here is from genome assembly GCA_037783105.1 of Bactrocera zonata. Lineage (NCBI taxonomy): Eukaryota > Metazoa > Arthropoda > Insecta > Diptera > Tephritidae > Bactrocera > Bactrocera zonata. Next base: position 1,055,248 of record JBAWJQ010005959.1, on the reverse strand, counting down.
TGCTATATTTTCTTAACTGCGAGCTGGACATGATCTATTCGCACGAATATTATCCAATAATGAATGCTAGGTCTCAAGATAGGTGATGGTGTTGTGAATATTACGCTCAGTAAGCCGATTATGTTCACCAAAAGTTGAGCGAAGTTCGCGAAACACATACCCTACAGAACGTGAATTTTTAAAATAGAGCCCCGCGATTTGTAAACGTTTTTCAGGCGTAAGACTTTCCATGATAAAATGCCAGCAATACTGAACAAAAAAAAAGGGTGCTTTAAAATATATATTATTTGTTTTTCATTAACAACTATTCCAGTATTATTTTGATACTAAAACCTATTGACACTTAAACCACGAGTTGCCATTGTCCAAGAATCAACTATTTACTACTTGCCTTGGCCTGTATTATCTGTATAAGTGGTCATTAAAAGTGTACTTTACGCTGGCCAATTGTATGTTTATAAAAGAAGTTATTAAAGCAATTGAAAGCCATAAAAGAGCAAAATATATACAACAAATAGAAAACTTTTAAATTCAAGTGCAAATGCACTACACTTAACACAAGTCAAGTCAACTCCATTGGCAAATGCCGTTGCGGCCATTGCAGTAGTAACATTGTTGTTGCTGTCGTATTTATACACCATTGTGTCGTGTTTACTGTTATTGCACTTTATGTCGCACGTAGCACGGCGCTTGTAGCACTCACACGAGCACGCAAACATACACATGCACACAAATAAGTGTTGTAAAAGTAACAAGCAGGACTTTGCATGTGTAAGGTTGCCACTTTGAAAAATATGAAATCCGAATTTTTAACCAAAGAGGCCCAGTTTTGGTTAAAGAGTAAAAATTGTTCTTATGTCCATTCTTAATGAGCACTCGTGTCACAAAGAAAACGCTTCGAAAAGGAGATAGAGCGGATAGAATACCACCTATTAAATCTCTCTTGGAACAAGGTAAGGGCGCATACAGGGTTTGTCCGGAAATTAATAGGACTGACTTCTCGACTGTCGACTGATTCGGTAGAGAGCGTTCCTAGCCGACAAACGAGCGGCTGGTCAGTTGTCTTCGAGCACTTGGAGAGTCCAGACAAACATCGTTTGACGTGTTTCTGTGAGTGGTGCAAGCCGAAAATGCAGCGTTCGTAGACCAGAGGTACGCGATTAAATTCTGTGTGAAACTCGGCGTGTGAAAGTGACCCCCAATTTTTGAATAAAGTAATCGCAGGTGACGAGTCATGGATCTTGTGATCCTGAGACAAAGAGACAATCTTCCGAGTGACACACGCTGGCATCTGCTCGCCCAAAAAAGGGAATACAAAAAGAGAAGAAGAGGCAAATCCAAAGTGAAAACGATGCTCATTGTTCTTTTTGACATCAAAGGCATCGTCCACCATGAATTTGTTCCTCCCGGACAAACTATCAACGCCAAGTTTTACGTAATAGTCCACACGCTGCACCACGACAACTCCCTGGGTCACACCACCTTTCTTGTGAACAACTACCTAACCAAGGCCGGCATCCCAACACCTTCGCAGCCGTCCTACAGCCCAGATGTAGTCCTCCGGACTTTTTTTGTTTCCTTGCCTGAAAAGGACTATAAAAGACAAGCATTTTGAGATGACAAAAGGGATCCAAGTAGCATGCTCCTCGGCCCTCAAGGCTGTTTCGGAGCTTGCCTTCCGCGACGCCTTCAATGCTTGGAAATAGCGCATGTACGGACATAGCTAAATAAACTTAGCTCGTTACGCTGATCATTTAGCTACATTTATGGGATCTCCGACGTTTCCTTTTGATGTTACAAACAGCGTGACAAACTGTACAGGGTATAAATACACCACTTCTGGTGTCTAAACACCAAATGTGGCAACGTCGCAACGCAAAAGCTTCAATGGACAGAAGTAAAACACCACAAAACTTTTGCTTTCACATTCGTTTTCATTGCATTATTTTATTTTATTCATTTCTCTTTTATTTTCTTAACAAACATTCTTTCGCTACACTTTTAATACACATTTTTTTAGACTCGCCTCCTCTGCGGCATAGTCGGATATACACTCGCGTACTCACCTTACACGCGCAGATAAGTAAAATTTAATGTACGCTTTTAATGTCAATGATGGCAATTATTTAGCGAAATGGACGCGTACGAACTTGTCATTTGACATAAGGACCGCCAACTTTATACGCTCGTCTACTTATACACACATACTTACATACATATACATTTATTCCATTGCGCTCATTTTTAAGTTCACCCACCTTTATGCGGGCCTTTACTCAGGCAGCAAGCCTCTTTTGCTCACAATCACGTCGGCTAAGTTTCCATGGCACCGCTATTAAGGTCTTAGGTGTTAAACTTTTATTCAGAGTACATCATTATTATTTGTTCAAGTTCGTTAGCTTGACGGCGGAATATTTCTTCGCTTAGTATTGTGTTTTCATTTCCTTTTCAATTTATTTTCTGCTTGCTGCGATGAAGAAGAGAGAGAGGGAGCGGTTATTTGGAAAATCACCCTTGACTAACTTTCATTTGAACTTAATCTTGCATAATAGGCTTGATTATTTATCTTTAATGAATGTAATTTAACGCGATGAAATAAAATATGGAGAAGGCAAGTTCGAAAAGTAAAATATTGTGCAAAGGCTGTTCATATAGAAAAGATGAGTTTGCTGCAATTCGGGAGTCACTTTAGTCAGTCTCATCTAATGAATATTGTACCGAACTCTCAAAAGAAGTTGAGTCCGATCGTTCAGTTTGTATGACAACTATATTCTATACTGGTCCAATATCGGCGCTTCCGACAAATGAGCATCTTCTTCGGGAGAAAAGGACATTGGCGCAGACACCGCTTAAGCGGTTATAGCCGAGTTTACAACACCGAGCCAGTCATTATTTCTTCTCGCTTTTTGACGTCAATTGGGGATTCCAAGTGTAGCTAGGTTCTTCTCCACCTGGCCTTTCCAACGGAATGGAGGTCTTCCTCTATCAAAAGGAGAGTCTCTCGTCCGATAACTCACCTTGTCACTTTAGCTCGTATTTAAACGGATGTTCTACTCAGAGGATACTTGGACCGGAAGCCATGAGCTACTTGAACCATATGTAAAAGAATCGTTTCTGACCACTCCCAAGTGATTGCTCAGAGAACTTTCCTGATTTCCGGGTTTCCGACGTTTCCCTCTGGGTATTACAAACGTCGTGGCAAACTTACCATACCATGTTCAGAACATTATTAAGCCGGGCATAATGTTATGGCCAATGGGGAATGCTTTAAAGTAATGATTAATGACTTTTCGTGCCTGAATTGGAGTATATTAATGTAAACATTTTGTAAAATGTCACACTGTCAAAGAAGCAATCAATTTATTTAATAGAAACCTTCCGTAAACGCATTATCTGGCATCGTGGGGCTATGGTGTGGTCTTCAAGATGATCCGATTTTCCATCGCTGGACTATATGGGATGGGAAATTGCTGATCTACGCAAATAAAATCGAAACGATTGACACCTTGGAAGAGAAATATCGGGTATTATTGCAGATAATGACCACACTTGCTGCGAAAAGTGATCGAAAATTCGACTCTCCGTTAGAGTTTATTTCAGCCAGTTGCGGCTGTCACTTGTCCGAAACATGATAACTTGCCCTTGCGATATTAACTATCCTATCTTTTAATTTGAATCAAACTGGATAGTGTGTGCTAAATTTTACTGAAAGCAGTTCAGTAGTTCACTAGATTGCCACGGATAAAACGTGACACATAACATAATATATATTCATGCAAAATATTTAAACAAGGGATCATTTTCATAGCCTTAGCTTGCCGCAATTTGTTTAAACAACGCAATAGTAGTTAAGCCATCGGTATACGAAATCAATTTCTGATTATATCAGTCTATAAAACTTACACACGGTACTCATTTACATATGTATATCATTTTCCATTAATAGCTTACATATGTATGTAAATTTACGCATTTACCGAGGCCTTCAAAGCGCACACTATTTAAAGCAATAAAGCCAATGTCACATAATTTTTCATGCACCCGCTCACACAAACACCATCCCCCATCCTCCACCGGTATGTCAAATCACGTTTGCTGACACTTAATTCGCGCAATTTAATTTTGACAGTTTGTTATTTGCAATCGTATGTGGCTCGTGTTGCATGTTACAAATTGTCATACAAATGACATAAATAAAATTCGAATGACAGAGAAACTGTATATTGGTCATTATGTACTAATGTATGTTTGTAATGTAACGGGTGATTTTTTTGAGGTTAGGATTTTCATGCAGTAGTATTTGACAGATCACGTGGGATGTCAGACATGGTGTCAAAGAGAAAGATGCTCAGTATGCTTTGACATTTCATCATGAATAGACTTACTAACGAGCAACGCTTGCAAATCATTGAATTTTATTACCAAAATCAGTGTTCGGTTCGAAATGTGTTTCGCGTCCGTGTCCGATGAGCGATGAGGCTCATTTCTGGTTGAATGGCTACGTAAATAAGCAAAATTGCCGCATTTGGGGTGAAGAGCAACCAGAAGCCGTTCAAGAACTGCCCATGCATCCCGAAAAATGCACTGTTTGGTGTGGTTTGTACGCTGGTGGAATCATTGGACCGTATTTTTTCAAAGATGCTGTTGGACGCAACGTTACGGTGAATGGCGATCGCTATCGTTCGATGCTAACAAACTTTTTGTTGCCAAAAATGGAAGAACTGAACTTGGTTGACATGTGGTTTCAACAAGATGGCGCTACATGCCACACAGCTCGCGATTCTATGGCCATTTTGAGGGAAAACTTCGGACAACAATTCATCTCAAGAAATGGACCCGTAAGTTGGCCACCAAGATCATGCGATTTAACGCCTTTAGACTATTTTTTGTGGGGCTACGTCAAGTCTAAAGTCTACAGAAATAAGCCAGCAACTATTCCAGCTTTGGAAGACAACATTTCCGAAGAAATTCGGGCTATTCCGGCCGAAATGCTCGAAAAAGTTGCCCAAAATTGGACTTTCCGAATGGACCACCTAAGACGCAGCCGCGGTCAACATTTAAATGAAATTATCTTCAAAAAGTAAATGTCATGAACCAATCTAACGTTTCAAATAAAGAACCGATGAGATTTTGCAAATTTTATGCGTTTTTTTTTTTTAAAAAGTTATCAAGCTCTTAAAAAATCACCCTTTACATATTTAATCACATCAGGGGCGAATTAAGGCGCAGCGGGTAGGGTTAAAATCCTCGACGGCGTTAGCTGGGGCGCCAGTTCTATTAGTAGATAAGAAGCAAATGTCCAGTCTGATGAAGAATCATTGATTATCAATCTGCTTATAATAGTGGGTTTTAAAATTTAGGCCATAAGCCATCTAGAGGTTTGCCTTCTAGGTTTACATTTGTTGCGGACTTTGGTAGTATGATCCATTGTTCGACAAATATGCCAGTAAGGGTACTGTTTTGAGACCAAACTCGGCTGTTCCACACAAATATAAAAACGGAATTTTCACCGACAATTTGATCAGTCAAGCAAGCATTATTTAATGACTGAATCCATGCTAGTAATTAGAAATACCAAACTGGTTCAGATAAAAAAAAAATGTTAACCACGAAAGAAAACACATCTTGAATTGAATCTGAACTTTTTCTTACTCAGAGAAAGTAAGTAAGTAAGTTCATGAAAGAATTTCTTGATCTCTTAGTGGATCTAACATCATATTTCACGATAAATCTTTAATGGGTTTCAGCGCTTAGTTATATCCTTGGTAACTTTGAAGCTAGTGAACTAATCAGAATAGACACCAACCTACAAGTAAACCTCGAATAAGAGGGTGTTTACATGCCTCTGGCCACTTGTAAGCATTTAATCGATGAATAAATTATAAATTTACTCTCGGTGGAGTCAATCCCTGGCTTGTGCAATAAGCAGGCAAATGCGGCATGAATGGAACAGTGGCCGCACATGCCGACTATTAAAACTCAAAAGGAATGATTTAAGAACTCTTGTTGGGGAGCTAACAGGTTACTGTCCAATTCGCAAACACGAATATGAATATGATAATGACTATTGTAGAAGCTGTCAGAAGATAGAAGAAGGGGAGGTAGTAAAACATCTTCTATCCGAATGCAGAGCTCTGTATAGAAAAATAATCGCAAATATCGGTGGAGGGTTTCTGGATGACGTTTCAGAGGTTCCAAATATAAAACTACATGTACTGATGAGCTTTATTAGAAACACAGGGTGCTTCAAAGTGGAGACAATAGAGTGAGGGAATATTTTAGGCTCAGTGGTATCACATTGGGACTCCTAAAGCCTAGGTGCGTCGTCCCATAATTTTTCGAACAAAATGAAATAGTCGATGAAGATCGAAATTGGTGATATTGCTAACGTTCAGGACTGACATTCACCATGACATACTGCGAACGAACGTTGAGAGTTTTAGCAATCTTTGGATCTTCGATAAGCTTGAGATAAAACCGTTCCTATAATCAATGCTGTACTTAGTTGTTCATACGGAAAGTAGTAACATTTTCTACAATAAGAATCAAAGAGATAGGTAATTGGAACAGCAAAATTTAAGACTAAGCATTCTGAACGAGCTCAAAACAAATCTAAATAGATCAGACTATATCCTACAAAGATTGGATTTCAATGGTGACTGTCAGCTGAGGATACCCTCTAGACGTGAATGTGGAAGGAGTTTAATGTGGAAGGGTATTCTCTGAATCTATACCAAAAGGTTTGAAATGAACTGTGGAGTAGGTGCGGGAGTATACTTCTAGGATCTTAATATCTTTCTCTCCATCAATTTACCAAACTCTGCCAGCATCTTCAATGAGGAAGCACAAGGTATGGAAAAGGTCTACTGAATATCCATGGACTGATAGAGAAAGCTATCATGTACACAGAGACCGCTTCAAGTTTACTGGGAGATCAACTACACTGGTTCATAACTTGAGTTCTCGGTCATAGGAATATTTACGACAACGGAAAAGCAGACTAGTTAGCCAAGTTAACAACCTCTCTAGCCAAAGCTGAGAAGAAAACAATGCCGTGCGTGCTAGGAACTATCAAGAAGGAGCTCATACGCAGTTTTAACAAATAGCTCAACACCGGATGGAATCCGAGAACCAAATGCAGTATGTATGGCCAAAATATGGCAAGACAAGAACTAAGGACTTATTAAATAGATCCAAGAAAAGTATATATAGATTTACAGCTACCATAACGGGACATTGGTCATTTGACGGGACGTATTAAAAATGGGAATGTCGCAGCTGGAAACTCGAAGGGTTTAAGAAAATAGTTCTACACTTCCTCTGCGAGTACCCAGCTCTATCGCAATTCAATCCATCCATATAGCACGCTTTGATCACATCACTATTTTATCGACGTTGCACTGTGTGTTCAGCCTTGTTGAACGTAAATATCTTAGAACTGACTTGAACTGAACGGAAAGTAGCTACTTGAGACAGAAAAAAATGTGTAATTTCAGCAAAAAAAAAGCTACTCAAAATCTTGATTTAAAACAATTCTGTGGCTTAGTTATCACGGTTATAGAGTACACAATTAAGCAAGGGCAACCCAGGCCCTTTAAAATCGCAAGTCGCTACGCACGTGTACTGCATGTCGCTTAGTCGCTAATATCAACAAAATCAAAATTTATTTGTGACGCTCGCTTACGCTTAATGTGCACTTATGTAACACGTGTTTATATGAGTGCCTGTGTCGGTGTGTGTGTGTCTGTGTGGGCATGTCCCTGTCTGACCGCATTTGTGTGCATATTCACTTTATGCAGCTAACGTAATGCTAATAGCAAATTGTTGCTTGCATCATAATGCTGCTTGCCGCCTGTACGCATGCCACATGCCACACGCGACACATCCAACAGGCACCGGTCATTGTGCCTGCGTGAAGGCAGAAGCGTGAATGTTTGTTCTTTATGTGTCACATTTACATACATAATTGCCAGTAGAACTCGTAATTTTTGTTTGGAATTATGCAGCAAATTTTAACGGCCTGTCGAACGGCGCATCAGTGCGTGTCACGTATTACCAGTATAGTTATGTGGCACATGCCACAAGTACTGTTTGCGCGCACACCCCTGCGTGGTGGTCGAAAATTTGCATGCATTACGGCCGCAATTGCGCAGATCGACACCGACCACTTCGAGCAGCCAAGCCGCAAACAACAACGTTGTTGCACTTTATTTGGTGTCGCATTGAAATAGCAATTAATGCTTGAGCGTATGTAGTTGTTATTGTAGTTGCATATGGGGGTCATGTATGTACATATGTACATGAAAATATTCAGCGCAGTCTAGTGAATTTAAACTCAGATCTCATGCAACATTTTAAAGATTATTTTTGGTGCGCCACGCCACGAACAATGACTTCTAGGCCATCATCTTGCTTTTCTTAAATCTAAACCCACTGTAGGGCATCATTCAATGTTTGCAGTGAAGACAGCATTGGTTTCAGCTAGAAAAAAATAAAGGCTGTTCTTAGTTTAGAGGCTTCTTAAGTTACAACCAGCTCTCAACAATATGTCACGAGGTGACTTCACAGGTAGCTGGCTGCCAACTGGCTCTATATAAGAAACGCAGGCACCATGCCTGGCCAGTGCTTAAGTGACGCTCACGACGCAAAGTGATGTGTGTTGAAAGTCACGAGGTGACTTCACGGATAGCTGGCTGCCAGCTGGCTCCATATAAGAAAAGCAGGCGCCGTGCCTGGCCAGTGCTTAGGTGACGCTCACGCCGCGAAGTGATGTGTGTTGAAAGTCACGAGGTGACTTCTCTGATAGCTGGCTGCCAGCTGTCTCTATATAAGAAACGCAGGCACCGCGCCTGGCCAGTGCTTAGGTGACGCTCACGCCGCGAAGTGATGTGTGTTGAAAGTCACGAGGTGACTTCTCTGATAGCTGGCTGCCAGCTGTCTCTATATAAAAAAAGCAGGCGCCGTGCCTGGCCAGTGCTTAGGTGACGCTCACGGCGCGAAGTGATGTGTGTTGAAGGTCACGAGGTGACTTCACGGATAGCTGGCTGCCAGCTAGCTCTATATAAGAAACGCAGGCGCCGTGCCTGGCCAGTGCTTAGGTGACGCTCACGCCGCGAAGTGATGTGTGTTGAAGGTCACGAGGTGACTTCACGGATAGCTGGCTGCCAGCTAGCTCTATATAAGAAACGCAGGCGCCGTGCCTGGCCAGTGCTTAGGTGACGCTCACGGCGTGAAGTGATGTGTGTTGACAGTCACGAGGTGACTTCACAGATAGCTGGCTCTATATAAGAAAAACAAGCACCATGCCTGGCCAGTGCTTAGGTGACGCTCACGGCGTGAAGTGATGTGTGTTGAAAGACACGAGGTGACTTCACTGATAGCTGGCTGCCAGCTGTCTCTATATAAGAAACGCATGCGCCGTGCCTGGCCAGTGTTTAGGTGACGCTCACGCCGCGAAGTGATGTGTGTGTTGAAGGTCACGAGGTGACTTCACGGATAGCTGGCTGCCAGCTAGCTCTATATAAGAAACGCAGGCATCGTATCTGGCCAGTACTTAGGTGACGCTCATGGCGCGAAGTGATGTGTGTTGACAGTCACGAGGTGACTTCACTGATAGCTGGCTGCCAGCTGGCTCTATATAAGAAACGCAGGCATCGTATCTGGCCAGTACTTAGGTGACGCTCACGCCGCGAAGTGATGTGTGTTGAAAGTCACGAGGTGACTTCTCTGATAGCTGGCTGCCAGCTGTTTCTATATAAGAAAAGCAGATGCCGTATCTGGCCAGTGCTTAGGTGACGCTCACGGCGTGAAGTGATGTGTGTTGAATGTTACAGTTAACTCAGGTTCATTTTTATAGCAGCTATTTGCAATAGTTAGCCGATCTAAACAATTTCTTCTGAGATTGCTCCGCGGTCTTCGATAATAATATGTATATGCATGTCAAATCTTGTAAATATATCTCGGCAAATAGCAAAGCTTTTCTAATAAGCACTGGATTTCGATTGTTCAGTTTGTATGGCAGTTGTATGCTATAATGGTCCGATAAATAAGCAGCTTCTTGCAGAAAAAGGGTGTCTGTAAAAATTTAGGTCAATATCTCAAAAACTGAGGAACGAGTTTGCGGATATATAGAGAGACATATGGACGTGATTAAATCAACTGATGCTGATCATTTATATAGTATATACATATGTATATTTCATAGAATCTGCTATGTTTTCTTTTAGGTATAACAATTTTCGTGGTAAACTTAATTTACTCTACTCAGCATATAATAAATAAAGCAGTATAACTTTATATGTGTTAGAATGTGAGTGAAAATTAAAAATACTCGTCAAAACTTACGCCGGACTTAGTTATTACATCAAGTTGGCCCTGATTTGGATTTACAGACATGTTTGCATATAAAAAGATTGCAGTCATCGCCACTCAATGCATTTTTATGTTTTAACAACTTGTATTTACAGAATGTGAACTGATTTCGAATATCAAATGCTAATAGAGGAATTCAGTCAAAGGAATTGCAACAACAACAATGTAAACACTCGAAAATGTTAAACAAAATTGAGCAAATAAAAGTTTGAAGTAATTTTTTTTTTATATTTCCCAAATACTGCAAAAAATCAATTGCAATATTACCCAGCAAACCAAACAGGTTCAACACAAAAGAGAGATAATATGCGACACTGATTTATATATGGGATGGGTATAGAATTTATCTGAAGATTTTAAGAAGATCTTTCGCACAATTACATAAATTCAGCATTAACTAGAAATATATTTTTTGTTTAGTTGAGAAAAAGAGCTCGAAGTTTCCTGCTTGTAGAGTCCCGTAAATTTAGTCGAATAAAAAGAAATGTTTGATGATTTTAGACGGCATGGCTGGATATGTCTTCTTGAACCGTGCTAGCTAGGTTCCTCTCTATCGTTTAGTGATAGTAATGATATAGTAGAAATGTAATTCTACACAAAGAATTTAAAAATATATCTTGATATTGTATGTCAACCAAAAACTTATATCGCTTAGACTTCCTATTCGCAAAATTGTTCTAAGATCGACATGAGATTTTTATGTTTCAAATACCTGCCCTCTTTGATCGATACCTTTCACGACTTGTGAAAAAATGTAGACGTGAAAAAAAAAACAGGGTTGAAATATCAATCAATTAAATACGTAAATAGCAAAGTGATATAACCCCATCTTGTCCGTATCACTTTGATTATTTCAGCAGATTTGCTTTAAACTAGAGGTTTAAAGACAACCTTATCACAGTTTTATCTCATTTCAATCAATGCCTGGAATATTTAGTACAAATAAAACCCAACATATAGGACTTACTTTCTCTCTTTTTAGGAATTTCTGTTTTTTTTTTAACAAAACCATCATTCGAACAGGATTTCAAAATGAACAATGACAAACTTCAAATCTTCGAATGGAAAAAATACGATAAATCTTTGGATCAGCCAAAGATAATGACGAGTGCCAAACAATGCGAAACAATGGTCTGGACGAACTTAGAGAAGGCGGTAACATTATACGTTTTATGGAAACGAAGGTTATTCCACAAGAATATACACTAAGAGGGCGTAGAATAAAACCCTTGAAACCAAAGCGTTCAACACAGTAAGGGGAATGCCAAAATAAAGATACTGCGGGAGTCTATCATGGATACCGCCAGTCCTAGACGGCATGCACGATTCATACTACACGCTAGGGTTACATGTCTTCCAGGAGCACGCCCAGTAAGGATGATTATACTAGGCTGAATTTGTATAAGAATACATCTACGTATTAAACTCCGACTACAGTTCAGTGGCCCTACGGGACCGCCCTTAGGAATTTTTTCTCAGAACTAAGCTCAGCTAACATTGGCTCATCATGGATACCTTTTTAGACTACTCTTCGGTAGTTCTTCTGCTTACACTACTGCCTTGTATTTCGGTGCCCAATATATTCTAGGCTTACACGTTCTTTTATAAGAGGCTTTATGCTTGTTCTCTCTACTATTTATTTCCGACAAGAATAGAAAATGTTTGCGATATAAGCACTTGAATATCGTCATGTTGAAGTCAGTCACGCAGTAGACATTTCTCCACCCAGAGTTGTACATTTCCAAGTAGCTTGTACGTCCACTTCTTTTTCTGCCAAGCCCCAGCGCCTCTGCTACTGTCTATCATCGTTTTGCTCTTCTGATTTGTAGTAAATTCTCTTGGGTTCTACTGTTATCACTATGTTTGGCAGCATGATGCCCGCTCTGATCCCAGACGCTTCATGCGACACCGTGAGGAATCCCCTGAGAACACTGTTTGCTCTTAGCCTAGTCACAGATCTTGCATTGCGGACCCATATTTTATTTTGCATTGCTTATTCTCGATGTGAGTGCCGCATGCTTTAGCGGCTAACTCACTTTAGCTAGAAGTAGTCGCTTACTTTAGCTTGGTCTACCAATACTGTCCATCATTCTCGATAGGGCCGCAGGTACTCGTGCAGTAATTTAACGACTGCTGGGTAGTTATCTCATAGCCGTCGATATCAAAATAATCCGTGCTGCTTGCAATTAGCACCACTTCGGTTTTTTGTCTCGCAAATTGGAGATTTTTTGCCTTGCTCCAGTTTTTGATTTTTAAAGCAGTCTCGTCACATTAGCCATAAGTTCCTTTCATAAAACAGTCACTGCAATATCGTCAGCTCACCTGTAACGAGTATCGTAACACTCTGTTCTACGGCAGTAGGTCTCTTGTACTATTTAGGTCCGTTCTCGGTATCATAAAGTAACAGCGTTTTCGACTGGCGACAACTCCGTTCCCACGACAGTCGAGTTTACGTAACCGGAACGAACCCGGATGTTTTTCCAGCCAAGGACTGTCAACTCGACGGAATTGTGCCGCTACAACAACAACAGCAAGAACAACTGGAGACAACTCTTTGGTTTTAGCAAAAGAAAGTCGCCCTCTCGAACTTACGATTCATGATTTATATATAATATCCATAAATAAGCTGACTCAGCAGTGTAGTCGCGCTATTTTTTATAATCCTGTAGTCAATAATTGCCAGTGAAAGTTTTTTCCGACAAAGGAAAAGTGAGATTTTGACTCACTTGGTTCTGAATGGAAGCCCCGTCGTGTGAGTCAGCGACAGTTTTTCGCATACTTAATACTTCGAATGATTTGAATTTGTTGTTTATTTGCCTTCTACTTTGGCGATTGGACGAGTATGACTACTATTTTTTTGGTGTTGTTGCAGCTTGTTGGCGAAGCAGTTTATATTCGTGTTTTGCAATTTAGTAGGGCAAACACTGGGCAACAAATAAGCATATCCGTTAACGTACACTCGTGTGCATTTGTAGCACAGTGAAGCGGTGTTTGCAAGGCGCTGACTAAATGCATGTTTTAATACGCACACATACACACGCACACACAGAGTGTATACATGCATGCAGAGCAAACAACAACAACAACAACGAACTGCATGTGCTTTGCTTTGCTGCACTGGCGTCTGCCAGCACAGGTTGGGGTGTACGTCGAGTACAGTTCGCGCCTCCTTGCATGCAACACAAGTGTGTTTAGCGTTAGTTTGCTGTTTGTTGCACGCTCATGCTCAGTCGGAATTGGCGTGCAGCAGCCAAATGCAATATTACACTTATACTTGTTGTTCTTGTTGTTGTTGTTTGTTTTAAGCATGTTGTTGCAGACGTTACTACTTATGTTACAGCTAGTGTTGTTTTAGATCTTGTTGGCGTTGTTATTGTTGTTGTTATTATTGACATTGCCATCCATTTTCGGGCGTTGCAACAACTTTGACAACATATTCGACGCTAACAAATACATCAACGGCAACCCGAGTAATCATACGGCCATTCACCAGTCGTTCTAGCACCGAAATAACAACAAGAAAAACAACACAATGCGAGTAGCTTAACAAACAACTAGTGGCTAGTGGAAATTGCATTGGGCAACTAACACATGCACACACATATGTATGTGAACAGATGCATAGATGAAAAGCATGCACAGATACATAAGCAAGATTACCGTTATGTCAACGTTTACACGCCACAGCTATGCCGGATAGCAATTTATGCACGAATATCACCATTAATATACATTTGTATGCAAGCGTGTGTGTGAGTGTGTGATAGATAGGCACAGGATATTTGTCGGGGTGGGCGGCAGGTGGCTGGCGTCTATCGGCAACACCGTCAATTGGTGTAAACTTCAAGTGCAGCACGCGGCCATGCATGCGAACACCGGCGCAAAGGTATGGATTGCAGCTTGACGATGGAAAAATCGCGGTTTTCGTTCTTTTACCGGGCACAACGTGTTACGCAAGGATATTCTGGTAATGAGAGACTGTTTAGCAATGGTAGAAATGTCAAACTTGGCGGCTCGGAGCTCTTATTGCGTTAGAGTCGAGAATTGAGGGTTCATACTGGTAATAAGTCCAAATGGTTGGAAAATAAAGAGTTAAATCGACAAATCGATCGGTTTATACTTACGAGGGCTGCTATATATATTTCTGGCCTAATAATGAAAATAGGAATATTTATCAACGAAAATGGTTTTATTGTTTTTCAAAATATTCTCCATCAAGATTTATACACTTTTGCATGCGCTCAAACCAATTTTCGAAGCACTTTTTCCACTCCGATTGAGACACTTCCAAAACATGGTTTTTGAATGCTTCAATAGCATCTTCTGGCGACGAAAATCGTTGACCACGCATTATTTTCTTGATGTGTGGGAATAAAAAGAAGTCATTGGGTGCCAAGTCAGGGCTGTACGGCGGATGACCCATCAATTCGACGTTTTGGCCGGTCAAAAAGGCCGTGGTTTGAGCCGATGTGTGAGAGCTCGCATTGTCATGGTGCACAAGGATTCGTCTTCTCTTGTTCGTTTTTCGAATTTCTCCGAAGACTTCAGGCAAACAAATGGTGGTGTACCACTCAGAATTGACCGTCCTACGTTGCTCAAGCGGAACAGTCGCCACATGACCAGTTTTGCCGAAGAAACAGGCGACCATTTGCTTCGAAGTGCTTCTTCCACGAACAACTTTCGTTGGATTTGGCTCGACTTGGAAGACCCACACGGTCGATTACTGTTTTGTTTCGAGCTCATACGCATAGATCCATGATTCGTCACCTGTGACGATCTTATAAACGTCTTTTGAAGCACCGCGATCGTATGTTTTCAGCATTTTTTTACACCAATCCACACGAGCCTTTTTTTGAGCGATTGTCAAATTGTGCGGAGTCCAACGAGAACAAACCTTTTTTACGGC
The DNA here is from genome assembly GCA_037783105.1 of Bactrocera zonata. Taxonomy (NCBI): domain Eukaryota; kingdom Metazoa; phylum Arthropoda; class Insecta; order Diptera; family Tephritidae; genus Bactrocera; species Bactrocera zonata. Next base: position 1,039,971 of record JBAWJQ010005959.1, on the reverse strand, counting down.
CAGGTGTTCATGCAATATCGAATGTATGCTTGTGGGAGAAATGCATAGGCATGCCTCTATCTGAAGGTATGTTACATGACGGTCTTGCATTATCAGTTCACGTACGGCATCGATGTTTTCTGGCACAACGGATGTTTTTGGACGACCTTCACGGAATTCGTCTTTGAGCGAGCGTCGGCCACGATTGAATTCGTTGCACCAGTTTTCCACAGTGCTATAGGATGGTGTTTCATAGCCATACAAAGAGTTTAGTTCATCGATGCACTCTTGTCTTAATAATCCACGTCGAAAGTTGTGAAAAATTATCGAAAATGTTCACGAGTTAATTCCATTTTTTGGCCGAGATGAATTTTTTAATTCCCTGTAAATAAAACAATTCACGATTAAATGACAAAACGTTCTGAGTGATGTTATGCTAAAAATGTCAAACTTTCCAATGGAAATGTCAGATTGCACCTGGCAACACTTAGTGTTGCCTAGTCCAGAAATATGTATAGCAGCCACGTATAATGCCGTATGATAATACAACTTTTACTAGAAACTCCAGCTAATTGCTTGCTCTACGCTCTCTCAAAAAATATTCAATAATTCTGCATACTCCACAAAGAGATCCACACCATCTAAGATGTACAGAATTTAAATTCAACAAGTGCGAAGTGAGACTATAGCGCAGTGTAGTGTAAAGAAGAAGTGCTGCCTATGTGGTCACTTTCTGAACAAGCTTGGCGTATACTTTACAAAAGTGTAAAGAAAACTTTGAAAATTCGATCGAAATATGTTTATTTGAGGGTTCACAAAAGTTACATGAATATAAGACAAGGCTAGCTACAGAAAGAATAAGAAATATGTTAAGGGGATGTTCTAAATATGGGCGCTCAACATTCGTATAATTTTTGTCAATTAATAACGAGGTTTTCAATAAGAGTACTACAAAAGTTTTTTTTAATAAAACAGTTTAGAATATCTATGAAATTCTTCATTCCTGTGGAATGCCGTAATTTTTTCGGGATAATATGGTGACTCATAGAGTACGTGTGAATAGTTGCCTGACCAATAACGCATATTTTGCTCTTTGACAAAGCCATTCAGCCAGAAATGAGCCTCATCGCTAAGATGATTTTTCGATGAAAATCCGGATCATTTTCAAGTTGTTGCTCAGCCCAATGCACGAATATACAACTATTCTGGTGGTCAAGCGGATTCAGTTCGTGCGTCTTCTTGGGATCGCCACAACGACGTCCCAGAATTGCCCAACGCTTGAGAACGACATGTGAGAGGCTGATTTGGGTTTTCCTCAATTGATGCGCTAGCGTGCTTTTCTTCGTCTTATTGGCACGGGAACATTTGTACTGTACTTGTGGATTCAAATTTGTCCACTAGACGCTCAATTGCTGATCAGACAGGACGATTATGAAGACCATAAATTGGACCTAGCGCTCTTAAAGTTGACTCCGAATTTCGGTGGTAAGTTTTGCAAATTTCGACACGTTGTTGGATTGTATATTTTTCCATGATAAAATAGCGAACCCTACTGAAGATAAATTTCAAAATAGCGAGGAAAAATATCGCGTCTTTTGTTATCCTTATCGGTCTACCTTTGTTTTGTTCCAATGGAAAACCCGTTGAAAAGGCAATTGATATCTTTATTATATATTCTCGTATCCTGGTTATCCAAAAATTTCAAAAATTATACATTTTTTCATAAAGCTATGTATACAATCTCCAATTTTTTAAAAGTGATATAAATTAGAATTTTTCAGTTTTCATTTGACTGTTAAAATTTTGAGGTATAAGTGACGACCGCAACGAAGAAAGCAGTTTCAGGAAAAATACTATATAAGATTCATTGTCCATTCAAACCGTTGTAATTGCGACGATACGAAAACGGCTATGACTCTGAAAATATTTTAGATTTAAAAATTCTTAATGGAGGTATATTTTTTTTATATCAAAAAATTAAAAAAAACTTAAAATTTCATTACAAAAATACCCCATCCAATATATATGAACTGTTGAGGATGAAAAGGACAGCAAATGTGAAGGCTCATTCAGGATCTAGCACACAACTAACAGAGCTACTCAAATGGTTGATCCCATTATATTTTAAATATGTTCACTTTCTTCGAAATAATTTTGTTAACTTGAATGATATTACGGTATTGCGTCCATAGAGCCTAACACTTCAACAATTGAAGTATTCTATACGGTCGGTACCGAGAATGGGCCGGAATGCACTATATAGACATAGTGAAGAAAAACTTGACTGCGTAATGTATTTCAAAATTTCGAATCAATACTAACTTGTTGAATAAAAATTATCATAAGTCTAATTTTTCATAACTTGAAAGATTGCAGCATCAATGACGATCATATTTCTCTAAAACATGTCGACTTGCCTTTCAGCCGATTTCAGAACTCCCCTATCTGTTAGTTTTGGGTATTGCACATGCTTGTTGTTGTTGTTGTTTTCTATCCGCAACACTTCGTGAAAAACTAGTTTCGACAGCTTTTCGTTGTTTTTGCTTTTGGTGATGCATTTCACTTTTCGCTTTCGCTGATATGACAGCAAATAGATTTACTGCGTGTCTGTATGGGCACTTGCGGCTTGCAACATTTTGCGCGGCATAATTTCGATATATGTCAACTGTGGCACAGGCGAAGCCATCAATTTCTCCACTACATACAACACACATCACAAAAAATGGCACTCTTATAAGCCTTTTATGTACAAATCATACAAATTCGAAAGGGCTCAAAGTGAGGTTGTTATGCTTACCACAAGTGCAACAAAATTCCTGTAAAAAAAGTAAATCTGAAAGAGTCAAATATAGGAGTGCCAATTCTTATTTTCGACAGCTGAAAATTGGGATACATATGGAGTGAAAAATTCGTAAAAAACTATAGTGGTTTGAAACTTTGCTAAGTCTAGTTAGGGCTGTTATGATATGTAAGAAAATTTGCCTACAATGGAATATATATATGGCGAAACGAACTGAATTCCGGGTCTCTCTGTCCATCCATTCTAGTGGTAACTTGAATAAAAAAACGCAAAAAAATCATGAAATTTTTATTATCATTTTCTCTTTTCGTCTTCTTTATTGGCTTAGATAAAGCTTACGGAGTTACGGTCACAGCCGAGTTTACAACAGCGCTCGGTAGTCCTTCCTTTTCCTATTATTTCCAATTGGAGATTCCAAGTGTAGCCAGGTCCTTCTCAACCTGGTCGTTCCAACGGTGTGGAATTCTTTCTCTGCTTCCCCCATCGGGTACTGCGTCGAATATCCTCAGAGCTGAAGTGGATGCCAATAGAACATCTGCTCCATCGTCATCAATTGGGGAATCGGGTTCGCCTTATTCTGGCGTTATGCTTTCACTGCCATTCAGCAGGCTGGAGAAGTGTTCTCTCCATAATTTTTGTATGTACTGTGCATCAGCCAATAGATAACCCCTGGCGGTTCCCTGTTCACGAAACCTTCTTATAGTCGCCGCATCTTTTCGTAGAATTTTCGAGCATTACCCTTGTCGGCCAGCTTGACAAGTTCTTCATACTCACGCATTTCGGTCTTATTGTCTACAAATGCGTCTCGCTTCCCTCTTCAGCTCTCGGTATCTATTCCATACCGCACGTGTTGTGGTCGATTATAACGTTGCGAAGTAGGCACTGTGTTTTCTCTCCTCATCGTGCCAGCTGTTCTTTTGCCTTTTTTGAAAAGGAGCTTGAAATAACGTCCTTTAGTTCCCTTAAACTAAGTTACTGATGAGTGCTCTCAGAGAGCAGGAGTGCAAGCCGAGTAGAAAATCGTTCGGCTGTCTGTTGTGATATCAGCTTCTCGACGTGGAACTTTCCTTGTGTTTGTTGACTGGCGCTTTTTGCTGCACAGAGGCGGGTGCGAATCTTGGCTGCAACAAGATAGTGGTCCCAGTCGATGATAGGACCTCGGAGCCTACGCATATCTAAAACACTGGAGACGTGTCTTCCGTCTATCACAACATGATCGATCTGGTTGGTGGTTTTTCGATCCGGAGACAGCCAGGTAGCTTGATGTATTTTCTTGTGCTTGAATCTAGTACTACAGTTAACCATATTTAAGGCTCCGACGAAGTTGATCAGTCTCAACCCATTTGGGGATGCTTCATCGTGGAGGCTGAATTTACCGACCGTTATTGATTGCAATATTTTTTTATAAATATTTTTTAAACATCGGACAGTTCCAGTATGAATAAAGTGTGGTATGCAGCAAATGCAAAATTCAGCACGCATTTATGCGATTTTAATTTTATATTTAGACAAAATTTTCAAATGCCTTAAAACCTCATATTAAGGGCACATCTAACAGCTGATATCGATGTCCGCAATATAAATGAATATTCGCCAAATGTTGTATGCCACGTCCATGTTTACAGTTGCATGTCTGCACCTATGGCGCGCCTGCTGCCCATTTATAGGTCATTTATTGATGCAGTGTATAGGCCATTTCATCATTCATTGCAGGTACGAAATTATAATTTACAAAAATAAAAGCAAAACTAGACTAGACCAGCCAACCAACTAAGCAACCAGCCAACAAATTTCACTTTCATTCGACGCGCGGCTCTGCGCCGATACACACACACACACAGGCTCGCGCATAGCTAACTATTGATCCTTTGGCTCATGGCCCCGATGCGGTTTGCTGTTTTGTTCGCTGCGGTTTTTACATTTAGCAGCGCGAATTCACGCTTGACCACACTCAGTTGGAATTCATTTGCTGAAATATGCTCATATAATGAAAATAGCGCCCAGCCAAATGATAACATTTTCCCTTTTCCTTTCGTTTTTTTTTTGTTTTTGTTGCCGCATTGCATTAACGGAAATATTGCTTAGAGACACGTTGAGCTATTGCACACCAATACACTCGCACACACACTCGAGTGCGAGTAGTGGTGCATTACACCGGTAGTATCGGCATAATGATCCCTTTGCGGTAATTACGCTGAAGCTCATTACTTACAGCGTGTTTGTATGTATGTATGTATGCATGTATGCGTGTATTTGTAATATGAAATGAAAACTTAATTGAAAACGAAATAGTAATAAGCAACAGACTGGCATGTGGATAAACGGTGTATTTTGTTAGCGGTAGCACAGGGCGTATGAGTGACGATAGAGTAAGTTGAAGGGCACAAGTGTAACTCACACTGCACTTTTTTGGAATTAAAAAAATACTGTATCGATTGCTTTAAATTTTTAATCACATATTTATAAATGTTGTAAGAATAAAAAAAAGAAAATTTTTAAAGGCTGCATTAAAAGAAGTGACTCCGGCATTCATCGTAGAAGAAACCTCGAAAAAAATATTTTTCAAAAAACGCTTTAAAGCTAAACTGATGGTGCTAATTGAACTGTGTGGCTGTACGTTAAATATATATAACTCAAAAACTATATATTTTTAAATACAAGGTGCGTTCCAAAGTAAACTGGACTTAAAAAAAAACACAGAACAAATGTTTTTTTTCGGCAAAATCAATTTATTTTATTCAAAATAGTCTCCTTCTGCTTTAATACAGCTTTTTGCACGGTCCAAAAGCAGGTCGGACGAGTGTTTTAGCTCGTTGGCCGGCATGTCCGCCAGTACGCCGGTGCAAGCCTTTTGAATGACCTCCACCTCTGCATAACGCTTTCCTTTCATAGGCAAATGCATTTTTCCGAAAAGGAAGAAGTCGCACGGTGTTATATTAGGTGAATGCGGGGGGTGGTTAAAGGTTAAAATGTGGTTTTTGGTCAAATAATCGATCACAAGATGTCCTTGATTGTTGAATTCTGAGCAATTTTTGGTCGTCAGTCAATTTGTGCGGAACAAACCGTGCACACACCTTTCTTAAGCCCAATGGTTCGGTAAAAATGCGATAAATCGATATTTTGGAGATGTTCAATTCCATTTCCATGAATTTCAATGATATTTTCAGCTGATTTTTGATGAATTCACGCACAGTTTCGATGGAATTTCCGGTGATCACGGATTTTGATTGGCCCACATGTTGATAGGCAATCATCGCCATAAACTTGTTTTCTCAATTGAAACGTTTCGGTAAAACTTTTACCAATTTTAAAACAAAATTTAATGTTGGCTCTTTGTTCGAAGCTTATTTTCACACCGATAATACAAACATACTGACCTGTTTATTTTGGAACGCATCTTATATATATTTCTTAATAGATAGACCTATCCCATCGAAATATGAAAACAAAATTTTATTTTTTTTTTCACACCAGGTATACCTCTTGAAAAAGAGCCGAGGAGCACTTGCCCAATTACGTTCTGAAGATGGTCCGAACTTTTCGGAATAGTCCGAAATCTACTAAAACCCTTCAAATCCGATCCGATCCGATCTGAATTCCTGCAGAAGGGCCAATGCCCCAAACTGACGTTTTTTTTTATATAGTAGGAGGAAGCGAGAGACCTTATTCCGCTTAACCCATCTCATGTCTCCCCCACAGGACCACTGGACTAAGTGTTATTTCATGGGAGAGAAGAAGACATTTAAGTGAGGTTTACAGCCCCACATGGTCTATTGGCTGTACACAAGTGTCATCAGCTCCATACTAATACATAGTGCGGCGGTGAAGTGAATGGCACTGTTCAAAAAGTGACGCCTTAAGCCCCTGGAACAGGTGCAACGTGTCTACTTGCTGGTGATTGCCGGCGCATGAAAAGTATTTCAACAAAACTCTGGAGATTATCATAGATATCGGGCCAATATACAGTCAAGACAAGAATGAGGGAATACTTACGGCTAGCCGACTCATGATTAGAGGCACACTCAACTTCAGAACCATGAAAATTTATAGAGAAGAACAGTTTTACGATAGACAGTTCCTTTGGCGAAATCTACTTATTCCTCGGCGGATCAAAGAGTGGAATAGGAACAGGAGCCGACTATTTAATCCATACGCAAAAGGTAGCTTCAAACTAAATGATTACAGGTCAAACTTTCAGTTGGCACACTCGAGGGCAGCTGGAAACACATTTCCCCAAAGCAAACCCACACCATTCAGCTCCTTCAAAGGTTGCTTGAAGCAATGGTCCATAAAGTAACACCACACTAGCAGTTCAGGACATACCACAAAGTTGCTTTGGGGTAGTATTGATGGTGGACAGACCAAAAAGCAGCTATTTCTAGGCAAAAGGGAACTTAGTAATATGGTACGGATCACATCACATGGCACTTAGCCGTAAGATTCCACCAACAGAAAATAGGATTCAGCAGAAAGCAGAGCATACGCGAAATATGATGATAGATGAGCCGATGGAACGTTATCTACACGAATGCCCAGCCTTCAGCCGGATGAGACGGGATTGGTTCCGCCGCTCCCAGTGTTTCAACTTAAGAAGCATTGGTCCGTTTGGAGCGGAAAAAATTAAGATTTTTACCAAATACACTAAATTGCTGGCGCCTTAAGTGCGGCCTCCTACGGTCCACGAAAATGAGTTTTCGATACATGGACTTGATTTTGATAGTTCAGTTTATATGGGAGCTATACGCTATAGAATTCCGATATTGTCGATTTAGACTAATGGGTAGTTTCTTGGAATGATATCTCAAAAACTTAGGGACGAGTTCACGGACATGGGCTTGACAGATAGACGAAGCACAGTGAATGCTATAAATACTGTTACCAAAATAACTGAAAAAGAATTGGAAGGGAATATGTGACGTTGAGGTGACAAACAGTAATGTGTAGTTATTATCCTGAACATTAAAACACCTTCAACTCAGCGGAATGGACTCTAATTATTAGGACTCTTCTCAAAATGGAAGGTACCTGACTATCTTATTTGAATTGTGGCAAGCTACTTCGAAAGCAGAGTACTGTTATACGACACCTAATTTTGACCTGAAACGTACAAAGTTACAGGCAGTGTTCCGCAAGGATCAATTCTTGCCCATGTACACTGGAACTTAATCTACAATGGTATTCTGATAGACGCGATGCCGGATGCGGTCGCCGGATCGTAAAAGAGTTGAAACAATTGAGATTTGTATTGATGGGAATACCAAAAAATCGAGCTCTCATCTGAAATAATTGGGCGTAGTCTTGTATCACAGATTTTCATTCAAGCAGCACCCAATAGCCACACACAGCAAAGCAGCGAGATCTGTGTCGACAATTGCTATAATAATGGCAAATATGGGGGGCCCAGGCAACTAATGTGAAAGCTGCTCACAAGTGCCAGTAGTTCGATTATGAGAAGGGTAGCTTCGGTACATCGACTGGTGTCATGAAGAACCTGTTACGCATTCAGAACAGTACGGATGATGCAATCAATTTTATATCGGAAAGACACCTCTTAGATTTAGAAGCAGAGCGTTGTTCAAGGCAAGGAGGTGCTTTAGCTGTACAAAGTTTGTACAGTGAATCGGACATAATTGTTGGTACGGCGCATCAATATCTTTGGAAGATTTACAACAACCTTTGGTGGTCCATAAAAGTAAAGGACGGACGGATATGGCTGAATCGACTCAGCTCATCGCGTTGATAATTTCTATGCATACATACATACATATACTATAGGGTCTCCAACGTTTCCTTTTGTTTTAGAAATTTCCTTGCAAACTTAATATATATACGCTATTAAAGGTATAAAAATAATATCTCAAAATTCCATCATCCGATGACGGCTAATATAGGGTGGGTCATCTAACATTTTAAATTTGAATTATCTATATTTCGACATTGGAAACGTCAAATACCATTCGGAAAGTGACAGATATTCAGTAAAAAGTCTAAAATTTACGAAATGAGTCGCTATTCACGAGAAAACTGGGAAATATTGAAAACTTTGTTCCAAAGTTCGTTTGACCGAGGATGGTCAATTTTACCGAAAGATCATCTTTTCGGACGAGGCTCATTTCCACCTCGATGGTTACGTTAACAAGCAGAATTGTCGGATTTGGGGCACAGAAAACCTGCACGTAATCGTCGAGAAGCCAATGCACCCAGCACAAATCACTGTATGGTGCGGATTTTGGTCTGGTGGAATCATCGGCTCATTTTTCTTCAAAAATGAAGAAGAAACCGCCGTAACCATCAATGAGCGATATCGCGCAATGTTAACCGAATTTTTCTTCAATCAAATTGAAGAGGAAGACTTGGACAACATTTGGTTTCAGCAGGACGGCGCTACGTGCCATACAGCAAACGCTACACTCAATCTTTTACGCCCTATCTTCGAATTTAAAATTGTATATGGCCCACCCTTTATAAGTAATAATTATGTGAGGCAATCTCATGCGGCTCGATTATATATGAAATTATGGCGAATACCATGAAAACACTCATTATTATCACTAAGTGTGTGTATGCATATGTTTGTGTGTATGTATGTATGTATATGGAAGGTACACTCAGGTAATCGCCTAGTTACATATTTGCGCCTCACTATCAATTACAAACACATGTTCGATGCAAATTTACACGCTTTGGCAAGCGTGATGCAAATGCCACATCACCACCTCGAAATGGAATATGCGCGCACATTCACACACACACGCACACACTAGCACGCGCAAAGAAATACGCGAAGTGTACGTGCACTTGTTGCCACGTATGCAGAAAAATTACAATAAACTCGTTAACGGTACCGTAGGACGCGTGCACGCATGTGCATTTGTTTTGTTTTTACCACATTAGGCAAACAAACATACATACATATGTACAGTTATATACGTGCATGTGTGGCATATTTGCATGCAACGAAGCGCTAACCGAACCGCAGTGGCATAGAAATACATACGTACATATGTATGTATGTATGTATGTGAGTGTTCATGTGTAGGTGTGTGTTGTAGACGCGAACTCTTGCCGCCCATGATGCGATGTAAAGGCGCAAACACAAATCAAACCGGGCGTAAAGGCGTGACCCAATTTGCCAAACCCTCTTTTTGTGCATCAACGTGCGTATGCAAACCGTTCTTTCTGTGTTTGTGTATGCATATGCCACATATTGCCGTTGCACGTGAACGAAAACCACGCATTTCTGCCATTAACCGTTTTCGAAAGAGGAGGTTTTTCAAAAAAATTATTTTTAAACTCGTCCAAATTTTTTTTGAGATTTTATTAAACTATCTAAGCTATCGTAGACTTTACAATCAAAAATCTAGCCTCTAACGGTACCTGATCTCTGCTAGTTGTTGTTGTAACGGCAAAAAAACAAACCTGAAGTAATTTCGAGATGTTGTGCCGAGTTGACAATACTCGACCGTATAAAAATCCAGGTCCGTTCCGTTACTAAGACACGCCTGTCGTGAGAACGGTATGATCGCTGCTCCAAAAATACCAGGAACCTTTAAGTTTAAAGCAAGATATTTCAAAAAATCGTTTTTTTTTTTCTTAAATGTTATATGGCATATGCATATGTACATACATACATTTTTTGAAATATTCTCGGAAAATTTTAAAAATAATAAAAATTCATTAATTTTTCTAACTCTCGGAGATATTCACTCCATTTTCCTCCAAAAAGGGTTTCAAGTCATTTACACTGCTTACACACTTTTTCAATATTTCTCAGTTCGGCGTTTTGTCTTGATGTAGCTTCTTACTTTACAGCCGCACGTACATAAATATGCAGCATATGTGTCCACATTAGGTTTCGTATGCGAATTGCATGCAGCACGCGTTGCCGCGACTTTGAAATTTCTCCATTTAGCGCGCAAATGGGAAAAAATGGTTTACCTTAAATTGAAAAACTTGTCGCTTTGACTTGCGTTCTCTCTGCTTGTCGCATGTCATTTACGCTCCACTCCACTGTAAACCTTTGACGCTATTACATACATACATACATATGTAAGTGTATTCAAACCTAGATACATTTTTAAGGTGTTGTGACATTGGAATTTCTAATTACACTCGAAAATGAGGCGCAACAAAAACAAAATCAGCGTCAAAGGCGTTTATAATGGCGCACATTTTGAAAATTTACGCTGAAATATATTTTCTGGAGTTGTTATTGTTGTTGTATCTGATCAATATTTTCTGTGGTTGTTGTTGTTTTTGTAATAGTAGTATCTTATCAATATTGCTATCTAAAATAAAAATAAAAATTCAATACGAAAAAGTGCTTCGAACATTTTAATAAAAAACCACATCTAAAGCAAATGAGCACTTATTGTTGTAACGTCACTTCTTAATGTTAAAAAATTCGTACATTCCGAAAACACTTAATTAGCGAAATTTGAAAAATATTTTTATATTTGTAGCTAGTTCTAAAAGCAAAAATTTCACAAACTTATTAATATTAAACAAATAAGTTTTGAATTGATTTCATAAGCTATATTGTATATACATACAGACTCCGCTAAGAGTTTTAATTACAAAAGAAGTTTATGCTAAATTTTACACACGCTCTTATAGATATTTTGGTTTATTTATGCATATATGTAGGTTTATAAAAAGGGCACAGCACGGGTACTTTGGAGCTCGCTTTCAATTAGGTTTTTGTTTGTATATAACGCCGGTCAATTCTCCATCCTTTTTTATGATGCAACGCCTGGAAAACGAGAAATAGAAGAATTTATATATAAAAGCGTATAAAACAAAACATAGGTCACAATCTTAATGAATTTATGCCATATACCAATAAAGGAAAGCATTACTATTGACTTTATGCAATACTACGATTTTACAAGATGATGTCATACTTTCTTTTAGGTACAAGTTCTTGTTATTTATTTGTATTCCTTCGACAATATACTTTGTAAAACAATAAGATAAGATAAATAGATGAGAATTGCACCGCGACCTAAGGTCTATTATTAAAAAAAAAAAAAAAATACTTCGACAAAAGTATTTCATTTAAAATCTTTAGTTGCACCAATGCTAACATTTATTTAAGAAGTTCGGTTTTGGGTGTTACAAACTTTGTGGAAAACTTATAACAAACAGGAAATTTTTTATTGCTAAAAATATTATTTTCAAAATGAGCAAAGCAATTATTCATGACTTCAACAGAAAAAAATTAATTTGTTTTCTAAGTAATAAAAAATATCGAATTGTATTGCTATTTCACTTACTTGTTCCCACTGTAAAGACAGATAGTTGGTGGATTCAAATTGGGTTCCAGTTTGCACACTTGCTCTGAAATAGCCATACCAACACCCGATACATTAGGATTAATTTGACCTTTTGCTAACGGTGAATAAGACGTATAATGAGTTTCGCTTTACTCCAAACACTTTCATTAAATTGCTTACCTCCCAGACAGAGACCTTGACGATTGGCCAGCAACACACCCACTGTCTCCGGCTGTGACGCACTGTGTAGAAATGAATATAGTAAAACAACAGCAATTATTTAAAACATATTCGCTTCGAACTTACAATTCATTAAGAGCTTTTTCCAATTGCTGTTCCATGTTTTATTAGAATCACTGTATAGTTTTACTAAAATTTATGTCCTGAGAAAATCGTAAACAAATTGAAGATGGCCAAACAGCTGTTTTAATTTGCAAATGTCATCTCGTACTAATTAGAGAGCAAAAACAGTTATCGGCAATATTCGAGTAAACAATAACAATCGATAAGAAATGTTATAACGGCATCTTTATACACATACATAGCTTTGAAGACTGTTTTAACGGTGTTTTATTAAAAATTCAAATATTCTACTAGGTCCTATTGAGGCAATGTAATCCCTATTTGGAAATATGGATCCAATGACCTTTATCTTTCTTAGCAGGTGTTCTGTCCGCCTGTGCGTCCATCTGTATATATGTATGTGTATACACAAAGTTAGGTTAGGTTAAGCTGGTAGGCAATAAGCCACGGATAGACCAGTTTTGGTCCTTTTCGATACCACATGGAGTTCAGTTGCTAGGTCCAAGAAAAGTAGTCATCCTTTAGGATACCTGCGCTTAACGCGATTTTTAACGAACTCTGCGGCCTCACTATTGATCGATAACACCGATATCGGAGCACTATAACATATAACAGCCGTTCCCACGTCAGTTCTTTTAGATAACCGGAACGGACCCGGATTTTTATCTGGCCAAGCACTATCAACTCGGTACCATGTGCAAGCCCCGAAGGAATTGTTTAGATCGAACCACTATAGCCTATAACTGCAATATAAGTTGATTGAACAAAATGAAGTCCTGTTATGCTAGCAAGATCTGCTTAAAACTTGTTAAATCCCTAATCTGGACTAACTAATAAGAAATACAACACAATTTCATAACCTAAATATTTATTTATGAATATATCTGTATTATAAACCATTGCAATCAATGCTTACATACATAAGTATATTATATTTATATATGTTTGGCCAACAAAAAATCATTTTTAAAGTTATAAATCAGATATATATATAAAATTATGTAGTAATATAAGTTTGGAATTACAATATACTGTTAGTTTACAGACTATTAACAAGAAATACCGAGATTATACCATATTAATGTTTACATTTTTCAATGGCAGACATAGCCAGCTTGTTTATTCTTCAACGCAACAACGCAACGAACCTGTATATGTTTGAGTCAGTGAAAACAAACAGTATATACATATAAGTAAAATGGTAAGAATTCATGTAATATGATTATTAGTAACTACCGTTACACGCAGTTTACAATTCTTGATGTGGAAAGTGTAAGTGATATATATATATATATACGGCTAACTCTTAAACAATTTCATATTTTTCAACAAAAAGCATCGTTTCGGTAGAATATTTTACTGCGCTATCGTCATCAACAAGAAGCACGTCCGTGGCGCTTAGAGCAGCATATGGCGTTTTCGATACGAAGTTAACCTAAAAATAAAAACGCATTGTTGGTGTGAGTGTTGTTAAAGCTAACTCTTCTGGTAATATAACATACCTGTAGTGGAAAGAAATCGCCTGAAATAGATGAATTGCAGCTGAACTCCATCGAGCCAGATGTATTGTTTCTGTCGATAATGGGTATATTCCACTGGAGTACATGCTTTCGTGCATCATAATTATAAGTGCCATCATATTCAGCGACAGACGGCTGCACGTTCATGCTGTTTATAAAAATAAATAAAAAGTTAATTTAAGGAAAGCATAGAGGAGCATATAATTCTATCATTACTTACGGCAATGGTATGGAGATGGTTACATCTTGCAATTCTAAATGTTGCGCTTCTAATTCGTACTCGATGTTAACATCACAACCACCTTCGCCGTTTTCAGACGGCCAGCAATTAACTGCAATTAATTAAGATATATTTACACATACACCATAGGGGCACATATGAAAAACAATACTTACTTGTCAATGGTATGGCAGCTTCATCCTGTGTAATAAAACGCCATTTCAATACACCAACATCGGTGTTTAATGGGAATGGTTTAGCTGGGTTTTTCAGCCCGATTAATGAGCGCGTTTTAAACAGCTCCTTATCCACATTGGGATGTGTTTGTAATTGTATGCCATGGGTATCATTATTACGTAATTGCACCTTAATACGTCCGAAATTTTCATCAGAAATACGCAGTGTAAGTAAACCGGATAGTTCGAACTGTTGCAAGCCACCATCACGACCAAGACGCACAGTAAGCTTATCTTCCATCTTGAGGTGTACGCTATATATATGAAAAAGAAATAATATATATATTAATAAAGAATAAAAAAGACATTATTATAAAAAGTTACCTTTCAGTGTGCACATCCGAAGCAATTTTAGTCTTGGCAACAGCCGCGCTGCTTTGGCTATTTACAGGTGTCAAAGCAGAAATCTTTTCACCTTCGCTCTTTAGCTGATCAACGAAACTGTCTACATCTTTCGTTTTGCCACCCAATTTTAAAGCGTTACGTGCAACTGGTTTCCTGTTATAAAAATATATATTAAAAAAAAATTTTTATTTATAATATTTTTTTTTTATTATTATTTTTTTAATATATCGACTTACTGTGCCTTGGTTACGGCAGGTTTCAAATCGGACTCAATTGACGGTGCACTGCTTATGGAATTGGAACTGATGCCAAAAGCATCCATGCCACTGCTGCTACTTCCATGACCACCTCGTCCGATCAGCGAAGAACTAACACCACGTTTTGCCGCCTCCAAGCGTTGACGCTGCAATTCTTTAGCTTTTTCACGCATTTTTTGATGCGCCTCACGTTCTTGCGTTTGCCTAACTGCTTGATAAACCTTCTCTTCGTGTGAATCCATTTCAATAAATGTTTTGATCTGCTTCAAATTAACACTCTCGCGATAACCAAGTGCGACAATTTCATCAAAAGCAAATATCAAATTGAATGCATTCTCAAGAATTTCCTTTTCATCCAAACTGTGGCAATATTCAGGAATCTGTTGTGAAAGACTTACATTAAAATAAAGCATGATAAAGACATATGAGAGATCTTACCACTTTGGAGAATAAGCGCAGTGTCTCCAGATCTTCCAAAATATTACTTGCTTTTGTTGTGATTAACAACATATAAAGCTTTTCCATTGGCTGATACACATAACGCACTGACTCTGTTTCCACGTATGTATGTTGCTTGCCTGATGTCATAAGCTTTGGAAAAGCAGCAAGCAAGCCCTCAATTCGCGCTTTAGTCATCTCGACAAACTGTCGTGATATAATCACTGTTTATAGAAAATAGGACTTTAAGTTATTGACAGGTGTATGGTATTCAATAAAACTATTTTATAAAGGTAGATGTATGTATGTAGATACGTACCTTTGCCATTTTTTGTACACACCGCCGCAGCTATCAAAACCTGCAAATATGACGAACGAAAATGTATTTTTAATGTATATCACAAACTAATGCGGTAATTACTTTATACTTACCATTTTGTTAATATTGTTTAAACGATTTAGAGCACTTTAATAGAGCTACAACAATAATTAAGACAATTTTTTATAAAATTTTGTCGAAATTCTCTCCCTTAGTAGCTGACGTGTTAGATTAATGTACAATGAGAATGTCAAATTTCAACGATTAGTAGTGATCGATATTTTGTTACCGATAACAAACAAAAAACCAATTGTGTTGCTTAAAACACAAAAACAATTATTATCAAAATTACTTCAAAGTTAAAATCATCGCTAAACTTAATGGATTTTCCAACAGTTCAGGCTGCATTTTCTTTACATTAAGTTTTTCAACATAATTTTATAACAATCGTAATATCAGGTTATACATTCTAAAGTAACCGGGTTTCTTTCGATTGCAATTATTAAATGATAGCCAAATAAGGGATAAACTTCCAATTGCAATTCAACACTACCAATTTTACAACACTGTTTTCTCTTGACAGTTGTAAATTTGATTTGGCGCAATTGCAAAAAGAAAGAAAACAATTCGCTCGAAAAATTTAGCAATTCCTACTTAAAGAAAAAGTAATTTCTGCACTCATGAGTTTTGACGATACAATAAATGCATATTTCGTTACAACCGGAACGGTGGATGAGCGCAGCTCGTCAAAATGCGCTGATTTGGAAACGGCATTTTCCCATCTTCGCGAGCATATAGCTGAAGAAAACATAAGGCATATAAATGCCAGCGATGGGTTTCCACTTATTGCTTCAGGGCAACTTACAAAAAAGGATGTATTCATTTTCGACCAGTTTGAAGGCGATTTTTTCAAGCAATTACAATTAACGAAATCACTTATAATAGGACCACGTTGCCTTATAACTTGCCTGGTAAACTCGCAACCAGTGCCTCTTGGCCCTAGTCCAATCTATACAACGGCAATGCGTGATTTACACATTTGTGCTACAGGCATACCGGCAGATCAAAAGGAACGTGTGCGCACATACATTCAATGGATGGGTGGTTATTATTTTCAGAATCTAAGTCGTCCAGTTACACATCTTATATCAAATACGATTAAGTCCACAAAATACGAACATGCCACATTAAACGGCATACCGGTGATGCATGTTGACTGGGTGCAACGAGTCTGGGAACGCAGTTCGGTTGACAATGTGGCCGCAACTGACGAAGAGTTCGATAAGTATAAGCTACCGATATTCTTTGGTACAAACATCACTTGCACGGGATTGGAAACTGATAAGAAAAATGAGGTAAATATCGATTTTAAAATCTCTCTGTTGTCTAGATAGCAAATATACGAAAATTTCCAGATAATGCGCCTTGTAAATGAGAATGGTGGCACTTATCATTCTGCATTTCGCTCAGCACTTGTTGATATAGTTATTACCGAGCGTGGAAACACCAATTCGGATAAGTATAAAGCCGCTGTGCGTTACAAAAAGGACATACTGTGCCCAGAGTGGATATTTGATAGTGCAGAAAAAGGGTTCGCCTTACCTACAAAAGGCTATCAAGTGAAGTCCTTGAAGGTTTCAACGCCAATCAAAGGCGATCGTACCATCGCAGATTTTACGCAACTCTCCGACACATCGCGAATAAGCGTTATGAGTGGCTCAGGACGTAGCGGACGCACTGAACTTACAACCGTTAATGACACAGTAAGCAGTGGCATTAACGAAACAACAATACAACAAAAAGATGGCACATTTGTTGCACCAATACCCCGCGCCAGTTCGTCCAAGGATTTGCAAAGAGAAATACATCGTAAACAAGTTGCTTCAGATCATTATCGTTTAGTCTATGAAGAAATTTGTCCGAAACAGGCAAAGAAGGCGGGCAATTTTTTGGATGGATGTTGCATTTATTTGAGTGGTTTTCGACTGGAAGAAAGAGAAAAATTAAATAGAATTTTAAATGTAGGCGGTGCGACGCGTTACGATGTAGTGAATGAGAAAATTACACACATTATTGTGGGCCAACTAGATGACGCCGAGCTGCGCGCCTGGAAGCGTGATGGATATTTAACAAGTAAGAGACACCATATATAAATTTATCGTAAAACAATTTTTTTCTATTTCAATATAATAATTTTTTTTACATTAAAGCGGTTAATATCGTTCGTCTCGATTGGTTGCTTCAAAGCATTAAGTTGAAACAACCAGCCAGCGAAGTAGTTTATCGTATGTCACTACCCAATGCACGTGAGCCTGATGCGCCATCTCCATCTAGCAAAAAGACTCTCCGTTCTATGAATCACAGTTTTAAACAACCAGAGAAGCCGAAAAAGAAACTGTTCGAATCAGACAACAAATCAGAGCCCACATCTCCGAAGGATTCACCATTCGTGGAAGAGGAGCAACAGCTGATCGCGCAGTACTCACAGGAAAATGAACCGGCTGCACCCGTACCGACTCCAATTGCTGAAGTTACCACAAACAATCCGCTAGCAGATCATACCTTGTCTGGACCGGTGGCTTCATCAACTTTAAAACCTGTGGTGAGTAAGTTGCCACCACCAGCAGCACCTACAATGGTAGAGAATGAAAACTCCACAAAGATGACTAGTGAAATCGACTTTGATAATTTGGATTTCTTTGACGGCATGTCGCTTTATATCGATCGCGAACACTTTCCAGAAGAGTTCTACACGCAAATGATAAGCGAATGTGAAGCTGCACATGGCGATATAGTGCCGGCTAATTTCGTCGATGTTGTTGACTATGCAATTGTATCGTTTGAGCGCACATTAAATGCGAAAAAGTTGCCGGTCACGGCGCGGCATATCGTAACGGATTTGTATGTGGTAAGCAACACTGACGTATACACACAACATAATTCAAATATATATGCAAATTATTTTTGTTTTATTATAGGAAAATTGCATGAAACAGAATAAACTTGTGCCCATAGAATATTTTCATCGTCCTGTTCCGCATACTGCCAGCGCTCAGCCACTTGAGGGCATGACCATTGTTATTTCTATATATACAGCATTGGAATATGACTTCATTGACTCCGTCGCGCAATTATTGGGTGCCTCTGTCAATCGCATACTGGCCAAAAAAGAGCGTCCACTATTGATTTGTCCACGCGCCGAAGGCTCCAAATATGAGGGTGCTATCAAATGGGGTTATCCAGTCGTAACCTCTGCATGGTTGGTGCAATGCGCAGTGGAGGGGAAAAAAATACCATTCCAACAGTACTTAGTTGGCAACAGCCCAACAGATTTTCCAATATCACCCACTTTGCGCGAGAAAAACCTACCCAACCCAGTAGCACGTCCACCCACCACACCAGTCGTTGAACCAATGGAGACGCAAGAAAATGCAGAAAACGATGTAAGAAATGTAAACGTATTCGGTTTTTTAGTACATACTAAATTTTTTTGACTTTACTAGCACACGCACGGTGTGGCTGCAGCAACTGATTTCACGCCACTGCGCAACAAACGTGTAACCGAATTGGCAGGATCCTGTTCGCGCAACAATCGCGCGTCACTTTCCAACATACCAACAAATAACACGCCCGTTACTGTTACTACGCCGGACTCACCACATACACCCACAAATGCATATGGCCGTTCCTCGTGCAATTTCGAGTATCTGGAAGGTGTAGTGGCCGAACTGGATAACGAAGATGCACGCGAATGTCTGCGTGAGCTAATCGAAGAGATGCGTAACAATCAAACACCCGAATTGGAACGTATACGCCGGCAAGCTTGCACACCTATCAATCGTAAATTGCCCACGCCGAAAGGTATACCCGATTTCTGCACAACGCCCGAGTTTCAAAAGCGTATGGCCGACGCCTTTGAGCGTCGTTGGCGTTTACCAACTAAAAAGCTAAAGGTTGACACACCCATCGATGAGCTGCGACGACGTGTGCTGCGCTCCACATGTGAGGCTTTAGGCATACCATATAATGATACGGACGACGCGCCCACTACCAGCGCCAAGGCGGCTAAGAAAGCTATGGCTGCCACAGCGGAAATGTCTGCATTAGCGCCACCAATGGCAAATACGCCACGAAGGTCGCTACACGACACACTGAATGCCTCACAGTCAACAGCAAAAGGTATAGTGCCACGTGCAATCTTCGCCACAAGCATGGACCACACTATGAACACGAGCGAGCGTCGCACAACACGCATTTCGGATGCTGACGCTTTCGTGCCCAGCACGCAAACCCCTACCAGAGGCGGTAGCTTGGGCGGCGAGCCGTCGCGTATGGTACAGCAGGCAAGTTTTGGCAAAACAACTTTGGATTTTGATAAAATCAGTTTCGAAAACACCGAAGCAGACACTTTGGCAAACGTCGCATCAGTAAACGAAAACCGCGAACAAAGCGGCGCACGCACCACATCTACACTGGCCGCTTCATCACCAGAACTGCAAAAGATCACCGAGTATCTGAAAAATTGTGAATCACGCAGGCAGAGTCTGAAGCAGGCGCGGCGCACAGGCGGCTCGAACAATGCAACCGGCAGTGGCGCCTCTGACGGCACGGATACCGGCACCGACGACATGGACATGGATGTGCCGCCTTGTGGCGCAGCTGAGACGGAAACTCAAAATTACGTTCAACCCTTCGAATCGGAACAATTCGGTTTGGGCACTGAGAATATGGTCGGTTGGCGCGATCCGGTCGAGTTTGGTAAGGAGCGTCGCTCCAAAGCATCGCCCAGCATGCAACACAAAGGCACACCACGCTTCAGCATTTCATGCGTGGACGAAGACGTGCGCAATGACGTAATCAACAAGATACACAAGCTTGGCGGAACGGTAAGGTTCACTTTACAAACTTTCACATCACTTTATATATGTTTAATATCCCCCCTTTAGGTGTCTGAAAACCTCGTCAACTTCGATCCGCAATGTACGCATTTCATTTGCGAACGTCCGAATCGTGGTGAAAAAATGCTGGGTTGTGTGTCATCGGGCAAATGGGTGCTCAGTCTCAAGTATATTGAAGAGTGTTACGCCAAAGATGTCTTTGTTGATGAAGAGCTCTACGAATGGGGCAATACCAGAGCATTAAATTTGCCACAATTAACGGCTGATGAGCAACTTTTGGCTTCGGCGGTGCACCGTTGGCGTAAGAAGCTGAACGATGCCACAATAGCCGATGGCAAAAAGCTTGGCGCTTTCAGCGGTTTTCGTGTCATACTACACATAGCCGAACGCAATTCGGAGGCCGTGAAGAATGTCTTACGTGCCGGGCATGGCGAGGTGTTGACCGTGCAGTCGCCGTTTAGCGCTTGCACTGCGTCGAGGAATGCCACGCATTGCTTCGTGGACGTGAAGAAAGCGCCGATAACACGCGCTGATTATGATTATCTGCGTACGCTGGGTGTGCAGATCTACTCACAGATGTACATTAACTCCTATCTAATGTACGGCGAGGATGTAGACGCAGCTAAGTACGAAATAAAAATTTTATAGACTGAATAGAGAGAATTTCTCAAATGAAAGTGGCACACAAATTATGTGTAAAAATGTGACTCTGTGCTTTCTATGTAATATTTGGTTTGGAATTGTTGAAATTTGTCTTTGAAATTCAATAAATGATGAATTACTTACTTAATTATTAAAAAGTTACTTTTACAATCCAAATAGTAGGTCCTTACGAAATGGTATCGATAGTATGTGCTCGAAAGTAAACACCTATCTCCCCGATATTTTTCGCTTCTTTTCTGTAATCCACATCTCTCCCGAAATCAAGGCGACCCTATTCACGAATTGGAGAAAAGACGTGGGAAAAGACAAAGAAACGTCGTAGGGAATGTACAAGGCATCGACCGACTGTTCATAAATTACGCAACACCGTATGCTCGCCTGTATTTAGTGGGACGCAAA
This sequence comes from Bactrocera zonata, assembly GCA_037783105.1. Classification (NCBI taxonomy): domain Eukaryota; kingdom Metazoa; phylum Arthropoda; class Insecta; order Diptera; family Tephritidae; genus Bactrocera; species Bactrocera zonata. The sequence goes on along the minus strand of JBAWJQ010005959.1, from coordinate 1,018,319 downwards.
CGAAGAAGCTTCAGACATGTCAGAATACTGCAATCCGTACAATAAAGAACACAATTCTCACGTCTCAAACCACTTTTTACTGGATTGCTTTCGTTAAAACCATTATTGGAGTCACCTGCTTGAAGCGGAGCCTTCAGCGCCTAGGAACATCAAGAGATCATTCCTTGATTACAACGAAAACATTACACACTTTCCCGACCAGACTACGTACACAAAAAACTTCAGCGCTGCAATGAACGCCATTTACGTCGTACTCATTAAAACCTTCACTGCCCCACAGAAAAAAAGTTCTCGAGTTCCCTCGATATTGGAATCCCTTCGCGACTTCGTTCTATCTCTGCGAATGGCAGACAACCTTGTGGTGGTGCAGGGGCTTAAGTCGCAAAGCATACTCGGCTCCTCCCAACCGGTGTGATTGATGTTTTATGGCGTTGCTCATTCTTGTTTTCAGAGGTCGCATGCGTGTGGCAATCGAGAGCAGCCACCTCCTAATCCAGTGTGTTATGCAACTCCCGTGGTCATTGGATGATGTGCAGTCTGGAGGTAAATTTGGCTTTATTCTAGCGGAGCCTTTCCAACGCCTTGGGTGGCCTTACCGCGTTAAGAGGCTCTGGCGCGGCGGACTATACCCATATAAAGAGTAGACCAGTAGTCTCACCTATATATGCTGATGGTCGCAAGAACTATATGAGCAACCTATCACAAAATCAACAACAACAACGACAAAACCAACTGACTTCACGATGCCAATTGCAAGTAAGAGCGGCTCAGGAGCTGGGTATAAGTTCAGTATCATGGACGCTCTTTCGCCGCATTAACGCGCACTCTTCGAGGAGCACGCATGGGCAGATGATGATGTGGCCTCAAAGAAGCATCCACTGCGGCTAGTATTGCAAATTCTGCAACAAAAAATCGCGAAGTGGAAGAGCGGACAGATACACGGACAGATATCGCTTCAAGAACCTTCGAGTTCCAAAAGGCTAAAGGGGAACCAGTCACAGGCGATCGCAGGACTACGTTCCACTCCAAATCCCGCTTTGGTAGTGGCGGGTCAGTACAAATATTCGGAGGCCTTAAAAGGCATTTGGATGACGGTGCTGCCCCGCAACTACCCAGCGGAGGTCTTGGGGTAAGAGGAGCTCACAGCATTACAGGATAGCGTAATGATGGATACACCGCCTCATTCCATGGTGTCTATTTCAACTCAGATATGCTTCTAGTTGACTGTAAAGACGAAAACGCGGCCACTGCTAGCTGAGATAGCTCCGAAGCTCGAAGGCTGGAAAGGCTCTGTCTTATGCAATAAAGAGATATTTCTTCCCAGGATCGCAGGAAGACCCTACGAGTTCGCACTTAGTTTGATCAGGAACCAAATCTTACAATTTTATCTGGCAGTAGAGATTCTGGCTGAACTGCAGATTCAGCGGGGTGGTTATGCGGCCCTGGAAACTTACCTACTCATTCTGGCATCAACACAGTCGAGCAAATTGCTACTGCCGCTGTCGTTGAACGAGAGATGAATGGGTCTTCTAGCGAGCGGGAAGGGGTACCTGCTGCACAGCAGCTGCTGGACGGGCTGAAGGGGCAAGATGGTGGGGACATTTGGGACTAAGATCTGTCGCTTATAGAACCAATCCTGTGACCTCCAGTGCACGGCAGACACGGCTGTCATCGCGGGGATGTTTGAATCGAATAACCGTCAATCCAGGAGCCATGGATCTTCAGAGGAGAGGTAAATAGCCTCAACTTAAGCAGCAGCAAGGTAGTTGGAATCTCTTTAGCAAGAGACCTCGTTCTTGTGTAGTGGTTAGAAACGATTTAGATTTATTTTGTTTCTAACGAAGGAACTAGTGGCGGTGCAGGTGAAGGACACGGAAGGTTCTGAATTCTCCTTACATCGGTCTATCTGCCAGGGGAGATAGCCAGTTCTTGTAAGGAAGCTTTTGCATATGTGAAGGGTATTCTAACGAAAGTTAACGTTTTTTCTGTATTAAACCCGTCTGTCAAGGGAAGGTTTAGATCTACAAAATTCGTAAAGATCTCATTATGCCCTGAACAGGGTATATTAAGTTTGTCACGAAGTTTGTAACACCCAGAAGGAAGCGTCGGAGACCCAATAAAGTATATATATAAATGACCAGTATGTTGAGCTGAGTCGTCCGTCTGTCCGTCCGTCTGTCTGTCTGTATATATACGAACTAGTCCCTCAGTTTTTAAGATATCGTTTTGAAATTTTGCAAATGTCATTTTCTCTTCAAGAAGCTGCTCATTTGTCAAAACTGCCGATATCGGACCACTGTAACATATAGCTGCCATACAAACTGAACGATCGGAATCAAGTTCTTGTATGGAAAACTTTCGCATTTGACAAGATATATTCACGAAATTTGGTAAAGATTATTTTCTAAGCCAACAATGTAATCTTCGAAGAAATTATTCAGATCGGGTTACTATAGCATATAGCTACCATACAAACTGAACACATATGTAGTTACTAAAAGAAATGCACCTGAGAAGGTTAGATTAGCTTCGGTGCTGCCGAAGTTAACCTTTTTTATTGTTTTAAACTCCAACAGAGAGAGTCTTCAGTTACTTATTCTTACCGAATGAAAGTTCGCCACACATATGTAGGTGTTTGTAGTTTCAAAAGAGTAGGCAAACGAATATACCATATACATATGTATCTCTTTTATTTATATCTTTGAATATTGTACTACTTTCATATGTTATATTAAGTTCATGATTATGTAATTAAGAAAATATGTAATTGAAATGCTCAACTCTATATGTGTATGTATGCATGTGTGTATGAAGTACATTTACTGTCACCCTGTGTTTGCTATTCAAGTTTTGTTCACATTACTATAAAGAGTATACTAATGAATGCCGTTAGTTTGTAATACATATGTAAGTATGTTGTATAGGTAAAGTATACTATGTATATATTTATATTTGCTTAATAAATATCAAAAAATAGTTCATATTATATATGTATGTATATATATTTTTGTTTTTTAGTATATTTTATGTACGTAGGTATATAATAAGCCTTTATTTATGTTTTATTTTAGTTAATTATAACAAAATAGATACAATAATTACAACTTAAGCTACTCACTTATGCATATCGCCAGAGGTATGTTTGCAGATTTCAAAAAACAAACTACACATACGCTTTCACGCTTTCATTAAACGAATACAACTCAAGAGATAAACGTAAAACATGCAAGTTTACAGATTTATGGTACATTTCGATATAAAGTGTTGTGTACTTAATTCCAATCAAACATTTATAAACTAATTGCCTTTATATAGTGCATAAACAACAGAAGAAAAAACTTAACAGTTCAACAATTATCAACTCGATACATATGTGTATGTATGCGTGTATGTATGTATATTACATTAATATTGCTTTAAGGATTCTCTTGATTTCGACCAGTCGACTAATTGAGACAATACATTCACAATATAAATAATAAACAATTTGGAATAGAGCTTATAGTTAAAAACAAAAAACTATTTTCAACAAATTTATAACAGAAACCTTGTTATCTATTACTAGATAGATTATATGGAAGAATTCGCTCAATCCAAGTAGTCCATTGTTTTGATAAATTTCACCACGGAGCAGAAGAGCGTCCAATGGAATTGTTCCTCGCCTTCCAACTTCTCGCCAATAAAGCAAGTAATATATTCGACTGTGGACAGCAAGAAGGGTGGATTTGTCTGTGTACAAAAATGAGATAAATTGAATATTTTGTTTTTACTGTTTGTTGTTAACAAAATACTCACCATAATCACGACGTAGATTAAAACGGGCAAAATGTCATCAGCAGCTGGCACGCGACCGCTCGACATGTGTAACAAACTCATAATACTCGAAATGCACCTGCAATTTGAGAGAAAACATTTTTAATTAAAAGAATAAATAGTGTCATTTATTTAAAAACAGGGTTGCGAATTTTTTAATTTAAAAAATTGTATTACAAAATATATTTTTAATTTTTAATTCCCATGTTGGCATTAAAAGTAAAATTTTTTCGGATTAAAAATTTAAAATTTTTTTTAAATCGAAATAAAAATTGAGAAAATATTTTTTTTAGTTAAAAATTTGCGTAATAAAAAAATTGATATTAAAAGTTGTAATTAAAAAGAATAAAAATAAAAAAAAAAACATAAAAAAATATTCAAACAAAAAAAAAAAATTAAAAAAAAAATATATTCAAAAAATAAAAAATAAATACTATAAATAAATGTAAAAAAGACGAAGCGTGCTAAACAATGTTTATATTTTATTAAAAGTTAGGTTAGGTTAGATGGCTGAGATAGCACATGGCTATATTTAGTCCTTTGTGAAGCCATAGAAAAGAAGAACTCCCGTTTTCGAACTTATAAATTAGCAAAACGCTTAGTGACCAATACAAATTTGTCTAGGCCGTACTGAGGGCAAAGATATCACTAGATCTCTTGCGATCGATCTTAAGCCGAACGGCTGAATATGATGAATTCTAAAACATATCTTACAACCTCACTTACCTAATAACGCACTGCAATTTTTCTCGCGGTGTCTTATACGCCGATATATAGGAGAGCTGTTGCTGGGAAAAGGACCAAGGTGCCTCGGAAAGATATGCTTGTGGAATGCAAAGTGCCGGATGTGAAGGGCTAATCACACGCTGCAGCTTACTGATATGCTCCGAAAGTACGCTGCAAACGAGAAGGAGACGAGTAAAATAAAATGTTTGCAGTTATGAGCTTCGTGCACTTACGTGTCTCGCGACAAATCGGCATCTTCATTGGGGAACATCACCTGCTGGTATAGACGTGTTAGCAGTATACGTTCGATGGACAGGCGCGCCTCCTGTGCCTGCCACTCTGGCATGCCATGCAATATGGCGCCCGGTGTTAACAGCTCTTCCATCAGGCCCTCAACGAATTCCTCAATTAAGTCGATTTTATCATCGGAGACTGTGAGGCGTGCAAATTCCTCTTGGAACTCAGCCAACTTCGCTTGGCGTTTCTCAAAGAATAGACGCACACAAACGGCCATTAGGTAACGATTGCATGTGGCACTTTCGCTGCGCAAGCGCGTCTCGAACTGTTCGATATTCTCCATCATTAACAGTTGATTTTGACGATAGCGCATTAAATACTGTAAGTAGTTTTGACGCTTCTGTATGTCCTGCTGCAATTCTTCGAGCAATTGGTTGTGCTGGCTGCGCTCGAGTGTGGAAATGCAACGTATGGCTTCGGAAACGTAGGAAATTTGCTGGAAATTTTGCAGATTCAGCGCTTGGGCCAACTGGATTTGCAGATATGTGAGCAAAGGTGAGGCGTTGGTGTACTGAAATACGAAAACAAAGTTTAGGAAAGGGAATGCAAATGATGGCTTAAATATAGTTACAGTAGTATGGCGAAAATCGCCGGTGTGTAAATCAGTCTTTGACAGCACGGTACGTATTTTCTTCTTGATCACATTAAAGGCAAGCGTTTTATCATGCAGCAAAGTATTTGGTGATCTGTATGATTTGGAGAAAAACAGTTTATTAGAAACGAAAAACAAAAAACGTGTGCAAATTACTCACTTCGCCTCGGCATCTGAAAGCTTGCGTTCATTCGTAGACGCTCCACCCACTGCGCTTGCCAAACAGTTGCCCATTGAGTCGGAGTTTGTCGCTTCGCTCGAGCTGCTTACTTTGCGGCGGTACTTCGCCAAAATATCCTCGTTAATATCGCAATAACTGGACGCCATGCCGCCAGTGGCACCAACATTGTCCGCCGCAGCTGCAGACGTGTTGCGCGCACCAGCCGAGCCACCGACGCCAATCATATCGAACGACATTTCCGAGGTGTTGGCGCTGAACGAAACGCTGCGACTGCTGGTCGTATGCGAGGCGTACTCACCATTCACGCTGCCAGCATCCACACTTTCAACGCCGTTATGCAGATGTGTCGAATGGCGCGAATGTGATTTGTTGCCACGTCTGTGCTTGAAAATGCCTTGCTTTAACTTATTGAATATACCGGAATTGTTATTGGCACTAGTGGAGATATGTGCACCTAAATTGGGGTGTAGTACACGCGCTTTGCGGTGTGAGGGTAAATGGCGCGTATTGGCGCCGGCACTATTGGAGGTACCTGGGGCACCATCATTATGGCTATTGGTATTCTTGTCGGCCGACGCGTCGAAACTGATGCTTTTCGGTATGGCGCCGGTGGATTTGGTCGGTTTCTGGCAGCTGCTCATGCTGCCCGCAGCAATACTTAAGCTCGAAGTGGCAGCACTAGCGCTGGCGATGCCGGACGTGTTGGTCGAGAGTGTGGTGCGTGATGTGGAAATCGTGACGCTGTCGCTCGTGCCGTTATCGGTGTCATTCAGCTGCAATTTCTCCGTTTTCGCGCAGAGCAACATAATCTGTTGTTGTTGTTGACTCTTGGCGTCGTCGGTTTGTGACAAATTCGGTATCATAGTTAAACGTTTCGTGGAGTTCACGACATTGCTGATCATTAGTTCGTGATTTTCATAATTAAGACTCTGATGGCGACGCAACACCGGCACCGTCGAGTCGGTGTGGTCGTTGCCCTTCATTGCCATTATACCGTTGCGTCGACCATCGAAGCTGGCGTTACGCGCTTCACTCGTTGTATGCCGATGTTCGACGTTTTCGTCAACGAATAAATCAATAAGCGGCGATTGGGTTGGAACTGCTGAAATGTCATGTGCGATTGTTCTTGCCGACATTGGTGGCTTTTCTTCCTCTCCGAAATCGCTAAAATCGATTAAATCTTTGTGACCGCTCGATCCGCTATTGTTGTGTTGCTTCTTCTTCTTCATACCACCCTTATGATGCGACTTTGGCGGCTTGCATGCAATCACATCCGCTGATCCAGCAGCATCTTCGAACGTGACACTCTGATTTGAGATGCTGCTCTCGGCTGAAGTTTGGCGACGCATGCGTGGTGCACCCAAAAACGGTTCTTTGCAATCAGAATTGCCACTACTGCTTTTATAATCTTGTTGGAAGTTATTTTCGCCGCTATACTGATTGGTAGTGCGCACCGAGCTGCGCGCCAACGAGGAAAGACCGGCGTAGTGCGCTGTAGCATCTTGCTCGGCCTTAACGGCAGCTGCGGCCTCATCATACAAATTGGCCGCATCATAGAAAGCTGAATCATCTTGCGAGTGATCACTGCTACCACTACCGTGGCTGCCATCAGCCACCACCACGCCGCCATCTTCGCTACTTGTATTGGCAATAGCTGCGCGTGGTACTTTCCCAGCGCCATTAAGCGCTGCGCTGCCACCTGCTGGCGCATTGTAATTAGTGGTGGTCGCAGCGCGGAATGTCCTTCCATTGCGCGCTGTATAGTACGGGGAATTCGGTATGCGTCGCGTATTCGCTGCAGATATTGCGGCAGCCAACTGATCGCGTTCCTGTTCTGAACGTGCGCCCGAATCTGTAATATCCGATTTGGCGGTAATGCTCAAATTATCATCCGTATCTACTTCGGCAAACTTTTCAGAATCGCTGGCCAACACATCGGTGCTCCAATTAGACTCAGAACGTTGATCAGACACATCCAAGAAGACGGGACGCATGACGCCCGCACCAGTTAGCACATCAAAATTGTTGTCTCCAGGTAATACGACGGCTGATGGAATGAGCGGTGTAGAGAAATGACGATCGCGTTCACGTTCACTGGCATCCACAGTTTCGGAATCGCTCGCCAGCACATCGGTGGACCAAGTGTCCGATATGATCGAGACTGTTTCATCACCTTCGAATTTCTTTATTTCGAATTTACAAAATTTATCCTCAATATCAGAACGTGCTTTCGATATTAGCTTCTGCATCTGTGGTGTTGGTAGCGCATTATGCACCGACTCACCGTCCGTCACCTGTGATGAGGGTGTATCACGACCGCTTATATTGGGCGAACCGCGTCCAGAAACATTCGCCGACACCATGTCGGACAGGTTGTCATTTTGATCGTTTTCCTCTTCCAATTCAAGTGAACTGGTTACGGAGTGGTTTGACGGCGCCTCGCTAACTGCTTCCAGATTGTCTGAATTGCCGATCGACGCGTCGTCGTGTGACAGTGAGAAACGTGTGGTTTTCGAATGCAACGGACGTAGTACATCGCTCATGTTGTCCATGCCATCGAAACCATTGGCCACGGAGGATGATTTGTCAATGGTGTTATCTAAATTAACACTGCCCGTATCGACGAGTAGCGCCTCACCGTTGGATATATCCTGGCCAATACAGTTCATTTTCAACACTTCCTCTTCGGTGAGTGGTTGTAATTTATGCTCGTCACCGTTATAAATACTGAAGACAAGTATTGGCTCATTTTCGAGAACTTCATTCATATTTATAGCGCGTATCGGCGACGAACTATTCGAGCTGACGGATGCATTCGTAGATGCGCCGGCACTGCCATTATTACCGTTATGATTATCATGTGCGGGAGCTGTAGAATAGAGTTACGAAGGAAAATTAATTGAAAATAACACAAAGTGGGTTTGTGCGACTAGATAACTAATAACTTTCAATACTAAAACTAGTCAGTGTTTATTTGGCTTAGCTAACTAAATCCTAACTAAGTGATTACAATAAAGATAAAAGTTTCATTACGTCTGTAGAAGGTTATCCGCTTCTTTAGTACTGCAAATATTGTGATTAACAAGAACACAATTAACATAACCTCACTTAAACAAAACACAACCTACCTTGACCCAATCCTGCGTGACCACCGCCATTTGTAAATCCATTAACATTGGCTGATGCTGCTGCGCCATCCACGCCCGCATTACTATTTGTACTAAAGCTCATACTTTTGGCAATTTTGTTCTTTGTCACTTTGCTTAGACCCATGAAACCTTGTTTGGAGCGCTCTTTGAGTCCGCTTGCCTCGCCATTCACAGGCAATGCACCGGCTACCTCACCGCCATTCGACTGCAAACGCTGATTCAGCTCTGCAGATTCCGGTAAATGTGAGAGTATTTTCTGTAGTTTCTGTCGCTCTTCGGGTGGCGGCTCGAAGTCATCACTGGCCATGAGTATGCGATAAAATTGTATAAAATAGGCGAGTTCACTTTGCGTACTCAGCAAATGGGAGCGATCAAAATCACTTTGTTGTGAGAGTATGGCCACCACGTCCTCACCGGATTGACTCATCAGCAATAGATCGATTAAATTTGAAACCATATTCGATTCGAATTTAGCGTGAACTTGCGCGAATTTCACATCCACATCATCGTGTTTGGCCAAGGCGAGCATTTGTATGATTTGTCCGATTTGTATGAGATTGAAGCGCACCTGCTCGGGTATAGGTGCATCGATGATGCCCATTATATCCGGACTGACTATGGCTGGGCAAATGAAATGTGTGAAAACCATATCAGTGATTATTTCATTGATGATTTTGTCCGAGAAATGTGATTGCTTTAGTTGGTGGGACATGGTTTGTACCAGCCAGCGTAGGGTTGATGGAAAAAGTGACCAATTGAAAGTTAAACTGTCAATAAATGATTTAGCCATAACATGCAGCTTTGTTATGGTATCATTGTGGAACTTATTGATGTTCTCTTGGTAGTTATTCGAGTCTTCAGCGCCAAATCTAGAATGTTAAAGCACAGGAGGATTAGTTTCAAGCAGAGACTATAACGGTAATCGAAACAAGAAAAAACACTTCACAAATAAAAAATGTCCATACAAGAACTTGATTTTGATCGGTCAGTTTATAAGGCAGCTATATGCTACAGGGGTCCGATATCAGCGGCCCCCACAATTTAATAGCTTTTAAGAGAGAAAAAATGTGAATACAGATCCTGATGGATATCTCAAAAACTGAGGGACTAGTTCGCGTATATACAGATGGACTGACAAGCAAACGGATATGGCGAAGTCAATACCATTTATATACAAATATATTTGGTAGGTACTTAACAAACCTTGCCTTGATACAATAAGCTTTAGTTTTCGGAAAACAGTAATGGTAAAAAGCTCGAACATTGGAATCGTAATCGTAAAAATTTAATTTTTGTTGCACTTGTACTTTTTTAATTATTGAAATCGATAACGATTACAATTATTGTTTATGATCACAAATAACGGTAATAAAGAAATTAATTCGAAATAGTCAGCTGGTTAAAAAAATATTTAAATCTTCTTTGAATTTAAACTTACAACTAATTTTACCTTTTCAAGCGCTCTTTGCTGCTGAAATTCTCCACCACTTTGCTGGGATCCACATCCAGCACACTGTCAATATCACTCAATACGCCCATTATTGGCTCAAACAATGCTGCCGTTAAAAAGATTTTCGCCGAAAACATTGACTCATTCAAACGGTGATAGAGGCGCGCAAAAGCCGACGAATTTGCACGTAGCAAATTACGCGGATTATCGCTAACCACAATTTGTATTTCAATTAGTTCTCTTAAAAGCTTTAAAATCATTTCCACATCCTTGGTATTGATGGCATTGCCATAGAGACCCGCCGATATGGTGTGTATTACACAGCTAAGGTGTTGTGGTGTTATCTCAGCTATGCGATCACCGGTGGCCAGCGAAAGTGCAAGCAGATAAGGTGAACGATAGAGGTGATTGAACAGCTCTTCATAGGAAATGGCATGCTACAATGAAAAGTGCAAAAGAAATTATTTTCTCGTTAACTATCAACCAAATTAATGGGCTAAACAAATAATTAAGCCACTTAACTCACCTCATAGTCTAGCACTTTCTTCGCATCAATGTATTTAGCGTTTTCATAGTTCTTTGCACGCCGACAGCAAATACTGGGGCCCGCCTCTGGACGAGACGTGATCAAATCATTAAGATTCTGCCTTTGTTGTGCGCATATATATGCCAACTGTAAATAAGTTATGCAAACATTAATTAATAATAGCAGATGTGCCAACAAAAGTTCATAAAATCATGATTTTACCTTTGTTATGGCGGCCGAGTTCTCCGATAGTGATTCTGTGAATTGCGCAAACGCGGCTTGTTCTTGTTGTATGAATAGTTGCTCTTGACGCAAAGTGCGCGCTAAATCCATAATCTCCAAGAGATTGTCCTCCGAATTCGGTTCCATTGTCTTATTTTTTCTTGTTTTCAGTAAGTTTGCATAAATATCCAGTCAATTTAAATTTTTCTTAGTCGTCGTACACTTCCATTACATTGATAGCTAAATTTGACAGAATGGTTGATATTTTTAGCTAGTTTGCACAATTCTGTTTACAATTCATCAAACTATTTAGGAATTTATGGTTGTGCAGTAAAACAATGTGTTTAACTGAACTTGAAATTTATTAAATATGGATGAGGCGGAAACTTGCATAACGCCCACACATTTTTTTAATATGAATGAAGAGCACACACATAAATCCATACATAGTATGTATGTATAAGCAAAGTGATAAAGCAGCATCTGTTATCTCTCGGATAGGCACAAAGTCACACGCGGACACCCCACAGGTTAAATAAATTTGATAATGTCAAGTAAAGGGAAGTCGACCGCATTTTTTTGTATGAATATATGCATGCTTGTAATTATTGTTTATTGAAAAATTAAATATTATGTATGTCGGATGCTTCTTTGTTAAGAAATCAGGAAGTGAATACATTATATGTAAATTAAAAAAGTTTACATATAGTTTATGTGTACTTTATAAACAATAAAATGATTTTAAACTGATTTTTGAATTCGTATAAGCACACCTGAGAAATGTAGCACAACTGCTGTTGATGTTTTGAGTTAAAATTCGATTAAACGAATAGGGGAATTATACTCAGTGAGACAGGAGAACACATTAATATATTATATATAGCTTATAGAGTGAATAAGATTGGATATCTGCAACATTGGGGGACCAAAAACTCTTGACTGTTTGGTTTCTATTAACGTATACTGAAATTGAAAGGTGTAAAAGTTATTGCTGGTGATGTAGCAGCATAACATTTGAAGTCAAGTAAACATGTTTTGACAATATACTTAAATTCCGACTCCGATAATATGCGTAAAGCAATAAATTATCTGCAAGGGTTTTGGTTTGAACACTACAAATTGAAGGAATGCTGACAACACTCGCTTCAATTACTTACATTTGCTTTAGTGTAGCATGAGTGAGCATTCAATTACTTATGCATTTATACTTTTTACTCAAAATAAAAACTGGAATACTTGTTAAACAACTGTTACCGATGTCTGCATCAGTAACCTGCCGTTGGTGTCGTTAAGAACTTTGTGTTTGAAAACTTATTCACAAGGTCGTTGATAAGTGACGGTAAAACCCGTTATTTATCGTTTTATTTCCAATATATACATACAAGTATGTAATATACTTTGTATTAATATTTACATATGTAACCATCACTTAGATATAAATCTGCGAGTTTCTTTTTGTTAACAACCTTGGAGCACAAAAAATTAAGTTTGCGTCAATACATATGTACATACATTTAACACCATATTCTCTAAGGAAAAGTAAGACTAAGTTACTAATACCAAGAATGTGAGTAATTACATGAACGACTCATTACTCAACAAATAATTTGTTTCACACCGATTCGCGACTTTGACTTATGTATCTGCAATACGAAGAAAAAGTCAGATATCAATAAATATTTGTTAAACAAATTCAGTCATATGTATGTACTTATACTTTTAGAATATACTTGAACATTCGTATTCGTATAGCAAACAATTGTCTCAGGCGTAGGTAATTGTAAGGCCTTCAAACTAGTTGTTACCTCAGTTTTAAAAATTTCACTAAAAGTTTTTGAATCCACACACATTTAGCATCGTTGTTTTTAAACGAATTTTCGTATATTCATAAGTTTAAAACAAAAAATTATGAATAAAGTAAATAACATAGCAACAACTTATATATACTTATGTATGTTTGACACCTTGATAATTGCTGTTTGCTTAAGTATTGAAGATATTTTGTCAAGAGTTTTCACATGATTCATTTTACCTTATGTAGATAACATCTGATTATTTTTGATCTGTTGAATGCCGAATAGAATTTAATTGTTTAGTTTGTAAACTTATGTGCATTTAAACATACGTGGAAAATTTATGCAATTGACGACTAATATATACATTAATATATGTACTATATATAAATTTGTGCGAGCACACATTTTCTCGTAATGTTTTTATGGGAAACTAAAAGTCAAATTAATTTACTTGTCGGCAAACAAATGTACATTTCACGGTTGGCTAACTTTGTGGTATTTTATAATTAGCAAAGAATGCAATTAGGTAGATGAATTATTACTATACAGTTTCTTCGACCTTTTGATTTATTTTGTTGAGAAATGTAAATAATCACAAATGGTTATAAAACTATGACCACTACACGAAGATTTTACACACATATATTTATGGGTCAAAACCAGTAACTACTGAACCAATATGAATGAACAGGAATGCGGATAGAAGACTTTTAAAAAGCACACCAAAGCATAAATGAATGCATTTAAAAGCAAAACTCTGATTAAAAAAAAAGAGTATATTTTAGAACCTTTTGCTAGAGAAATAAAAACTTATTATTAAGGCTTTATAATTTTATTTTTTTTATCCACTAAATAACTTTAAATTATTAACTGGTAATAGAGAATTAGAAATTTGCTGCTTTAGCAGTTGTAGGCCAAATGACACCGAAGCTAAATATGCATTTACATACAACAAAGCAAATATTTACAAATACAACGTCATTATTTGTATACAAAGTGTTGATTCTTTTTTTATTTTCTTACAAAACAATTGAATACCATAAATATATATGTTGGGAGACCAAAAACTAGTTTGGATGTCTTGAACGATAGCTGTGTGATTGTGCCATACACAATAAACCGCAGTGTATACATTTGTAAAAATGTTTTACTATGACGACTTATGAATGAACTTATTAATATATACATGCATTGTTGTGGGAAATACATAAAAATATATTTCAATTATATATACATATGTCTATATATATACATGTATGTATTTTTGTACATATGTTGTTAAGCATCTAAAGCTTTTGCAAGTTTTTAAACAAAACTTATGTATTACAGTGATAAACGAATTTATATATGTAGTTTTCTCAATAATCACTAATTTCCGAAACAGGCATTTTTCACAATTCGCAGCCACCACTTGCCATTGCACAACACTTTCGCAAATTATTTGATATATTGACTGCATATGCACTTACATAATATATTTTTCGTTTATTTTATTTTAAGCAGAATGCATTTTCGAACGATTTGTAAACTAAAACTGCGATTTTTTTAGGGGAAAAATAAATTTTGCAAAACCTCGACCAGACGAACTGATGTTTTTGACAGATAATAGCAATTATGGGAATTAAATAGTAGTATGTAAATAAAAAGGAACGTTATGATATGTGAATGCAGCGAATATGAGAAACACAGGGTGGCCTCTAAAGTGAATATGTTAAAAATTAAAGAACATATTTCGTACAAGCATTTATGCTTATATATTTGGTATGTTCATAATTAATGTGCAAAGTATGCACGATTTTATTGAATGAATATATATTTAGACAATTTTGCGTATTGTTGTAAAGAAACCGTTTCAATTTTTTTGATAAAAATGAAATAATTTGTTTTTGTACGTGTAACTCTGTTTCATACCATATTTTTATCTAAGAGAATGTTACAGTGGATTCTTGATACATACCTCCATTGAAATAAAATATAATATAGATATTATATTTATTTAAAGTATTAATATTTTGGTTGCTTTAATTTGTAATAAACCTGTTTGTTCATATTTCCGTAAGTATGTAATTTTTAAATCACTGTATAGCAATATTGTCAGCAGTCTCAGTTTGGATTCGAATCGATAGCGAAATCATCGATAGTAAGGGAGAATTGCAATATCTGAAGTAATAGATTTTTATTTATTTTATGAAAATGAATTTCCGTTTATTTTTGTGTTTTAAGTATGGCTTACATTATCTAATTTATGATTTCAAAGGGGGTTTTAAGCACATTTTTAACTTTTTGAGTTCGAGTTGCTTACAAAACTTGAAAAACTATAATCGATTAATATCTATGATCGCTATAAGTGAATTGTCAGTATATTCAAAATGGCAAAGAACGCTATTACATGAAGCAACTTTTGTTGCTAATTCTCGGGCGATTCTCTTTTGCTGTCGCCCATTACCTTCACACGAGCAACTTGTGTTGCGCAACTCTGTTCGAGTTTTTTTCTCATTCTCTTTCACTTTATTTAACCCATTGTCTACTCTTTACTTTAACCCATTGTCGTTTCTTTTTCCTTATAGGTATTTGGGCCGCTCTATCACATATATTAATCAGTTCTGTAAATTAAGAAATACATTTTATTGATAATTCAAAATTAAAAAAAAGGTTATATGACAGACTTTCACGTATATCACCCTTTTAACTATCGTATGAACCAACTTGTATGGCTTTCTCCATACATTTCACAATATCTTTAATTAATTCGATTTTTTTGTCATACTCCATTTTCTAAAATATTTATATTAGATACATTATGTATACCTGTATACATATTTGCAAATTACTTACCAAATATGAAATTAAATTTTTTAAATATATTCAAAATATTAATTTCAAAAAAATATACGCAAATGCAACTATGCACTACGAAAGAAAGGACACGAATGCCGAAAAACGTCGCAGCGAACTGTTACGAATAAGAACACAAAGCGAGTTGCTGAACACTGGAAACTCGGCGCGATTCTCCTCTCCTCGTCGCCCCCTCGCCTATAAACCAAGAGTTGCCGCAACTAAAGTTGCCGTGTGTGATAAGGGACAAACAAAAGTTCTTTTTAGTTTTGGAAACTATTAACCAACGTAAAGGGGGAGTAGAGAAACTATCAGCTGATAGAATGTAAACAAAGGCACAGCTGAGAGGTGCCCATGCTTAATTTTATGTTTTTGGCGTTTTTACTTGGAAAACTATTGCTTCTCAAATAAATTTAAATACATTTTACATATTTTTTTCATCATCTGATCATATCACAAGATAGTAAAATGCAATATTTCCGGCAAGTAGTGCTAATGTGAGTAGAATAGTTTTACAAATAAAAGGCATAAGTTTCATTTGCTGTAAAATCTCATTGCATTAAAAACTGTTTAAACAAATTTTCATGTCAATTTTTATATTTTTTCTTATCCTGGCAATCAAGTGCTAGTTGAGTTGCGTATTTTCCCAAAATAATGTTACTCACTTGTTCATTTCTTCAATTAATTTTTTTTTCGATGAATAAAACACATTTTTTTTCATAGTGAAATTGTTAATCCTCCCGCTGCAATATTTATTTGTTTATACACCATTAATATTCCATACGCTCTAATCGATCTAACAGCATAGAAGTCCATTAGTGTTCATGGTTATCAATATTTATGGCTATTTATAGAGTTACTGTTGTTAAATTTGTTTCAACATTTACGTTTATTTAATTCACATTTAAAGTTTTAATAATAATTATTAATAATAAAAGAAACTCCACAATTTTTTGTCGAGTTTACAATTTCAGTTTTTCTTTGCTTTTGTTTTCTGTTTTATAAGTACAATATCTCTGAATAATTATAATACTAAAAAATATATCAACTGTATTTTGCTCGTGTATTTGTTGATGTTGTTGTTTTTCGACGTTCGCCTGCCTATGACAGCATGCCCGTTATGACTCTCACGTTGACGTTCGTAGGTTTGTATGTATGTAAAGTATGCCTCATATACTTTTGCTTATAATTATTCGCATATTTTTTATTTTATACACATAAACATGTACGAGTATTTTTATATTTAACGTAATTTAAGCTAAATATTAATACCTTTTACAGTTGTAGAGTTGTGTTTTTTATACTTTTTGTTTTTACGTAAATATTGCAATCGTTTGTTATTTATTTTTAGTTTTTATATTTATTTAATTTTTGTTGTTATGTTAATTTTTGTTTTTGTTTTTTCATGAATTGCTTTTTCATATTTCATTTACTTGCTAAGTGTGTTTATTACCGCTAAATGTTATTCAAAACAACACACACGTACACAAAATATGTATTTATGATTTCTTTGTAAAGTGGAGAAAGTTAAAAATTTATAAATGCAAAAACGTTTCTTTTAATTATGTGTACTTGAACATTATTATTTTATATAAATGTTTAACTTTCTAATGGAGAGTTGGTAAAATTTGCAACACTGATTGTTCTTACGTTCACTTAAAAATATTTTATATTTTTTTAAATTTTTTTTCATGTGTGTTTGTATGTTTACTCGTAAAATAAACGCGAAATTTAACGCTAAACAGTATTTTGTAAGATTTTGTCGTCCAGCGACTTTAAAACTAAGAAATTTTCTTTCTATAATTTACGTTACCTGCTAAATACATATAGAGCAATACACATATGGAACTAAATCTAGCGCTATTATTAATTTTATTGTGTCTTGAGAATGGCACGATATGCTAACCTATGCTTTATCATTCAGCTAGGGGCTCCAATGTTCATGAATGGACTTATACATAACTTTTCTCAATACTTCTTGCCTAGCATTCGGCCATCTTATGTGATTTTTTCAGTTGCGTTTATTTTTTTATTATTATTTTTTATTTTACGTAAGTAGTATATTTGCTTAGTCGTTAGAGCAACTCTGCTGAATATTTTTTCTTATATAAATATATTTAAATATTTATTAAACATCTCTTCATATTTTTCTGTGCGTTGAATAAGTATCCTTATAGATTAGATTAAGTTATAAGAGTTGAAAATGATTATAGTTCAAAACATAATTAAAATATATACAATAAAAATTAAATGTAAACTTTAATAATAAAAAATAGATAAACTTGCTTTAGTTCGAAAATAAAATAGCTATCACCAGCTACTAAGCTGAATCAAGAGCGTAGCGACGACAATAAGTGTGCTAAATTCTTCGATTGTTTCCTTTTCAGTAAACTACTTTGGATCCCGGTGGAGGACATCGTTTCTCACATAGAAAAGAGTAGCCACTATGGTACACAGAACTTTATTTTGAAAAGTTTGAATTACTTTTAAATTTGAATTAGCTGCACTACCCCAGATTGAATGCCATACGTCCAGATATTACCTAAGTATTACCTTATAAATTAGCTATTTATTCTTCAGGCTTAGGCGGAGTCTTGACCTGAGGAGCCAGTATAGCTGCGCCAACTTTAATCTTAGCTAAGTTCTTTTTATTTTTACGTGATCTTTTCAAGTGCGCCTTTTGACAAATGTAATAACTGACTATATAAAGTGCAATTAAGTGCAATTTTTGAGCTTGAGAGTATATACTACTTGTACGGACTTTTCGGTATTGATACCAATGTTCCATTTCGTGAGCCACGATTTTAGAGCATTTAGAGCATCTGCCGTTTTCTGGAAGCATTAATAGGGTTACCATTTGATGCTAGCAGCGAGAATCGTTAGCATCTGCTGTATAAAGAATGTAGAGCACAGGAGCAAGTACACTGCCTTGAGGTACGCCAGCACAAACAGCTCTCAAATCCCACTCAGCAAACACTTCGGCTTTCTCTGTATTGGTCCTGCACCAATGGCCTTTGCTGTTTAAAATTAGTGGGCATCGAGATGTCGGCTTATTGTTTTGTCTAGTCCCATTCCAAAGATTGTTTACTGCATCTCCTAATTTAGCAGCAGTCAGAAACGCCAAATAATTATTAATTATTGTGTAAGAGAGCGCAACTAATTATCAATAAATATCGTGTTATCGAATATGTGACTTTTAGTTTATTTTGCGGTGGAACAAACCCGATTGCTAATCACACGCTCTGTTTTCAGCTTTTTGACAGCTAAGATTTCCTATTTCCTTAATGTTGCAAATTATACAAATTATTTTACTGATAAACTATATAAAATCCTAAAAAAAAATTATCAAATAAATATTATTGTTATCCTATATATTAAATACTCAAAAAAAAAAAAAAAATAATAATAATAATTAAAAAAAAGAGCAGCTCAACTTCTTGAACTACATAAGAAATCAATAAATATTCCTTTAAAATATTTATTATTATATATATATTTCCTTTAAAATATTTAGTTTCCAAAACATTTAACAGCACTTTTAACATAATTATATAATAAAAAATAAAACAAAAAAAAAAAAATATTTATGAAGGTCAATTCGACTTCCTAAACAAACTATCATTACCTTTTCTTTAAAATATTTAATTTTCAAAACTTTTAACATAATTAATTAAAAAAATAACATATTTATAACTATTCCTAATACAACATTTTTTTGTTATTTTTTTCTTTATTTTATTTACTACGTAAATTTCATTTAAATTATTTTTTGTCATTATTTATGTTCTCTTTTAAGGTAAGGTACGTGGTACATCTCAATGCAATCAAAGTTTTGCTAATTTACAATTATATTTTATTGTACATGTTATTTTTATTTTATAACTAAAACACCGTTAATTCGCTAGTTTTAAAAGTAAGTAACTTCAAATTTGTTTGGTTTTCACTGACAAAATTGTTTTTCATGTGAAAAACATAGTTTAATGACATACATACATAAATATATGTGAAAAATGTTAAACAAACAACACCTGAGGGTCTAGGAATATTTACGCTACGTTTGCACTAAAATCTATACCTTTTTATGTTTCAAGTTTAATAACACGGTTATGTATCCTATTTTACATATTTTTTTTATATAATATATACGTATGTATGTACTTAGCATTTCATGAGTATTTAATACAAATTTTTTTAAATGTAAAAATTTGTGAAAAAAATTGGTATAGAAAGTTTTTATTAATTAAATTAAAATTACTAAAATAAAATTAAATTTGTAAGGATAAATTTATTTATTAAAATAACGTAATTTTTGATTTTCAGAAAATTTGGTTTCTTCTCTCCTTTTGCAGTACCAATCTCACTTGAAATAGAAATGTATGTTACAACACTTATTTTTCAGTGTTTTTAGAGGCCATTGTGTTATCGCTTTCAAAGCAATATCTTCACAAAATGTTAAAAAATATTATAGTTAATTGAACCCAGTACTGTCTCTGGAGCAATAATATAATTACGTAGCAGCGTACACACACTTTTGTGAAGGAGTGCCGAGCTAAAGATTACCATCAGAATTTTACGAGTTCTCACACCTAAATTTAGATTTCTGTCTTATCAAAATAGAAAAGCAAAGCAGACAATTGTCTACAGCTGAATGAAGAAACAATAACTGTAATCAAATGAAATTCGGAAGTTCTTGGCGTTTTTTTTTTTATTTTCGCAGCAGTATCAACTTCAATACTAGCTGTCTTCGATTCGCCATTTCTCTGCTTGCTACGCTCTCTTGTCAAAAAAATGTCAATGTGTAAAAGCAACAACAAAGTTGCGTTTGATTCGTACAAGATTATGTGGGCATCTCGTTGGAGTAGTGTAGCCGCTGTCTTCAATGTTTCCAAGTTTTTTTTTGCATATTTTAAATCAGTTTTACTATTGTAAATATTATTATAGTTCATTTCGGCACACAATAGGGCACAAGTGCTGATCGATTGTTTGAGCATATTGTATAACTTGCTTGATACGGTTGTTGTTGTTGTGTCATAAAACATTCCTGAAGTAATTTCGAGGAATGATGAGTTGGCACTACTTGACCGGATAAAAATCGGGGTTCATACCGGTTACTTGGACAAAACTGTCGGGTGAACGGTTGATCGCTCCAACGCTTGGTAAATCGAAGACAGGTACAAATTGTACAAAGAAATATTTGCATTTAAGGGATCTGGTGTACTAACCACTCCACAAACATATATGTCTATAGGTACATAAATAAAAAAAAATGATGGTTTAGTTACACCATTTCGAACTCAAAAACGACGGAATAATTTTAATAAATTTATTTAGAGATATTTCCAGAAACTATCGAAGCTCATAGGATCTTGCAGTTGGTCGAGATAATCTAGCTGCAAAATTGTAAATTATTTAGACAGTAATGGGTTATTAGAACACTCATATGTACCATATATACAAGTACTTTATGGTATACGCTATTTCCCAAGTATATCATTTTGCAGTCTCCCACTAAAGCTTCAGTTTTCGCCCTAAAAAATATCTAATGTAAGGAAATATCCAAATTAAGATTTTTTTTATTGAAATGGAACGTAAATAAGTATACGTTTCCCATTTATTTTTGATGGAATTTTTTATCTTTTGCAATAAATTTTTTTCTTCTAAGGAAATGAGTTTACAACTCTGCAAAAATGGTATTTAAATACAAAATTGTCCGTTTTACAAAAAAAAAACTGAATAATTTTTCCACAAATATTATTTTAAAAGTTATAGGCAATTAAAATTATGTATCATATATAAATTATGTACTATATGCAGTTCTATATGTTTATATGCATACAGTACACCATGTCGTATGAGCAACATGGAATTCATATGAATGCTCAGTACATTGGATATATATTTTTAACTGCGTTTAGCTGTTAAATTAATGCTTTTATTGAAAAAGTAATGAAACATTTTTTGTAGAGCAGAAAATTTTGTACTAGAAAAACATTCTTTGAAAGTTGTAGGTGCTCTTGGGTAATGCAAAATATACAAAAATTCAATGCTATAGAGTACAAAGGAAGAGAAATATGACTTAGCTGCGGCTTAAATTCAAAATGAAGCGCTTGTTTAAGTTGTAGCCTTGTTTTAAAGGCGAAAACTGAAACTTAAAGGTTCCTCAAAAAGCAAAAAAAAACAAATTGGAAAATAATGGTTGCCGAAAATACCGTAATATATATGAGCTGCTGTCAGACAGTACTGCAGTCACTAATCGTTTCTCATATAAATAATAAAATATCACACAAAATATCATAATAACATAAATCAAATAAGTATTATATAACAAAATTCTTGGAAGTCTTTTTATGCCAACACGAACTCAGTGTTCAACAAAAAATATAAAAATAAAAATATTTAAAATTATTTTATTTTAGTTGTATTTACTACTTTCGTACATTGATTATTATATTACCTTCCTTATTATCCATACCGTTGCTTATTTGTTTTTTTTTTTAATAAACACGCATACACATACACAGTACATACATTCAGCATATGCTTGTATGTATGTATGTATGTTATGTAAGTAAGCGTATTTGCTGGGTGCACTTCGAAAATATACAAACATATACACATATTGTAAATACATATATATATTTAACCACTAATTTATCAATTCCTGATTTAATAATAATTAATTATGTCCTTTTTATAATCTCATCAAAGTGTTAATTTTCGGTTTGGTTTGGTTTGATTATCGGTGTATGCTAAACGCATTTGTATTTGTAATTTCCATTGCTTGTTGAGTGATTTCAATTATTTCGTAAATAATTGGAGCACGGTGCATTTGGGAGATTAGAGCAGCGAATGCGCGCAGTAGCGTCTGCAACAGTTGCTTTTCATCATGTTGTTTTTGTTATTTAGTTGCATTTAAGATTAGCAGTGTATCCTGTAAGCGGAAATAGAGAATTTTAATAAATAATAATGTGCAGCAGATTGAAATAAAAAATGCATAATTCCAATTAAGCTCAAGCTAATGCACATATACTTGTTTATATGTATTCCAAAATTATAACATATACACGTATATGTACATATGTATGTATGTATATAAATGCACGCAGTTTAGTCGCAAATAAGTCAAAGCTCACGTACACCTTGGTGTATATAAATAAATACACACTGCAATTTCAGCATAATTACTTTCAGGCAAACACTTCTACATATGTACATATGTACACTCCCGTTCATTGATTAGACTCCAACAATTTTGTCTATTCTATTTACTACCAGCCATTTTTGGTTAGCAAAAATATATTTCTCATAAAAATTCGAATCTTGTTCGAAAAAAAAAACTGCTGATAGCCGCTTGGTTGCGAAAATATAGCTGTATATTCGAAGACTACCATATACATTTCCATATGGACCAGTGGTGTATGATGATCACGTAGAGTTTCGGCATGGTCAATTCAACTCACTTTTAAGCATTATTTTGTAAAAAACCGGCGAATTGAAGTACATTTTTAATCCTCTAAAATTTAGCGTAGCTTCGAACTCGAATTTTCTTAAATAGGATGGTAGGTCATGCGATTTTGAAAATTTCCATATTTTTAGATTTGTTAAAGTTATATGAAGGAAGCGGACAGATTTTTAGACCGGACACCGTAAAAGGCTCGGACCGGAAATTAAAATATAACGGTTTTAAATTTCCGGTTTAGGAGTCCTACCGGAAGTAATAATTCGGAAACGGAAGTTTTCTTTGAACAGGAAGTTGTTTTGTTCTTAGCACTTATTAAACCTTATATCCGGTTCCGTTTATCATAGTAAACTATCCAATTCCGTCTTGAGCAAACTTTCGCTTTGGGTCAACTTCCGAAATATCACATAATACGTAAGCATGAAACGGTTATTTTACCATTTCCGGTTCTTGACAATTTCCGTTTCCGGTTCACAACTTCCGGAACACCACATAGACCGGAAGTATGAAACTGTTTTTCTCGTTTCCGGTTCTGGTCATATATCAGCATCCGGTTCTAAAATTCAATTTGACAGCAAAATCCATGATTTCCACCAGGTGACCAGCAGGATGTAGCAACCAACCGCCGAATGGAAAAGTGCTTATAACTGCTAAACTATTGCTGATAGAAAACTGGATGGCTTCCTATATTATTTTCTTGATTTACGCATAGAATAGCTGTATGTATAACCTATGAGACCCGACTGTCAAATTTTCAAAAAATCGATTTTTGGTTGTTTTTTTTTAGTATTTCGATAGTTTATAACTAACATACTAAAATTTCAAAAATATATCTTAAATAGTTTTTGAGTTACAGCCATTTTAAATGTAGCCGGCAAGTTCAATCAGCTCCATCCGTTTTCCCTAAATGCGCTAAGCCTGGAGACTAAGCACAGAATAACTGTTGTCAACAGGTACTTTGAGATCGGTAGGCTAACAAAAATTACGGTCTATAAATTTATCATAATTACCGCCCTATTATACGGTACAGAAACATGGACGATGAAAATTGTGTTGAGCAAGCAGTTGGAACATTCAAGAAAATTGTTGCAAGGTCCTTCGAGCCGTCCGAGTGAGTTTGAATATCGAGGAACCATGAACTGTGTAAGCTCTTCGGCAACATGGATAAGGTTAAGCGTATAAGAATACATTTGTCCATGTTGTTCGCATGAAAGATGTGCTCCTTCGAGACCCATTTGCTTTTTTTAACCTTCTTTGAATAGTAAGCTTAAATTATCATTGAATAACCAAAGTTTTTCATATAAACTTTTAAGTAATTGAATTTAAAATGCAGGTTATTAACTGCATATCAATATAAGTACGACTGCGTCTAACTTATTGACGCGTAGTGTACGTCTATATATACATAGGGGCATGTTTAATCCGCTACGCGCGGTACATTTCAATTAATGTGTTATTACACTGCTCGTTAAGCACAGGTTGTATGTGCAAACATATGCACATACTGAA
This sequence comes from Bactrocera zonata, assembly GCA_037783105.1. NCBI lineage: Eukaryota > Metazoa > Arthropoda > Insecta > Diptera > Tephritidae > Bactrocera > Bactrocera zonata. The sequence continues at coordinate 993,764 of JBAWJQ010005959.1, read as the reverse complement.
ATCCTTATATAAATATAATAAGTAAATACACATAAGCCACCACACACATACATACATATTCCTTTTACATGTGTAGGTGTTCTTTAAATTCCTCTAAATTTAGATTTAATTTGATTCACCCTACCGAAAACGTTCACCTGTTGCACGCCCATACAGAACACATACTCTCACTCTCGCCGCGCGAGCACACACCCAGAGCGCACCCAAGAGAATATGTAAATGCACAAGTTGCGGAACTGCATTTTTGATGTGCATGAATACGTACATACATACATATGTATGAAGTTGTGCATTTTCATTTCCAAGAACACATTTGCAAAATATGTATAATATGTGCGTAAATAACATCCCTGCATTCAAATCAACCAGTTATGAATTACTTTACAACTAGTAACATTCGGAAGAAAAGTTTAAGTTTAGGTCAGATATAATATAGTATACCAATTGCGCACTAGTTCAAAATGGTTATATACATACATAACTGTTTGGAAGTGAAGATATCTTGTCAAATAAAAAATGTTCCATGTAAGGATATGATTTTGAACGTTACGATTATATGACAGTAATATACTATGATGATTTAATATTGGCGGTTCCGACAATGAACAGCTCCCGATTGATATCTCAAAAGCTTGTGCCAAGAAGTGAAGCCGCTCGACCTTCTCAAGCGCCATCGCTTCGCTTTGGGCTCTAGAAAAGTTCTAAGAAAATCTAATCCTTTCAAGTCGAATTTCGTTCAGTGATATGACTCTTTTCAGGTTCAATGGGCATATAAACAAGCAAAATTGCCGCATTTGAAACGAAGAGCAACTTGAAGAGCTTCAAGAGCTGCCATTTCATCCAAAAAAAAACTACGGTTTGGTGTGCTTTGTGGGCCGGTGGAATCATCAGTCCATATTTCTTCAAAAATGTTGCAGGTGAGGTCACTTCTCAAATAACGCATCAAACAATATATTTATAAAGACTATTTCGGTGGCAGATAATTTTACGTTTCCGGTCGGTCAATTGGCCACCAAGATCGTGTGATATCACACCATTAGACTTGATCCTGTGGATATATGTAAAGTCTTAAGTCCATGTGGACAATCCCGCTTTGATTTAGGCCTTGGAGCAAAACATCACGCGTGTCATTCGCCAGTTATCAGTTGAAATGCTGAAACGAGTCATCGAAAATCGGAATCAACGGATGGATCTTTTGAGACGTAGCAGCGGCAAAAAGTTGAAAGAGGTAATTTCCAAAAAATCATTGTCAAAACATGTTCTTTCGAATAATAATAAACATGCCCTATTTAATTTGAAGTTTCTGTCTGATGGGTTGAGTCGTTTTGTCTGCCCGTCCATTTGTCTGTGCATATGCAAACCAGTCTCATAGTTTTCGATATCTGTCTGAAAGTTTTGGCAAGCTCTTTCCTACCGAAGGAGTTACTTATTTGTAGGAACTACATTAGGTATTATTTATATAACTCTGAAAGCATTGAAATCAATGAAAACTAGGCATTTGAATGTCGGTGCATTCAATTGAGATGGCCAAATACCAAACGGCTGCCGAGGACGGTGAGGTATTTAGGCTCGTCTCAGCTAGGAAGTTTTCTTCTTCTTCTTTACTGGCGTAGAAATCGCTTACGTGGTAGAGCCGAGTTAACAACAACGTGCCATTGGTTTCTTCTTTTTGCAAGGTTGCACCAATTGGAGATTCCAAGCGAAGCCAGGTCCTTCTCCACTTGGTCCTTCCAAATGAGTGGAGGTCTGCCTCTTTCTCTGATTCCGCCGGCGGGTACTGCGTCGAATACTTTCAGAGCTGGAGTGTTTTCGTCCATTGATATTCGCCGTCGCCCTCTGCGGTCTTTGTATGGCGGAGTGCTCTAGAAAAGGCCACTAAGGCCGGTACTCATTAGCATGTGTGGTCTACTCCTACTATAGCAGTTAATGCCATTTTGCATTTTCCAGAAGATGTATGGCCGCGAAAGTTGCCATCATACTCAGATAATCTGGGTTTCTAAGGGAACACATGTCTGAACATTCGTAAATCGGATCTTTTGGTTCAAGGAGTCACCAAACCAAACTATGGCGGGTTTTTCTCTGCTCACAAACCTAGTGGAAGTTTGCTGGAGGAGTAGGTGTAGAAGAGGAAAAGTTCTCTATAAATTTCAGTTTTAGACTTCCTGACTATTGCAGTGTTTTTAAGCCGAGGTTCCTGCTTTGCGGACCGCAGTCGCCTTCAGCGAAGTAACTACTAGCCTTGATCGTAAAACCGTGCTTTTATGGTTGGTTAAAGATTGCCTAACCTCGTTATCAATGGCATCGAATTATCTTGTGATAAGACTAGTAGGGAAACCTGACTACAGCGGAATCGCAAGTAACTGTAAAGCTAAAAAGCTAGTAAGATAAAGCACTATACCACTATATTGCTGGGCTTCGCGCGAGCTTGTTGCAAGATCCTTTTGGCCCAAGGATCGATCGAAAGTGATCCAGTTACCCGCAGTAAGGCTAGCTTCTCTCTTGATTATTCCGCGTTTCAAAGATCAATTCATAAACACTTTGGAGCTCGCACTTTTAGATATCCCACCAAACTGGTGGGAATAGAAATTAAACGCCTGTGCAAATTTGTATTGCCCCCAGGCGCTTTCTTGACATATAAGATCTAAGTACGTGCCCTAGATTAGCCAACAAACTATCTGCCTTTGAAGTAAAATTTCATATATCAAACTAAACCTCGTTCTCTGTTCAGTTCTCACACTGGGTATGCCCGAATATAGGAATATTGTTTTACATACATGCATACAAACATATCTACGCATGGTTAAATGAGCATGTGCACCTTTTGTGTGCCGTTGTTTGTGCCAATTTCCTTCCGTTTACCACGGAAAGTGGAAATGCGCTAGGAAAGCCATTGTTGTTGCTGACATTTTGTTGCGCTTTCTGGTTTTTATACACTTGCAGTTCGTCACCACTCGCTTTCTGCTTTCCTTTCTTGTTTGGCTCTACCACCAAGCAATTTGCTACTTTTTGTAAATTTTTAATTTTTCCTTATTTTTTTTGCGCTTGTAAGCGCTCCTTGCATTCATTTTCTGTGTATGCTCGTTCGTGGGTTTTGTGCTGCGCCCCCCTTATGTTTTTGTTCGCATCGTGTGCTCGTATTTTGTTGCTTAAGTTTGGCTCTTTATTATTAAAATAAAAGTCATAGATGTGCTTTAACAGCAAAAGTTCATGGCAATGCACCGTTACGTGAAAGTGCATTTCATTACATACATTAAAAACGCATTTTCCTTGCACCCTCTTTATATGGTAGAATTTAATACGATTTAAGTGCGGCGTTAAAGCAGCTTTACTTTACTTCAGCTTTTCTATTGTTGGAACCCTTATGCGATAATCGGTAATTAATTCTTATATGGAAATAATTTAGCTTCACTTCTATACTGTTAATTTCTAGTATGCAGTTTGGGGGCGAAAATGTAAGCTCACAATAATCATCTAACGGTATTTGTGTATACTAGCACTTATACGCAGTTACAATTACTTAAACGGAGCTTGCGGAGAAATATTTTTCAGGAAACTATTTTATAATCGAAGGAAAAGCTTACATGTCATTTTTATGGAGCCACTTTTAGTTTGATTATTTTAGTCAGGGGAAAGTCGGAAGTATTGATTGGAAATAAAGCGGGATATTTTAGGAGGAACTGTGGATCACCAAACCATATTGAATTGTTCACGTAACATCCCCGAGTCACTTCATCAGCAGGATTTTATTTCTTTTGCACATGCCGCCAATGTACATTGTCAGCCAAGTCTTAAACTTCAAACACTTTATATGGAGAAGTCACATATTGAACAATATATTGACCTTAACCTCATCCCAACCTAGCTTCTGAATCCAAAACTCTTTTTAATCCAAGAGGATCGAATAAGCGAGCTCACATTTACATGTTGTTTCGTTTGGTGGCTCACATAGTATTAAAACTAGGGTCCAAAATAAATCGAAACAAATTCTCTTTTGGTAACCAATGTCTTCCTAGTGCTTTAATAAAGGGTGGGCCATCTAACGTTTTAAATTTGAATTATCTATACGTCTAATACCATTCGGAAAGTGACAGATATTCAGTAAAAAGTCTAAAATTTACGAAATGGGTCGCTATTCACTAGAAAAAATATTGAAAAAAAACCGAGGATGGTGAATTTTACCGAAAAATCATCTTTCGGACGAGGCTCATTTCCACCTCGATGGTTACGTTAACAAGCAGAATTGTCGCAATTAGGGAACAGGACGCCGCGCCGCTATGTGCCATACAGCAAACGCTACACTCAATCTTTTACGCCCTATCTGTGAATTGGCCTCCCAGTAACCGCGATTTAACTCCGTTGGACTATTTTCTGTGGGGAGTTGTTAAAGATAAATGTTACGCCAACCATCCAGAAACAATTCAAGATCTAAAGTACGAGATTCAAGCTGCTATAGCTGCCATAAGGCCTGAAACCATCGAGAAAGTACTCCAAAATTGGGTGGGTCGGATAAGTTACTGTAAACTCAGCCGTGGTGGTCATTTGTCCGAAATTGTTTTCCACAAATAAATTTCATAAAGCAACCTTTTAAATAAATGTTAGACCTTTGAAAAATATCAAGCCGTTTTTTTATTGACTTTTTAAATTTAAAATTTTATATGGCCCACCCTATAGAATTTCGTCTTGTTAATGTGGTTCCGGTCAAGTTGAATTTTTTTTATCTCACTAAAATATCTTGAGATTTGAAATTTTAAAATCCTGTTAATAAATAATCAACATAAAAGTCACTTTTCATGGCCCACGAACCTAGTGGGTACTCACGGTGTTAAGTCGAAAATATTTTATTTGCACTGAAGGATGCTCTCCCCCCACAATGAGCTGACAATTTTTATCTTCTTCGTGCAAACTTATTTGGAGGCATATTTTAGTGATATCTGTTGTTAAAGCTTACTAATGTAAGCGAAACCGAAGAAGTATTGAGCACAATTCTTCTTGAATGGTTGGACCTACCAGCAAATGTTCATTAAATGCAATTTCAGAAGAAGTACGATTCGAATCAAACAAATAATACGCAATGCTGTTGGTGTGCTCCCAGACCTCCTTAATACAATGCGGAATGAAGTAGTGTGGCTGACTCGAGATCTTATTATTTGTTGGGCTCATGTCACTTAGTTAGGTTAAGTTAGATCAGGTTACGAGGTTGATGCTAAGGGATCTCACTTGGACAGCTTGTAACGCTATTTCGTTGTGTTACTTAAACAAAGTCCTACATAGACATATACTAAATCATAAGACCAGTTAGCGAGCTCAGCGTTCTGTCTTCAGAGTGAATGCTCACCTCCCTAAAAGAGGCTGCATTCGTAGTATTATGCCTACCGCCACTTTGTTAGATGTAATATCTGTTTGAAAAGCAATACACTGGTCCGGTAGCCTATAGCTAAGATTTACGGAGAGCTCCATAAGAAAACTCTCTCTCCTTCTTCTTCAAAAGAGTTTTTACAAGCCGGCTGATGCAGATGTCGTCAGATAATTATATGTAATCACAACTTCACGGTCAAAAAATTTCCTATAATTTTTTCTAAATAACAATTCTTTACAGCGCTTTATTCATTTTGCGTTATTTAATATAAATATCTTGCTAACAAATTGATCCAGGTCAATATTTAAGTATTATCACCAGCACCATTAAATTATCGATTTATTTTTCTACAAAAATCCTTTTGAAATACTTTAAGTACATTAAGAAATCATTAGTAACTGAATTTATGTTATTTCACATAAAATTTTTATGAATTTGTAGATAAATCCACCCTCCAAACATATGAGAAGATTTATGCATATTGAACTTTGCCCAAGTTGATTTATTTTTTGCAAAATCCTACTAATACTTTAGGTTTTGCTTCAAAATAATGTAAAAAAGATATTTATTTTCAATTTAAACCGTTACTAAATCAATGTACTTTTTCTAAGCATTTTATTCATAAGTGATATTTTGATGTTTTGCAATCAATTTTTTTACCTTTAACCTAAAGCTTTAACAAAGCGCTATTCTGATACAAAATTTTCCTCTCCACAAAAAAGTTCTTAAAAATTTTTTTCATACAAACATTCCTTTAAATCGCTCATTTGCTGCAAGACCGGCATAAATCAAAAAACGTGATTTTTGAGTTAATGATGCAGAATTGTTCGTTATATCATACTTCATGTTGAGTGAAAAAATCATATGAATACCTCTTATATGCTCCGCTTAAGAAGATAATATATTTCCTGTTTTCCGTGTAAGGTTATAGTCAATTGAAAACTTTAAACGCGTTTTCTGGCAAATCGATTTTTTTGACTTATGCCGGTCTTACAGCAAATGAGCGAAATGTTGTACGCAGTTAAAATTAAGCATCAAATGTACTGTGGTTAAATAGTACACCAGGTCGTATGAGCAACACAGAGTGTACCAAATAAATCGCTTGTATGAATGCTCAGGTCATTTGATATATGACTTTGACTGTACATATATTATTTTTAAAAGCATGTTTTTATTGAAAAAATCTATAATTTTTTTTTTTTTTGTAAAACAGGAAATTTAATATCAGAATATCAGTTTTACAAAGTTTTGGACTTACTTTCTTTGTGCAAAATACTCCAAAATCGCATTTTATGTTTATTGGTAAAAAAATGTTTAGGGCATATTTTAAATTGAAAATATATAGTTTCCGTTAGATACTTATTTTTAGTACAAAATCGGGAATATCAGCAAAAAACAATAAACTTTGGGAATTTGCTTGTATGTGTCTATATACATATATGAAAAAAATATATATTTATGTATGCTTGGATGTATTTATATATTGGCAAACACGTATATTCAGGAACCAAATAGTAATTCCAAAAACGTATACTGCTAACGTGAATATAAATTACTACGTTGTGGTTATAAAAAGTCCAAACTGATTCACTGAGTTTTAAACTATTTTTGTGCACATTCATACATATTTACCAATGCAAATGGTACAGCACAAAGTCCTACAACAAACAGGTCAACATTTGTTCCAACTGATAAAGCTTTCAACACGGTGTATTATTAGATATTGCGGTTTGGCTGTATTTAGCACAAACCGCTGTCACTTTTGTTACACACATATTGTGTGACTTATGTACATACATATGTATGTAGGTTGGTTATCTGGAGTGAAATGTAATTTTGAACATGCTACGTTCGTTCTATACTTCACTCAATCCATGTGCTATACTGTACTTTATACTGACTGCATATAAACACATAAACACATACACGCTATTCTAACTTTAAGAGTGCATATAGTATTTCCTAGCGGAATAGCTGTCAAACTAGCTGTCAAACCAGCTATCAAGTTCATAGTGATATTTATATTTGACATTTATGCTCAATATATTTTGCTAAATTATTATGAATTTATATTTCTGCTGATTTAATTTGTAAAATGTTTACTCACGGACCCTATTCTGTCCATTTGACCTGATCAATGAGCAGCCAACAAAAAATTGTAGCAAAAACTTAAAACCCTACGTTAGTGCATTTTAAAGCAGATGATTATTCATACAGTTATTTTCGCCATTTCCTGCATGGAAATAGTGATAAACACACACATTTATACACATGTATAAATGTATGAATGTATCAATGTACGAGTATAAAATGTGAAGGAATGCAGAAATAATATCAACAGTGGTAATATGAGCGCAGGAGAAAAATAAAAAACGTTCAACCAGTTGCAGCAACTCATGTAAACATTCCTTGATTTTGAAATGTAAATATATAAAAGCACATCTGCTGCCTACATTACATATATCTACATACATATGCATGCTATATTATATATATTATTCAAGGAAATTGTAGTAATTTTTCGCAGCCACTGGGGAAGGCCAAGGACATGGCCTAGTAGCTGTAACTATCTGCGAATGCACAAATGTATATATGTGCAACCATCGAGGCAGCTACTTCGCCTTATTTTCTAAATCGTACACAAGCACGTATGAGCAACTTATTGTGGAGCATTTGCAATAAAATCAACTAATGACATGTCATAAGTTTGAGTAATAATTTTTTATTCTAATAATGCATGCTGACTTTTTTGCCTTGTGGGAAATATTCTTTTACTCTCATTAATACAAAAATATATTAGTAAAGCATTTTTATGGAAAAAATTAGTTGTGAAGTTTAAATCTTTATAATTAAATTACGAGGTGTGTTCAAAAAGTATCGCGAATCGTAACTGACAGTTTTCTTCGATTGCGGGGGCGTGGTGCATCATGAGTTCTTGCCACAGGGAAGAACGGTCAATAAGGAATATTTGTAGAAGAACAAAAATTGGCTTTTGCACCACGATGACGCCCCTGCTCACGCACATCGTTGCTTGTGCGCGACTTTTTGGCCAAAAAGTACAAACTAATGATGCCGCAGCCACCGTATTCCCCAGATCTGGCCCCCTGTGACTTTTTCTTGTTCCCTAAACTGAAGAGGCCCATGAAAGGACGACGTTACGCTACTCTTGACGAGATAAAGACGGCATCGAAGGAGGAGGAGTTGAAGAAGATAAAAAAAATGATTTTTTGAAGTGCTTCGAAGATTGGAAAAACCGTTAGCACAAGTGTATAATATCTCATGGGGATTACTTTGAAGGGAACAAAATAGATATTAATGAATAAATAAATAATTTTTGAAAAAACACAAAATTCGCGATACTTTTTGAACACACCTCGTACGTGTCACGTTGTTTGTCTGCGATGAACTCCTAAGCTATTGGACCGATTTTAGTGAAATTTAACACACTGTGTCCAGTTTGAACCAACTTATAAGAAAGGATAGTAAAAACAATTCATAAATAAAAAATACAGTGAAAGCTCTATTAAAAGGATGGTCTATTAAGTGATCTACTAACCGGACAACTCTATCCAGGCCGGGTTCCTCTAAAAAACGTAATTTTTTTCAATAAATTTTATTACGAATTGTTGAGTAATCAATTTTTTTACATATGAAAGTACATATATTAGATTACTTGAAAACATTTTTTTTTTTTTTTTTCAAAATAGCAGTCCTGAAAATGGCTGCTGAAACTCATCCGATCGTAGATGGATGACATCATTTCTTGGAAAAGAATTATCAGAAAGCAAAAAACAAAACGGTTTCATGTTCTGTATCGAATTAGCTACATATGGCCTGAACTAGAATGAAACATTTTCAATTAAAAAAAAAAATGCCGGACTTTTGAATTTTTTCAACCCTTTTTTCACTTATAATTGCTTATAACTTTTTTAAATAATAATGAATTTTTCTGGTTCTGCTTCAGGCCATAGCCAGACATCTAAAGGCCATAGCCAGACATCTAAAGAGTAAAATGCCGTTTGGTTCATATCGATAAGTGTAATAGTTTTGAAATGAGAAAGTCATCCATGCGAAAAAACATGGTTCGGAGAAAAATCAGTTTAAACCAAAGGCACGCAGTAGCTGCCGCTACCGAAGGCGTTCGAGCGGACGATTTTATACCTGCTTCTCGGTCTTTCTGACCTTCGGGGCGAATTCCATACTATTTCTACGAGTATACAGTAGCAATTTATGAAAAAACTTTCGATTTTTTCAAAATTGTTTAGAGGAACCTGGCCTTAACTAGACAGAAAGGCTGGTAACCAGACATTGAGAAAGCAGCCTTAAATTCGTTATTTATTCCAATGAATTTGTTTGAACGTATTCAAAATTAAACGTTTTTGCCTTTATTCGTAAATATTCACTGTATTGAATAGTTTATTTTAGAAATAATTATATAACAGCAACTCGTGGCTGGATTCCTAGTAGTTTTATAGTGAATGTAACAGCCGCAATAAAAACTTTGAATTTTTAAGTTCATCTTTAAAATGGCTTGAAAATAATTATTGCTTGAACATAAAAATATAAAGAAATGAAGGAAAACCTAGTAGAATGCATATGCTTTCTTGGCTTCAATAGCTTTTCGTAGGCGACTTGGTACTGAAGCCACTAAATTTAGATAAATCTCTGTACATAACTTTTCCCAAAGAAAGGTTATCTCAGAATTTGTTTTCTCTCCGATTTTATTTCGGAAAACTGTTCTTTTGCATTTTACGAAAGACCATGCACTTTGTTTATTTATTTAAAATGAGAGATTATACCAAGAAGTGCTTTCGTTTGCCCATTGAACGCTACTCCATTAACCTCTTGACCGCCAAATACGCTTTGCAGCAGATTAAGGCTTCAGAGAATTATTACATCTAAATTTCCATAGAAATGCGGTCTTCACTAGCGTTGTTCCGCGCTTACCACCAGATCTCATTAAGTTCTTTACGTCAGTATGATTTTTAAGCTTATTAATGTTATAATGGGCAGCTAAAATAACAAATATAGAAAAGGCAGAAACATGGATGAAAAGAAAGCGTGCTAATACTTTATAGAAGGCCCTTTTATATGATTTGAAAATGAGTCACCTAGGACTCTGCCGATGCACATTTCCTTATAACCGTATTTTACACAAGTACAAAATAAAGTTCGAATGGTAAAATATTAAACTACATAAGCAACTTAACAACTTTTTGTTAGTTGTTCACCACTGCGTATGAGTGACTTAAAGCACATGCTTAGAGTACATGCCACAAACGTTAGATAATATTTTTTAAAGGTAATTTTTATGTTAGCAAACAAGTTTGTTCACAAAAATAATGAGTCTGAATTACTCTAACATTATTACAACGATAATGTTGTTAGGCTAATTTTAGTATTGTAAAGCATCTTGGCTCGTTTGTTTGAGAAACATGGCATATGTATGTTAACATATTTGTCAATGTTAATTAATCATTAATTAGGGTGGCAAGATCTAAAGGCGTGGAAATTGTTATATGCTTTTTCTAAAGATGACAGATAAAAATATTCGTTGAAACCAGGATAAAAATATGTCTCGATAGTTAAAGCGACTGCCATTTGCGAAGACTTTTTCGGAAGGAGTGCTCTGCAATGGTAAACGACGCGAAAACTGAAGATGGAATTGGTGCTAGAATAGTGGCAATAAAACTTTCTCAGTTTTTCAAGCGAAAGTCTACGCTGACAGTAGCGGTTTTCTTCATTGAGAGCTCTTACACATAACGAGAGGCGCTACGGATACGGCACGTAGATATCGCTCTGACAGCAAATTCTAGATGCCTTGTGAAACTATTTCTGGGAGAGTGCAAACGTATGTACTAATAGACAAGCAAGCATATGAAAACCAACGTTTGGTTTTAGGCGCCAGAAAAATACTTTTATGTTATTTATTAATTACATTATGTCTTAAAATTAAGAAAATTTGCTTAGGCATTAGTACGAAGAGCAATAAAATTTGAAAACAACGTGGCCAATGTCGATTTTTCGAATAGATTATTGTTAAATAAAATTATACTACTGTGGGTAAAATATAGTAAGACATTTTAATTTTTATTTTGTGGGAAAACCCAATCGTCGAAATACTTTTTTCAAGGTTGGTATGCTTGTCATTGACATCTGTTATTGCGAACAGATTATATCAAAATAATCATTAGTGTTTAATATAGGCTCGTCTTTCTGAAGTACATAAAGTGCTTTCGGACATTTTAATGATAAGTGAAATTATTCAACAAAGAAGTTCCATTAAATTTTGTGTGCGGAATCAAATCGTATAGTTTAGAATGTTGGAGAAGGCCTTCGGTGATAATTGTTTGTCGCGAACAACTGTTTTTCATTGGTACAAATTATTCAATAGGGTCGAGAAAGCGTTGACGACGAACCTCATCCCGGACGGACACCAACATCAACTGATGATCAAAACGTCAATAAAATAAAGTAATTGGTGCATGAGAATCGAGGATTAACCTTCGGAGATCTTACTGGCATCGTTAGAATATCGGAAGAATCAGTGAAAACCATTTTGAAAAATCATTTGAGCCTAAGAAAAGTGAAAGAACGATTGATTAAAAAATCACTCACTCTTTTCGAAAAACAGCGTCGCATTAACGTTTGTGAAACAATGTTTTCGGACTACCAGGAGGCATGAAACGTATTATTACTGGCGATAAATCTTGGATTTATGCTTATGACCCGGAAAAATACGATCAATCGATCGAATATCGTGGTAAAGGTGAGCCGAAGTCGAAAAAATTACGTTAAAACAGGTAAGAAATCAAAGTTATGTTGAGAGTTTTCTTCGATTACGAGGTGTGGTGCACTCCGAATTCCTTCCGATGGGTCAAAGGAACACAATTTGAGTGTTATACGTCGTTTGCGCGAAGCTTTTCGTAAAAAGAGGGCGGAATTATGGGCCGACTACTTTTAGTTTTTGAACAACGATAATGCACAGTCGCATACTGCATTGATTCTTCGTGAGTTTTTTGTCAAATCACCGTATTCACTTTATTCAGCTCTATGTGACCTCTTGCTATTCAGCAAATTCAAACGACTACTCCGGTGAAACCGTTTTGAATCAATTGATGGCATTAAACGTGAATCGTAAAGGGCATTGGAGGGTAAAGGGTATTCCGGAAATTGTCTTTAACAACTGTTTCGGGTTTTAGAAAAAACTTTGGAGTGTATTGGAGCCGGGGAAGGCATAGATTTTGAAGAATAAATTACGAACTTTAAAATGATGAACAAAGTCTTGAATTTTTCTGCTCAAAAGTCAAGAAAAGATTCACAAATTGCAGTTTATAATATTTAAATGATATAAAAATTTGTATGTCATGCAATATTTACTTACTCACATTAATTGTTGTTGTTTGTCAAACCATTGAAATGTTTTAGTTGTATTGAGGTTGTTCATTATTCGCTGGTTTATGCACCCGTTGCTCTCTGTCACGTCTTAGAACTCTCCCTGAATATGTGAGAATTTTCCAGTAATAATTCAGGCACTGCTTATACACCACTCTTGACTTTGCAAACAATAGAAATCGAGTAAACTGAAAATATAAAGTAATTTCTTTTTCTCTCCAACGTCCCCCCTTCGGCTGACCTTTGGCAAATTTGTGCCCCGCACAGCGTCAATGTTGTTGCCATTAAACACATATGTAGCTGCACAAATAGCTAGCAAATCGATGGACTTGTGACTCTCGTGCAAGTGACCTCGCAACCATTTGGGAATACGGAAATGTTGATGATTGCTTCCACATTTTGCTACCAAATTGAGCTAGACCGTATTGTTGACACACGCTGTGCACTGTTGACATTTCCGGTTGGCCACTGCTGCTCGGTTGACTTCTAAACCGACCATAGGCACAGCCACCATACGTGCCACATACACAATGTGCGCTACAATCTGGCTGTTGCACTGTTGGAGTCACACAAGTCGCGCCTTGACGCCGGTTCAACAGTCCAGCGATTGCCAGCAGAGCAATGCGCCAAAACGTGAAACTAAATTGCTGTGCCATGATGTTGATGATCCATTACTGCCGGTTGCCGTTGTCGCTGCTGTTGTTGTTTCAGCTGTTGCACCCTCCAAACTGCCCGTTACTGTTTTTTGCTTTTTGCTATTGCCGCTGCACTTCTGCTTAATTGTGTTGCTGCTAATTTGACTAACATTTTTCTCATCTTGCTTGTTGCTCTTGTTGTTGCTGCCATTGCTGCCATTGATGTCGATGATGTTATTAGTTTTGAGCATAATGGTCGTGGGCCGATTGGTGGGGTAGGGGGACGTTGTTATAATTTATGTTTGCACCGGCACATTATTCTCAGTCTCCTGCAGTACGGGTGCCGTCCACACACCACTGCCGGCACGTTTTCGTGTCTGCACAATGCCATCCATTATGTCCAGTTGTAAATTGTGGATACTGCCTCGATGATCGGTTAGTGGTGGTCCTTGAATAATACTGCCACGTCGGCTGCCACCGCTATGGAAAGAGAGAGAGAGAGCATTACGAATAGTTAAAGAAAGTCGCAAATCAGAGAATAGCAATATTAATGATCTCCAAGCTCAATCTTAAACATAAAAAAGGAATACTCAAAAATCCTACAGAAGACTATATATAAATCTTTATCACATCCTTCTGTTTGGTCCCCGAAAATATGGCCTTCGATTTGAATTAAAGTAAAGTCCATTAAGGGATTCCCTGCCGAGCGACTTCTTCAAGCTGGAGAAAATAGTTCGAGGTGCAAAACTGAATCAAGATGGTACAATCTTCTATAAGAGTGTACAGCTGCTGTCGAACCCCGATGATATTTTTATCATTGGCCTCAAAAACCGTTCCGTTAGTTCTGCTTTATCCAGACTGGATAAGGAACGAGAGCAACGAAATATCTTAGATGATTCCATCTATCTTGGAACCAGCAGTAACACCAACAACAACGCCAGCCTCGAAATCCATCGCAGAATAACTCTTGCCAACAGGTGTTTCTGCGGACTGAGTAAGCTCAAGCTCTACAAGTCACTCACCATCCTCGTCCTGCTATATGATGCAGAGGCATGGACGATGGCAACATCAGAAGAGTCGGCTATACGAGTTTTCGAGAGAAAGGTTCTGGGAAAGATTTATGGTTCTTTGCGCATTCACAATGCCGAATACTCCAGTCGATGGAACGATGAACTGTGCGTGATATACGACGACATTGACATAGTTCCGCGATTTAAGAAACAGGGGCTACGTTGGCTAGGTCATGTCGCCCAATTTGATGAAAACACTTCAGCTCTGAAAGGATTCGACGCAGTACCCGCCGGTGAAAGGAAGAAGAAGACCTGCACTTCGTTAGAAAGACCAATTGGAGAGGGACCTGGCTACACTTGGAATCTCCAATTGGGGCCAAATGGCGAAAATGAAGAACGACTGGCCCGTCGACTGGTGTTGACAACTCGGATTTAACCGCGTAAGCTGTATCTACGCCAATAAAGAAGAAGAAGTCGGTTGGAATCAAGGGAAATATGAAAAAACTTTCTATTAGTAAAGTCCTGCTTTTAAATGAGATGTGTTATAAGCCGTAGTCATTTTCTAAAACTTCTACGCTTTTCATCGAGTCTTTAGGACCCTAATACGAAATTTAGCTTAAGTTTCGTTCCAAACGAAATAAGTTAATCAAATATTCAACATTTGTTATACCACAACAACTATGAAATTAATTCCCATATAAGTCAACCGGCGATTAATGACACTACACTTGCTTTTTGTACTCACCCGAGCGGCATGCCTGTTAGCGACTCCCGTCGATTGCGACCGAACAATGTCGGTGGTACGGCAGAAATTGTAACAACCGAATGTCGGCGGCCACCCGCGGCGGGATTTGCTTTCTGCGACAATGTTGCCAGAAACTCCACTTCTTTCGGACTAAGCCCACCATTTTCGCCGCCCACCTCCGACAAGCGACGCACCTGACTGGCTGTTATACCCTCGGTGATTTGCAGTGATGGCAAAGAATGTTTGCGTCGCTGTTGCATGTCCGGAAATGGGCATAACAAATACGGATTGACGGGCGAGTCGGGCTCAGAATCGTCGCTTGTGGACTTGCGTGTGCCACCTGCGGTATCAACACCACCGGCTGCGCCTTCCGCCTCCCCACCATCCTCGACGGTATTTGTCTCCTCCACAACAATGAGCGGCTCTTGAGTGCTCAAACTGAAGACGGGCGTAAATGAGGAGCGACGCATTGCAGCGGTGGGAATTACAGCGGCAGCAGAGGTGGAGGCGGAAGTGGAGGCGGAGGCGGACGCTGCCGGGTGCTCAATGGTGCTGATGGTGGAAATGGTGGCGGTGTTAAGGGCAGCAATGATTAAACTGGTTTGCGTACGCGAGCGTATGCGTCGTTTACGGCAGGGTGATGCGTTTGCGGGAAGCTCCTCTGCACAGTTTTGAAAGCTGTCGATTAGTTGGCGTCCTTGTTGTCTAGTTCGCTTTTAACTGAAATGAAGTAAAGTTGCAATTGATAAGTGATTGTGGAATGAAAGAAGACCTTAGAGTAGATCTCTGAATAATATATACAAATAAAATAAAATATGTAAATATGTATTTTTAAATACACTTGAACTCTTTTTTACATGGTTAACTGGGACAATAAATAACCCGGATGAAAAAGAATTTCCTTTATAACACCTAAAGTCTCCTCAAATCCTTTTATTTCGCAAAAGACAGAATATTTTCGTCCATCTTAATAAACTCACAGCCACTACAGTACTCAAGAAATACTTCAAAACCAACAAAACATTTTTTGCTGTCGGAAATTAATTGCTTCCGTAAAATAGATTACGCCCTTCGTTTAAGTGCCATTCCTGCGCTAATTAGTTTACGTTAGCTGTCTCCGTTTTCGTCAGCATTTCCTATTTGCCGCGTTACAGGAACTCGACAAATTGCCTTTAATTGTTTGGTACGTCGCTCTTCCGACTGTTCTACCATAAAATGAGAAAAGCATAACAACTTTGTTTCAAGCAAAATTTTGTTGCATTTCACAAATACGAGTATTACTCTCCTTAAGAGAATGGAAAAATACAAAGACATTTTGTAAGCAGTACAAAGTAGAAAGAAGATAAAGAAAGTACCAATATTTAAGGTTAAGTCTTTTGAAATTTATCTTAGATATCTGAGTTTTAAAAAAGAAAGAAGTTACAGCAATGAGCTCATGAAGGCTATTAATATACAACAACAGTCGAGTGTTTTACGTGGGATCCTACCTACAAAGGTTTAACTCCACGGTGCTCAGAATCACAACGGATCAATACAATGCGTCGATCAGCGCCCTGAAAACCGGGTAACCATTTGCAGTACCAATCGGCAGTGTGGCATGGACACACTAACCACCTTGGTAGGGTTCGAGGCCCATCTAAAACCTCTTCCGTACTATGTGCACGGCGCCAGGTTGCAATGCAACTCCACATTTGAACTGACAAAGTCAGTTCTTCCCGCGATTTGGGTTTTAACCACAGCCACCACGAATCTCCACAAAGGGCCAAACCCAATGAGCAGATTGGAGTTTTACCTCCAAGGGCATTACTGCTCCCCGTGGCACCAGGTTAAAGTCTCTGGTAAGACCTTGTAACCGAAGTTACTACCAGTTGAGTTTCCACACAACTCTGGACTGGCGGCCAGGATCTTAGTCGCCTCTTACGACAGGCATACCTTTCCGCGGGTGTATTCGGTTCCCCCCTGCACCAAGGGGGTCCCCCCTACCCGCAGGGGGAACTATTAATATACAATAGATGAATCTACTCTGCAGTGAATTGAAAACATCTCGAGACATTATCTTGGATCTGATTTCAGTGGTATTATTATTATTTGCCGCCTCAGCTGATTTCTTCAGAGATTGTGCCGTTGCTTTGAACAGGAATCCAAGCAATTTTACATAACCTAAAAGTTATCCATACAGGGACTTGAGTTTGGTCGGTCAACGTCCGATGTGCTTAACGACTGACGACAACCTTACCGCACGCGCTCAAAAGCACAGCGGATCAAATCAATGCGTTCACAAGCGCCCTGAAAATTCCAGACATTTTCAGTACCAATTGACAGTATGGAATGGACTCACTAACCACCTTGGCAGGGTTCAAGGCCATCTAAAACTTTTGCCGTACTTTGCGTCCGGCACCCTGTTGCAATGCAACTCCACACTCAACTGACCATGTGTCAATTATTCCCACGATACTTCCGTATGAGCTCTAAGGCAGAGCCGCTCAAAATAATGCGCAATTTTTCATGCCTATACTCGGAGTATAGGCAAGCAAATGCAGTCGAAGCATGTACGCTATGACGCTAATTTTGCCAGCGTCGAAAATACACTCGAAATACAGGAATTCAGTTTCGAATAAGCATATAGAGGACTTAATGAGAATCAAAACTTACGATCTTGAAGTCGATATGGAAAAAATCATGGAAAGTTAAAAAAAATTAACTTAAAATTATTGTTGTTCTTAATTGCTTTTTTTTTATCAAAAACATAATTATTTATTTTTTTCTAAATTTTTAATAACAAAATAAACAAATAGCACGATTTCACTCAGTGTACTAAGCAAGCGCACGCACACAATCATACGCTAGCAGATATCAAATGTGTGATTGTATGCGTTGGTAAATAAATTGCGCATTATTTTGAGCGGCTCTGCTCTAAGGGCTTCTGCTCCATTTGGTACCAGAATTAAGGCGCACACACCATTCACACAAGAAGCTAACCCTAATTCCAGCTAATCTCCATTTTACCCAGATCCCTAATGTTCAAGTACATCGGGCATTCAGCAATTACCCCCGCCCTACAAAAGCAACCCGACCTATCAGATAAGTGCTTCTGACAATGACACACTCTAGGCTCTTTTTAACCTGAATGCAACAGCACGCTATATGACAATCAGGTCAAGAAGGAGTGCACTTAACAGAACCTGTATAGCATCCGTTGAAACAGTGCAACATACAGGCAAACAGGCAAGCATTATACAACGCTGTATTGAGTGGAGTTTTTGGGCCCCCAAGACAAAAGTGGCTGCTTCTAGGCACATAGCGGCTCCATAAGTGGCATAGGCCACAATCAAGCCGCGATATATGGTGCGAAAAGCACGACATTCGAGACCCCAATCACTCCGCGAAATGCTTCGTATTTTGCCTACGGCTGCCTGCAGTCACTCCTTCACATTCGCCAAGGGTCAGAGTAAATGGCAGCTTTATGTAATAGTGGTCCGAATTGAACAATATGTTTAACGATGCCATGGATAATAATCTATGCTAAATTTCCTGAAGATATTTTGCCGAATAATAAGGACCTAGTTTTAGTGGATTAACTTGTATAAGAGCTATATGCTATAGTGGTGAGATCGAAACAATTTCGGAGGCTGTACTATTGCCTTAAACAACAACTCGTGACGAATTTCGTGAAAATTTTGGGCGGTCAGTTTGTATGACAGCTTTATGCTATAGTGGTCCGATATTGGCTATTACGACAAATAAAAACTTTTTGGTGAGAAAAGGAGGGTCCAAAATTTTAGATAAATATGTATCTTAGAAACTGAGTAACTAGTTTGCGTATACAGACGAGACTCAGCTCTTCAATCGATATACCTTTATACGTCCTTCTATAAATATTTGTATTTATTTATACAAATTTATACTGTATTTTATATATGTACATAATTTATAGGATCTCGGTAGTTTTTTTCCTTTTTCGGGGTATAAAAAAAATGCAATGCGTGTTTCAAGACTGAAAGGAGCTCCCTGACCAAAAGAGTCAGCTTCACGTATACGGAACGGACTCGGTTTTTTTCCCTTTAATAAAGCACTCATTCAGATTGTTTTGGACCATATTTTTCATAAAAATTAAAAAAAATTAAAATTAATTTGATTAGTAAACTCTGAACAAAGCTTAAGATGAATCTACATTTTCGTTAAATTTTAATCTTGCAGTCAGTTTGGCAATTTGGAAACTTAACTTTAAGCTCTTTTAAATTCAAGCGTCAATACTATTAACCTTCTTGATACAATTCTTGCTCTTCTAGACTACTAGGCTACTGCTTGTCAGTTTTAATATCAGCACTGACATCTTATTATATGCAAACAAACGTACAAACGTATGTACCTAACTGTACACTCATCGTAGGCGCATCTTATCACGTGCTGGCGATTGTCTTCTTGCCGCCTCTCTTCTTGGTAGTTTATTACAACGTTGTGAAAAAAGTAGCTGCTATGGTGCCATTCTTTTTATTTCACTCTCCTGAAAGCTTCAGTGTGCGCAGTGAATTGCTGCCAACACTTATTCAACTGACGCGCGAACAAAAGCACTTTCTTCAAGTAACTTGACACTTATTGCAATTTACGAAGTCTCACTTTGTGTAAGCACACAGCTATGTGTGTATGTAAAAACATTTTTATGCGTGTTTAAATGCAAAAAAACCATAAGGAAAGCAGTTGGTTTGAGTTTAGTAGAAAATATATAAACGCGCGTAATTTGAGATCCCTTACCTCGTTGCTCGGAATGTTGAAGGCTTAATATAGTTAATGCAAATATCTGTCGCTAATTGACTAGCTCTATTCCTTTGAAAGTATGTATTTATTAAAATTCATTAATTTTTTTACTGACAATTTTTTTCATAGACGTCATTTGGTTTTTACAATTGCAATTGATGGGTAGTAATTTCGAAAACTACAGTGAAAGTGTTTTTAAATTGAAATTGATATTAAATTTGAGCGAGTATATAAATCGGTTCGTATCCTATCATTGTGAGTACTTTTCAACGAAATCGGTTTATGAGTTTATTTGCATGGAATTTGCGGGTTTTACTAACATAGGGCATTAACATATTCTCAGATTCACATTCACATATAAAAACTGATATTTCTTCAAGATGCCTCACATATAACTTTTTATTCTCGCAAGTTTTCATTATTTAACGGTTTTTTGCAACACCTTCAGCTAATCTAGGCAGATAGCGAGTTACATATAAATTGTCAGAATAACTGAAGGAAGTGAGCTGTCTGTCCATCGTTTCGTCCGTCTTTACAATCGATAGTTTGAATTTGATTTGTAAGAAAGTAATAAGTGGAATCGGAACATTGCCGTCTGAATACGCCAGAAACATTAAATTTTACCATCAAGATAATATGATAGGGCTTTAATAGAGTCAGGGTCAAAATTAAACAATGGGTGAAAATATATATCTCGAGACCCGCGCGACCGAAATGACAACTTAAAGTGAAAAAATCAGGTGAAATTTAAAAATGTGTCATGGGAAGTAGGCGTGGTTGTAGTCCGATTTAACTCATATTCACAATGTTACATGGAGATATCAGTAGAATGTCATATATTCACACATTTTTAAATTTCACCTGATTTTTTCATTTTACTGTGCACAAATCAAGAAGCAATCAATATAACGGGATAGAACTTTGCACGAATAATGCCAATTAAGTATGCCACTTTATGATCAAAAATTCTATAAATGAAACCACAAGTGTTCAATCCCCTATGTACCGAATAAGTGGACCCCACGGCCTATAGGCGACGTTATACCGAAAATATCGGTAAATATGTGAGGTATAAAATTTAATTTAATTGAATTGAATTGAATTGAACTGAAATGGGTTGAATCGGGTCAATACTTCCCTTAACTCCCATATACCCAATACAAAGATTTTCGAACTTCCGGGTGACTTAAGGGGTTATATCAGTTTACGGGTTTCAAGAAATCGAATTTCTTTTATTGTCTTATTAAATTCTACAACACCTGTAAAATATTCTCATAAATCATAAAAACTTGATCTGAGTAACAGTTTCGGAGATACAGTATTGTGAACTTTTGCGCTCGAATCTAGTTAGGATAAGTGCGCAGTCTTTATACGCGTTTTTTCCGAAACTGTGTTTTTAAAGCTGGTTGGCCAGATTTCTCGAGAACTACTTACTTATTTTACACAGGTCTTTGAGATACAATTCTTGAAGACTTGGACGAAGGATTTTTTTCAATAACAACTATTTGAAAAAAAAAAACAAGAAAAAACGTTAACTTCGGTTGCACCGAAGCTAAATACCCTTCACAGGTGCTTTTCTGTTGGTAACTATGTGTCCAGTTTGTATGGAAGCTATATGCTATAGTAACCCGTTCTGAACAAATTTTTTAGAGATTACATTGTTGCCTTAAAAAATGATCTCTACCAAATTTCCTGAATATATCTTGTCAAATGTGAAAGTTGTCCATACAAGAACTTGATTCCGATCGCTCAGTTTGTATTTTAGCTATATGGTATAGTTAACCGATCTGAACAATTTTCCCGGATATTGCATTTTTGCCCTAGAAAATAATCTATACCAAATTTGGTGAAGATACATTGTCAAATGCGAAAGTTTTCCATATGAGAACTTGATTCCGATCGTTCAGTTTATATGGCAGCTATATGTTATAGTGGTCCGATGTCGGTCGTTCCGACAAATGAGCAGCTTCTTGAAGAGAAAATGACGTTTGCAAAATTTCAAAAGGATATCTTAAAAACTGAGGGACTAGTTCGTATATATACAGACAGACGGACATGGCTAAATCGACTCAGCTCAACATTCTGATCGGGTCTCCGACGCTTCCTTCTGGGTGTTACAAACATCGTGACAAACTTAATTACCCTGTTCAGGGTATAAAAATGTCACGAAACTTTCTATGAAATTTTAATTTTATCGTAAAAATATCTCCCAAAAATCCACTTTTCAGTTTTTTCCTTCGACCACGTTCTAAGTAAAAGTTTTAACTAAAACATGATTTTTTTTCACTTGTTCATGTACGGAGTTATCCTGCCAACGCGGGCGCATCTTTTTCCGAGAAGTTACTGGAAATAGCGTCAGAATGCCTGAGTATAAATTTTTTTTTTTAAATTTCAGAGTTTCTTTGCTAATAGTATATGTTTGTAACAATCAAAAATTCTAATAAAATATTTAATTGTTTGTATGAGAAAAAAAATTTTCAAAAAAAAATTCTTTTTCGTTAAGTGTAATACCTTAAAAATATTCTCTGAAATTTTCACGTTGATCCGATAATTAGTTTTTGAGTTATTCGACAAATAACAAAGAGAGCTCGTGCACTTCAAACTGCTAGTGTGAAGCTTTAAAGGCGTTTTTCTCAAAACTATGTTTTTTAAACTGGTGACAACTGTTACTCGAAAACCGCTCAGTAGATTTTAATGAAATTTGTACGGTTTTTAGAATACATAATAAACTTGGGCCTGATCGAAGGATTTTTTTTTTCAAAAATTTCGATTTTTAAGACCAATTAACTGTTGTTTTCTGCCTAAAAATTTAGAAAAAAATTTCCCGAGGCCGCCATTTTGGTAATTTTTGAAAAAAAAAAATCTTTCGATCAGGCCCAGGATTATCTATTTATAAAACTAATTTTTTTTTTGTCCGATTGATTTTAGATGAATCTCCAAGGACTTATGGTTGTCACCGCAAGTACCTTTTTTTGGAACTGGGTAAACACAAACAACTATAACTTTGAAAAATAACATTTTTTTTTTTAAATTTTGGCGACTTCAAGTCAACACATTCTATAATAATGCCATATTACTACTTTTGTAAAATAACACAATTTAATAGCAAAAAAAAAAAAAAAAAATTAAAATTCTTTCATTTTCCTTACTCCTAGCAAGTAGCAAGAGTATGAAACGTTCGGTTATTCCCGAACTTAGCCCTTCCTTACTTGTTGTGGTTGAATTGGTTCGAAATACCCGAGGATTACAATTTTTCTTTTATTAATCGATTGAAGAAGTTTGAAAAACAAATTTCAAGAAGATCGATCAATAAAGCGACGAGTGAGCGGAGTATTGCCTTCTCTGAAAGTATTAAGTTTTTTGAGAAACTCATAAATTTCATTTGCGCTTTTTCAAATCGCAATACGATTTACTCTATCTCCCCAAGCTATCGTTAATAAACAGTTTATTATATACAAGTAAACATGGCATATATGGTATAATAACAAATAACGGCACTTTTTTTGAATTTGTCCTCACGGTATGCATTGTAAACATTTTAACAGAATTTATGACATGACTACGTATAATTCTTCATTATCTAGCAAAGCATTCGCAAATTTGTTAAACCCGATCAGTAGTGTGATACAATAAAAATATTCATCGCAAGTATAATAGCATACCACATCAGCTATACTCTAGAACCCCTTTGAAGATAAAGCCCTTTTAAATCCAAATTTAATCCTGAGTGTGGGTCTTCCAAAATGTAAATGAAGAGTCTACCTTTTTATATCTTCCAGTTTGTTAACTATGTATAAAATGCAAATTAGAATGCCCCTTAGCGTATACTTTAATTCATATCTGGCGCTTAATGGGTGCAACATTATGGACCTATTCAGTCAACAGTGTGCTACTAACTTACAGACTGAAAGGGCGCTAATGTGGCGACAGAACAAAAAATAAACGAGAAATTGAATCAAAGGCAAAGTATAATCTGGCGCACTATCAGTCTTTCTTAAATGTTATGCTTTGTTCTATGTGTGTATTTATGTATGCAGGCGCATATTCAAATGAACACTCTCTGATTTTGTAGCATAAAGGGCATACTGTTGTGAAAAGGTTTAACAAAACATGCAAAAATGTACCTCGACACCAATGAATGAATATTCCTGCTGAAAAATGTCTAAGCTTTTATACCGACGACTGGCTTTCCTCACCAGTTGAACAATCGAAGGACATGCGACCGGTCAAATGTCTAACAGATGAACAGATAAAACGGGGCAGACAGACTGGCAGACTTGTGCGTACAATTAAACAACTGTGGCCGACAGCGCAAATAAAAAAATTGGCAATAAACTTAAATTGAATGTACAGATGTACGACAAGAAAACAGAAGCAACGAATGAAGAGAACGTAAAAAGCGCAATATAAATTGTTGTAATTGACGTTGACTACTGGTTTATACTAAATATAAAAGAGTGGTACAGCTGTCTTATAAACGAATATCTGAAAAATCGGTTTCATAAACGGTATATGTTTTAATCATCTAAAGGATATATGTAAATGGTGGAATCTGAAAGGCTTTATATTTTAGTTTTATACTCAAGTACTCTAAAGTTAGCATTTAAAAGATTGTTTTATGAAATTTATTTGTGGAAAACAATTTCGGAGAAATGACCACCACGGCTGAGTTTACAGTAGCTTATCCGATCCACCCAATTTTGGAGTACTTTCCCGATGGTTTCAGGCCTTATGGCAGCTACAGCAGCTTGAATCTCGTACTTTAGATCTTGAATTGTTTCTGGATGGTTGGCGTAACATTTATCTTTAACAGCTCCCCACAGAAAATAGTCCAACGGAGTTAAATCGCAGCTTCTGGGAGGCCAATTCACATCACATCTTTTGCTGATTATGCGATTTTCGAAGATAGGGCGTAAAAGATTGAGTGTAGCGTTTGCTGTATGGCCGTAGCGCCGTCCTGCTGGAACCAAATGTTGTCCAAGTCTTCCTCTTCAATTTGCTTGTAGAAAAATTCGGTTAACATTGCGCGATATCGCTCACCATTGATGGTTACGGCGGTTCCTTCTTCATTTTCGAAGAAAAATGGGCCGATGATTCCACCAGACCAAAATCCGCACCATAGAGTGATTCGTGCTGGATGCATTGGCTTCTCGACGATTACGTGCGGGGTTTTCTGTGCCCCAAATGCGACAATTCTGCTTGTTAACGTAACCATGAAGGTGGAAATGAGCCTCGTCCGAAAAGATGATTTTTCGGTAAAATTGACCATCCACTTGACTCACCACTTTGGAAAAATTCTCAATATTTCCAAGTTTGCATCTAGTGAATAGCGAACCATTTCGTAAATTTTAGACTTTTTACTGAATATCTGTCACTTTCCGAATGGTATTTGACGTTTCCAATGTCGAAATATAGACAACTCAAATTTAAAACGTTAGATGGCCCACCCACCACGTATCCGACCAAAGAAGTAACGTGCCGTCTGCCAACTGAGAAGGGTGCAGCTGCCACCGCCAACCAATGCGGAGCTTACGAAGGAGCTCCAAGAACTTGTTTATGCAACAGAAATTAATTAATTATTAACCTTCAAGTTGTATTAAAATTACTTAACAACGGAAAAGGAGCTTTTATAAAAGACTGAATCTTGATTTTGATCGATTCAATTGGAGTCCGATATGAGCCGTTCCACAACAGTCATGTGCAAAATTTTAGATCGATGTCTCAAAAACAAGAGGACTAGTCTGCGTATATACAGGCAGATAACGTAGAATCGTTTCAGTTAGGCACACTGATCATTATGTATAAATAATTTGTATATATATTCTAGAGTTTTTGACATTTCCTTCAGAGTGTTATAAACATCGTAGAAAGCTTAATACAAAAACTTCTTCCTTTTTTCATACGACGAACAGGTCTTATATACTAAGGCTGAAGGGAATTCGGAAAGAAGTTTATTGATTAAATATTTTTTTATATATCTCTGTCAAATGTCACATCAAAATAATCACTAGTGTTCAGTATTCGCTTGCCATTCTGAAGTACATAAAGCCAATTGGGTGATTTTTACGATGAGTGAAATTATTCAACAAAGAAGTTCCATTAAATTTTGTGTGCAGTAGCAAATTTCTGGTGAAGAAACGTTTAGAATGTTGGAAAAGACTTTTGGTAAAAATCTTTGGTCGCGAGCAAGTGTTTTTACTGGTACAAATTATTCAAAGAGTGTTTAGAACTCGTTTACGACGAACCACGTCGAGGACGGCCATCCACATCAACTGATGATCAACACATCAATAGAATAAAAGAAATTGTGTTTGAAAATCGACGATTAATAGTCAGAGATCTTACTGGTATCGTTGGAATATCAAAAGGTTCAGTGAAAACCATTTTGAAAGACCATTTGAGCCAAAGAAAAGTGAAAACACGATTGTTTCCAAACTTACTTATTTTTTCGCGAAACAGCGTCGCGTTGACGTCTACGAAACAATGGCTTCCGATTACCGGATTGCCATTAAACGTTTTATTTTCAGCGATGCGTTTTGGATTTATGCTGACGACCCGGAAACGGACGATCAATCGGCCGCATATCGTAGGAAAAGAGAGCCGAAGCCGAAAAAACTACATGAAAAGAGGTCAAAAATCGAGGTTTTAATTGGTTTCACCGGATCGGATTGAAAAACTCCAACATGACCTTTAACATACTATTTGACGCATGCTTTAGCAGATAAAAGATCACAAACTAAACGTGCGACTAAAAGAAAATGAGTTTTGAATCAAAGCTTTTACGACTGGATCTATGGCGACACAATAGAAACAGTTTGTGTAGATCCTTTGGTTATTATACCCTGAACAGGGTATATAAAGCTTGTCACGATGTTTGTAACACCCAGAAGGAAGCGTCGGAGACCCTATAAAGTATATATATAAATGATCAGTATATCGAGCGGAGTCGATTTAGCCAGGTCCGTCTGTCTGTATATATACGAACTAGTCCCTCAGTTTTTAAGATATCCTTTTGAAATTTTGCAAACGTCATTTTCTCTTCAAGAAGCTGATCATTTGTCGGAACGGCCGATATCGGCCAACTATAACATATAGCTGCCATATAAACTGAACGATCGGAATCAAGTTCTCATATGGAAAACTTTCGCATTTGACAATGTATCTTTACCAAATTTGGTATAGATTATTTTCTAGGGCAAAAATGTAATATCCGAGAAAATTATTCAGATCGGTTAACTATACCATATAGCTACCATACAAACTGAGCGATCGGAATCAAGTTCTTGTATGGACAACTTTCACATTTGACAAGATATATTCAGGAAATTTGGTAGAGATCATTTTCTAAGGCAACAATGTAATCTCCGAAGAAATTGTTCAGATCGGTTAACTATAGCATATAGCTGCCATACAAACTGAACGATCGGAATCGAGTTCTTGTATGGACAACATTCACATTTGACAAGATATATTCACGAAATTTGGTATATATTATTTTCTAAGGCAACAATGTAATCTCTAAAAAACTTGTTCAGAACGGGTTACTATAGGATATAGCTTCCATACAAACTGGACACGTAGTTACTAACAGAAATGCACCTGTGAAGGGTATTTAGCTTCGGTGCAACCGAAGTTAACGTTTTTTCTTGTTTTTAATTAATAATTGCCTGATTTTAATTTCTATGGTTCTCGGCATCAAAAATAATGCTTGGAGCTTGCCATTAACATGCAAAAATATTGATTTTTTATCCACTTCAGATATTTCATTACTTTCATTGAAATGGAGTTAAGTTCATCATTAGATGGAGATATATCCTCTGTCAATATTTTGATTTATACGATCAGAGAATTTACATTGCGAGAAGAGTAATTTGTGAGTGCAAATTAATCGCCTTTTTAGAGTGCCAAAACCTGGATATTTTTATTGTCTTTGCAATGTGAGTATCGCAAATGATTTGAAAGCAAATTTAGATCGTTGTTAGTTCCAGTCTTCAGTTTTAGTCTGTACTGTAACCAAATACAATTCGCTCGGCTTATGGTACTTGCCTTAGGCAAAGCTACCATTTCGTAAATTTCGAATATTTTTTAAGAACATAAGTACTTATGTATTTCATTTTATCCAAGATAGGTCCGAGAAATTTGTATTTCTAAGTTTTCAAAAAACTTTTTTAAATTCTCCATACAAATTAGAACACCCTTAATGCACAAACATGCACACACAGGTGTAGCAAAAAGGTTTGCGGCTACGAAATATATGTGCTGTCGACTTTTTTCAGCTTTATCTGCGTATTTGCTTGTGGTCGCCTAATCCAATTAGAACTTTTACGATTGTTATTCAACTGGACGTGTCCAATTGTAAACAAAATGCGCCTTTTTATTGTGAACCCTTTTCCTTTAAGCTTCCACATGCTGCGCCTTCGACTTCTGATTCGCAATATGTATTTACATTTTGTATTTGTCACAATACACATAAAGCTTTTCAATAACCTTCGTTATCCTTTCATCGCCTCATATGCGTCACAATCACATTTCCAATTTAGGTCAACAAAAATTTCGAAATAAAATTGTTTGCTTTTTATTTAGTTTAAGTTCCAACAAATTCGTGCTCTACTAATGCTAGTTGACTTGACAGCAAATTAATTATTTATACATACATATATTTAAACTTTTTGTTTGAGCACCTTATCGAGCTGTTATCGGCAAAGGCAGACGATTTTGTAGCCTATACTCAGGCGCACATTTATCATTTCCGCCTGCTCGCATTCACACTGGCAGCACAGCGCGGCAGCCAAGTCAAATTAATACTTAACTCATTTATTTCATTGCTTCGCACGAAATTACGCCACATTATCAGCAGTCAGTTTAATTACTTTTCCCATTATTACGCTTAATTTCAACGCCATCCGCCGATTGCCAAGCGACGAGCGAAAATCTTTACAAGCGAATCACCAATAAAAACGTTTCGCATATCTTCGCAGCTGAGGAATGTGAGTGTGTTGTAAATTTAAGTAATTTGGGATAATTCAGTAAAGGTGGCGGGGAAGTTTGGGGTCACGAGCACCAAGTGGGGCTGCTTCATTAAGTGCGGCGGAGGAAATGTCGTTGCCTTGACGGATGCAAAATATTTATCGCGCAGATAGGAGATTTTGACTAACTTCCTAAAGTTGCAAACTCATTAATAATTTCAATTGTGCAGACTATCTGTGAGACTGAATTTCTATAGAAATATATTAGTCTTAAATATTGCAAAATTTCAAATATTCCAGACGGAAAAGGTTTTAGCATTGACTATTTGAGTGCTGAAGCAATGGAATAAGTCAGCAACGTAGTTCGAAGTTTTTATTTGGAAATATTACTTCCGCATTGCTAAATTGGGAAGGTAAAAGGCGTACCGGTCTTAAAAAATTACTTCAGAGGAGAGCTAAGCAATAGCATCTCTCAAGAAAACAGCAACAGGATACAATTTAGAAATCAATAGTCATAGGTGTAAGGTGTGTTTTGAGGAGAAAAATTTCATAAATGGATCCTGCAAAACTAAGTGAGTTACACAGGTGTTTACTAAGGTGGGTAAAAAACAGAGAATTTTTTTTTTCATATGGTCATGATAGGGAAGGATCTCTCTAAGCCGTTCGATACCAAGCGAGGTTTCAAGCTACTTCAAGCTACTGCTGAAGAAAATAACACGAGCTCCAGAGTTAATAGAGCTTTGAAGTCGTAGATAATTTCGTCTATCTTGGAATCAGTATCAACACTAACAATATTATCAGCCCCGAAATCCAACGCAAATTCGCTTTTGCCAACAGCTGCTACTTCGTACTGAGTAAGCAATTGAGAAGTAAAGTCCTCTTTCGACGAACAAAGACCAAACTCGATAAGTCACACATTGTTCCCGTTATGCTATATGGTGCAGATGCATGGAGGATGAGAACATCTGAAGAGTCGATGTTACGAGCTTTCAAAAGGAAGATTTTGCGGAAGATTTATGGTCCTTTACGGATGGACAACGGCGAATACCGCAGTCGTTGGAAAGTTGTACTGCACGAGATATACGACGACATTGGCACAGTTCAGCGAATCCATAGACAGTCCGGATGGATGAGAAGACTGCAGCTTTGAAAGTATTCGATGCAGTAACCGCAGGTACAAGCAAAGAAGGAGTAAGACATCCACTTTGTTGGAGAGATCAGGTGGAGAAGAACCTTGGGATCTCGAATAGCGAGAAAAAAAAGCGATTGGCGCGCTGTGTTTAACGCGGGTGTAAGCGGTGTTTACGTCAGTGAAGAAGAAATTCCTACAAAATCAAAATCAAAACGATATTTTCTTTCAAGTAGTTGGAAGCAGATTTGAATTTTTCAATCCGATAAAAAGTTAGTGATAATACTAAGTGCTTGTCTAATTTATTACAAAAACTTGTAGCGTTTACTACTAGAAACCCGTTCCTTAAGGAAATAATATAATTTAATTTATTGCTATGACTAGAAAAATTACGCTTCTTCCAGTGGCGTGTTTCATTTCATTTCTTACATTAACACCGTTTTCTGTTTTTATTATGAAATCAGTCATTTTATGCAAATTATTTCCCAGAAGTTGCCAACATATCCATTTACTCGATTTCCTTAGTCGACAATCTGTCACTGGGGCATTGCTACACACACACATACACAGCCACAGACAGGCAGTCAAGAGCCTATATGTGTGTGAAAATAAATAAGTTCATTACTTTTCATTTATGTCGCTCATCATTGCCACCACAAAGCGGGTTATCGCGCACCTGCCATTGCCAATTTACCAATGACTGCAGCTGTCACATCCTGCTGCACCGTCAACAACCACCAGCGCCCGCAGCACCACCGCGCCATTGTTGGCTGTCATCTCCGGCAACTGTTTGTTTATTGCATTTATAAGATAGGAATAAAATTAATTACATTCGCTGCCAACGTGTAGTTTTTGCCGCGTTTTCATGCTCACGTATTTGGCTGGCGCTTTTAAGGTATCTCCGGCGTTATCTCTCCCCCTCACCGTCCACCACTGCCATTGTTCGATGAATAAAAGGACCTCAGTGGCTCGAAGCACTTAGCTCGAAGCTGGTTCGAAGTCTTTTGAGTAAACGTGTAGATATATATCTATTTACGCCTCGGTCAGTGGTGAGGACGAGTGGACGACGCTCTTCAAGTATGATGGGCTGTGTTAAAATTAAATGTGAACATTTATGAAAGCCTCATCGACGTTAATTGTTTTTTATTGGCTGCCAACACCAATTACAAAGGCGAGTTCACAGAGTGTAAAGGCGGGTGTAATAACAAGAACTTTGTGTGCTTCTTATAGAGATTTCTGTTTTCTTACTTCAACGCTTTTGGCACAATTGCACATACACTTGAAGACAAATGCTCCTTTCTTACGAGTGAACTGGGCGATAAGCTGATGGTGATAAATTAATATTGCAATTTTTTTGTTTTATTGTGACAATAAAAAGTGTTTATTTTTAAGTGATTTGACAAAACTTTTTGCGTATTTTTGCCAATGATTCCGCTTTAATCGAAGGTGAGCAACAATTTTCAATTACAGCATTGCTTAATGCTTAGATAGCCACGGAAGCACTTAGTTTCGACACAAGTTTCTAACCTCCCACACAACTATTTTTCTCTTTCGATTAATTCTCTGCTATGTGTGTTATATCCATCATAAAGTCGTAAAGTCTAGTCGACTGTCAGGGAGTGTCTTAAAACTTGTAAACCTTCAATTTCTTAAAACCAGGACGTCTTTTTAAAATATATTAAGACTAAATTCCGATATGGAAGAGGCATATTGTGATTCCAAGCCCTTTAAAGTTAGATTAAGCCTTTGTGTATGAAAAATGCACTCTGAACTCAAAACAAATTTACTAAATCGATTACTTTCGATTCAAGCTAGTCCGATTGAATGGCTCCGCCTGTAGTATTATTCACGAAGAAACATAGAACTCCAGAAGTTATACCACCATTAATAAACCACCAGGCTAACAATAGGAGATAAAGCAAGTTCCTTGGGACTGAGTTTAGACGTAAAGCTTTCATGGAAACCAAATTGCATAAACCACTGCATTAGTGATGGTAGGACCCAAATGAGGACTAAATCCTCCAATTGCTCATTTGCTCACACAGTAGTTATAAGGCCGGCAATAACATTCGTTGTATTGGTATGGTGGCCAATATGAAAAAAGAATACGGGCAAGGTGTATGGAAAGCATACAAGGTGGCAGCGAAGTCAGCTCTTACACTGAGGAAATGCTCCTATCAGTCCCATGTAGTAAGAGAAAGATACTTACTTATTAAGTTCAGGTTTCTCATACTCAATACAACGAATTTTTGTTATCCTAAAAACTGAACTTAAATTCTGTTCAAACTACATAATCGTGTGACTTATCAGAAATTAGATTCCAGAATAGCCTACCGTCTACAGGACCACTACAGTGGCTTAAAAGCGGCGAGTACTGCAATTAATGAAAGATTTCTTGTTCTGACAAAACGTGTGCTTACAAAAAGGATTATAGATATATGTATATACAGATAGACAAACGACTATGAAATCACTAGAATCTTTTAGGGTTTAGTCAAAGATAGTGAAATAAAGCCTTGATTTTTTAATAGATTGAACATTCTATTTCACTGTAAACGTATAATGGGTTCCAGGACATAGTGATTTTTCTGATAACTGTGCAGCATATGAGCTAGCCAGAGCAGGCGCCACCCTACAATTAAACTCCGGAAAAAAGAGAATTTATATGTCTCTGACTACTTATTGATATTTAAGCGACAAACACGTTATAAATATAGCTGAGTCTGGGCGGAGTCAATCCCTAACTTGCTCAACAACTAGGCAAGCATGGCATGAACTGAGTAAGAGTTGCACATGCCGACTATTAAAATTCAAAAGGAATGTTATAAGAACTCTAACAGGTCATTGCCTAATTGGGAGAAATGCCAGCAGACCGGGAACACCATATAATGATTATTGTATTGTGTTACGAGGTAGACGAAGATGAGCTTGTAAAACATCTTCTGTGCGAATGTAAGGCTAAAAATAAATAATTGCAATTATCGGATGAGGGTTTCTTGACGATGTTTTGGAGGTTAAATGGACAAAATTTTAACAAGTAAGGAAGGGCTAAGTTCGAGTATCACCGAACATTTTATACTCTTGCATGATAAAGTGATAATCGAGATTTCATTATCCGTCATTTACATATTTTTTATTTTGCTGTAAAATTAATTAGATTAGTAGTTCCTGAGATATGGTTTTTGGTCCATAAGTGGGCGACGCCACGCGCATTTTCAATTTAAAAAAAAAGCCTAGGTGCAGCTTCCTTCTGCCCTTTCTTCCGTAAAATTTAGTGTTTCTGACGTTTTTTGTTAGTCGGTTAACGCACTTTTAGTGATTTTCAACATAACCTTTGTATGGGAGGTGGACGTGGTTATTATCCGATTTCTTCCATTTTTAAACTGTATATGGAAATGCCTGGAGGAAACGACTCTATAGAGTTTGGTTGACATAGCTATAGTTGTTTCCGAGATATGTACAAAAAACTTAGTAGGGGGCGGGGCCACGCCCACTTTTCCAATAAAATTACATCCAAATATGCTCCTCCCTAATGCGATCCTTTGTGCCAAATTTCACTTTACTATTTTTATTTATGGCTTAGTTATGACTTTTTATAGGTTTTCGGTTTTCGCCATTTTGTGGGCGTGGCAGTGGCCCGATTTTGCCCATATTCGAACTTAACCTTCTTATGGAGCCAAGAAATACGTGTACCAAGTTTCATAATGATATCTCAATTTTTATTCAAGTTACAGCTTGCACGGACGGACGAACGGACGGACAGACGGACAGACGGACGGACGGTCAGACAGACATCCGGATTTCAACTCTACTCGTCACCCTGATCACTTTGGTATATATAACCCTATATCTGACTCTTTTAGTTTTAGGTCTTACAAACAACCGTTATGTGAACAAAACTATAATACTCTCCTTAGCAACTTTGTTGCGAGAGTATAAAAATCTTATTTAGACTAAAAGTTAAAGTTATATATTTTATTAGAAATTTGTAGTAATCGTGAATTTATAATACATTTTAGGCTCAACCATAATTTTATTTGAATGCAAACGTAACTGTTTCATTCACATAGTGAATATGAGCATCAATAGTTAATTATTCACAAATTTAAATTCAATTCCACTCCTTCAGTACTTAATTCAATTTAACACAAAAAACCAATTATTTATGTGTACAATCATTGTAATGTAACAAATGTACTCAACAAGAACAAAAAAATGCACAATTTGCATAATTTCATAATCGATGGCTAAATAAATTGCATGACTAATTTCACAGATTAAATTTTAATTTATCAACAACACAATAAAATTACGTATAAATTACGCATTCACCACTCAAGTGGCATTTAAACCAATGTAAATAAATTTGTGTTTGTATATGTGTCATATATATGTTTTCTTATTATTATCCTGTATTTGTGTGCATAAATACTATTTATAGAAATTTGAATAAAATATACATATCCGCGAGGAAACTGTTTTAAGCTGTGAAACACTGTACATAATTAACTTTTTATTTAATATGGGCTGGAGCAACTAACGGGTGATCCAAGAAATACTTTTTCAATAGCCTTGCTTAGACAAATCACGCGTGAGTTGTGTTAAGCTGCCATGTTAATTTTGTTCAGTAATATTTGACAACTCATCATGGAAAGACTTGCGCCTGAACAAAGTTTACAAATCATTCAACTTTATTACGAAAACTCAGGTTCTGTAAAGAATTAAACATTATCACCGGGTTTGAAACCCAGCTTTCATTATTGGAATATATTCCACCGATTACACCACGTCCAACACGCAGTGAAGAAAATATAGCTGAGAGTGTACATAAAGACCATAAAGAGTCTATTGAATCAATGGATTTATTGAGAGATCACTTTGGTGAACAGATAATTTAACGTTTTTGGCCGGCCGTTTGTCTACCAAGAACGTGTGATATCACACCGTTAGACTTTTTCCTGTGGGGATATGCAAAATCTAAAGTCTATGTGGACAATCCCACTTCGATTCATTTATCTTGTCATTGTCATTGTCATTCGCCAGTTACCAGTCAAAAGACTCGAACGAGTCATCGAAAATTGGACTCAATAAATAGACAATCTGAGATGTGGCCGCGGCCAACATTTCAAAGAGATAATATTCAAAAAAATTAATGCCAAAGAATGTTCTTGCGAATGAAAATACAAATTCTCTATTAAATTTAATTTTCTGTGTTTTTTCTTTAAAAAAGTAGGGTACCTCGAAATGGAAAATATTATTAGTATATACATATATGTTAATAAGATAATGTCCAGGTAGGAAACCTCTCATTGCGATGATGTGAGCCTTGCTAAGAGCTTGTTGTTCAGTGAATCTTTTACGTTTCACTCTGGGCCAAGTGCTTGTTGCTTTCCCATGCTTGCTGAACTCCCAGCAGACCCATTGAGCCAGCGCTCAAATGCGTGAAGACCGCGGAATTCCTGTTCGTTCCCATCCTGATGGAATTTGGGTAAAAGTGACTTTCTTAAGGGGGTATTCTAGTCTAGAAGCATGAATTTCAGGTAATTTTTAAAGTGTCGTAAAAAAAGACAATTCATATTTTTACTATCCATTTTTTTATTAGTTATTTGTTAATTTTAGAAGAGTGGAGAAACAAATTAAAAACTAAAAAAAGTAAAAAATTTCAAAAATTATGAGCTGAGGAAGTGGAGGGTCTCTAAAAATTTCCACGTGACCATACCCATGATTTCAACCCTCCTAGCTATCTGAAACCAAAAAAAAAAAGATTATTAATCTAGAAAAATGTCGCAATGGCCGGAACTACGGAAAAGCGGGAAAAAAATTTTTTCACAAAATGGCGACTGCCTGAAAAAAGAGTTTTTTTGGATCACTTTTTCTGACTATTTAGAATTTTTTAAAAATAATAAAAATAAAAATTTGGGGGTGGGACTAGTTTCAACCATAGACAAGCCTATAAAGAAGACTCTATAAAAACTTCAAGTAAATCGGTCCAGTAGAACCTGAGAAATCGTGGGTATCGTTCCGAAAAAGTCAGTTTTGAGAAAAACGCGTTTAACGTTTCGCGTAAAGTCTTTTGTGCAATTAGTTCCGGCCGAACCAGTTTGGATGCCGGGTCAGAAAAATGCCTATATCTCCGAAAATAATTTGAATTTTGAAAAATCCTCTCGTACACATATTCTTGAATAGTTAAACTTTGAAAACATAAACAAAATTTTCGATTTTTTTAAATTTCTAGACTATAATACCCCCCTAAAGGCTAATATAATTACAATTTTCAACGATACCGCTGTGACCAGCCATATAAACAAGTTGAATATAAAAGTAGCGCGATGCTATTGCTAGTGAGGTCGTACACTCTTTAACTAGCTTTGAACTCACTGTCAGCGAGCTCAAGGCTTGTATAACAGCTTTGCTATCGGAATGAATGCACAGCTCCCTAAAAGAAGCTGCACTTCGGAGAGATATAACTGCTGCTGTCTTCATTGAAATTATTTGTAGGTTACTATTCTCAAAAATATCCACGATTGCATCTGCGAAACTATTTGCCGGTTCAACTTCACGCTTTCAGAGAATATTTTTAAATTATAGTAAGCATTCGATTTATACAAACTTAAGTTTTTATATCCCATTCCAGAGGCCTTATTACAGATGTGTGTTTGCTAAGTAACCTTGTAGTCGGTTATTAACCTTCGCAACTGAATCGTCGATTGAACTGCATAATGCTTTGTTAATATCAATTGGTGATCATTAAAAGAGATTTAACGATTGACCTCCCGTGAAACTACACACTCACGCCCTACACGTGACGTAAACAAGAGTGTTCTGGCTAATGCAGCACATTATGGGGCAAGCATATGATAAAGCACTTATAAAGTTTTATTGCAGCGCAAGACTTCACTACTTAAATGCATGCTCAGTTAAGTTCAAAGCAGCCATTATTGCAATGAGTGGCGATTGGCGTTGTCATGCTTTTCGAAGCAGTTTCCCGCAATAACGAAATAAGCTGTAATTCGAACTTTTTACTTATCGATAATAATACTGTAACGACCATACTCCATTTAACCTTCACCAGCGTTCTTTTAAAAGGTTATTGATTCATTAATATGTCTGCTTTACCCTGATGGCTTCTGCTTCGTTATGGCAAAAACTTGCAGTATATGGCTAATGTATCAAGTGGTGTGTGTATTATGACATTAGAAGAAGATTGGCAAGTGACAACTTTGCACTTGGTTTCAGGTTTGTTTCTCATATTATGAGAAATAAACACTACTGTGCCCGAAAAACAAGGTGACATTGTATTTATATTGAAAATTATTTATTCTTCCAAATCAATTTCATCCCCTTCAAAGTAATCCCCTCCCAACACAATGCACTTATGCCAACGGATTTTCCAATCTTCGAAACACTGGCTGTAGTCACTTTCCGAGATGGCCTTCAGTTCCGTCTTCGCTGCGGCTTGAATCTCCTCTATCATATAAAAACGGTGTCTCCGGAGCGGTCTATTGAGCTTGGTGAACAGCCAGAAGTCGCACGGCACCAGATCAGGTGAATACGGTGCTTGCGGAACGATATGGGTTGTGTTTTTAGCGAAATGATCACGAATTACGAGGGCAGTATGGGATGGTGCATTATCGTGGTGTAAAAACCAAGAATTGTCTTTCCACAATTCCGGCCTTTTTAGGCGGA
This sequence comes from Bactrocera zonata, assembly GCA_037783105.1. Classification (NCBI taxonomy): domain Eukaryota; kingdom Metazoa; phylum Arthropoda; class Insecta; order Diptera; family Tephritidae; genus Bactrocera; species Bactrocera zonata. The sequence goes on along the minus strand of JBAWJQ010005959.1, from coordinate 956,087 downwards.
AAGCGTTACGCAAACGACACACAACGTTCAAATAATATTCCTTGTTGACTGTTTGACCGGTTGGAAGAAATTCATAATGCACAACACCACGATAATCGAAGAAAACAGTCAACATGAACTTGATTTTAGAGCGACTTTGGCGCGATTTTTTTGGTCTCGGCTCACTTTTGGCACGATATTCGCTCGATTGATCGGTTGTTTCGGGGTCGTAAGCATACATCTAAGTCTCATCGCCAGTTATAATGCATTTCATGACACCCTGGTAGTCGGAAAGCATCGTTTCACATACTTCAACGCGACGCCTTTTTCCAAACAATTCAATGTTTTCGGTACCAGTCGAGTTTTGACGCGCTTGAAGCCCAAAACATCCTTCAAAATGGTATTGGCTGAGCCTTTCGATATGCCAACTTCATCAGCAAGGTCTCTTATTGTTAATCGACGGTTTTTCAATACCAAATCTTTGATTTGTTGAACGTGAGCTTCGTCGGTTGAGGTTGATGGTCGCCCTGGACGCTCTTCGTTTTCGACACGTTCACGGCCGGTTTGGAACTCACTATACCACTTGTAAACATTTTTTTAGACATAGTCTCATCACCAAAGGCTTTCTGCATCATCCGCAACGTATCCGCAGCAGAAAATTGATTCCGTAAACAAAATTTAATGCAAATTCTTTGCTCAACAAATTTTGACATCGCAAAAATCGAAAAACTCACTTTTAGCAGCTCACAAAACGACACGTATCTCAAACACTAATGAATATTTTGACATGAAATTTGACATAAATGTGACTGACGGTACCACCAACCTAAACAAAAACTAATTCTCCAAATCCTTCGACGCGCGCAGTTTAAATTCAAATTATTTTATTTTTTGGACACAGTAGTATATCGTTATCTAAAATGCAAAATAGCGTAACTTCACTTTTCATAAGTTTACTCATAAATTTGGGTTTCGGCTATTAGTTATATTATTGGTTAGTTGCACTTGCATACGATTTTCCCCCTCCGAACATTTAAAATTCCGATCAAAATTATTATTTTTTTATAATATGATGCGTTGCTTCGAGTATGAATGTATTTAAAAAGCTCTATGCCATTAAAAGTGTTTTCCTCGAGGGGTTGATGCACATGCTGTCGCTGGCAGAAGCGAACGAAAGTATTTGCAACAAATTCGACATTTCTCAGAAGCAATAATAATCGAACAAGTGAGATGGAAAAATAGTTTACTAAAGTGTAGCTGGTTGCCTGTCCTGCCGCACATACTTATAGAAATGTACCAACACATGCACATATTCTCGTACAGGAGCGGGTGTGCTACAGGTCGTATACGTAATTTTTTTCACGTTTTTGACGGAAATGAACCAAACGAGCGCAAGATTGATAGCCGTGAGCCATGAGACCATACGAACTTGATGCAAAGCCAAATCATGATTTGAGTTTGCGTTTAATTTCGCTAAGCAAACACATACCTACAAGAGTATGCACATACACACAGCCGCACCCGTTTGACGCTGAAATACCTTGGAGGCGTAATGCCCGCGGGCGGATTCAAATTGACATTTATGCTGCGTGAATTTGCTGCTGCTTCACTACCTCCGTCAGCTGCGTTCAAGCGTTTCATAGCCAATTCGCTACTTTCCACTTGTTGCAGCTAATATTCATTGCAGTAACAATTCCGTAGTATGCTTAACCATTAGTATGATGTACTTATATACCTTTTTTTTGCATAAAATGATTTTTTTCTATTCAATTTCTATTAAAAACATTTAAGGATTTTTAGCTGCAAGGTTTATTTATTTAGTCTTGCTGATTTTGTTTTTATAACCGACGGGTATGCTGGCAGTTACTCAAAGCGCTGATTAGTGAAAAGTGACTTTTAATCAGCAGTTGACAGTGATGCTCAAAAACTGAATCGAAGCGGGATTGTCTGCATAGACCTATGACTTGATATAGCCCCAAAGGAAAAAGTGATATGCCACGATCTTGGTGGCTAATCGATCGGATTAAAAGGTGAAGTCATCTGCTCACCGAAGTATTTTCGCAATAGTTCCATTGATTGATGCGATGTGAGATCAGGAGCTTAAATTTCAGACATCAAATAGTCGGTTGTTATAGCGGCAGAATTCTGCCGAGTTGACAGCTCTTTGCCAAATAAAAAATCCAGGCCCTTTCCGGTAAAGCGCGATAACGGTCGCCATTGACGTTTACGTTCCCACCGGCATCATTTTTGAAGAAATATGTACCGATGATTATACTGGCCCACAAAACACACCAAACCGTAGTTTTTTCTGGAAAAAATCTTAAATCTCTTCAGTTTGCTTTTTTTCCAAATACGGAAATTTTGTTTGTTTACATACCCATTGAGCCAGAATGGACCTCATCGCTGAACGTTCAAAAGCGGGGGATCTTCTTGGAACTTTTCAAGAGCCCAATGTGCGAAGCGACGTCTCTTATGAAGATCGAGCGGCTTCAGTTCTTGCAAGCTGTATTTTCTACGCTTTCAATTTAAGATCTCCACGTAAAATGCTCCAACTCGTTCCATAGGTCAGTCCGAGTTACTGCGAACGGCGCCGAACTGACTCTCCATGGTCTTCGTGTACAATCTATGGCTGCTATATTTTTTTCAGTGCGTGCTAGACGTCGTCTCTTCGGTCGAATATTACAAAATAATGAAAGCTGGGTCTCAAAATGGGTGATGGTGTTGCGAATAGCACCCTCAGTAGGCTGGTTATGTTGACCATAACTTGAGCGAAGCGAGGGAACGTTGTTCAGATTTACCATGATTAAATGCCAAACAATACTGAACAAAAATAACATGAAAGCTTGACACGGCTGACATGTGAACTGTCAAAAAAGGCTATTGAAAAAAGTACATCTACTTGGATCACCCCTAATTACGATGATAATCAAGAGCTATTTATTCCAATTATCGTTGTAGCTAAGACTTAATCATATATCTAAAAAAAAAAAAGAAAATGAAAAGCATAACAAATCTAAAGGAGACAGCAAAAAGTAAGAACTGAGATGTCATAACCACAAAAATATAAATTACGCTGCCAAGTAACCATTGAAAATTGTTGAACATTTGCAAATGACCGAAAAATTGCTATGAAAACACGCAGACCACAAAGAAAGGAAGCAAAAGTCGGGCTGCAAAAGAGCAGCAAAGTGAGAAACCTTTGTAGTTTATGATCAGCAGACAGCAATTTTCTTTTCGTTTCGAAGTAGCTACAAATAAAAGTACGTACCGAACTGGCAAAATAGAGCGATAGCAAAGCGGTAAAATTAAGAAAATAGCCAAGACAAGCAAAACTGAAAGCATTAAGAACCAACCTTGCTTGTTGAGTAGCATTAATAATAGTGTGTTGTCGTTGTCGTTGCTGTTTTTGTTGCTAGTTGCGGAGCAATGTAGCAGAAAATTTGCGTTTCAGGCAAAAAGCGAATTGAACAAAATTTACAAGCAACTTCATTAGACGTAGCCCGAGGGGGCGTGCACTGCGAAATATAAAAGCGCGAGCAAGAACAGAAGATGCTAGTGAGTTTACGGTACGAAATAAGTTAAGGGGAATTTTAGTGCCGCTATATAAAATAAATAATATCGCATTAGGACGGGACTTAAATGTACAAAAACCGGGATATGAGTGATGTTTTATGGCTATTTAGGTTTTGATTTAACAAACCCTCGATCTAAAAAATTAACCGCAAAAATCTCAATCAAATCAATCTATTCAGCTTCTATAGTTCAATCAAGGAGAGATAATAAAAAATAATAGAAACGAATCTCACATGAATTCGAAGGGAACAACTCAAATTAGTAAGAAGTGTACCAAGATGTATTGTATTGGATCAGACAAATAAAGAAGTTGGCAGACTCTTTTAGACATTTCATAGTTGCCTCTGACACTGAGCTAAACCCTTTGAAATCTTAACTCTTAACAATAATGGGATCCACTCTTTTGCGGATCGTTGGTAATAATAATATCTTCTAAATAGTTTGCCGAGCATCTACTACCTACTAATAACGGGGTTTTCAATAGGGACGCCCCAAAGTAAACCGATAGAGACTGCAAACGTAGCCATATTTTTCCCGCTCTTTTGACATTTCCCTTCAGTAAGGTTTGCCATTTTGTCATAGAAAGATATACGATCTACCAATGAGTCAAAATTATTAATATTTACTGCCAAAATTCGGAGTCAGTCAGATCAGCAATTGACAGTCTAGTAAAAAATTTGAATCCACACACACAGTACAAAATGTTCCCGTGCCAGTGAGACAAAGAAGTGCCCGTACTGTCGAGAATATTACTGCCGCCAGCGCTTCAATTGAGGAAGACCCATATCATCGTTCTCAAGCGTTCGGCATCTCTATGACGTCGTTGTGGCGAAATTTTGCGAAAGGATCATGCATCTTTAAAAGATCAAATTTATCCAAGAACTGAATCCGCTTGACCACCAGAATCGTCGTATGTTCTTGAATTGTGCTGAGCATCAACTTGAAAATTATCCGGATTTTCATCGAAAATTCATTTTCAGCCATGAGAATCATTTTCGGCTGAATGGCTTCGTTAATAATCAAAATATGCATTATTGGTCAGGCAGCAATCCGTATGTACTCCATGAGCCACCATTGCATCCCGAAAAAATTACGGTTCGGTGCCGGCTGAGTCATTGGTTAGTACTTCTTCCGTGTTGATCAAGACCGCTGAATATTTTTGGCGTAGACTGGATGATATGGACTTGGACAAATTGTGGTTCCAACAGGACGACGCCACAGAGCACAGAACACAGCAAATGTCACATTCGATTTAGTGAAAACCAAGTTTGGTGTACGTGTTATCTCATAAAATGGCCCAGTCAATTGGCCACCTCGGTCGTCCGATTTGATGCCGTTAGACTATTTCCTAGAAGACTACGTGAAGTCTGTAGTCTATGCCAAGAAGCCAGCGACAATTGATGAACTTAGTACAAATAGTCCGCTTTATGCCTGAAAAACGTCGAAAATTGGTTCAGCGTTTTAACTTCTGTAAGCGTGCTCGTGGTCATGCAAAAGAATTCGGGTTCCATACATAATGGCATCAAATGTATTTTCACAGGAATAAAAATTGATATCCCAAACCGTTTTAATTTTTATTGAAAAAGCTGTTATAAAGTTGACTCCATATGGCTAATAACTTTTCGGAGAAGCCATTTTATGACACTGGAGATGCGAGCACTAGTAAGAAAGCTTTTCTTGATGAGAGATTGAACTTTAGTTCTGCGTTGATTACCATTCCCATTTTTAACTACTACGCTCCTCGGTAACGATGGGATAATCACAATTAATAATGTGTGAGTTTAAGCCTGCTTTTTCTATTACTAGCTAATAAGTCACTGTGCGCTATGAGTCTGTTGTCAAGATAGTTTAGAATTATAAGTATTTTCGAACGCTTTTAAAGAAAGTCTTTACCTGAAACCTAACATTCTTTTGATTTTATAATCCGATTTCCCTTATTTATCATTAGGGCCTAACAGATGCTAGGTCGCGGTGCAATTCTCATCTATTTATCTTATCTAATACCTCTTACATCAATGGATTGGTTGTAAACAAATTATTGCTAATAAGTTGAAACCTTTTTAAATACTACGGAACCTCTAAAAAGTAAAAACTTACAATATGACTTTAAAATACGAAATAAATCTTTCAACACGAACCTACCTCTTCCAAACTATTAAAGTGAATTAAATCTTAAAAACATTGTTTTGTCACAGTAAGGAAGACCTTAATGTATGTTTACACAGACATTTAATTGTTCATGCGCAGTACATCCCACCAAGCCTTGCCATTTGATAAATGTAGTTGAACAGTTCATGTAAGAACGCGTCACCAGCTTAAAGTTAGTTAAATGGAAAATCTGTAAACAAGGGGCACAAGTTTGGTTGAGTTGCTAATTTAAATACTTAACAAGGCGTACAATATTATTAAGAGCTCATACATAAACACACTGAAGTGAAAAGCGTAAGAACAACTCAAACTTCATGGCGTTAAAGTGTATTCATACCCGTAATTGCGTTCATATTTATGTGTTTTAGGGGCAAGTCTGCGTTTAAGTATGACGGTATTTCTTCTTCGAGTTAGTGGATGCATATAATGTCACGTGGTAACTTAATTGGTTAATTAACATATTTCGTACATATCATTATTGATATTAAATTAAGAAATCATTTGAACACATCATCACTATTATCGGTATCTGCATCAGTTAATGAAATTGCATTGCAATTTCCTCCTAAAAAATCTGGAAGCTATTAACCTAGAAAAATGAATTATGTTAAAAAAAATTATCGGGAAATATTTATACAGTCTAAAATATCTTGTAGGCTTGGACTTGAAAGAAGCAGGCAAATAGGTGACATCAGACCAGGTAGGCCTCTTCAGCAATATTTCACGCCAGTTTGACATTTACTACGATTTAGGAGTGGACCCATATTTATTAATATCATAATAATTTTGTAGAATGCAGAACGCTACTAAGCCTATAATCTCTAATGATAAGAAGAATCCTTAAAGACGGTATCGGTATACATTGTGACAAGAAGCGATTTTTCCAGTTCTCGAAACACTTTTCAAAAGCACTGTTTGGGATGGCTTCTGCTCCTTCAGCAAATTTTGTTTTATCTCTTCGATCGACTGAAACACGGAACGATAATTTCAGATTGGGGAAAAAGAAAAAATCACACGGAGCTAAATCTGGTGATTACGGTGGTTGATCGATGGCACTCGTCGCATTTTTGGCTTTAAATTCGGTCACAATCGTGGCTCCAAGCGATGGTGCATTATCGTTGTGTAAAATTCATGGGGATATATGGAATCAGAATTCGCATGATAAAGCATATCCAAAGAGACCTGTTTACGATTCTAGTTTTGAAAAAAAATTGGCTTTATCGGGACTAGTCGAGCAAGAACGCGTTTTATACCCAAAAAATATTCACCAAAATCATTCGAACGAACTCGCGAGAGATTTTGAACTCTCTTGCCTTGACTGGTGATTTTCAAACACCATATACTTTACTTTTTTTTATTATTTTTATCAGTTAAAGAGTTCATCTGGAACGAGGAATGTCTTCAATGATATTTCGACGGTCTTTAAAGGCTTTGTACCACTCGCAGGCTTTTGTTTTTGATAAAACTAAATCACCGTAAGCCTTTTCCAACGTTCGCAACGATTCGGCGAACGAAATTTGGTTAGAAATACAAATTTTGAGACAAATTCTTGGTTCGTAATTTTATCCATTGTAAAAAGTCACCATGCACTACTGAGGTGTACTGACTCAAGCAGCTGCAGTAAATAAACTGGTGGACAGATCGCGCTCATATTTGGCTTAGTAATTAGGGGCAGTCCTACCAACTTACTAAAATACATTCTTTTGAAATATCATTTACCCAGAAAATTTAATTAAAATTTCAAAATTCCTTTTTGTCTCAACGTATAAAATATATAGTATTATCTCTTCGGAAAAGGGTTGCTGAACCGAACAAACGACTAGTAAATATATATTTTAACATCAGGCGTAATCAAATAGAATATATCACAGCTGATAGCCTTTGAAGCTAGCGCTGCATGCCTTAGGTTATACATATAGTATTAACTTTGTATAAGCTTTTATAAATAAAAAAAAAAAAAAAATATTAAAAAGCCAGGCATGTCAAGCAATTATATCACACATTTACGATTACATTTTACATTTATTTTTTACATCTATTAATTTACTAATTGCTATTTGTGGCACTAAGAATATTTGAATATTTATAACTCATTTAAAATGCGGCTTGTAAAATGGTTGTGGGGAATAAATTTGTTCTCGCAGTATGTGTGCCGTTACACTAACTGTTGTTTACATTTATACAGGGTGAATTCGCTGGAACAATTTCTTTTCATTTACTTCAAATTTTTCTTTCGATTTGTTGTGCTCTTAGAAGGCATGTAAACCGATTAAAATTTAAAAATAATAGAAAGTAAAAATTGTGTATGCTGTCCATTCGTCACTCATTATTAGAAGTATACTAAGAAAATTGTAGCAAAAACAATATGAATGAAAGAATGCCTAATGAAATCTATCTAGTCACAGACTGCAGTTTAATTTGGATTTTTTGCGGATAATAGTAAATCGTAATAAATAATTATATATTTTTTAAAATTATATAGATATTTAGGTTAGTCGCTAACCCACCATTTTTCAAGATTTTTTTTTTTCTTAGTCTAAAGAAATCTGTTGCTCTTCACTCATTCGATCTTTACTTTGTTGATCGTAGATGACTTTTAAAAAGTTTTCAAAAATTTTTTTACACCCTGTTCTAAATTAACTGAGTTGTAAATGAATAAATATTAAAATGAAAATTTATAAAATTTCTTTTTTTGTTGCCTCCTTGTTTTCAATAAAAACCTTGACGTAACTGCTTTACCATCACAATCATATTGACACACCCTTTATATTAAATAATACATCTTCACTCAGTGCACATATACACACGCATTTATATAAGTTTGCTGGCAATTAAAATTGTAGTTTCAAATTACATAATTTATGCGCATTTAAACAGCTGTTGACTTGTGGCTTCGGCAAACCCAAGTCTGTTCATCCATAAGAAAGCAACGCAAAGTCGAAGGCAACTAAATCACGACTGTGAAAACAGGCAGAGCATAAGCACTAAGTGTGCCAAAGCTTTGCGCAAAGTCTTACAAAAACATCTTTTTGGTTATATGTATATGGCATTTGTTGTCTTATGGAATTACGTATTTTTGTGTATGTATGTATGTGTAAATTGGGTGTAATTGTACAAGGCTGCCAACAATCATTGAAGACAGCATTTTAGCAGCTGATTTCACTTTTGTTTAGGTAGATAAAGTTTGTGCGTTTGTATGCTTTAACCATTAAACTGTTCTTTTGAAGGCGTGGGTGTTGAGAAGCTAACTTTTTCTACCGCTTATCTGTGAATATGATAACCCAAAGTCTCGTAGTATCTAATCACTTTTCAGCATTTACAATCTTCTGTTTCCGTAAATAAATAGCTTAGAATTCTTCCTGACCGGGCTTTTGGATACATAGTTTTTTAGTTACCTTAGTCCTAGTAGAAATATCTTTGGTAATAAACCCTAAACATTTCATTCCTATCGACCTTGGATTGATTTAGTGATTATATGGCAGATTACTCCGGATCTCTTCGCGACTCCTTGCCTTTCTGTCCAGTTAATAGAATTGTCCGCTTCGTAGATTGTACTTAATAAACATCAATAAAGTGTATGGTTAATGAAAATGTCCGCTTAATAGGGCATACATTAGCATAGAGCTTTTATTACATTCTTTACTTATGAATTGTTTTTACTATCCTATCTCCCAAGTTGATTCGAACTGGACACGGTGTGCTAAATTTTACTAAAATCGGTTTAGTAGTTCAGAAGTCCATCGCGGACAAACAACGTGACACGTACATTTTATACATAAAGATTAATCTACTAATATTTGATAAGTTGTTTTACGGGGTTTTAAGGGAGTATTCTACTCTAGATTTTCGAAAAATTCGATTTTTTTTCATATAATTAAAGTTTAGACTTTCAAAAATATGTCCTTGGAAGGATTTTTCAAAATTCGACTTATTTTCGGAGATACAGCCGATTTTGTGAGGTGGCGTCCGTGTTCACTAGAATTGTCTCCTAAACTTTAAACGCGGTTTTCTCGATACTAGTTTTTTCCACACAGTACCGGCATTATCTCAAGTTCTATACAACCGATTTACTTGAAATTTTGTGTGAACTTTCTTTATGTAATCCTTCATCGTTCCTACCAGCATCGTGTCAAAATTTTTGTTTTTAATATTTTAAAAAAATTCAGGAATTTCAAAAAAGAAGCGTAAAAAATTATTTTTATTTTCAGGCAGTCGCCATTTTTCAAAAAAAATTTTTTCGTGTTCCCGGACTATAACAGCATCCTTACTGATTAAGAATTTCTTTTAATTTTTTTTTCAGACTACCAGGAGAGTCAGAATCAATGTCACCAGGATGCGCCATTTTTCTTACACCTGTCTCCCTCCCCCCCTCTAGTTATTTTAATTTTTAATATTTTTTTGGTAAAATTTTTTTTCTGTATTCTTAAGATATCAATAAAAACACCATAAAAAATGGATAGTAAAAATATTTTTGGTTTTTTTTTAAATAAAATTCAAAAAACTGCCCAAAATTTGGTTTCTAGAGTAGAATACCCCCTTAAGGGTTTCTTTGAGTAAAAAATTGACAACTTTCAATATATTTTTTTTATATAAATGTTTTAATCCAAAGATACATATTTTACAAAGATTTTGTAAAATTTTCAAAGGAAGATTTTCAAATCTTGGTCATTACGATGCCATTTCCAGCAATCTCTCGGATAAAAGGTGCCTCCGCGTTAACAGCAGCGCTTTTGACAAAATCATTTGAAGTAGAAAATTCGTGTTTGAAGAGAAAGTTTCAAGAAAAACGTGTTTTAAGATTTAAGAGACTATAGAGCTGACCTCAAGCGCGAAACTTATCAAAACTGTATCTCCAAAAAAATTACTCTGAAAAACTTCAGCATTTAAGACAATATTTTAGAGATCTATTATATACTATGTATATATAAATAAGGTAATAAAAAATCGTATTTAAGGCCATGAAACCTATGTAACCCTTAAAAATGAGATCACCCGAGACTAATATTTTATTGCTTGGAACACGAAAGTCAGCTCTTCATATCCGGAACTCATCTCAAGATGTGTCAAATCGGTAGAAGTACAATAATTTGACGCTACATGCTTATGTCACAAAGGATTTTTATAATTGAACAATTTGAAGTGAAACTTCTGTGCAGCTGATGAACGAATTTTAACCCAAATGCCCATATAAAAAATATATGGCGACATTTTCCTAGAAGTCGTTATACTTTGTGGGAAATTTGTTGCAGTTCTTACTGAATTTTCAATAAATTCTCTGAAAAAGCTCATTATTTTTCAATTTTCTATTTCTAATTTCTTAGAATTTTAGACAACCACCGTTGTAGCGCACCAGTTATTCAACACATTTCTGAGAAACAGTTCAATTGCTGCTAAGGAACAAACATACTCGTAACTAAGTGGCGTAATAGACGTTATATGAATGAGTCAAGGAGTGCGCACGAGCATTCCCATACACTAAATGTATGTGAAATAATCTCTTGCAAGTTACGAGTATGCATGTGGTTGGAAGTCAATTAAACTGTGCTCTGCCTCGTTGATGTGATTTAAGCTGTTGTTATATAAATTGTGCTCAAACAATGTGTCGCACTCTCAATCCATTGACCTCATTCCTTAATAAAGGATTTAATTGTAAATTTGCCAGCTTTTGCGAGTGCTTAACTAGAAGTCAAATGCGTATGTAGTTCTTTCAATGCCCTTTTTGTGTTGTGTCTCTGTGTGTGTTTTCCAAAGTGAGACTATTAATTAAAGTTCACTAAATTCGATATTTGAAGAAGGTTGGTGATTAAAGTCACTGTTGGCTTATTACGAAAGTGTTGTTGTGTACATCTCGAATGTGGAAAACTTTTCTATGTCTGTTTTAAATTACCTTAAATATAATGATAGACTTAGCAGAAGCTTTTGGCTTTTCATTTCAAAGGTTATTATTAACAACCACAAACTTATTGTTTTTTGAGATTTTTTTTTTCTGGAAAACTAAGTCGCTGATATACTTTTTGTCGAAAAAATGTTTACTACTCCAAGTATCTTTCCTCTTTTACTCTTTATGAATAAAAATTTTAAATATAATCTTGCAAAGTTTACAATGCCTATCTTCATTTAACCGCTCATCTTCAGATGCAAGTAGCTTCTTCAGTGAAAGACGGCCAAAATCCATATAAATTCATAAGTATTATTTTTATAGAATGAATATTTTTTTCATTTGAAGAAGTTTTAATAAGCCAAACAACAGAATCCACGCCAAAAATTCCAAAGACATAAATAATGTTATTCCTAGGGTTCAACGTGGTCCCCATTCAGCTACTGTAAAGGTTTGGTGGGTAGTCTCCTATAAAGGCGTTACATCTCTTTACTGCTGTTCAAAGTGTAGCAAAAGTGTACCAGCAGGATGTTCTAGAAGACAAGGCAAAGCAGTTAAGCAATGCTCTCTTCGATGAAGGTCACACAAGGCAAAACGCTTCCACCAGTGCTCTGGGCACCTCTGCTTTTGATTATTGGCCCAAACGTTTGAGGGCTTGTGCGAACCGGCTGACCATGTTCTCACAATAGTCGGGTCCACGTAGTCGGAACGGACCGTATTTTTATCCGCCCAAGGACTGTCAACTCGGAAGACATCTGCCGCTACAACAACAACATTTTAGTTCCTGAAATTTTACTACAAGGTGCCTTCCAAAGTAAACAGGACTTTTTGAATCTAGTGCCCTCTGGTAGAGCCATCTATAAGCCATATGTCGACTGGTGCGTTAGAATCTGCTATCTTTATCGATTGTAAAGTGAGAATTTCATGACATTTCATGGAGTTATTGCGTTTTAAGTGTCTATATGTTTATGTTATCGGTGCGAAAATGAGCTTCGAACAAAGAGCCAACATTAAATTGTGTTTCAAAATTGAAAAATCTTTTACCGAAACGTTTCAATTGATGCAATTGCACGGTTTGTTCCGCACAAATTGACTGACGACCAAGAGTTGCTCAGAATCCAACATTCGAAGGACATCATTAATGAGGTCAAACGGACAAAAACTTCCTTTACAATACTGTGACAGGTTACGAAACATGATATTTCCAATATAAACCCGAAACGAAGCGCCAGTGCTGAACGGAAGGCACCGGACGAGCCGAAACCCAAAAAATCGCGCATGGAGAAGTCAAAAGTGAAGACAATGCTGATTTGTTTTTATGATTCCAAGGGTATTGTCCACAAAAAATTTGTTCTACCCGGCCAAAACGTTAATGCAGTAATCTACCTTGGAGTTTTGAAGCGTTTGGTGTACCGTATTCGACGTGTTCGATCCGAATATCGCGAAGATAAAAGTTGGCGCTGGTTGCACGCCGTCTCATCGTTCGACGCTTGTGACCGATTATTTGACCAAAAATCACATTTTAACCCATTATACACTCCCCATATTCACCTAATATGGCACCATGCGACTTCTTCCTTTTCGGGAAAATGCATTTGCCTAAGAAAGGAAAGCGTTATGCAGACGTAGAGGCCATGCAAAAGGCTTGCACCAGCATACTGGCGGCCATACCGGCCAACGAGCTGAAACACTCGTTCGACATGCTTTTGGACCATTCAAAAAGGTGTAATGAAGCAGACGGAGACTATTTTGAATAAAATAAATTGATTTTGCCGAAAAACCATTTCTTCTATTTTTTTGTTAAGTCCTGTTTACTCTGGAACACACCTTGTGTTAGACCCAACTGTCATAACTCTCTAAAAATATTTACATAATTTTCTCTAGTAAACAGAGAAAGGAAAAACAACTTGAAGAATTTATTCGAACACAATCAATGTGAAAATTCAATCAAAATATTTTCATTTCATAATCGCTTCCCAGCTTTAACAATACTTCGTAGTAAATATTTACTGGGTCGCAGTTACCTGAAGGTGAAGCAGAAAGAAATACATATATATGTGTTGACTATTTTCCTTTTACACCAAAACGCACTACGAAAATAAACAATTTAGTGAGTACATAAAGCAAATGAAAATCAGACTTCTCAATTTTCACAATAAGTACGCCGGTGATTTGAAAGTGCTTATGACAAACAAATACCATATAGTATATATGTATATATCGAAGTGAATACTTATTAGTAGTAGTAACGAGTACGCAGCTGGCAAGTAAAATATTTTTCTCAAGAGCTACCAGCTTAACGCCTCGCCATTCAGCCAACTAGGCACTTTTACACGCACACACCATAGTCAGCAACAAATCAGGGACACATTCAATGAACCGCAGGTGAATATAAAAAAGTGATTTGGTTTTCCATGAAAAATACATTCGTAATCGCAAGTGCTATAAAAACATCAGTAAAACCAATTCAGGTAAAGCAATAAAAACAGCAGCTAACACCCCAACCGAATTGAAGTTTCACAACGTGTGTTTCGCCATTTCTTCGGGGCAGTTGGGAACCAATTCCGGCCAGCCATCTGTTTTGCATCAATTCCACTGACGCATTTCGTTGAGCATTCCGGTCGTGGCGCACACCTGCCGCCACGTAAAATGACAGAAAAATAATACTAAAGTCCAAAACGAAGATAGAATCATTCGCTCCAACAATAAGAGCACTTTAAAGTGTATGCAAAGCAACAATGCTGACAAATCTCTTGCGGTTGGCAGGCTATTGTGCTTCAACCAACCGCAGCGCCATCTTAATAGTCAATCAGCCATTTGACCAGCGCTACAATGAGATGTAAATTTCTGCTGTGCACCGTTACATCTGCACGTGGAAATATACACATAACCTCACACTTCGTCAGTGTCGTCTGCCTACGCACTTAGCATGCGAGACGTGGCAGCAACGCTTATGCAGGTAATAAAGTGAAAGTAAATGTGATGAAAATGGAAATGAAATTGTTATTAAGTAGCAGTTTCCAATAACATCACGTAACAGTGGGGAAGATAAACAGTGCAGGAAAGAGAAGTTAAACGACTGACCAACAGACGACTGACTCAATAAAAATTCAACAATTTACCAAATTATCCAATGGCGGCACAATGAAAAGCTCTGCAAATAAGTTAGGAAATGCTTTTTACCAGAAGCCGTGCTGAGTGCTTTAAAAATAGATTCGCAAGGAGAGGGAGAGAACAAATCACAAAAATTAAGCAGAAAACACGATTGGACGTTTAAGTAAGTTATTAGAAGAGGAAGTTATAGAATTACAAATTTATTTACAGGGTGATTAGGTTGGAGTACGGAGTCATATGTAGAAGTTCACGCAAGTGAGGAAAGTTCTCAGATCGCCATTCACTTGGGAATGGCCAGAAAGGATTCTTTTGCATATGACTCAAGCAGCTCACGACTTCTGGTCTGGAAAACATACGTTTGAAGTGAGGATTGTGCGCTGAGTTTGGGACCCTCCACATAAAAAACACCTCCAATGAAAAATAAACATCAGACTTGGAAGAAGAACCTCCTTTCAATAACGACCACAGCAAACGTAATAAGGACTATGATTTAAGGACATGTGTGTACCTGGAATGTCCGGTCCCTTAATTGGGGACGTGCCGCTGCCCAGCTGATGAATGTCCTCGTTAGAGTGAAAGCTGACATCACCGCTGTCCAAGAAAGGAGCGCAAATTCGGTGTGGGATTTGTGGTGGGAGAGCGTAAATTTTTAAGCGTAAAATGATGCACCTTAAGATCACTATTTGTGCAAAGTTTTATTCTGACAACTTCATTGATGTTCGTGCCCAAAAAATAAGGTGACATTTGAATTTAAACTGCGCGAGTCGAAGGATTTGGAGAATTATTTTTTTTAGGTTGGTAGTACTGTCAGTCACATTTATGTCAAATTTCATGTCTAAATATTCATTAGTGTTTGAGATACGTGTCGTTTTGTGAGCTGCTAAAAGTGAGTTTTTCGTTTTTTGCGATGTCGAAATTTGTTGAGCAAAGAATTTGCATTAAATTTTGTTTACGGAATCAATTTTCTGCTGCGGATACGTTGAGGATGGTGCAGAAAGCCTTTGGTGATGAGGCTATATCTAAAAAAAGTGTTTGCAAGTGGTATGGTGAGTTCCAAGCCGGGCGTGAACGTGTCGAAGACGAAGAGCGTCCAGGGCGACCATCAACCTCAACCGACGAAGCTCACGTTCAACAAATCAAAGATTTGGTGTTGAAAAACCGTCGATTAACAATTAGAGACCTCGCTGATGAAGTTGGCATATCGAAAGGCTCTGCCAATACCATTTTCAAGGATGGGCCTCAAGCGCGTTAAATCTCGACTGGTACCGAAAACATTGAATTTTTTGGAAAACAGACGTCGCGTTGAAGTGTGTGAAACGATGCTTTCCGACTACCAGGGTGTGATGAAATGCATTATAACTGGCGATGAGACTTGGATCTATGCTTACGACCCCGAAACAACCGATCAATCGAGCGAATATCGTTCCAAAAGAGAGCCGAGACCAAAAAAATCGCGCCAAAGTCGCTCAAAAATCAAGGTCATATTGACTGTTTTCTTCGATTATCGTGGTGTTGTGCATTATGAATTCCTTCCAACCGGTCAAACAGTCAACAAGGAATATTATTTGAACGTTATGCGTCGTTTGCGTAACGCTATCCACCAAGAAGGCCGGAATTGTGGAAAGACAATTCTTGGTTTTTACACCACGATAATGCACCATCCCATACTGCCCTCGTAATTCGTGATCATTTCGCCAAAGACTCAACCCATATCGTTCCGCAACCACCGTATTCATCTGATCTGGCGCCGTGCGACTTCTGGCTGTTCAACAAACTCAAAAGACCGCTCCGGGGACACCGTTTTTATACGATAGAGGAGATTCAAGCCGCAGGGAAGACGGATCTGAAGGCCATCCCGGAAAGTGACTACAACCAGTGTTTGGAAGATTGGAAAATCCGTTGGCATAAGTGCATTGCATCGGGAGGGGACTACTTTGAAGGAGATGAAATTGATTTAGAAGAATAAATAAAGAATTTTCAAAATAAATACAATGTGACCTTTTTTGGGCACTGTAAAGTGAAAGAGTCAGATGGAGTTTAAAAGTTTCTTATACGGGAGATGGTTGTCCCGGATTTCGCTCATAAGATAGGAGTGCTTGGATAACATAAATCACCAAATTTGCCTGGAATTAGTCAAATAGTTCTTGAGATATAGGCTGTCTGCTAAAGGTGGGCGATGCCACATTCCTTGTCCAGTGTTTTGTTAAAGCTCTTCCCTGCCATTCTGGTTGTGAAGTTTTATGCCCGTGGCACATTTATTCAGTAAGCTTACCGCACGGACGGACAAACAGACAGTCAATCGAAATTCAACTTGTTTCGTCACCACGAGCATTTACTTTAAGAGTGTATTGTGATCCTTAACTGAAAACATCCAAGCCTCACTATGGAAGTGTTCGACGAGGTCAGACATTAGAAGATATTCTTTTATCGTACGGAGTAGAGTATTGTCTGTGTTTCACTACATTCAGATCACCATAGCGGTGATGTGTTGTTGATGAATGGCCGGTCGTTTGCCTTGTATATTGCCAACAACATTTCTGGATCTTTCCATCCGCTGATGCCGACTAACGACTAAATTTTGTTGCGGCTAGAGGCGTTACATCGCTTTTTCTCGGCGCCAATTTAAATGCGTCATTTCTCGAAGTTAAAGAGTCAACGTGAAACATGAGGCGACACTCCGTCGTATTGGAAATAGAGATCGTTCACGTCGAGTTCATCAATTTCCGGGAAAAAAACGATCAACATCATCTAGTAAGGCTCGCTATTGATGGTAACGACATTTCCTGCTTCATTTCATACAACAATCCTCACCAAAATGGAACATTTTTGTGGTTGCAATTGCGTTTCTTGAACGACGCTGGATTTAACTCACTGCACACTGCGAGCATTAAAGTAGCGAATCGAAGACGGTTTTAACATTACACCGATCCGAACTTAGCTTTTCAGCTCAAGGAAACTTTACTTCTATAAATCTTGGAACTAAGCATAACTTCATGCTCTAGTGATCTCGCAGTATAAAACTTCACACGAAATTGCCGTGTCAATAATTTGAATATAGAATTTAGAAAGAAATTAACAACAGTTTATTGCTCAGATCCGACTGTCCTGGGAAGAAGCTTATTTCACACAATTTTGTATACAAATAACCTGAAAAAAACTTGCTTTCATTTGACTTGATTCACATTGTTCATCAAAAATTCTATATTTCCGAATTTAATGCTACATATTTACATTATAATATTTCAATGAGCATACTTCGTGAATACCTTACGCGAGGAGGAGGAGGCGAATCCTTAATAAATTAAAAAAAAAAACGACTTTACCTATTAAAGCATAACCACAAAACACTTAATTCACCTCTAGCGTATATTCTGAAGCAATGCATAAGCCACTCGTCTTCAGCTAGAATTTTCAAAGGCTTCTCGCAGGCACTCTTGATCACATTTGTACTTTATTATTGCATTAAAGCTGGTTTTAAGACGGCAATACTATATTTCAGTGCAGAAACAAGCACAAACTATTGCGTACTGGGCGCCAGGAAATAAAGCAACACAACTAGAAACCTCAGGCACAACGAGCCTTTGAAACTTGCGTTGGCGATGGCGATGGCGAATGTGGTTGTCACTGGCACAGCAATTGCATTACGTGCAGAACTAAACAATTGGCGACAGAAACACACGCACTTAAGCTCAAAAGCACAAACAGAAATTGGCAGTGGCACACAGCCATACACACACACGCACATTGAACAGGGACGCCATTGCGGTCAGCGAACATAAAAAAGGCAAAGTGATACCGCGTGGATAAATAAAAACAGATGACGCCTCACTTTTATTTCGAAAACTTCGACATCAAGCACAAGCACACACCAATGTATAGGTAGTTATGGGTGTGCTGGTAGTGCTGGTGGAAGATTAAGCGCACAAGGCTGGAATTACGCAAACGAACGCGAAACGGCAGGCAGAACTGAAATAACAAAGTTGAAAAGGAGATGCTGTATTAAACAGATTAACGATAAAAAGTACTTGAAATGGAGGCGAAAACGGCAAAAGAAGAGGCTCGGTTGCGGTTGCAAGCTGTTTTATTTGCGCTGTTGACCACCGCATATAATACGGTTAACTGTTATGCCGCAGCACGCTACATTACTCGTATTGTTGGCTGGCGGCACTCAGTGTATTTAACGCCTGTTGTGGTTGCGCAGCGCTCACGTGGTTAGCATTTGAGCTATCACTTAGTGATTCTGTTGGATTATAATGCCACACATGCCACTTCACTACTTTGCAACAGATACAGTTAGATTGCCACAAACCCTCAAGTTTTTAGGGCGCAAAACAAATTACAAGTGAAAACAAAGAAAAGGTCTAAGACAACAAACCAAAGCTGTCAAAATAAACCCAGCTGACCACAGACAATATAAATGCGAATGTATTTAAGAATGCGTATATAAATATGTATGAATGTATGTAAATATGTAGGCAACAAGAACCGGTTTTCGTATAGGAAAATGTGTTTTCATGCAGCAAATTACATTGAAGGCAGCAGCTAAACGCACAAATTTAGTAAGTATAAGTGTAACTGCACTTAAAAGCAAAAATAGCTTAAATTGAATTTACAAAATTTTCAATTTTGTCGGCTACATGGCAGTTGTATCGGTATGAACTGAATTTTTTTTTTTTTTTTTTTTTTTTTTTGTAAAAAAATACTAATATTGAATGTGAAAGTAAAAAAAAAATATTTAAAGTATTGAGCATTAAAAATTTCAGAATTCATGCCAATAGAAATGCTCGTTCTTTAAAGCACACCAATCAGACACCCGATTTTCGACTTCCATGTAGAAATTGAAGTGGGCTGCAGTCAATGCGTGTTCCATCGTTGAAAAAAAATTGTAATCGGAACCTTGTGACTACGTCGAGAGGGGGGAGTAGATCCTTGCCAAGTGGCTTCTTTTTAGTATCCTGAACCGATTTTTCCTTGTATTTTGGTGCCTTGTCATCTAACAAAGTTACTTTGTCACGTCTGTTGGCTTATGCTGATCGTTTTTCGACCAATACATAGTTCAAATTGATAATTGTTGGTCTGTTGGGAATAGTAGTAACAGTTTCATCAAGTTTTAGAAGCTCATGACATGCCACATCCTGCTGATCCCACCAAACACAAAGCCATTGCCTTCTTACTGAATGTTTTTGTAGTCAATGTTGATGGTTGTCTAGGATTGATTCATGATTTTCTCCATTTAGGATTCCGAAAATAAATCCATTTTTCATCGCCAGTGACAATTAGTTGCAAAACTGTTTTTTTTCGTGTCTTTGAAGCAAAATTTCGCAAGTGCTTTTATCGGTTTCTACATTCGCCTCTCATTTTTTGTGGCACGCATTTTCCAGACTTTTGGATCTTTCCCATGGCTTACAAACGGTCTAAAATTAATAATTTTATTTTGATTTTGACTCAAAGTATCAGCTTCCTCCAATATTGTTTGCAGTTCAGCGTCTTCAAACTATTTTGGTGATCTTCCACGTTCTTCATTTTTCACATCATAATCATTATCTCCGAATCATTGAAACACGAAACATGTTTCGTTTGTTGCTTCTGATAGCACGTGATCACCATAATTTCAATTTTCTTCAAATGAAAACAAAAAATTAATCGTTTCCACAAATCATTACTACGCTCTATATATACGGCATTGCAGGCTCAAGATGCCCTTGTCTAACATGATCATAACATCTTGCACGAACTGCCGATTCTGCGACAGGAAGCTCCAGAACACTTGATTCTGGATTGCCAAGCAATTTGCAGAAGCAGGTTCAAGGTCCTAGGTTCCATTTACGTGGATAGGGATCACAACACCTCAGTCGCTCTCAGCAGGCTCCTGGAATTGTTCAGGCTGCTAGACCTTTGTGGCCATATGTGAAATAGGGGAGCGCACAATAGCCCATAAGACAATAGGTCGCAATGCAAAGCCTAAATTTTCCCATCTAAGACATTTTCTACACAATGATGTTGCTTGTTCAATGACCGTAAGGCAATTGAATATATTTGACAGTTGTCATGCAAACCACAATGAAAAAAATTAATGCTCATTCACAACAAATATCATTATTTGGAAGCCTTAAACCAGGATCCTTCCAAATAGCAGCATCAGAATTAAAAAAAAAATCAAAATGAGAAACTCATTTATATAAAAATTTAAATTTAAATTTAAGGCAAGCAAAATCGCTTTCATCTCAACTCTACTTATGCGCTTATACTTTTGTGTACTAAAATTAAAAGATATAATGTGAAAATGCCGCAAGCTATATGTTCGCTTGTATGTTGGTGTTTACTTTTACGTTGGCAATTATACATTCCCTTCTAATTGAGGTCTGTTTTTATTGTGCTTTACTTTTATTGCATTTTTATGAGTTTTGCGGCTGACATGGATTATATACTATGTGTCTACATGCGAAGGTATGTACATGTATTAATTTTATATATACAACACAAGCATTTTAATTTTTTCTGGTGAAAATTTCTCAATACATACGGGGACTCATTGCACGATAGAATTTTTTTATTTAAACAGGGTCCATTCTGGATAAGTAGGGGTGCTAACCTAAACCTGCTACAGTATCCAGAACGAAGCTGCGCAAGGGTCGCTCTCATTTTCTGCGGCAACCGAGCTCATCGTCTGCAATGGGTGGTTGTTTAACTCCAAGTACGCCATTGAATGGTGGTCAGTACTTGTCGGAAGTTAGTTGTGTATTGTTTGATGTCGTCGACATAGTTGAGGAATGACCTCTTAATGCTCCTAGGTGGCGGTTCCGCTCCATGCAGGTGAATACAGGGATGATTTCTACAAAAGCCATCAAGAGGCATCCTGTCATAGTTCGAAGTGCAATGTTCTGAAAACCTTGCAGTTTCCCGTCGGCGTTTCACTGCATCGAGGTGACCATATTGGTGGGGCGTAGGATCGGTCGGCCGATTGCTTTGTATGTTGGCAATAACGTGTTTTTGTCCTTTTCCCATGTACTGGCTAGCGACTTGAGGACTTTGTTGCGATTCTGAACTTTGGCGATAATCGCAGTAGTATGAGAAGTGAAGGAGCACAGATTATCGAAAGCCATACCTAAGATGTTAGGGTATTTGACATTCGGAATCTTAACACCATTATTAATGTCAAAGTTGCATTCCTTCGTCCAGTTTGGTCGCTGTGGATTTAGTGGGAGAGAGTTTTAAGTTCCGAAGCTGAGATAGCCGCTGAGATAGCCGTTTACGTTTGAGCACATGGCATCAGTTCCCACGACAGCCGGTTCTATGTTAACGGGATTGACAAGAAATTTGTGTGAATGGATAAAATCAAGAGAAAACGTTTACTTCGATTGCACTGCAACTATAACAATTCCCAGATAACGAAGATTCCTTACAAAAACTTAATGGGATAAGCCAGTTTCATAGCAAATTTGGTTAGATAAACGAAGAATTTTCCATGCGCGCCATTGGTTCCGATCGGTCAATCTGAGCTAAAAATTTTATTCGAAGAGTGCACCGTTGCTTTAAATAATAACTTGTGTCGAATTTCGCAAAGGCATCTAGTCAAATAAAAAGGATTTCCATAAAAGAACTTGATTTTGTTTGATCAGTTTGTATGATGGTTTCGACAAATGAGGAGATGCTCGAAGAAAAAAATACTTGTGCAAATTTTCAGATCGACATCTCAAAAGCGGCCTATTTCGCTTATATACAGGCAGACAGACGGACATAGCTAAATTGACGCAGCTCGTTCCGCTGATCTTTTATAGCATTTAATTGGGATGACGTGGTTTTGCCAGCTCCCGGCGGCCATGTTTGTTTACGGATTTATGACAAACTTTGTCAGTGGTCATCTTCTCAGATGAGGTGACGATGATTTCTGGCTTAATGGCTTTGTTAGCAAACAATTGGGGAGAGTCAAACTCACGGGTGGTTCAGGAAATGCGATTGCATATGCAAAAATTTACATGTGGTGCAGATTGTAGTGTGGTGGCATCATCAGATCCTACTTCTTTTGAAAATCAGTCGTAATAGAGGTTTTGATGACCTTGGTTAATACTTTACTATACAAAAAATAATCTTGCATATTCTGCACCGCGGTCTAGCTATTTTAATAGAATCGAACTCCTTAATTGATTGATTTAATCCCATTGTTTGGTTATGGAAAATGCGGTAAAAAATGTTCCATAACCCAAAGCAGATAAAAACCTGTGAGTCCATCGAAGCTCACCTAAAATGTATATATGGCATATTTTTGGTGAAAAATGTAATTATACACTACTTAAACATTATTATTATATGTTCGTGAGTGCAATACTTGATGGTTCAGCGCGTTTGAAGTAAGCAATTATTCCTTCTTCTTCTTCTTCTATAATATTTGTCACCACAATAACAAATTTGATCTTTTATTTCTATTTCATTAACTCATAAATATTTATTGGCATTTCAATTGCTAAGCTTCACACACTCTGTGATAACACAACACGCTTCCGATGACGATTGATGATTGCCTGATTGGGTAAATCATGGCTATGAAATGACCAAATAAAACAAACAAAATAATAAATGAATCGAGCATCGATTTTGTGCTAGACCACCTAAACGATTTGTGTGAAATTATCTACATAAACGAAACACAACTACTAAAGCTAGTTAACTAAAATCTACCACATACAAATTGACAAATGTAATTACCACAAGCGTGCTATATTTATAGCTATTTAATTTATGTATAGCGTAAGAAAATATGTGTAAGTGCGTGTGTGTCTCAAGCAATGATAAATGACATTTTTGGTAAAATTAATAACGTCGTTGAGCACATAACCACAACAACATTCAGCGCAAATTCGTTTATAACAAATGGCAAACACAGTCAACGTTGGCCTGTTGGTGTGCCAGGGCGTATGCGCAACAGCAGCGAACTTGAAATAACAAAGCAAGGGCGTGAAATCGCGGTTGGAGTGAGAAAACCATAAATTTATGCCTTTTTCTTAATATGTATGAATATATATGCTATGTTTATTTCTTCTATGTTGACCCCACAGTCAATAGAGTCAAGAATGCAGGCAAACTATGTGGAAATTGCTTGAGAGGTGCCAGCAAATTATAGTCATTTCGAATAAAATCCATTTAATAACATTGTGATCAGCATGGATAATCAGCAATGAATGCGCGTATAAAAATATATATATATAAATAAATATCTGAGGTGAAGCACAATTTTGTCATGGCTACGTACAAAAGCATATACATATATAGCTATTTAAATAGAGATGCACGCTCCTGCATAAATATTTGTCCAACAATATACTACACACTTCGATAATATGTATAAGCCCATGCATACATATGTTACATATGCACGAAGCATAGGCGCGATTTCCACGAAATGTGAGAAGTCATTGAAGTGGATAAATGCGTGCGGCAGATAAGTTTTTCACGCACAAACGTTCACACAGTCAAATAAGGCATACTCGAAAAATTAAATTATACCCAATGAGTATTTAAAAAATGTAAAGATTAACAAAAAAGGATGTTGAAACAGTTTCTTCTAAAACATTCAAAACTTTTTTTTTAATTTTTTAATATTAGAAATAGTACATTTGCAACAAAAATTAAATATTCTGCTTTGCAGGGCTATAATGAAATGTGACAAGTTGTTTTCAATACAGCTCCGCTTTTTAACATATTTAAGTACTCTAAAAGGGGAGAAAAATACCCATTTTACCAACACAGTGGTGTTAGAGGACTTTGCATCTCCTTTTTGTAATCGCCTCACATGGTAAGCCAAACGTCCTTTTATCCGTAATAAGTCTCCACTAGCAGTACTTATCGGTTTAAACGCTCAGAAAAGATAATCATTAGCAATTGGCGTTTGTGGAAAATATTTGCATTTAATTCTACTACTAAGTATGAGCAAAGAATTGTAAGACTTTGTTAATAATTTTACAATTCTTAAATTATTTTATTCAATCAATTTATTTTATTAAAACTAAGACGTTCCCTTCAAAGTAATTCTCCTTGGTTCCAATACACTTATGCCAACGTTTTTTTCCAATTCTCGAAACAGTTGTTAAAGTCAATTTCCAGAATAGTCTTCAATACACTTTGCGATTAACGCTTAATGTCTTCAGTTGACTCAAACAAGTTTCCATGAAAAGGTCTTTTGAGTTTTCTGAGTAATCAAAAGTCACGCGGACCTAAATAGACCGAATACGGTGACTGCGGCACGATATTGGTTGAAAATTTAGCAAAAAACTCACGAAGAACTAATGCAGTAGGCGACGGTGCATTATCGTGGTGCAAAACAAAGAGTTGTCGGCCATAATTCCGACCTCTTTTTACCAATAGCTTCGCGAAAATGATGCTTAATATTCAAATATGTAGTATTTCTTGTAAGCAGTTTGGCCGGCCGGAAGAAATTCGGAGTGAACTGCACCTCGATTTTTGACCTGCTTGGACGTGATTTTTTCGGCTTTGGCTCATCTTTGCCACGATATTCATATATTGATACTTGTATTCTGTTTCCGGGTCATAAGCATAGATCCAAGACTCATCGCCAGCAGCAATACGTTTCATTACATCTTGGTAGTCGAAAATCATTGTTTCATAGATGTCAACGCGTCGCTGTTTTCCGAAAAAATTGAGTGATTTTGGAACCAATCGTGTTTTCACTTTTCTTAGGCCCAAATTATCTTTTAAAATGGTTTTCACTGATCCTTATGATATTCTAACGACGTCAGTAAGATTTCCCACTGTCAATCATCGATTTTAAAATATAAAATCCATTATTTTGTTGACGTTGTTCATGTTGATGGCCATCCTGGACGTCGTTCGTAGTCAATGCGTTCTCGACCTTCTTTGAACAATTTGAAATAATCAAAGATCGCGACTTTTAATTATCACCGAAGGTATTTTCCAATATTCTGAACGTTTGGACACCAGAAATTTGATTCCGCACACAAAATTTAACGGAACTTCTTTGTTGAATGATTTCACTCAACGTAAAAATCGCCGAATGCACTTTATGTACTTCAGAAAGACAAGCTTATACTAAACACTAATGATTATTTTGATGTGAATTTGGCACCGATGTCACTGACAGTCATACCAACTTAGCAAAAAAATATCTCGACGAATAGGTTTTGACACGAAGTTTAAAATAAAAAGTATTTCTATTTTTTGCCCACAGTAGTATTTTGAACTTACCACTTAAAAATTATATTGGAAAAAAGTTAATAAATGCGGATGGTTATTCTTAAACTCTCGTTCTTGCGGCCATTTTAATTTTTACTATCATGTCAACATCGACAAAAATGAGATCGAACGCGTTTAGAGGACTTCCGCAGCTTCCATCACATGTATGGTGTACCATAGCCATATCAATGCGTTGCCGGATCTCTTGGTATATACCCTGTGAATTGAAGGGTGAATTTTTAATTTATACTTCGCGTGTTTTTCGAATCGGTAAATTTTTTTCCTGTATGTTGGTAATACTGTTACTGCTAAATTTCACATCAAAATATTCAATAGTATTTGAGATACGCATCGTTGTGTAAGGCTCTAAAAGTGAATTCTTTTCTTCTAATGCACCATCTCATACTGCATCGTTTATTCGTGATCATTTCGCCACATTTTCAACTAATATCGTGCCGCAACCACCGCATTCGCCTGATTTACTTCCGTGTAACTTCTGGCTATTCATCAAATTCACATGACCACTCCGAGGACACCTTTTATTAAATTGCTTAAGATTTTCTTGTGATTTTATATTTTACAAAAATGCCTGCTGGGTTATGAAAATTTATATATATGTAGGTACCTCACACCCCGTACTTCAAATGTCGTTTTCACTTCCCATATTCAACGAACGTGATTCAAATATGTAAATAGATACGCTTGTGTAATAGCATGTAAAGAATCGATTTAAACGAAATTTATTTGTAACCAAAGCTAAATGCATTTTACGGTTGTGAATATTTGTATAAAAATAAATAAATCACTAGTTAATAATATTTACATTTACTTATGTAAGTCACGCAAATATTTGCTGAAAATTCCATAAGCGTATTTATCTCCGGTTACGCAAGGTGCAACAATCGCCAAAAAAATGTTTAACCAATTACTGAAATTGTTTTGCTATTAACGATGTAATAATGTATATACAATATCAGGATCAGACAAATGTAAACAAAATGATATGAAATAATGCTGTAATGTATTTAAAATGTATATAATTCATTCAAATATTTCAAATTTTTACAATATAAAATTTTTATAAAATAGTAATGTTGGACATTTTAAGTCGAAAATGCATTAGGTAAAATATTACTTTATCACGGGCATCACACTGAGGTCAGCTTTCAGTATAAAATTTTGAGAATAATTGCCACATATTATAAAACCTTGGCTACACCGAAGCTATAATACCCTTCGCAGGTGCATTTTATATTGTTTAAAGTATAAAATAATCTGTATCTTGCTTTTGATCGTTCAGTTTATATTGGTTCAATCTGAACAATTTCTTCAGATATTACATTATTGCCTTACATTGTACGACCTCTGACGTTTCCTTTTGGGTGTAACAAACATCATGACAAACTTAATATACCCTCCTTACTTAAATTTTTAAGCGATATCTCAAAAGATTTCTAAGTTCTCATCTTCTAAATTATAATAGTCCAGCCCCATTTTTCTTAAAACTATATATAATATCTCAAATTTGCTTTAATGATTACTCGGAGACAAATAACACGATCATTATCAATTTTGTCCCAAAATTAAGGGGCTATACCAGTGTGACGCATGAAAAATTAGGCGATTTTCGTGAATTTTTTGAAAAGAAAATACTAGATTGAATGTTTCGACGTTCTATGGACATAATGAAGTGTATTTTTAGCTATATTAAATTTTTTTTTTACAAAAATATTGAAAAATAACGGAGTTATGTGCTGTCTGCGGAAGTGCCGAAATAAAAGTGCCTCAACTGCTGGCATGATTCCGGTCGAATGAGAAGCTGAAACAAAAAAAATTCAAAATGTTTATTAAACTTAAATATATTTCCTATACAATGAACTACGATTCTTGAAAAATATAAAAATTAAGAAAATGGCGTAATTTTGAAAAAAAAATCCTTTTTTTTGCGGAAAAGGTGGTCGTTTTTTTTTAATGCCAAATTGACAATTTTCAACCAATCAAAAAGTTCGTAGTCTATTGAATAGCAAATGTATTCAACTATACTTAGTTTTAATTTGAAGTCGATCGGTCAATTTCTCGTTGAGTTGAATGTCAGCAATTTTGAAAAATGTCGTTTCGAGAAAAACGCGTTTAAAGTTTCACTTATTATATATATGTTTGCACCTCTGAGCGGTCGCTGTTTAGAACGCTACCGAGATATGACCTTGACGTTTTCACACGATATTTGTGAATATATAAACTATCGAAAAAGCAAAAAGCTTTTTTTTGAAAGTGTCACACTGGTATAGCCCCTTAAGCCCCTCTTAATAGCTGACGAAGTTAAAACATTATTTATTTATTAAATCTAAGAAATATATTGAAATGTATAGACATATTTATTCCTCACACTTCGCTTATTAATGTACAAGTTTTTTTTCAGTGGAGGGGTTTACTGTTACGAGCTCTCTATCAACTCCAGCTTCAGAGGTCGAGGATTCAAATATTAAAGAATCAGGAGATTTACTGCTCCGGATTGTAGCCTCTTTCAGAGAAGTGACCTCCTCATTAACAACGAATTCAGAGTTGGGGGGCTTTATGATAAGACTGATATGGGTACCAGACCACAGTGAAATTACACGAAACTGTAAAGCTGATAAGCAAGGACAGAAAAGACACACTAGAACCACTATCAGTAGAATGGGAGCGGGGCGATGATAGATCTGGTTATTGCGCGAGCTTGTACAGCGCTGGGCCATAATGGGTGCACGCGCTGTCACAAAAGCCTTTTGACCAAAGATCAATGGCAAGAAATCCAGTGAACTCTTTGCCTTCGGTAAGACTAGTCTCCGCCTAGTTTTGGGGCTTTTAATAGGCCGTTGCTTTATTGGCGTAAATGCTGTAAGGCTGGGTATCGTACAAGACGTCATCTTCTGAAGCTGTATGAAAGAAGATGAGGTGGAAACAACTCAACAATTCCTTCTAGGTTGACCCGCGTTTGGGAGGTCAAGATTTAAACACTTGGAAGCGGATATGTAACTTCAGACATCCTACCGAACTGGCGGGAATGGAAATTAAACGCCTGTGTAAATTTGTATTGGCTAGTAAACGTTTTGCTACTTTTTAAGTTCGAACACAGGAGTTCTTCTTTTCTATGGATTCACAAAGGACGACAAATATTAGTCCACGTGCGATCTCTCTACATCAGTCATCTAACCCAACCTAACCTAAAGTACAAGCCAAGCAAATATGTATTTCTTGCATATGACAATAGAAAAAGTTTATCAATTATTTTTTCATTATTCAAAGACATAATTTTTTTTTGGCTTCTAATAACTTTTATCTGTACATTCGTCTTACTTTCTCTATTAGTTTCGTTATCATTTTATCAGTATATAATTTATTTCAAGTCGTTGTATAAGTACATAATCATCCTTTAGTTCAAGTTCAATAGAGCTGATCCATCTTTATAATTTGAATAAACAAATGATTTTCGATTATAAGTCTGAGTTATATACTTGTATAAAGCATATTATAAACTCCTCACAGTATAGTTAGATACATGGTCTGTCACAAAAGAAACAGGACTGTTAAAAAAAAACAACAAAAAAATTAATATTTTTCAAAAGTTATATTTTTTATTCAAAGTAGTTTCCTTGTGCTTCGGTACAGCGTTTAGCCCGGTCAATTAGTATTTCAAATGAGTGTTTAAAGTCATTTTTCGGAATGCTCTTGAGAATATCGGTCGTCGCTTTTTGGATAGCTGAAATGTCCTGAAACCAGTGTCCTTTCATGGGCAAATGAAGTTGTCCAAATAAGTAAAAATAACAGGGTGCCGGATCAGGTGAGTGGGGTGAGTGATTAATCGTTAATATAGAATTTTTTTGTCAAAAAATCAGTGACAAGCGTCGACCGATGACACGGCGCATAATCGTGCAACTTGCGCCAGGACCCTGCCTCATGGTATTGTGGTCGAGCATGACGAATGCGTGACAAAAGACGATTCATAACACCAAGGTAAAACGCAGCATTAATCTTTTGGCCAGGTGGGACGAACTCTCGGTGTACAATACCCTCAGAGTCGTAAAAACAAATCAGCATTGTCTTTATTTTTGACTTCTGAAGACGAATTTTTGGCCCGACTTCTGATCGTCACAGAGGTCCTCACGACCTTCTTGGAATCGCTTAAACCACTCATGCACATTACTACGGGATAGGCACTCATCACCATAAACTTTTTTCATAATTTGAAATGTTTCAGTAAACGATTTCCCAAGTTTAAAACAAAATTTAATATTTGCTCTTTGTTCAAAATGCATTTTCCGACCAATAACCAAAAGCTGCTGTCACTTTTTGATCGATAACATCGATTGTAGTTATCCAATTGTCTTAAAATTTTTACGAAATGTCAACAAGAGATCAAACTTTTTATTTCATATACTCACCAATAGGTGGCGCCACCAGAAACAGTTATATTTAAAAAGTTCTGTTTCTTTTGCGACAGACCTTGTACTTATATTTTCATCTGTAATTTGAGAAACCAAGCAATAGAAATACGTTTGCGAGACTTATTTCCCACTAATTTTGATTGCCATCATCAAATATTGTCATCAACTTTTTCCACAATTCACTTTATTTTATTTTATTTATTTTAAAAGACAACTTTCATAATTTCCAGTCAATTAAATGCCTGAAAGCAGAACTTTGCAATTTTATAACAAATAGTCTTGTGCAGATACTTTTTTCATTTGAAGTTTTTTGTTGACATCGTAAATTTGTACTTCGCTACAACTTAGAGTCAAATACTCACATAACAAAGTTATGGAACAACATCTTCTAAAGGCCAATGGTAGGTAAATGGGAGACAAAAGTGAATATATGTGCGGCAGTGCATTTCCAGTTACACTTCAATATACATACCTCAGTGTTAAAAGACAATGTAGCAAGTGTATTTTTCAATCTATAAACAAATTCGTTTACAAACTCTCAAATAGATAGACCAGTACTAGGTAGCAATACCTGAAACAAACAACAAGTTGCACGTTGCAAACTTTCATGCGAATACAACAAACCCAACAACTTAATAGTTTTTCACATTGAAAAGTTATATCAATACTTAGTAATGTTATGCGATGATATTTTCCTTCTTTCTTTTGTCTATTTGTTCGCAAGAAACAACTAAGTAGCAAGACAAGTACCACAAACTCATTTTCCAAGGTGTTTACATAGTTATTTGTATATATTTCTTGCTCTTAGACAAACTTAACGGCGGCCTTGCCGTAACGGAACGGAAGCGAAATTCGTATCGCTTTAATAGCTTTGCACTTATCAGCTGATATTTAACACCTACCAATAGCCAAATGAACTCCAGTACAAACTTGACAGTAAGTAAGTAGTTAGAGAATTGAATGGAAAAGCGCTTGAGTAGGAAATATCAAGGGTGCAAGTATTAAATAAGTGATTGTAGGAAATTCAATACATTTAATCAATGCAGGAATATCCTTTCGGAAAATACGCAGTAAAAGAGTCAAAAAGAACGCCAAATACAGAACAAATAACAAAGCTGATGGCAAGTCATACATTTAATTTTCTAAGCAGAAATATGGTAAGGCCAACACTTGCAAGTGTAACTCTCTGAAGAGAACTGTTCTTTATACTTGTAGCTTCCATTAAACCCTCACACAGGGGCTTTGTTTTAAGGAGCATTATGCGCAGCTGTCATTGAATTAACGAAAGAGCATAGAACCGCAAAAACGTATGTATGAACTTAATCCAGCCTTGGAAGGGGACTGACAGATTTTGTTGTTGTTTTAGCGTTTACCTAGTCCCCGTTAGGATAGTGAGGATTAGCTAAGTTGTCGTCGACGTCATCTAAGTAACGGAAGGCCCCAGAAACGTGCTGTTTCAACGGGGTCGGACCAAAGGAAGAGGGCTGTCAGATGAGTGGGGTTGGTGGGGCATGCAAAGAGGTGGCCAGTGTCATGTGAAGACTCATTGCAAGCAGGACATATGTTTGATATGCCGAAGTCGAGTTTAACCCAGTACAGTATTTAGTACGAAGCTATGCAAGGTTCGGTAACTCGAGCCCTTCGTCTGCAATCAGTGGTGGTTTGACTGCGAGTACCCCATTCACTGGAAGGGAGTCGGTGAAGGTATTGATGGCTTCACTGTGAATGACCGTCAGTGTTTGCTTGAAGTTTTTTGCCTTCGAAGTCTTGTCTGCATATTTTCGAATGTCTTCGTCGTAATTAGAGAATCCCCTCTTGATGTTTCTAGGAGGTGGTTCCGCTAAAAGCAGAGGACCGCATGGATGATTTCCGCGAAAAAGCCCCAGCAGGAGCTGCGTGGAGAGGAGTTCATTATGCCACTTAACTGAGAGCATACCGACCACATTAGGTAGGTGTTCGATAGGAGACATCAAAAAGCATCCTATCTTAGTCCAGAGTGCAGTATTCTGAATTTAGAGTCCTTAACTACGTTATCAAGCATCACTTTTGCGATCTCTCTTCGGAGTCGTTTTTGCAAAAAAGTCTTTTAGTTTGGTACGAGTCTAGTATGGATTGACACGCTTCTACCCTTAAATTAACTAAACTGTGTTGAGATGATCCTAAAGAGATGTTGAGATGCTCTGCTATCTCCTTACTGCGAAGCCCTGTTCCTTTTACTTTTCGATGTTCTCGTCGATAACAGAGGTGAATTGACGACACGCTTGAGGCAAGTTTTCAATGACTTCAAGACTCTATACTTGTGTGCCGAATATAGTAGACTCCCCAAAAACCATCTGCCACTTTTTCAAGGACCCTGCAGCTTCGATTTTATTGGAAATACAAATTTTCAAATCGTTCCAGACACTTATTGAGATATGAAAATCAAGCTTCGTACAAACATTAAAAAATAGTTGTACCAATCTAGGAGAATATTTAGTTTGAGACAATCTGAGTTTAACTCTTTTCGGAGCAGTTTTAAGTATTCAAAGCAAGTGGTAGCATCAAATTTTACAGAGTCCTTAACAGAAATATGTTGTGACTTCCTGCGAAAAATATAAGTTTTGCCAACAATAAATAATTTTTGCCCCAAGCCGATAAAAAAAATTGTATAATGAATATGAGCGTATATTATATTTGCCGATTTGAACTAATTTTTGTAATATTGACTACCCAGTTGTTGATTGCATAACTATTTTCATAGCAACTTTGACAGAAATTATTAGCAATTTTCAATTGTATTCTAAATTACTTTTTCCTTGGTTACTACAAGCTCAAACGCACTTGCAAATATTCGCAGCTCTGTTACTTTTTCACCTTATTTCTAATTTTCATTTCGTGTGACATTTTTACATTCAGCACTCAAGCTCGTATTTCCTCTAGTCGCCTTTGAAACATTTTGTGTCATAAATACATCAATTGAGTTGTCAAAAAAAGGTGGCATGCTACTTCAGTAATTTCCTGCATTGAGTGTTAAAATGCAATCAAAGTCAATTGATGTGTGTGCCGTAAAAGCGATATGACTATAAACAAGTAAGGAGTGGCTAAGTTCGAATGAAATCGAATATGACTCAAGGGATAAAAGTGCGTACTAGCTGAATTCATTTATAAAATTTATAAAATATAAAAAAAATTCATAAATTCAGTTATATATATTTAAAAAGTAATTCTATAGTTGCATACGTAGAAATAAGCGAGCACTAAATACATTATTTTCGCTCCCGATTGATCATATTGGAAATTGTTTATACTATTTAATACTGAGTCAAACAAAATTCAAATGTATGGCTCAACTAAGGGCGGAATACCACTAAAAGATCTTTTTTTTATTTTTGGGATTCGGCTTTTAAAACGTAATAATGGGTGATCCAAGTAGAGGTACTTTTTTCAAAAGCAGAATTGTTTGACTTACACTTGAACAACGTTCCCTTAGGGTCAACACCATCACCCATCTTGAGACCCAACATTCATTATTGAATAAAATTCGGCCGAATAGATCATGTCCAGCACGCAATGATGAAAATACAGCAGCCGTAGGAACTTCGAGCATTTTACGTCGAGATCTTAAATCGAGAGCTTACAAAATACAGCTTGTGCAAGCACTGAAGCCGCTGGACCTTCTCAAGCGACATTGCTTCGGTTTATGGGCTCTTGAAAAGTTCCAACAAGAACCAACGTTTTCGAGCCAAATTTTATTCAGCGATGAAACCCATTTCTGGCCGAATGGGTAAGTAAATAAGTACAAGTTCCGCATTTTGGACTAAAAGCAAGCTAAAGGGATTCAAGAGCTCTCACTTCAATCATAAAAAATAACGGTTTGGTGTGGTTGGTCGGCCTGTGGAACCATCGGTCCATATTTCTTCAAATATGATGCTGGTGAGAACGTAACCGTAAACGCGTCATGATAACCAACTATTTGATGCATGGAATTGAAGCTCGTGACCTTGCGACTTTTGGTTTCAACAAGATGGCACCAATCAATCAATGCAATTGGTAAGATCGTGTGATAGCACAGTTTATGTGGACAATCCCGCTTAGATTCAGGCTTTGGAGCAAAACATAACGCTTGTTATTCGGCAGTTATCAGTCGAAATGCTCGAACGAGTTATCGAAAATTGGTCTCCATGGACGGACATAGCGGAGGCCAGCATTTGAAAGGTAATCATCAAAAAAGAAATGCTCTTTCGAGTGATAACAAACATTCTCCATTAAATTTGAAGTTTATGTGTTTTTTCTTTACAAAATTAAGGTAGTAGTCTGGTAACTTGGGTTCAAAAATTCGAATTTTTTTTGTTTAATTTGAAAGTACAATGGCTTGAGGATAAACCGTAAAAATTTCAGACAGAAATTCGAAGTATTTCGGGAGTTATAACGAGTTTCCTAGAGCGCCTCGGAGTCCTTTTCCTTTTTCTCAAAGCATTGTTTTTCTGGTCGGCCCGGGTCCTAGCTTTTTTTCTACTGAACCGATTGCTTTCTAATTTAACAAGCTGAACTACACACTTATAGTTCTCATTGGTACTAACCCCTAACTTTTTATTTTACAACCCTTTCTTTGCTAAAATAAAAGTACTATTTTTTTCAAAGTCCACCATTTTGTTATTTACCCTTGAAATTTAACTTCAGTAGTTCCGACCAGAACGACATGTCTATAGATTAAGAATAATCAAGAATATTTGATTTCAGATAACATCAAGAGTCAAAATCCCCCGGGCCACACACGTGCATTTTTTTTTTTTGAGGTTCCAACTTCGAGTGACAATAATAACAGTAAAAAAGTCTTAAATTTTT
The DNA here is from genome assembly GCA_037783105.1 of Bactrocera zonata. Classification (NCBI taxonomy): domain Eukaryota; kingdom Metazoa; phylum Arthropoda; class Insecta; order Diptera; family Tephritidae; genus Bactrocera; species Bactrocera zonata. The sequence goes on along the minus strand of JBAWJQ010005959.1, from coordinate 920,942 downwards.
TCAAATACATTTTTTTTTATAATTTCAATAGGAAATCAATAAATAAAAACACTGTAAATATTCAAGATAATTCATTTTTATTTTCCTATAAAAAACCACCCTCCAAAGAAGTCATGAAAATAGGCATAAGTTACCAGACTACTACCTTAAGGAACCTTGAAATGGATCACGATTTATATAGGCGTTTCACTCAGTTTCTGTGATATCGATCTGAAATTTTACTCACATTATTTTTTCCCTAAGAAGTTACACATATATAAGATTTGGGACCACTGTGGCATTTAGCTGTCAGAAAAACTGAAAATCAAATTATTTCTTTTTTATGAAAAGTATTATAGGTTTCTTTTTATTTATGAAGGCATTATTGCGTTTCTGTAGATGAATTTGACAGCGCAACCAGGATTTTACAAATGTGAAAATTTTAAATTACTTTGATTTTACTTATTTATAAATGCTCAAATGCTGAACTACTTTTCAGGTGGCACAAAAATTCTGCTAGTAAATCGATTTTGTGCGCCAAAATACTATAAATCGAACGATCTTTTACTAGGTAATTGCATCATGATATTACGGCATTTTTAGTGAAATGATTTTTGTTGAAATTAAGATAAATTCCAAACGCTTTGGTTTTCCATATTTTAGTTCAACATGCAAATGTTTGTATTTAATCTCTTTACTTTCTTGTGTGTATTTTACTTTAATTGCTTTCAAACAGTTTGTGCTGGAAATTTGTCGCTTAAATTTAGTTATGTTTTTTCAGCACAATTTTGTTGCCATTGAATTAATAACGAAATTAGTGTTCACTTTTAGTGCGTATATTTAATATTCTCTTTTAAAAAAGCATAACGCTGTCTGTCTGAATATCTGCGTGCTCGACCGTGCAGATATACACTGTGTACCTGTGTGCGTTTCGCCGCTTTTATCACCAATAAAACGTTGAAATGATGTGTCAGAGCGCATGCAGCTACGACACTCATACGCCCCGTGGGCCCATGAACGCACCACCACTAGTTTACTTATGCGCGCGCTCACTTACATACGAATGCATGTAAGTACTCTGTGCGCCAACGAATTTTTAATTCGGTTTCAATGTGTTGCACGTAGCATTAAAATGCCGAGGGCTGCTGCTTTTACAGTTTCCATTGAATTTTTATGCAGCAAAAGCAAAAAAAAATGGTTGGAGGGAAAACCTAAATAAAGCTGTTCGCAGTACTTTTCACTGACGATTTAAGTAATATTTGTGCGGCAGCGCTAACATAACAAAAATGAAACTTGGCAGGTATTAATCGATTAAGCAATAATATTTTTGTGCACAGCTGTTTTCGTTACACCGAACTTTTGCTACCCTTAAAGCACATAAAAAAAAACAGGCGGCGCATACCTTCACTTGGGAGCTTGTTCATCATAATAAAAATCATTTTGCTGGCTTCAGTTAGGTTGGATGGCGGCAGAAACAAAGGGAAATATGAAATATTCAGACAATGCAGAATTGTACGAACGAACAATTTCAGGGACGGCAAGTTTTCTAAGTAAGCAAAAATACAAAAAAATAGGAAGAAGAGACGCAAACACACCAAAATAAAGCACGGCACAGCGCAGACGAGTTTGCCGTCCATTACGAGCAGCTCAAAGCTAAGCGTGTCGACGAGTCGGCCCTTTACCCTGACGCAAAACAATTTTACTGCCTTTTCCACTTAACATTCGGTGGGGACCCATGAATAAATAAGACACGCAACAAGAAGGATTAAGAAGGAATTAGGGAAATTGAATTGTGCGCGTTGCAGTTCGCCGTAAAGAAGGTGAAACGGTAGAGCGGGTGAAACGGAGAAAACGTCGCGTTAGGCGGCAAATGGGCGCAAACTTCGTTAGGCTTTCGTTTACGCTTACATATACATACATATAGATGTGTGTTAGTGTGTATTAGGGGCGTTTTGGTGGTCGTTAAAAGGTTTCAGACACCACTGAGATTGTCTTTACGCAGAGCGCTCATTTTGGAATTTATGAAATTTCACATTTACGTTTTTATGAAAACTCAAACACATCCACATACACACACACAAGTACATATATAAAATTACATACGTATATATGCTCGTTTATAAGTACGTAAATAAATATTTAATTGAAGAAATGAGAAATGTCGTAAAAGAAATTTTAAAATGTTTCCTTTTCTCCAAGAGAGTTAAAATATATTAGTGGTGACTTAGAAAAAAAGGGAGGACCCAGCAAAGTTCACAAAGTTAGCAAAGCCAAATAAATGTATTCGCGTGCGGTAAATGAAACTGTAATTAAAATTGGGTAAAACATGACAAGCGAACAAGTGGCAACAGCAGCAGCGATGATTTTCAAATTATACAATGACAAGCAAAAGCAAGTCCTTACAAAAATAAATGCTGACCATGGAGAAAGCGTGAAGTTTATATGTATGTGGGAGTAAATAAAAGGTGCAACATTTATGATTATGAAAAATTTTGTCATTGGATGGTAGATAAAATTTACCTTTTCAATACTTATTTTCTTATATCTCTTCTCTTACTTGCTTTGTATTGTTCTTCTTAATATATTTTTTCACCAGCTGCGTAATAATGCACCATAGTGAGCGCTGAGCCTGGTTAAATATTATCTTTAATGGTTTGGTATGAAACAGCACAACTTACAGTGTTGCTACTTATTTGAGATAAACATTTTTAAATTCATCAATTTTTAATCGATACTATTATTTTTTCTTTCAAAGCTTTAAATGAAAAATTGATAAGTTAAACGACTTTATTGTAAAACTCATATCAAAGTATCTTTATGCCGAAACGATTATTTTACTATAGCTTAAGCAGCTCGCGACTTTCGGCCTTAGTCCAAGTATTCTCTGGGTAGCCAAAGTGCTAAACCCTGACATCAACGCCGTCCAAGAATTGCGATGGACGGGACAAGAACTGAGACGAGTAGGTCCTTGTGGTATTTACTACAGTGGCCATATAAAGGAGTGCAAATTCTCTGTGGGATTTCTAGTGGTAGAAAGACTCCGTCGACGAGTCCTGGCATTCTTGCCGGTGGATAAACATCTAGCCTCAATCCGCATCAATGCGAAGTTCTTCAACATATCGTTGATTTGCGCCCATGCCCTGACAGAAGAGAAGAAGGAAATGACCAAAGATACCATCTATGAGCGCTTGAAGCGCACCTATGACAGCTATTCCCGCCACGATATCAAAATCGTGCTTGGCGACTTTAACGCCAGGGTGGGCAAAGAAGGTTTCTTTGGCACTACGGTCGGTAAATTCAGCCTCAATCAATCACAACAAACAGCCGGACGATTTTCTACTCGATTTGCACTCCTGCTCTCTGAGAACACTTGTCAGAAACTCGGTATAAGGAAACTGTGGGACGGCATGTCAAGCTCCTTACATACAGCTGCAAACATAAACCATTGGTTTTCGGCAAAGGCAAAAGAACAGCTGGTACGATGAGGAGTGCCGAACAGCAGTGGAGAGAAAACTGCCGCAGACTGCAACATTGCAATCGATCACACAAGTGTGGGATGAGATAGAAATGATTATTACCTATTTCTGTCTACGGCAAATGATTATGTTGATCTGTTGGGTCGAGGGTTTCTATCAGTGTGGCATTATGAAATTAACAACAAAATGAGAACAAGCTTGTGAACTGATTATGTGCTTTCAAATTAATGTAAAAACAAGTCCAGGTAGGTAGGAGTGCAGCCCTAACAGGCTCAATTAGCACTCGATATACCATTTTGATACACTATTCGTAGAACCTCCTGTATCTGCTATTACGTTTCACCTTCTCTCTCAAACCATATTGAGGTTTCGATGAAACTACTTATGTCCGATATGCTTTTGATGGAAATCCATTCAAGGTTTGGTGCTTGGTGGATTCCGAGTGTTTTGTGTCGGATCTGTGCTAGAGCTGGGCATTCGCAGAGAAAGTGGAAGATTGTTTCCTTGTTCCCTGCTACTCCGCAGCCACGGCAGATGTCGTTGCAGGGCAAACCCATTTTGGATGCGTGTTTCCCAAATGGCCAGTGCCCTATTGTCGTAGCTGTTACTCTTTGAATACTTTTTCTTGAACTATTTAATAAGTCGTTGGTTCTTTTCCTGTCATATGTTGGCCATAATTGTTTAGTTATGACGCATTTTGTAATGTTTTTCCACCTGTTGTTTGCAATTTGTTGAAATTGTCTATTGATCTCTCCTTTGATCGATCCTAGCGGGCTTGGTATTAGCTCCGCCTCGGATTCATTAAGAAAAGCTCCTGCCTTTGCCAACTCGTCTGCTTTTTCGTTACCGAAAGTGTGCCTGTGGCCGGGAACCCACATTAAGTTTAGTTGGAGCTTGTCTTTTATTGAGCTTAGTGCTCTCTTGCTGTTGTGAACTATACTGGAATTTGTCATGGTAAATATAGTTGGGAGAATGTAGTCTGATTTATTAATGGTGAGCTTGTTTAGGATTACACTATGTCCGTAATTCTGCTTACCCCAACCTCCCAATACTTTTATTCTTATCGCCGCAATAGCAGCTGTTTTGTGAATAAAAATGTCCATTGGTAGTTGATGCAGGATCACATTGAGCGCATCAGTTGGACAAGACCTGATTGCACCCGTAACACCCGCACATGCTGCTCTTTGTATTCCATTTAATTTTCTAATGTTATATTGTGTGTTTAGCGCTGGCCACCATACCAGAGCTCCATATGTAAGTATAGGTCGTATGACAGCCGTATACATCCACATGATTATACTTGGTTTGAGGCCCCAATACTTGTTGACGATTTTCTTACAAGTATAGTAGGCCATGTATGCTTTGTTTATTCTTTTTTCTATATTTATTTTCCAGGACAGTTTGGTGTCAATCTCCACCCCCAAGTATTTAGCTGTGGGGGATAAAGTGAGTGTTGTACCGTTTAGTATCGGAAGTTGAAACTGAAATATTTTGGTTCTGCTTGTGAATAGCATCAGTTCTGTTTTGTTCGGGTTAACTCCTAGACCATTGTTTTTAGCCCATAGGTTTAACCTGCGAAGTGCTCTTTCCATAATCTAAGAAAGGGTAAGTTCGGATGCAACTGGACATTTTATACTCTTGCAACTTCCAAGAATGAAAGTCAGGGCGCAAATAGTCAACCAGCGGATTGGGAAACTAAGCAATTATATATACAGTTGAACTTCTCTAACTCGAATCACCATAATCCACAAAAACACATAGCGTTAGAAAGACTTAGAGTTGTGGAAGGAAATTTTTTGCAATTTGACTTCTTTTCTATTATGGAGAACTTTGAGATAAGAAGTTCGAGTTATGGAAGTTCAACTGATTGTATATATGTATATATCTCATAAACTGCCACATACTAATAAAATGTTCCTTGAGCTTCATTAAGATACCATCACCAATAATATAGAGTAAAGTTATCCTACATTTAGTATAAAAAGAAGATATATTTATGAAAATATGTCAATTTAGTTTCACAAATCTACCTCCAATATAGAGCAATGCATGCTTTAGAACGCAGAGTGTGATTTGAAAATTTCAAAAAATTGATTTTTGTCTTATAAATAATAATAATAATAACAATATGTTTAAAACAGGAGTAAAATTTTGAGAGATAAACCCTTCAGAAGTTCAGCCAATGAGGCCACGTCCATTCAATTTCAAAACTTTCTACGCGTTTATCTCAAAACTAAATTTTTTAAGTCGGTGGACACGATTTCTCGAAATAGTATGAAGCGCTTTTGTTCAAATTTTGCACACATCTTTGAAATAAAATCATCAAGTCATTGAACGCTTCCGATTACTTAGTAATTTAAGATATGCGCACATTTAACCTATTAAAGGGCTGATCCACGTTCACTTCGCAAACAAGTTTGCAATACATAATCACATAATGTCAATCGTCAACTCGCTAATATAATTTGCGATATTTAGCAGAGTTTCTGATGGATTATATAGGTATGAGCTTCAACAAATTACATAAGAGCTCAGTTGCATAATTCAATAATCGTCGAAGCCACTTTAAAGCATAAATGTACATTCAGTTAAATCTGTATGTTTGTGTGTATAGATTTGCTTCGGCAAATAGCAATCGTTGCAAAAATCAACACCTAAAATCGTTAACGAAAGCAATTAAAATTTAATTATCTTTGCTTGCCACATCGAACAATTCGTATATTTCCCTCGGCAATGCGCCAAACCGTTGAAGCAAAACAAAACACAAATCAATGTGCGAGCATATTGCAGACTTTGTGCATTTATCTTTATGTGTGTACGTGTAAGTGGGTTTGTGTGCGTGCACTTCACTCCATAAAAACTTTGTTGAAAGGTAAAGTTGCGCAGAAAGCGAAAAAGCGAAGAAGCAAATTTCGCTGAAGGCTAAAAAGCAGAAATAAATTTAAGGAGTTTGTAGTAAAATTGCGGAAAATAATAGGATATGGGAGTAGCAAAGAGCAGCAAAGCGGCAATCCACACGTAAAAATGTTGCTAAGACTTTAGTAAGCGTAAAATTAGAAGAAATATCTGAAGATCTCTAGACACTCATTAAAGTTTGTTTGCGGCAACTTTCACCAACTTATATATATATATATATACACTCTGAAGTTTAACTTGCGGATTAGTTGGCAAACTGATAGCCAGTTAAGTACATACTTAAGGTAATAAGAACGAATGGGGTATATTTTTGAATTTTCTTTAGTTGTTGGAAAGCGAAACTAAAAGTGGAATTCTTTTGTTTTAGTAGACAAATGAGAGAACTAGTTGGAAAACATACCTTGAAGATGACGTCTGTAGTAAGAAGACAGTTTAGAAGCTGTAATGTTATTCTTTTAGTGGTAGCATAAGACATTCTTCTAATATTTACCTGGAATAACTGTTCTTAGCCTTACATAAGTCTCTGTTCATTCTGGTCTTGTACAGCCAACTTTTTAGAAACAGTTTGGTAACTTCTAAGCTACCTGCCGCCAATTGAGTCGCAACAAAACCCGAGCCTTTAACTTTATCGGTTAGATTACGAGTATACTGTTCGGCTGTCACACTATACATATATCTACTGGTCCTTGGTAATGACAGCTGGCGGAGGATGGATAGAGGTTTAATTTTAGCTGAAGTGTTTGTCATATGGAACCTCAACGCTACAAGGACTTTTAAAGCGACTTGATATCTAATTCTGATACTTCATCCATTCCCTTGAACTTGGAAGCTCCTGTATATTTAAGACGAGTTCTAGATAATTCTGAACAGAAGCAAAAGAGGTGCTCCAGCGTCTCTATCATGCTTACTTCCTCTCTTCTACATGTTACATCGTTATTAATGCCAATTAATTTGTATTGCATTAATTTTTATGTCAAGTTGTGACCTATGACTAGGCCAATAACCTACAGTCCTTTCGAGACCGTGTGAGTAAAAATATACTAATTTCTTTCGGTCGGTGCTCTGGTACATGATCTTGGCAATCCTACATGTCTCTAAAGCATTCATATCAATCTGGTGCGTCTGTCAGCTCTTTCGGAAATTTAATTGCTTATCGGTTTTAGCGACTTATTTTTAATACTGGTTCGGTATTCAGACGGATGTCGCTTTTGGTATTCTCATCAACTAGTTTATTTCCTGGAATCCCTTAGTGGCCTGGAGCTCAACATATATGCAGTCGCTTTTCGGCCCTGCTTCTAAGGGCATTGTATGACGTAATGCAAGGTGAGCTTATAGCCTTAATTACCGCCTGGCTATTGACATACATATTGATATTGTTTTCTGCATTATTAGCGATGTCAGCCGCTTTTCTAACCGCAAAGACTTCCAATGGAAGATACTGAAGTAAGCCGGAAGCTTTTCAAAATCCTTTCAGGAGAAAAGGAATTGAATTAGTTTCCGATTCCAATTTTAACATATCTGATATTATAGGTGTGATTCAGGCCTTGGAGCAAAACATCACGCGTGTTATTTTCCAGTTACCAGTCGAAATGCTCGAACGAGAAATCGAAAATTGGACTTAACGGATGGACCATCTAAGACGTAACCGCGGCTAACTTTTGTAAGAGATAATCTTCCAAAAATTGATGTCAAGGAATGTTCTTTCCAATGATAATAAACATTTCCCATTAAAGTTGAAGTTTCTGTGTTTTTTCATTAAAAAAGAAGAGAACCTGGAACCTACCTCAATAGAAAAATGTTTACCCTTTCGGTGCTAAAAGTGCAAAATATACCTACAATATGAAATTACATAAGTAATTCGCTATATTAGTTTCCTATCAAAATTCTTAAACTATGTCCAAACTTTACAGGTACCGAAATATGGATAGTAGTATAACTGAAGCAGACAATTTACTACAGCAATGATCCTAGGCATCAGACTCAATATGAGTATATTCGTACTCCTTACTCTCTTTTTCTTCAACGTCAAAGCAATGGTCCTCGATCGCAGAGGTCGAGGAAAAGAGTTTGTTTGTGGTTACTCTGTGAAGGAAACTATGTTTCTCAAAACCGAGATAACAAGAAGACATCACATCAAGCTCTACTCCAACGATCTATCCTAAGGTTACAAAAGCAGCACTCAACCCTATAAAGGGATATCTAGATGAGTTTCTAATAAAGCTAATACGTAATTATATTCTCAACTCATTAACTCATTTCACCAAAGCTACTCTACAAACCAAAAATCAAAAACAGAAGGCAAAATATTAAAATTCTACTTAAATGCAAAACATTTCAGAACTTAGCAATTCAATCGAACACATTTGGTTGTAGCAAAAGTTTCCGACCATTTACACCAACAAGGCGCACAATCAGTTCGTACGAAATCTATGTAAATCAACAGTCACGCTGCCAATCTTGCCACAATTATAAAAGCACAAACAACCACGTGGCTGAAAACAAACAAAAAAAAGAGCAAAAAAGAAGTGAAAGAAAGCCAACACACGCAGCCGCTGGGCAAACAATGAAATTTCTCATAAATATTTGCACACACACTTACCCTCCTTTTAGGCGCCGCCGCCGCTCCAGCATAACAAACGTACAATGTACGTGCCATTTAACCGCAAGTGCCACAGTGTAGAAGAGGAAATTTATTAAGTTTTTACCCTACAGCAACGACGGCTGCTCATGCACAGCCACCGAGCCACCGAGCCATCGAATAAATATGCAAAGTGTAATGCGAGCATGCCGGGGCGTCTCAATGTAGGCAACAATACAACTCACTTGCCTCCGGAAACAAGCGAATGCCTACAAGTGTGCTACGATACATTCTGTAAGGGGCGACTATGAAATCTAACACACAGGCATTCGGTGCCTTAAATGGTAGCTGAAAAGCAAACAACCAACAAGGCAACACATGACGTGCAATGTAGATCGGTATTTATGTGTTTAGGTAAAAATATTATAAGAGTGTAGCAAACGTGGTCGCATTGTAAATTGTCTGATGCGACTGTAAATCAGCAAGTGGCTTGAGCTGATATCCTGACCTAAAAATATATGGCATACCGCCGAGCTTGCTCACAAACTTACAACGACACACATGTGCTCATATTGTGATCTCGGTTTTATGGAGGAATTATGTGCGGACCGCCGCCTACATTTTTGGAAATACTCGTACTGGTGAAATTTTATCTCTAACATTAAATTAAATAGAACTAGTTATGCTGCAGCCATTTTCTTTTTATTGCTGAATAATAGAAGATGGCATAGCAATGCAGAGAGCTGAGCTTCTCGTAAATTGTCTCATTAGAAACACGTGTTTTTTCTTATGTGAGAATTAAATTTTATTTAATTAAATTGTGCTGATATAATTTTGCATACAATGAAACCACCATCCACCTCACCCGAGTATGTGATTATAGTATATTACTTTATGACTATGTCTTGAGATGTTTAGCCTCAGCTGCTAAAATAATGTACATCATTTTGCGATAGTTAATAAATTTTACAATGATTTTTTGGTAGGGGTGTTCTGGGGTATATTCATGCTTCTGGGCAACCAGTTACAGTCATAGGGCTATGCACAATTTGTACTCTTGCGTCCGCGCCACGTCCCCTGGAAATGTGAGCAACTTGTTTGAAGATGCGGTAGCCAACCCGTACGGATACTGGGGTCACGGCTAATAGAAAGGAAGGTTCAGAGGAGCCACTCCAAAAAATTTGGTTAAAGTCTGAAGTCTAATTGCAGCGTCTTTTCACGAGAGGTGCTTCCGCACGTGGGCGCCGGTCTTGAAACAATCGGCTCACTATATAAATATGTAAATCACTTTTTAATACTCATCTAGCGAGGTTTTGCGCTGGAGTTGGAATCCGCTACGTAGAAACCACTTCCAAAGAGAAAGAAGTAACAGTCTCTATACTCGTATGTACCTTCAGACTTGAAAAATATACTATCGACCTGATTTTCACAATATGCCAATTCTTGAAAAAGACCCGTGCAAATCGATCGACACTCACCACCTCTTCATCGATTTTAAAACCGCCTCCGACAACATGAAAAGGAACTGGAACTATGCCGCTATTTCTGAGCGTGGGATACACGCAAAGCTAAAACGGCTTTGTAAGCTGACGTTGAGCAGCACCAAAAGCTCCATCAGGATCAGGAAGGAATCCTCCGAGCCATTTGATATCAAGCGAAGCTTCAGACAAGGAGGATACGAATCGTATGGGTTCTTCAATCAATTGCTGGAGAAAAAAAATACGATCTAGAGAACGCTATACGCTGATGATATTTATAGCCGGAGGATAAGACGAAATGTCTCCTGTCATCAAACAAACATCAGCCTTGAAATCGCAAGTAAAGTCCTCTCCCGACGAACACAGACCAAACTGTATAAGTAATATTATTCCCGTGGTATAATATGTTGCGAAGGCATGGACAATAACATGAACTGATGAATCGGCTTTAGGAGTGTTTTAGAGAAGGTTTTGCGGAAGATTTCTGGTCCTTTGTGCATTGGCAAACTCGAGCTACGCAGTCAATGAAACAATAAGCTTTACGAGATATACAATGACATTGGCATAGTTCAGCGAATCAAGAGTCGGCGGCTGCAGTGGCTGGCCCATGATATCCGGATAGAACTGAACACTCCAGCTTTGAAGGTTTTCGGTTTAGTACCCGTCCCCGGAAGCAGAGGCCTACACTCCGTTAAAGAGATCAGGTGGAGAAGGACCTGGTATCTCGAATTGGCGCCAAATAGCGAAAAGAAGACACGACTGCTAATTTTTCATACTTGAATTGTGTGGTCTTCCCCTTTTTCGTCAAGTATGCTTTCGAAGAAAGCTGATATATACTACTTATCAGTTCTTCGCCGCCATTTTTTAATAGTTCTGCCGGCAATACATCGGCTCCGACGCTTTTTGGTTCTTCAAATTGGCAATTGCTTTTCGAACTTTTTCATGGTCGGGCAATGGAACGTCTGCTCCGTCGTCATCGATTGCGGAATCGGATTCTGCATCTCCTGGTGTTATGCTTTCACCGCCATTCAACAGGCTGGAGAAGTGTTCCGTCCGTAATTTCAGTATGCTCTGGTCATTAGTTATTAAATTACCTCTGGTCGTTCTACAACCTGGCACGGTTTGCAGAATATAAGCTTAACGATAGAAATGAAGGTGTTTTTTATTAAATACACAAAAATTCTAAAAGATGATGAAGTAAATATTCTCATTACATCCATTAGTTTAATCGAGTGTAGTATGATTGAGCTTGGGCTTGCAAATAGACGTCAGCCTTAGTGATTTATTTCCAGAGACCAAAAGAAAATTTCGCCGTAAGCCAGATCTGGGAAAGGATGGCTTGAGCAGTTAGACAAGGGATGATTGCGAGCTCGCACGGAACCCAAATCGTCTGCGCTGCCCATATGATTTCTGCGGAATTTAGCAAACCACTTCTAGATAGTGTAGATTTCATTAGCGCGACACTTATCATAGAGGCCCTTAGTAAAATTTTGCAATAAACTTGAAGATATGGCGACAATACAAAATATTTTAGGACTTTTTCCTTTCTCCTTATTGAAGTTAGGGTAAAGATTTTCAAAAATTATTTATCACAGAATTTGTATACAAAACTCTGGGTTAAATTAATACTATTTTTTATAGAAATATACATACTATACATACATAACGGGTGGGCCATCTAACGTTTTAAATTTGAATTATCTATATTTCGACATTGGAAACGTCAAATACCATTCGGAAAGTGACAGATATTCAGTAAAAAGTCTAAAATTTACGAAATGGGTCGCTATTCACTAGAAGAAAACTGGGAAATATTGCAAAAAAAACCGAGGATGGTCAATTTTACCGAAAAATCATCTTTTCGGACGAGGTTCATTTTCACCTCGGTAGTTACGTTAACAAGCAGAATTATCGCATTTGGGGCACAGGACGGCGCTACGTGCCATACAGCAAACGATAAACTCAATCTTTTACGCCCTATCTTCGAAAATCGCATAATCAGCAAAAGAGGTGATGTGAATTGGCCTCCCAGAAGCTGCGATTTAACTCCTTTGGACTATTTTCTGTGGGGAGCTGTTAAAGATAAATGTTACGCCAACCATCCAGAAACAATTCAAGATCTAAAGTACGAGATTCAAGCTGCTGTATCTGCCATAAGGCCTGAAACCATCGAGAAAGTACTCCAAAATTGGGTGGATCGGATAAGCTACTGTAAACTCAGCCGTGGTGGTCATTTGTCCGAAATTGTTTTCCACAAATAAACAAATTTATTTGTTTAAATTTCATAAAACAACCTTTTAAATAAATGTTAGACCTTTGGAAAATATCACGCAGTTTTTTTATTGACTTTTTAAATTTAAAATTTTATATGGCCTACCCTATATTTGACTACTTTTTAATACATTATCAAAACTTAGTGCAATCAAGCTACTATTGGCGACACAAAAAACATAATTTATAAGAAAATATTACAAAGTAACCTAAAATAAGGAAAAACTTGTTATGAAACAAATGTACTCCCACAACTACCCCCTATCTACAATAAGAAGAAAGCACACAAATGAATTATGTTTAACTTTTCGTGCCTTTCTTTTTTACCGTAAGTTTGAGTAAAATTGTACAAATACCAAGTGTACAATATAATGCATCCCATTACTTATCACCCACTTCTTTTCAGAGAGAAAGTTTTTTAGGTAATCATCATGATCATCCACATTAGCGTTGTGCCGGAAGTCATTTATAAAATGACCCGAGACTCATTTATTTCATCATTTAAGCTTTTATTCTGCGAGCCAGTTGAGAAAAGGCAAAAGCATTCTTAAATTGCTGTCTTGGGAATGAGCTAAAGTTTGCTTGCACCTACGCTGTGGCATGTGTATTTCTCAGGGTTCGAAATGCTACATTATTATACGCGTTACCTATGCGTATACTTATATATATTTATATACATAGAGTCATATGAATGTGTACGGGTTAGCGAGTAAAAATCCATATTAGTTTATCCAGGTTTAAAGTATACTTGTATGTTAACATTATGGAATAGAGCAAATAGTTAGTATACAGAGATTCCTTCCCACTTTGCTATCAAACTAAGCTCAGAAAATTTTATACTACATTTGGAGGTCAATGAAAACTAAGACACTAATATAATTTAAATTACTATAATTAACGAAAAAGTCCTCAATATAAATCGAAAATCCAATATTTTGAACCCTCGACTATATTTCCCCTTAAAATTCAAAAACAGAACTGCTTTCTCTTTTTCCTTTTTATTCTCACATCTCATACCCCACTCTTCACTCTATTTTTCCTTTCTTTTTAATTGGAAAATTTGTATGCCACTTTTCCCTGCCGGGTTACTGACCCACCGTATATGTAGCTGACATTTGCTCGCGCACATTTTTCGGAATCACTGCGCTGTTACCCGTCGCTCCATAAACTGTAACTGGCGCATTTCAAGTGGATACTTAAAAATGCGTCGAGCGTGAAACACACTTATTTATACGAGTGCGTCTCGTTCACACATCCTTACACTACCAATAAAGTGAGTGAGTGTTTGTTATTTACTATGCATTCACACTAAACAGCTACGTAATAGATATTTTGTTTGAATTTATGAATGAAGTGGGTGGTATGTGCGCTGGCTTATAGATAGTATGTGCAAGATGGTGTCGCTGATTGGATTCTGCTTTTATTGATTTTAGTGCGCAATAAATTAAGTAAATGTTTTAAATTTTCTTCTAAATTACTAGCTTTTTTATAGTTCTTATTAAAGTCCGCCATTTAGCAGTTTAAGAGATTTTTCACAGAATTTATTGCGTTGCGTGGTTATAAGTTGTGTATGCCACTTAAAGCTTGAGCACTTCAATATGGGAATTTTATATTTTCACGCCACGAATGCATATAGTAAAATGGTAATAGCAAATATGATATTTTATGAATGAGTCAGTGTTGCTTGCTGAGTTTTGCATATCATTTATGCAGGATTATTAAGGTTTGTATTATGTGGAAACACAATTCAATTTGAATATTGCTTATATTACCAATTAAGATAATTATACTCATTCAAGTATTTATTTTTAAAGAGATATTTGAAATTTTTTAACTATTAATATTTAACTAAAATATTTAAAAATATCTCCCTAAAAAAAATTTTCAAAATTCAAATTGTATCCGAAGTTATAGCCGTTTTAATGTAGTGGTGTTGATTTTAACGATTTTCCATAAATTTTTTATTGGATTCAGATCTGGTGATGGTGCTAACCAAGGAATAACATCAACGCCATGATCTGAAAACCATTGCTTTTTGCAAGACCCGAAGTATGTTTTGGAATGCTGTCTTGTTGGAATTGTCAAATTGAAGGCGAATTCCAATCAGCATGTTTTTTATATCCAAATAATAGGTCGGCACCAAACCATTGTACAGCCGCCACGGTATTTGAAGAACTTAGTCGTTTAACGGACGCATATTTCTTTGTGTTTTGGAGGTCGGACTCACTATCAAGCACCATTTTATTTTTGCATTCAGATTATAGAAAGTTTATAGAATTTCAAACCCTTTTTTTGTAATTTTCAACTCCATCATAATTCATGTGTCGTTCTGCAAATTGAATAGGATTGCATCTATGCCATTTTCTCAGCATTTGCACCTTTCCTGAAATGTACTAGAGAGAGTTTTCCCCACAAGCCATCTTTTTAATGTTTTTCAAGAAGTTGGTGAACCTTATTCTTGTTAAAAAGCTGTAGCGGTCTCAAACATATCGAAAAAGAGTAAACGCATTATCCATAAAATGTTTTTCTTTGCAAAGGCAGATTTAAAATAATCCCAATTTTCATTGCCTCAACTAATTGATTATATTTGCACTCGTCACTCATTTAATTGTTAGCCGTTAATAATCGACTTTATCTGAGTCAATTAGTAATCAGGGTAAACAGGAGCTTAATATTAAAAATATTGAAAATTTTGATAATTTTTTTTTTCAATTTTATTTTCAGAATAAATTAAAACATAGCAAAAAGATTCCGATTGACATCATCAACGGTTTAGGACAAAGAATGTAGAACACGCATTTTTGTTGAAAGGAACTGAACGGCTGCCTGTTGCGGAGCCTCCAAGATCATGCGATTTAACACCGCTGCACTATTTTTTGTGAGGATATATATGAAGATGTTTGTCGACATAGATGAGACCGAGACGATTGATGCCTTGAAAATATTCGGCGCGATATTGCTGACATATGTCTGCGCACAATTTCTGCCAAAAGTGGTCTGGAAGTGAGTCTCTCGGCTGGAATTTCTTCGAGCTAGCTGCAACGCTCACTTGCCTGAAATCATTTTTATACTCTCGCAACAAAGTTGCTAAGGAGAGTATTATAGTTTTGTTCATATAATGGTTGTTTGTAAGTCCTAAAACTAAAAGAGTCAGATATAGGGTTATGTATACTAAAGTGATCAGGGTGACGAGTAGAGTTGAAATCCAGACGTTTGTCTGTCCGTCCGTCCGTCCGTGCAAGCTGTAACTTGAGTAAAAATTAAGATATGATGATGAAACTTGGTACATGTATTTCTTGGCCCCACTGCCACGTCCACAAAATGGCGAAAACCGAAAACCTATAAAGTGTCATAACTAAGCCATAAATAAAGATATTAAAATGAAATTTGGCACAAAGGTTTGCATTAGGGAGGGGCATATTTGGACGTAATTTTTTTGGAAAATTGGGCGTAGCCCCGCCCCCTAATAAGTTTTTTGTACATATCTCGAAAACTACTATAGCTATGTCAACCAAAATCTATAGAGTCGTTTCCTTCAGACATTTCCATACACAGTTCAAAAATGGAAGAAATCGGATAATAACCACGTCCACCTCCCATACAAAGGTTATGTTGAAAATCACTAAAAGTGCGTTAACCGAGTAACAAAAAACGTCAGAAACACTAAATTTTACGGAAAAAATGGCAGAAGGAAGTTGCACCCAGTCTTTTTTTAAAACTTGAAAACGGGCGTGGCGTCGCCCACTTATGGACCAAAAACCATATCTCAGGAACTACTCTACAGATTTCAATAAAATTCGGTATATGATATTTTCTTAACATCCTAATGACATGTACGAAATATGGATGAAATCGGTTCACAACCATGTCTTCTTCCAATATAACGCTATTTTGAATTCCATCTGATGCCTTCTCTGTATAATATATACATTAGGAACCAATGATGATAGCGAAATAAAACTTTACACAAATACGGTATTTGATCTGAGGTATCCCTTGTGGAAAAATTGTCGTGATCGGACTATAACTTTTCAAGGTCCCTGAGATTATCACTTTATCATGCGAGAGTATAAAATGTTCGGTGACATCCGAACTTAGCCCTTCCTTACTTGTTGAAACGTGGTGGAAAACCCGTATCTTTAGAATAAAGCTAAATTCTTGGCCATTAGATTAAATTATATGCGTTTTATTTCGCGTTGAAAATCACATATTTAATAAAAACATTCTTTTGTTTAAAAATTCTAGTTTGTATAGTATAAAAAGTCCGTAGCAAATTCGCGATTAGTTGCAAAAGAACGTTAAACTAATGCCATTATTCTTGCTTTTGTAAAGAATAAGGTCTAGTTTGATTTATTTAGAAATCTTATCTCAGTCTGAGAAGAATTATGTTCCATGATGGCTACACACATCGGTAGGGAGCGCTTAGTTGAGCGGTTTTTGTGCATCCACTTTATGTGAATAACTTTGCCTACAGAGAAGCTTGCGACAATCGACGGTCACAGCTGTTCACCAATAGGGAGGATAGTTCCTCAGAGGGAGGTTATCTTCTCTGATAGAGGCGTTCAAAACTTTGCAAATTTAACATAAATTGGATATTTAAAACTCCAGTGTACCATTTTACTACCACTAATACCAAGAAACTAAATTTTTTCAAATCATTTTTTAAGAATTTTAAGTTTTGTTCGATGATTTTTGTTATAAACCTGACTTGAGAAATCATTAAATAATAAATTTATTTAAAAGTAATTTTTGTATAAATTTCAAAGCAAAATTGCTACGCCATCAACCGATTTAGCAGCACAAAATATGAAAACGTAAACTGTGAGTAAAATTTAAAAGACAGTTATCTCACACTGAACCCAGCTGAGAGCTGAGCCGCTCTCAAAAATATATGCAAAGTTGAGCAGTATTATTCAAAAACCTCCCTAACTGATTAACAACCCACAAAAAGTTCAGCAGCTTTTACATATAAATATGTATAATACACATGGGTGTTGAACGCAGACTGAGGCGATTACCTGTCGCAAGCGTTTTATTTTGTTCTAGGCAACTGTATAAAAATATTTGCGATTCCACTTTGTTTTTGGAAATTTCAAGAACTTGTCGCTTATTCACACAACATTGACTTTCAGGCACGCTTTAACGTAGATATGCGAAAAATCTATAAAGTACAACACAAAGTCGTGGCCAGAAGTGCTTCACAATGAATAAGTACTTATATTATATATGTATGTACATTAGGGTGTCCGTTATTTAGGATGTTGGATTTTTTGGCCTTAAAGAATTATGCAATGTGTGGACGCTCTTTATTTTCAATTTACTTTGAAAAAAGTATATTCTAATATCAAACTACGATAAAGGTGCACCATGTCGTATGAGCAACACGGAATGTATACATCACTTGTATGAATTCTCAGTACATTTGATGTATAACTTTAACTGCGTATAACTTTGAAAATAATGTTTTTATGAAAAAATTAATCAAAAAAAATTTTTACAGCAAAAAATTTTATTTAAAAATATCAATTTTTGAGAATTGTAGATTTACTTATTTAATGCAAAATATCAAACCGCGATATATGCATAGGAAAAAAATATAATTTAGGCAAGGCTTAAATGAAAATAAAGAGCTTCTTTAACTTAGATAGTTTTAATTTTTATTAAAAAATGGAGCTTCAGCTGAAGAACGAAAAAAAAGAAAAAGAAAAAAAAATTAACTTGGGAAATAACGAACAACCTAATATACATACATGCTATATATAGCTATAATACATGAATATACATGTGTATAAGCATGTCTTTGGTGCCTCTCTCTATCTCTTGTTATATACCTATATTAAAA
The DNA here is from genome assembly GCA_037783105.1 of Bactrocera zonata. Lineage (NCBI taxonomy): Eukaryota > Metazoa > Arthropoda > Insecta > Diptera > Tephritidae > Bactrocera > Bactrocera zonata. The sequence goes on along the minus strand of JBAWJQ010005959.1, from coordinate 902,402 downwards.
GAATATCTATGTAACGAAGCGTATAATGTTTTCTGCTACCTTCGTTCGTATATTTATCAAAGCATTTTATCACCCAAACCATTTGAGGGATTTGTTGAAAATTTAAAGCGGCAACTAAGCGAGTTATATTGAAAATGCACACATGCACATACGAGTGACAAAGAAGAAGAAAGGGATAGTAGACAGGCGCACGGAACACGCTGACGAACCTTTTTGACAACTCACGTGTAAAAATCGGATGAAATAAAATTTCAACGAAATGCGGAAAAAAGTGAAATTGCCTGTCTGAAGGTTAATAAGAGAAAGTGAAAGTAAAACTGTATGTGAAGTATGTTAACCTCAACATGTCGTTTGCTTATTTGGATAACCAGCAGCGATTGTGTATTGATATACATGTGTGTGTATACATACTTATATACATTCCTCATATATGCAGGTGTATAATTTCATGTGATTTAAGTAAAGCTAACTACCGGCTAATATTATAGCATATAAAACACACATATACGCATATAGGCGTACATATGTTTGTGTAAAGGTGCATACAAGCGGATGTCCGTAACGGATGTAAAGACTACAAGGTAATCAAAATGAAAAGCGACCATAAAAGAATATAAAAGAAAAAGACAAAAGATGCCTGTCTCGCACACGCAAGCACGCATACACACACAGACTTGCAACGCGTTCACATTAATGCGCATTTAATACACACACGCCAGTCACTCAAGCTGTCAGCCAGTGTGTTAAGCATTTTTAAAGCCTTCAAAAAAAGCAAGCATAACCGTAAAACAAAATAAAAGCGAAAGCGAAAGCGTGCTGTGGTAATTCTTTAGGATTTGGCCTTTAATGCACTTGCACTTAGCGAGCGCTGGCAAAGGATTGACGTAAACTGGCTAATTAGACCTTTTTGAAAATAGTTTTCAATGCAGACACACATATGAGCACAACCATACATGCATACACACATACATATACACACACATATATACATTTAGTTACACAAGCCGCTACCCACACACACGTATGAATTTTGAGCCAATAAGCTCGCCAGCCGAAATTAAGCTTTTTGCTGTAATGCTTTTGAAGTTGTGGTATATACCGTTAGAGGTACGTGGGCATGTCAGCGCTCAGGCTGCTAATGTTTATTTAATATTAATTGAGCAACTCTTTTAGTTTTTTGCCAAAAGTTTGAAAATTGGAACGACCGACATGTTCACACACGAAACTTCGACGATGGAAAAGTTCGCTTAACAAACGCTTACATACGGTTCATAATCTGTATAAGTAAAGTAGTATATTACATGCATAAGTAGTTAAGCGCAGCACACATTTTTAAGGGGATTAGCACAACGTTATGTCAAACTCTTTTAACTTCAAAGTATGACATTATAAAAATCAAAATCTGTTCGAAAGTTTGTAGGTAAGGGTAAATATTTTCCATTTCAAGAGTTTGGCTAGTGTACATGTGATCAAATTGAGAGGTGAATTTTTAATTTATAGTTTGCGTGTTTTTCGAATCGGTATATTTCACGTCAAAATATTAATTAGTATTTGAGATACGCGTCGTTTTGTGACGCTCTAAAAGTGAGTTCTTCGAATTTTACAATGTCTGAAGTTATTCAACAAAGAATTGCGATAATGCAACATCTCATACTGCATTGGTTATTCGTGATCATTTCGCCACATTTTCAACTAATATCGTGTCGCAACCACCGCATTCGCCTGATTTGCCTTCGTGTAACTTCTGGCTATTCAGAAAATTCACATGACCACTCCGAGAATATCGTTTTGACTCAATTGAGGATATAAAAGCTGAATCGAAGAAGGCTCTGAAGGTCATCATGATGGAGGATTTTTCTAAATACTATAATGACATGGCAGCGGGAGGAGATTACTTTGAAGGAAATGAAATGGATAAAATTCACCTTTGAATTTGATCAGATTTGAAGTATAATAATGGAAAAAGAAAGAAAGAGACGTTACCCATAACAGTTCACATCAAGCTTGTTTTCAACTTTTCCTCCGTCTATCAGAGTTTTGAGTACAATTGAAAGTATCAAGGTTTGATTTACTTCGAAAATCGTTTATCTCTTTCGTGATATCGAACCATCGCTTGAAAATTAACAAGCAATAAAAGCACGCTTCCCCTCTAAAAGCGGTATAAAGTCAACTAGAAGTTCAAAAATTCTTCTATTAGATTTTTGGGGAAAATTAATAATCCGAATAAGCTAATTTTTGGCATACCATTATTAAAAAAGGATTCTCTCCGAATTTTTTAATGTAACACGTGAATCAATAAGTCCCGGGACTGACGCATAGATGGCGCTGCCAACAAAAGTTCCGTATGATTTTTCATAAGTACCAGTACCTATCAAAATTTCATGTCATTCTGATGTTTGGCTCACGAGTTACAGTGATTGCAGTGATGTTTGTCTTGATATTCTCAAAACAATGGATTCGAAACAGTTTCATGTGTTGATTTATCATTGCTTTTTGATGAAAAAAAGTACAGTGCAAGCTCAATAATGGCTTGAAAAGTGCTACGGGAAATCTGCTCCATCAAAAACAACCATTTTTCGGTGGTATGCTGACTTTAAACATAGTCGTACAGACACTGAAGATGCTGAACGCTCTGGCCGGCCAAATGAGGCAATCACACCGGAAACCATCAAACAAGTCCACCAAATCAAGGAAAGAAATTCTACTCCAACGAGGAAGTCATCACCGAAACGAACGCTTATTTCGAGGCCGAAGATAAATCGTTCTATAATAAAGGTATTGAAATGTTAGAGAGGCGCTGGACTGATTGTGTTGCTCTTGAAGGAGACTATGTGTTATCTCACAGATTGACCGATATTTTCGATAAAAAGTTATCAATTGGAACTTTGATCCACATATTCTGTACTTGGGGAGTTTGTGATTAAAAGGTGAACTACTTTAGGCTCACTATTTGGGCAAAGCACTGTCATGATACTTAATCAGTACTTAATTTGCATACTGAAAAGTGAAAAAACCGTATGAAACTTAAATTTAAGGTTTATGGAAAGTAAGTTTAGTTATAGTTCGATTTTAATTGTTTTCGCATTGGAATACAGGTATATTAAGATATAATTATATTTTTTCGATATTAGTTTTTCGATATCAGTTTAATATTTCCTGAGATTTGGCTTTTCATCAAAATCTGGACAGTGCCACGGTCATCGTTCATTTTTAACCCCGACTCCAATAAAGTTCTGTTATATCATCTTAGAAGCAAAATTTAATGCCTCTAATGTATTTCTTTATTGATTTAACGAGCTTTTTGTAGCTTTTGATAGAAATTTTAAATAGAGAGTGGGCGGGATTTTTACCAGATTTTACGCAATTTTATAGTATTAGTTGGGATGCTTAAGTTATTTATACCGACCAAAACACTTGCCAATGGAAGGGATTACACAATAATGCCTTACATTCAGTCAATAATGAGAGTAAGTCCAATTATAAAGAGATTCATTTCAGTTCTCAAAACTTTTTTAATAGCAAATATATTCATAAGGGGACCCGGTGGTCTAGAATTTTCAAAAAATCGATTTTTTTCTTTTTTGATAGTTCGAAAGTATAGTCCTCTAAGAATATGCTGTAAAATTTTTGGAAGGATATTCATATTATTTTAGCTTCTACAGCCGTTTTAGCAGGTAGCGCGCGGTCGAGGGGCTCGAAGAATGGATAATTTAAACTCATTTATCTCAAAACTACTTTTTTCGGCGTGTCGTTGATAAAACAAAAACTATCCAACCGAATCACTTGAAATTTTAACATGGTGTTTATAAGATCAATATCTATTGCTGAAATTACGATCAAAGTTTAATTTTAAGAACTTCGATTTTTTTTTTTATCTAAAATTGCTCCAAAAATAGCTGTTTTCAGAATCTGAACTTTAAAAGCGCGAAATTTTTTTAATTTTCAATATATTTTTTTTTTGGTTGTAGTTCCAGCGATAGCTGCACTCCTAGTGATTAATAATTTATTTGGTTTTTATGTTTCAGATGTTCAGAAAAGTCAAAATCAACAACGGCACCGGGAGTCTTTTTTTAAGATAAGTTTGTTTGGACGCCATTTTTAATATTGTTAGAAAAATTTTTAATTAAAAAAAATATATATTTTTGTACTCTTCATGAGTGTATAAATAAACTGTAAAAATTTTAAATTGATTGCTTTTTTTTTTAAACCTAAAAAAAATCCAGGAAACACCCTTAATTTGAGCGTTCTAGACCACCGGGACCCCATAATTGATAATGGAGCCCATTATGAAACTAATTTCTCGATTTCAGCAACGCTCAACCTGCTACTGAGGGGCAGCACAATCAAGTGGTACACTAACGGCTCGAAAACACTGGAAGGCATTTGAGCAGGCATTGCGGGAATGCATATCAATGGGATGTTTTCCGAGCATCTTTCAAGCAGAATTCTTTGTTATAAGTTAGTGTGCAGCAATCAATCTACATCGCAAATATTGCAACCAGCGTACCGCTACACAAGGCGATGGTCAAGTGGCACTAAAAGCGATCTCAACTTATAAGGTCAAATCGCTATTGGTGTAGGAATATACAGAAGGTCTGAACCCTCTATCAATTTGCAATCGTGTATATATGGTCTTGGTGCCGGACCATAAAGAAGTAACCTAGCCCGCTCTACGGCAGCTTTTAGGACGAAATGGCCACAACCATACATTGTGGTGGGGCCCCACCATGGAACTAAGAGTGGAGAGAGAACGACACTGGCAGCAGGCATCAGGAATGCGCCACGCCAAGCTACTACTAAGAGGTTACAACCTGGCTAAGTTTAGAGATATGATTAATCTCCACCAAGACAAAATCCGCCTCTTTGCGCAAACTGCCGGTTGTGCGACATGGAACAGAAAACTCCAAAATACCTGATTCTAGATTATCCAGCAATTTGTAGAAGCAGACGCAGTGTGCTACGAACCATCTACGTCGACAAGAATCACATCACCATAAATCATTATTCAGAGTACTGAACTTTTTTGACCATGTGATATTAGAGAGGACGCTATAGACCATAGGTATCAGAGCAAAACGTCAAATATTTGCTATCTACATATCTAACGAATGGTACCTTAGGTTAGTAGCAACGAATACCACCTAAATAGGACCTGCAAAAGTCGACAGTGCGGAAAGAAGAAATCCTCTTTGTTGCAGTTTTCATTCATCACTGTTGCTTTAAAAGATTCAAGAATCGCCTGGAGAATTTCGCTCAATATATTAAAATATTATATCTAGGAAATAACGACAATAAATAAAAGAGGTTGCAGCGATGATGTTATGATGTTTTTTTAAATTTAAATATAATTTGTTTTAATAACTACATTTTCCACGAAGAAAAAATATCAAAGAATTGCTATGAAAATACTATTTTACAAGGAACTCGCAGTACCAGAATATATGAAATTAGATGATCAAAGGCTGGGTCTCCTAAGAATTGGACTTGCATTTATGGAATTAGTTAAACATTATTCAAAGAAAAACTATTTTCTTCTTAAAATATGACTTTTACGAATTTCGGGCGATTCTCAATAACTTCACCTGCTGCAAACAAATATTTTAGTCAAATATTGTACAGTTGAAATAAAATATACACACATACTATTAATTGTGACCCGTATAACCTGTATGAAAGTTCCATTCCCAGCACTCCCAACACACCCAATCACTAACCCTATCGAGATATTTGCTTGGCAAGTTGCCGCCTTTTTTAGCGTAAATATATTAATATTATTTATACTTGTAGATATATCTCAGAGGTCTTTATATTTACCACTAAGTATGCATCTCAATACAAAACAAAATACATAAATACATGCCGTTAAATGACAAAGTAAGTCTCGCCCTTTGCTCACTCCAGCATGCTCAATGGGTTATACTCAAGTTAAACATCAATATTTGTTGTACATATTTGCATATATTTATATGAGTGTAGGTACATATATATGTATGTATTTACATTTGAGAAAGTATTTGTGCGTTGCTTGCAAGTTCAAGCATTACTCTTGACATGGCGTAACATACTGACTTAGTACCACTAAACACCCCATAACCATTTTTCTGCATGCAAATCAATTCTACATCCACATTTCTACGTAAATACTAACCAGAATATGTTTACAATAAATATTTATGTACATAAGTATCCTGCAGAAATAAAGTAGTTAGAAAATAATATGCAACTAGTAACATATGGACCACAAATCCAACTAGACAGCAGACATTATTTTCTTTAAGGAAGCTAATGATATTTTTCCCCTTTTGGTATCGGTTGGCAGCTTTCAAGCAAGGATAAGCGTAAAAAACTTTCTTAATAGTTCAAGACATATTTACAAATTCCTAGGCTAATTTTTATCACGTGTACCAACTTTAGTTTGAATTTGCTTCAAGTCCTTCGAGTTTTTGTTATAAGAATACTAATTATAAGAATACTAATTAGGGGTAGTTAGAATTTTCAAAAAATTATTTTTTTTTTTTTTTTTTGCATTTTCGTTAAATGTAATATGGAAATATTCTCTGAAAATTTGACGTTGATCCGATAATTTGTTTTTGAGTTATTCGACAAATAGCAAAGAGAGCTCGGACATTTCAAAGCAAAAAGGCAAACTTTAAACGCGTTTTTCTCAAAACTATGTTTTTTGAACTGATGACAACTGTAGATTTTAATCAAATTTATACAGCTTTTAGAATACATAATAAACTCGGGTCTGATTGAAGGATTTTTTTTCAAAATTTCGATTTTTTAAGACCAATCAACTGTCTGCAAGTCAACACATTCTATAATAATGCCATATTACTACTTTTGTAAAATAACATGATTTAATGCAAAAAAAAATTACTGAAAATTCTAATTTTTTCGTGCCTCTGACTACCCCTAACCCCTTAAAATACCTACAGGTAATCTCCTTTTGAACCCTTTTTCCAGAAAATCATAAAGAACTAACGTTTTTCTGACTTTAGTCTGGTAATTCGAGTTGTGGAGTGATATTGGTCCTGATTAGTTTGATTCTTCTACGGGATCACATATAAGAGCTCTATTACACTGCCCAAGAAAATAGGAACCCCGGACTAGTTACGATTTTCCAATTAGTCGTTAAAGGGCGTTTGACTAATGAAACTACTGATGTTTTTCTTTAAAGCCATGTAATAGGAAATTCATTATGGTTTCAATAGATGACTTAAGTAATTTATAACTCAATAGGAATGTTTACCATAAGAACACAGCAGGCCACAAAAATCGATAGTGATACGACAGATGCTCCAGGAGTTCGTTGGAGAGATTCTTAAGCATTCATTTTATATTCCGGACCTGATGCTTACTGATTATGACCCGTTCCTGTCTACAAGATGTGTTCCAAAGTAAACAGGAATTTGAATCTAGCGCTCCCTGGTGACGTCATCTATATGTCGTCTGGTGCGTTAGAATCTGCCATCTTTATCGATTGTCCAGTGAAAATTTGATGATATTTCATAGATTGGAAGTGAAGTTATTACGTGTTAAATGTCAGTATGTTTGTGTTATCGGTGCGAAAATGAGCTTCGAACAAAGAGCCAACATTAAATTAAAAGATTCAATTGATGAAACAAGTTTATGCTGATGATTGTCTATCCCGTAGCAAATTGCGCGAGTGGTTTCAAGGTTTTCAAAGTGATCAAGACGACATAAATAACAATCAAAATCCGTGATCACCGGAAATTCCATCAAAACTGTGCGTGAATTCATCAAAAATCAGTCGAAATCATCATTGAAATTCATGGAAATGGAATTTAAACATCTCAAAAACATCAAATTATCGCATTTTGACCAAAATTTGGGCTTACGAAAGGTGTGCACGGTTTGTTCCGCACAAATTGACTGACGACCAAAATTTGCTCAAAATCCAACATTCAAAGGACGGTTATTTGACCAAAAATCACATTTTAACCATTAACCACTCGCCGCATTCACCTGATATGGCACCGTGCGATTTCTTCCTTTTCGGAAAAAATGCATTTGCCCAAGAAAGGAAAGCGTTATGCAGAGGTAGAGGCCATTCAAAAGGCTTGCACCGGCATACTGGCGGCCATACTGGCCAACGAGCTAAAACACTCGTTTGACATGCTTTTGGGCCGTGCAAAAAGCTGTATTGAAGCATAAGGAATTTTGAATAAAACAAATTGATTTTTCCGAAAAAAAGCATTTGTTCTGTTTTTTAAGTCCTGTTTACTTTGGAACACACCTTGTATAGCGAATGAATTTGCCGTTGAAAAAATCACCTCAAGAGAAGTTTGTGAAAATCGACTTCTACCATTTGTTTGCCAATATAAACGAGAGTTTATATGAGAGTGGCATTATGACAACAAGTTATTGAACAATTCGGTGCATATTTGAACTAAATCGGTTGATTCATACTATTCTAAATTAAACTTTAAATTTTTTGCTTCAATTTCTTTTTACTATACCACATATTTAATAAACGGTTTTCTTTTCTTCAAGCATGTCTTATGAATAGACTAATTCTACTATTTTTTACAAGAAAAGTTACGAAGGCTATTTTTTCAGGTCTTTTGAACTAACTACATTTACTATAATTCACTCTTCTTCCAACACTTGCAACTAGTCAATCTCCGGTTATACCTTATTTTTATTCATTTGGGACGAAGTAATGCACAATTGTATTCTAAGATACATATGGTAGACTAAGTCATTCCCAATAGGAAGAAAAAAGGTTGTATTATCTTTAAAAATTACTTGCGAAAGTTTTGGTGGGGTGCGCACAATACGCTGTTGCGCCATGTGAGGCCTATACTATAGAAATTTCCACAAGCATTGTGAACGGAAATTCATTCCACATCACAAATTATGCAAATCATACGATTTTTGACTTCACACACACCCACCCACATACATATGTAAGTATTTGTATAAGAGTATATTAGCAGAACATTTGTTGGATATTGAATAAATTTACAAGTATAAAAACGTAAATACATATGTAATATACATACTTATAGAGATGTAGTGTGCCCCAATAGTCATTTTTATTTTCTTCAAAAAAAAAGCAAATCAAAGCAGTAAAATTGCCATTGGCATTTATATGTTTCGACTGCTTTGTCCCAATGAAGCATTATGGCAAAGTTACATTGAAGGTCAATAAAAGCGATGGTAGAATGGCAAAAGTGCACTATTTTATTTCACATAGAAATTCATTTGACTTACTTGCGCATAAAGGGCGATCCACCTTGTGAAGGTCAAAGCACAGCGTATTGGTGGCACACGTGTCAATTCAAGCAAATCTGAAAAAAGGAGACATTAAAAAAGATTTATGGAATTAAAGTTTTGCACAATAACACAATAGAACCCTTTTGGGCTAACACAGGACATGGCTCTTTATAAATTTTATATATTTTTCTGGCTAAATGGGTGCCGTTATTTCTTTCAGCCATTAATTAGTTTTAGTTATGTGCTTGATAAACTTTAGTTTTTTTCGCAACAATGCTTTAGATTGTGTCTGCTGCAGATGCGCTCGAGGCGTTTCAAAGTGGGTTTTATTCTACAAGTACAGAAGAGAGCATGAGCTTTAACCAATACCTTTTCTTTGCTATACTTTTAGATAAGCAATTATGCCAATTTATGGATTTCGATATTTTATATTAATTATTAGCTGGAGGAATAATTAAATAAACGCATTTAAATAATAGCGGTTTTTTATATCTAAAAGTCAGAGAGAAGTTTGCATTCTGTCTTCAGAGCTATAAAATAAATTATAATTCAGTTTAAATTCTCAATAAGAAAAACAATAGTTCCCCAGTTTTTGAGGTATCAATCTGCGGCTTTGCGCATGTCCTTTTCTCTTATAGAAGCTGCTCATTTGTCGAAATATTGGAGAATCATATAAAAAATTGGAAATATTACTGTTCAATAGCTAATGTCATATCAGAGGAACAACCGATAAGGGCTGGTGTAAAAAAGGGGATTGTGCCAGGCCCAACCCTGTATATTTTATATATAAAATATGCCCCTTTTCGAGGATCCCTACTTTACGAAGAAAAAAACACACACACAAACTTCAAATTTAAAGGGGAATGTTTGTTATCATGTGAAAGAACATTTTTTGGCAATTATTTCTTCAAGATTAACTCATTCAAGTGTTGGCCGCGGCTATGTCTCAGATGGTTCAAATTTCGAAGACTCGTTCGAGCTTTACGACTGGTAACTGGCGATTGACCGGCGTGATATTTTGCTGCAAGTCTTGAATCGAAGCGGGATTGTCCGCATAGACCTAAGACTTTACATATGGGCCATTCCATCAATTGGCGACATGGTTTTTTACCCGTGGTTCTCCGATTTTGACCAAACTTTAGAAAATTGAGATCAAACAAAAAAATCACTGTTTCTTTTATTTTTTAACGACCTCAAAATCGAATGAAAAAAATTTTTAAGTTATCCAATTTTATGTAAAAAAATCTCACCTTTCTGATAAAAATATTTTCAAAATCCAAAAAAAAAAACATTTTTTTTCCAAAAGACTCAAACAGAGTATTGAGTAGAGCCGGTTACTGGATCTTGAAGAATGGGTTATTAACGTATACCACTACCTGTCAGCCAAAGTTACAATAGAAATAAAATCTAGTTCCATAAATCAAAAGACTTTTAGCGCTTTCAAATAAACTAATCAAATATTGATCTCAAAGAGAAAAACAAAAATAACTTTCCAAATCAACAAAACAAGAGCACATAACCGCACAAACCGTATAATCAGATACATGCATATATTTTTACCTACTTCCAAGCACTGCTAGCTCATATCAGTATAAAAAAGGAAAATATTGCCGAAGTAAAAGTGTAATTTATATGCAAAACAGCCGAATTTGGCATAAGAAATTCAGAAAATGCCACCAAGGCAAGTTAAGGAACTTGCAGAAGAAGAGTGAGGCAGACAGACATCGAATGCATGGTACTGACTAACTGACTGTCTTGCTAACAAAGTGTTGAAATGATGACTTGGAAAAATACTTTTGAATGTAGATTTCAAGGAGTTTGGAAAAATTTGGCCGCGCAACGAAGAAATCAAGCGAACCGTGCACTGGTTGAAGTCGTGCGTTGGCTCTTGGCTAATAATGTTGGCTGGCAAGGAGCATGCGGTATGCGTCTTCATGTGGAGTGTGTTGTGGAAGGATGCTAGAAAAATATTGCGAAGAGCATACAAATTTATAATTTATGCACTTGATTTGGAATTTTTAAAGCTCTATAAACATATATGTTTGTAAGTGTGTCTGAAGGAGGATCGAACTGAAATTAAATTTTGTTTTTTCACGTGTGTTCTTTTTGCTTAAATTTTTAGTTTAAAAATTGTGAAATTTTCTTTGCTTTTTGATAAAGTAATGCACTTGAGTAGCATTTACAATTTTATTAGTTTGAATGAGCCCAAAGCACTTTCTTCATTTAAAATCACATTTCCAACTCGAAATTGTCATTGCTTCACATCTAAGTCTTAAGACGCTAAAAGCTCTAACTTTGGAATTTTACTCAAGCGCAAATTTATTAAAAATGAAAGGTATACCTGTATAACGACAAACACTCACAGCAGCAAAGACGAGTTGTTGACGCATATTAAATTTATTAAAACATTAATTCATAAGTAAAGTGAAGTGGAGTGGAATGTGAGGTAAAAAGTAAATCAAGAATATTATAAATGAAAACTCATAATACACCTGTGTCAGGGCAAAAGAATTTATGAAACAGCACTTAAGTAAGGATATATAGCACAAAAATATTTATTTCTATAACAAAGTCAAATGTGCGTGCGTAGAAGCATGACTTATGTACATATGTCATAACTAAGGCTATGTTGGTGCGTATATTTTGCTGTAACATTATACATTCAGAAAGGAAATTTTAATATTTGTTGATAGCATTTTTCAAAAGCTTTTAGGAATGAAAGTTCTTACTTACAGGGTGGTTCATAAACAATATTTAGCGTTTGAAAAAAAAGAAAAACGTTAACTTCGCTTGCCTCGAAGAACTTGATTCCGATTGTTCAGTTGGAAGTTATATGCTATAGTTATCCAATCTGAATAATTCCTTCAGAAATTATCCTTGGCAATAATCTGTACCGAATTTCGTAAAGACATTTCGTCAAATGAGAAAGTTTCCCATGCCAACAGCTAGCTAAGCTGTAATGATCCGATAAAGGAGGTTCCGACAAACGACTTGAAGAGGATGGATGCAAAATTTCAGATCGATATCTCAAAAATTGAGAGACTGGTTTGCGTATATACAGACGGACATGGCTAAATTTACTCAACTCATTATGCTGATCATTCAAATATATTTTTATAGTCGGCCGAAAGCATGCCCGACGATCGGAATTTAATTGTTCTCTTCTCAATCCACAAAAAGGGAAATCTTGAAAAATATCCGCGAAAAGAGGATCGGCACACTCTACCTCTTCGTCAATTTCAAAACTACTTTTGACAGCACGAAAAGAAGCTGCCTTTATGCCGCTACGTCTGAATATGGGACACCAGCAAAATTAATACGGCTGTGTAAACTGACGTTGATTAACACCAAAAGCTTCGTCAAGGTTGGAAAGAACCTCTCCGAGAGTTCGATATCAAACGAGGTTTCAGACAAGGCAACTCCCTATTGTGCATGCGCCGTTAGACCTGCTTTTAATAGGTTAGATAAAGAAGCGAAGCAAATGGATGTGGTAGTGATCGAGGGTAAGATGAAACATCTCCTGTCAGCAAACAAACAGTCGTCGATTTCGCGACTAGGCCCCACTTCACTGTTGTTCGGAGTTATGACTGATTTCGAAGTCCTATAAAATTTCGTCTATCATCGAGCAGGTATTAACACCAAACACAACATTACCCTCAAAATCTACGCAGAATAACTCTTACTAAAAGGTGCTACTTCGGATTTTATGTTGCAGAAGCATGGACCATGACATCATCTGATGAGTCTGAAAGGTTCTGCGGTAGATCTATGGCTCTTTGCGCTTTGGCAACGGCGAATACCGCAATCGATGGCAGGATGAGCTGTATGTGATATACAGCGACATTGACAAAGTTCAGCAAACTAAGAGACTGCGACCACGCTGGAAAGGTCATGTCGTCCGAATGGACGAAAACACTCCAGCTCTCAGAGTATTCGACACAATACCCACCGGTGGGAGCAGAGGAAGAGGAAGATTCTCCACTCCGTTGGAAAGACCAGGTGGGAAAGGACCTGGAATCTCCAATTGGCGCCAAACAGCGAAAAAGAAAAACGATAAATATTCAGTCTACGAGTATACCAAATTGGACTCGTAGTTTTGTTTTTGTCATACGTCAGTATTTTCATATTAACAGATATCGATTGACTTTTCGCAAGAAAGTTGAAACTGGCAGCATCTCAAAAAAAAATTGATATCATTTGGCGGAGAAAAAGTGTTTTTTCACCATAACAAAGTACGGGTTTATATCTCCACGGTCATTTTGGCCAAACTTATGATAAAAACTACTATCCCTCATACAAAAGTCTGTTAGGAATTGTGGAAAAACTACGAAGGAAAACAGTTTGATTTAACTAATGTTAGGCTAATTGACTTTTACATGTACTGCTTTAAGCAAAAAATAGTAAGACTTTGTATATAATTTTAAAATTCTTAATTTAGCTTTCAAAATTTGATTTTCAAGAGAATTTATAGATTTTAGAACTAATAGTGCTTTCACTTATCTTAGGCCCAAACGACCTTTCAAAATGGTTTTCACTGATTCCAACGAGGCCAGTAATGCTAATCAAGGCCACCTGCCACAGAGAAAGTGAAAGTTCATATTATTATCGATGAAAGCATTTTATAAATATTTATTTAGATTTATTTTTACTCTTGCAATAACTGTAAACTGTTCATGTATACGTGTATAAAGGTCGTTTGCTGCCGAACATTGCCTTTATTACATTCTTTTCAAACTGAATTATTAATTATAAGCGATAGGACGCCTGAACAAACACCTGCGACAGACAATTCATTGACCATACTCACATGGTGTCACAAACGAATTTTAATGTTTTTATTAAATGACGCTTCTTTATTGTCAGTTCACGTATAATGTCAATATTTAAATTAAAATTTTAATAATTAATAACGTTAATAATTTACTCGTAGCAACAATGCTGTTTACCCTTTTATAGTTTCTCGCGCTCAACACAATGGCATTAATGCGCCAATATTTTGTTATTTCGCATTTATGAAATATTAAATATACAAGTAGATAATTATTGGCAAATATTGCAAAATTATAACGACGCCCAAGCGACCACATACATATAAACGCTTAACGTGTGCACATATTATATATGTAATTCAGATAAAACGAGAAAAATTCAAAGCGCCGCTTGCAATCCTGGGTGCATAATTTAATCGTGCTTGTGTTGACAAAAATGAAATTTGTGAATTTATATTGAAAAGCTAAAGTGCTTTTACATTTACACATGTTCATATACATACATATTTAATATAATACATAAGGACAAATATGTAAACTTGAGTGTAAGTACTTTGTATGGCACAACAGTGATGAGATTATATTTTCTTAGGATGTTTTTCAAACGAAATTAAAATACAAATAAAGAAAAAGCACCCACAACATCCGAATATACAATGACTCGCCTCATTTCATTTAAAGGGTGTTTCACAACGGCTTTAATTGTCAGTTTGATATCATTTATAGCATGTGAATGTCACTACCATAGACTTTTTAGATCTAATATGAAGATATGTAATCTTTATATATAAAAATACGCATCACTTTGTTACTAAACCGATTTGAGCAAAATTTAGCACACTGTGTCTAGTCCGAACCAACTTAGAATATGCTATCTCCTAAGATCCATAAATAAAAAATACACTGAAAGCTCTATTAAGCGGACTTAAAAGAGATGTCTGGGCCGAAAGTCTGGTAACCAGACATTCAGAAAGCAGCTTCGCAATACCCAGCGAAGGAAAGAGGTTTCAGGCTTCCTTGTTTAAATTATATACTTGAGGATATTAGCAGTTTATTTATTGTCCTTGAGAAATATGCCTATCCACTGTAAGTAT
This sequence comes from Bactrocera zonata, assembly GCA_037783105.1. Taxonomy (NCBI): domain Eukaryota; kingdom Metazoa; phylum Arthropoda; class Insecta; order Diptera; family Tephritidae; genus Bactrocera; species Bactrocera zonata. The sequence goes on along the minus strand of JBAWJQ010005959.1, from coordinate 887,296 downwards.
GACAACAAGTAACTTATAATAATTTCAAAACGTCGACATCCAAAGGCGTATATAAAATATATCATTAAATTACTCCAAATAATGAATGAAAAGTAGCTTTAGAACCAGTAGTAAAAAATACACGTCTCATAGCCGCATATTGTAGTTAAGCCAGTCAAAATTTCAACCGCGACTACATATTATATCAACATTGAATAATAGAGATAACTAAAATATTCATAAAATTCATAGGAATATTTTATTTATCTTTCTAACGAGCTGATTGTATGTACATTTAGGTCGATTCGTTTCTGAAGTACCCTATATAAGATTTGTATAAAATCCACTTTAAATTCATGTCATATACATATGTGTACAATAGGGTGCCCATTACTTTACAAGTCGATTTTTTTTTAGCAAACGCACACAGAAGTTTCCACTTTTGCTCTAAACAAATGCTATGCTAGATAAAAAAGATTTTTTTTTACTTTCAATTACAACGTGCCTAAATCATATTTCTTTCTCATGTATTTAATTTGGGATTTTTTTATATTTCGCCATAAGCAAGTAAACCTACAACGTGGAAAAGTGAAATTTTAATACAAAATCGTTTGCTCTACAAAAAATATCTGGATAATTCTTTCGCTAAAAGTATTCTTTTAAAAGTTATGCGCAACTAAATTTATGCATGAAAATTTCTAGGTATTCATACAAGTGTTTTATATGGTACATTCTGTGTTGCTCATACGACATGGCTTACTGTATGAATGGTCTCTACATTAGATGCATAACTTGAACTGCTTATAATTTTTGAAGCAAACATAATTATGAAAAAATTAGTGAGACCACTTTTTGTCGATCGCAATATTTTGTATTAGAATATGATTTATTTTTAAGGGGTTATACAAACATACAGTTAGAGTTTTCAAAAAATCGATTTTTTTAATTTTATTTTCTTAAAGCACATACATTTAAAAATTCACAAATAAAATTTCATTCCGTTCCGTTGAATATTTTCGAAGTTACACGCAAATTTGAAAAGACGTTTCAGAGTGCTTGCAAGTACAAGACCAAACTTTAAACGCGTTTTTCTTAAAATCGGTGACCAACATTACTCGAAAACGGCTAAACCGGTCAGTTTCACATTTTAGCAAGAGAGCTTCTTAAATTTATTTTTTACTAATTAAACGAAAATTTTTTCTTACCATTAAATATTTTTTTATAAATAATTTAAAGGCGAAATTTTAGTTCAAAATCGATTTTTGTTTTGAGAAGCCGCCATTTTGTCAAAAAAATTTATTTTTCTTATTCTTTTAATTTACTTTACTAGATTTAACATTACTTTAATGAGATCTGCTTAATTTTTTAATTTCAGAGAATCCGGTTCCCGGAGATCAACTGTAGTTCCTTTCTAAATGAATATTTTTACTAATGTTAAGTCTTAAAATACAGGATTTCATAATATGTGTACAAATTTTTAATAAAATAAATTTAAAATTTTTCTATGAAAAAAATTTTGAAAAATTCGCTTTTTTCGGACTTCTAACTGTATATAACCCCTTAAGTTGCTGAATTCATTGCAATATCAAAAAATCTCATGTAAAATTTATGGAAAATGTAAAATGATTTAGCCACAGTTCAAAAAGAAAATAAAGTATTTATTTTTGTTGCATCCAAGTTTTAAGGCAAAAACGAAATTTTCATGAGACTTTGGCAAAACAGAAATCAACCTGGGAAATAACAGACACCCTAAGGCACATATGCATATATGTATATATGTTACAGATGTAAGTATTCAAATACGCTTATTTTATTGTGCCAGATTTGGATTCACGGTTTGACTGTAAAATTTTATTTCTTTGCCAGCCGTGCTCATAATACAAAAAATTATTTGCCTGGAGTAATATTTTCTCTCATGAAGAAATAAAAAAAAATATATGTTATATATAAAACCACAGACACAGTCAAGCATCAGATTATTTAGCAGTTGTATGCTTTTGAAGCATTTTAAATAATCGGAGTTGATATGGAGGAGAAATTTAGCGCATAACCACAAAATCATTCAATGTGAACCGATTGTTCTTATTGTTATACCAAATTAGCTTGTCGTATGTGTAAGCTTTTCTGAGTTTCTTCTTATCTATCAAGTCAAATACACACATTAAAGTCAACTGGACTAATGAAAGACAGTATAACCAACATTTAGGGAATAGAAGATGAGCAAGGCGGTTTCATTCATAGTGGTTACTGGATCCTATTTCATTACTAATATTTCCACATTTTATTAGTAATACATATGCTAAGATAGTATGCCCAGAGCATACTAAAATAATGGAGGGAATACTTCTCCAGCCTGCTGAATGGAATTGAAAGCATAACACCAGGAGATGGTGAACCCGATTCCCCAGCCGATGACAATGAAGCAGACGCTCAATTGCTCGACCATGAAACAGTTCGAACAGCAATTACCCTTCAGAAGGACAACAAAGTGGAGGACGCCGATGGATTACTTTGTAGATTATGGTCGCACGAAAGCATGCCTGGAGATTTGGTATTTAAGTGTGCTCTGCTCAACCCACAAGAAGGAAATCCCACAATCTGCGTCAACTACCGTGGAATAAGCCTCCTCAACATCCCATATAAGTTTCTATGAAGCGTACTGTGTGAAAGATTAAAGTCCACCGTCAACAAACGAAAAAGAGCTGCCTTTATGCAGCTATGTCTGACAATGGCACTCCCCGTAAAACTAATATGTATAAACTGACGTTGAGCACCACCAAAAGTTCCGACAGGATCGTTCGATACCAAACGAGGTTTCAGACGAGGTGACTCCCTTTCGTGTGACTCTTCATTCTACTACTGAAGAAAGTAATACGAGCAGCAGAGCTGAATAGAGTAGGTACAATCTTCTATAAGAGTATATAGCTGCTGGCATACGCCGATATTGATAATATTGGTCTCAACACCGGCGCCGTTAGTTCTGTTTTCTCCAGAATGGATTAGGAAGCGAAGGAAATGGGTCTGGTTGTGAACGAGGCAAGACGAAATATCTCCATCACGGCTTCCACGTTACTGTTAGCAATCATAACTTCGAAGTCGGAGCTAATTTCGTTTATCTTAGAACCAGCATTAACAACAACATCTACGTCAGCCTCAAAATCCAACGCAGAATAACTCTTGCCAACAGCTGTTGCTTCGGACTGAGTAGACAATTGAAACATAACACCGACGAACTCTGCCCAGACTCTACAAGTCACTCATCATCGCCGTCCTCAAATAGTTCCTCATTTGTCATATTTCAGCGAATTAAGAGACAGCGTCCACGCTGGCAATGTCATGTCGTCCAAATGGATGAAAACACTCCAGCTCTGAAAGGACCCGCCTTGGGAAGCAGAAGAAGAGGAAGACCTTCACTCCGTTGGTGGCAAAGCTTGTAAGCTCACGAGCTGCATCCAAATTTTGGAATTGCGTTGTTATAATAAACTAGTTCACGTTCATACTCGTATATGAAAGGAGTACCTCCTCCCGCTTGGTATTTTTCAGATTTTGAACAAATTCTGAGAACTGAGACGGATTAATGTCGGAAAAATAACTGTCAGGCAGCTAAGCACACACTTTAAAAGCTTTTCATTGTAACACTTGCACTCAAAAAGCAGCACATGTGGTTGTTGTAAGAGTTTGACGTATGAATGTTGTGAAAATAAGTCTGCATATTGGTGTGTGGTGGCACGAAATATGAAACTAACTAGGAAAGAAAGTGCAATAAATACCTTTTGTCATGCCATAATTGCACAAACCATAAACCTCAATGCCAGCGTTATGCTATAAAGGCACGTAACTATATACATATGTACATATGTGTTATCATATATGTATATATGTGCGTGTGAATGTGTCGAAATTCGATTTCTTATCCAAACATTTGAAATGTTGCAATATGCCAGCAAGCTGCTGTGCTTCCTTTAGTGCTTGCACGCAACACTCTTGCATGCCGCACACCTACATACTCCCTAACGGTAACAGCACGTTGATGCTTTCCCAGCTGTGTGCATGCATTTTGCGTTTTTCGAAAATTTCCGCACGAACAGCAAACAACAAAACCAATAAATTACAGTTGCCATTGGCACATGATCACTGCTGACAGGCGCAACAAAAACAACAACAACTAAGTGTAGTAAATAAGTACTGTTCATTAATCTACTACTAAACGCACAGCATTTGCTGTTGCAAGAACCTAAGCTGCAGCTCTTCTGCCACCAACTCACTTTTGCGAAACGGAAGCGCTTCTAACGGTTCTATTCACATGCTAACATTACATGTGTGCAAAGATTACAACGTTTACCTCACCTGTTCGCTAACAACAATTATATTTTGTTGCTGCAATTTGCACCCACTCTTGACATTAGCAACGAACGGCATTGCCACACTTCAACGCCAACACTACAATAGCAACAAAGGCAACGACAGCGCAAGCCCATTTTCACTCAAGAATTATTTTCGCATTGACATATTTTTAGTTTTGCTCCTCACGTCTGGCATACAGACGCATATTTCTATGCTGTACTATTATGCAGTTGTTGTTGTTGTTAAGTGTTGCTTTCGTTTTGTACGCATTGTTAGGCTTTTTGAGGAACAAGCTGACTGCAGAGCTACATTAATTTCCGTAAATTTGTCAAGGCGCCTTCAAGCAATGACGCTTGCACAGGTACCCTGCTGGGAAATGAACTGAATACATATGTCTATACTAATATTATAAAGAGGAAAGATTTATACCTATTTTTGTATCTTTGTATGTTTGTAATAAATAGGCTCAAAAAGTACTGGGCCGATTTAAAAAATTCTTTCACCAATAGAATGCTACATTCTTCCAATTTGACATAGGCTACATTTCATTTTGAAAAAAATTAAAGATGCCTAGTAAAATTTGAACAATGTAACCGAAGGAGTAGAAAAATTATTAAAATGTCTTTCGTCGAATGCGCTGCCGAAACTATTAGCGATAGAACAAAATAATGTACAACAATATTGAAGAACATCATAATGTCTACGAAAAACTCCACGGTAACATATGTCCAACTATTGTAGTTATGTCAATACAACAACTTTTTTCATTTTAAACATTAATGAAAATGCTAATCAAATTCAAACCATGCTATTTATGTGTTTATATTAATCCTTATCCAAATAAATTATTTTATGGTAAAGACCATTTAACTATGTACTTATAAAATAGTTTTTAAATTGGACTTTCCATTCAAAAGATATTGCGAATTAAAACATTCAAAAAGTAAAAAAAAAAAAATAAGCATTCTAAGGCAAAACCAGAAAAACTAACTGATTTTTGGGTATTAAGTTTCAGCTCAATTCTGAGAATAAGTTTTTTTTGTATAGAGGAATTCTAGATTCTCAACGGGCTTATGCCTCATATTTTTGGGTAAAGGTTTGCAATTTCAACTAAAATCATATGGTTTTGAGTTTTGATACGAAAGGAAGTGTGAACTGTTGAAATATTCACACTGCTCTATTTAAAAGCTTCTTAAATATTAAATAAATTAAATATTAAATAAATAATTATGTTGAACAAAACATCTATTCAAAATTAGTAAGTAAAAAGTATCAAAAGTGCAATTTACGGCTGTACTTTAGACTACACCCAAAATTAGATATCCCGAAAATCTTGTCGAATAAGCCTTTTCATCCTTATTGATTGTTGTTGTAGCGGCAGAAAACATTCCTGAAGTAATTTCGAGTAATGCTGCGGAGTTGTTCTTGACCGGATAAAAGTCCGGTTCTGTTGCGGTTACTCAGACCCGTTTGTCGTGGGAACGGTTTTTCTTAGTTGTCTCAATAACTGCCTTAGTAGTTTTTATTGTTTGCCACATTTTTCCTTTATTAGCCCAAATCATATTTTCAATACTTACTTCATCTAAAACCGCGAACTGGAGATATCTAGTTTCACATAAAAATGCCTTTTCTACAAATATATATAGTTCTTACGTAAGATATAACATATGAAACTATTCAACAGCTGCCAATAATCAACCAAATGTTAGGGGGTTAAGTTTACACCTCTAAAAAATTAATTCAAATGGACAATTTATTCTGGAAGAAGAATTTATTTAGTCAGAAAAAGGAAATTATCTCGTTTTTATTACACATTTCCAACTATGTATAGTATATGCTATAATGGTCCAATGTAAACAGTTAGATAATATTTATATATATTTAATATAGCAGTTTGTATGAGAGCTATATGCTATAGTAATCCAATCTAAAGAGTTTGTCAGCAACAGAAAACTGCTGTATGAAACTAAAGAGCGATCACTACAGACAGCGGTTACATCAGGAACAACACAAGAAGCCATTTTAAACTCAGACTTTTGAAACATCAACAACGACGCTATACTCAAACTTGAAATGCCAGAAGAAACGCAAAGAAAGTTAAACCAGGTCATGATATGGACGCAAGCATGGTTCGACTGACACAACCTACAGCTCGCTACGGTGAAAACAGACTTACTACTGCTAACAAACAAGCATATACTCCTCGTTATAAGCATGCATACGACTGCGGATATTCTTAGGACACAAAAAGACTGGAGCTCAGACTAACCTTCTTGGTACAAACCCAGCACGCAGCAGGAAAGGCAGCGAAGATCACCTCTCAACTGAGCCGATCAATGGCCAACATAGGAGACCCCAGCCGAGAAAAGAAAAAGCTCCTAATGTCGACGATAATCAGCGTCTTATGGAGCCGATATCTGCGCAGACGCGCTTAAAAAAGAAAAAGTGCACCGCATCGCAGCCCTCAGAGTTACATCAGCCTATCGAACAGTATCAGACGATGTAATATTAGTTATAAGCGGTAATGTCCCAACTGACCTGCTAGCATATGAAAGGAAAAGACTGTAGAAGCTTAGGAATAATAACAAGAGCGCAATACAACAAATAAGGAAAGATACAATAACAACATGGCAACAAAGATAGGAGACTGAAAGTCGCGGCAGATGGACGGCCAGGCTAATAAAATATCTAGACTTATGGACAAGGCGTAAATTCGGAGAAGTAGATTTTTACACAACCCAACTATTATCCGCTCACGGATACTTCAAAAAGTACCTCCACAGAATGAGAAAACGCAACGGGAACGCACCGCCGTAGAAGAACTGATTGGCCCAATAAACGCGGGCAATATAATCAGCGTCATATTGGAGAGTGAATCAAACTGAGGGATTTCAAGAAATTCACAGCAATCTTGCTTCGCAGCAAAAAGTGGAACCTAGGACGCAGGGGCGCAGCTGTAAATCTCTCAATGAGAGCTGAGGGCTAACTGGACCAGTCTTCGGGATCACCTTTTTCAAGAGAATCTTGATGACTCTTAAAATTCACTTTAAAGCAAAAAAATAGATTATTTTTTTAAACCCCTAAGAAGGCTAAACAACTTAAGATAACATAATTAGATGCTTATACAGGGTTTTTTTCGTCCCCGCAGATGATTTCATCTCGTATTTCTCGTCAGAAATCTCGAAATACTTAACCCTACTTTCAAGTGAGTTCGAGATTTTGGTTTTCGCTTTCTACAAGTAATATCAGTAAAGTCCTAAATTCTTAATATGATATAAATTAGGTGGAATATTTTGAGCTATTCCAAGCAATTTCTTCTAGACTTGATGTTATTTTTTACCTCCAACATAACTTTAAAATTGGATGTATGAAAAGCCCATTACTTCACTGAACTTAAGCAACCTTTGCGCGTTGCCACAGAGTTTGGATGATATGTTTAATAACAAACTTCTGATACTTTAGTTTTTTTTATTGTCTTTTTAACAAGTTTTTATTGAACAATAGCTCATGTTCAAAATTACAAGGAATTAGTTTTGAAAATCCCTCCGTAATATATCTAAGCATCGTTTAGGAATTAATTGCTTTAATTTGCATTACTTTTTAGTTGCTAATAAAATGTACAACAATGCCACGAACCCCAAATGTAAACACCACTCCATTCTCAGTTGCTCTTTGCCACTTGTGCTGCTGCGCTGTAACGTTGCCAGATTGGAATAATGCAAAGCGGTGAATACCGCGCTCTCATTCAGTTGAGATGAACAAGTTGCCAAGAGCAAATCAATGGCGGAGGATGGCTGATTGCGACATTGCATCACACCCTTGGTCAAGATTATATCTTCGACCACACCCGATGCATTAATACATTTATAGTTTCGTACATCGATCACTTGCAAATACTGACAATCGAATATAGCGCTTTTTTGAAATGTGAAAAAGTAGCGATTTGTGTCCTCATATGGAAATTGGAAAACAGCATACGGTTCATTCACATCCACGAGTATATCTTCGTAATTTTCACCCAAAACTTCCGGATACCCAATGTCACAAATTCGTTTTAATTTTAGATATTTCAGTGATATACAATCCTCCGATAATTCCATTTTATTCTTCTTATTATCCTCGAAATACTCTACATCACCATAATCATACTCGTCACCATAATCATAATCCTCGCCTTCACCAACACCTTCATAATAATTTTCAACATCACCGTAACCATCCTCGTCATTCTGTCCGTTTATGAATTTTGTCCAAGAATTTATTATTAACCATATTATCAGAAGTTTAGAAAAATATTTCATTTCCAAAATATTTAACGTTTCCAAACAAAATATTTATGTACATTTTTGTGTTTTGAACGTAAATTTGTTTGACTATAATTGCCAGGTTAGCATAAACTTTTCGGAGTGAAAGCCTAACAAAAAATAAATAAAACAAGAAAAAACGTTAACTTCGGTTGCACTGAAGCTAAATACCCTTCACAGGTGCATTTCTGTTAGTAGCTATGTGTTCAGTTTATATGGAAGCTATATGCTATAGTTAACCGATCTGAACAATTTCTTCGGAGATTACATTGTTGCCTTAGAAAATAATATACACCAAATTTCGTGATCATATCTTGCCAAATGTGAAAGTTTTCCATACAAGAATTTGATTCCGATCGTTCAGTTAGTATGGCAGCTATATGATATAGTGGTCCGATATCGGCCGTTCCGACAAATGTGCAGCTTCTTGAAGAGAAAATGACTTTTGAAAAATTTCAAAACGATGTCTTAAAAACTGACTACAGACAGACGGACGGACAGACAGACGGACATGGCTAAATCGACTCAGCTCGGCATACTGATCATTTATATATATATATATCATGTATATACTTTATAGGGTCTCCGACGATTCCTTCTGGGTGTTACAAACTTCGTGACAAACTTAATATACCCTGTTCAGGGTATACAAAGATTATTAATCTAGAATAATGTCGCAATGGCCGGAACTACGGAAAAGTGGGAACTTTTTTTTTACAAAATGGCGACTGCCTAAAAGAAAGGATCACTTTTTCTGACTATTTAGAATTTTTTAAAAATAATAATAATTTGGGGATGGGGCTAATTCCAACCATAGACAAGCCTATAAAGAGGATTCTATAAAAATTTCAAGTAAATCGGTCCAGTAGAACTTGAGAAATCGTGGGTATCGTCCCAAAAAAGTCAGTTTTGAGAAAAACGCGTTTGAAGTTTCCCTAAGGTCTTTTGTTCGACTGGTTCCGGCTGAACCAGTTTGGATGCCGGGTCAGAAAAATGCCTATATCTCCGAAAATAATTTCAATTTTGAAAAATCCTCTTGTACACATATTCTTGAATAGTTAAACTTTGAAAATATAAAAAAAATTTCGATTTTTTTAAATTTCTGGACTAGAATACCCCCTTAAATAAAATATGATTGTATGTATTAAAAAATAGTAAAAATACCATTTTTGAACCTCTGAAACCCACCTAACCCCAGGGTCTTCGCACGTTATTCCAGTTTTAATCTGCCGTTTTACTTGAACATTGCACTGAATGTTTTTTAACATGGAAATTAATATTCTTTCATTAAAAAAAAACTTTAACAAGTAAAAATTTCGTGAAAAAATCGACTTTTCATTTTTTAGTAGTCACTACTTAATAATTATTTTTATTTTGTGTGCTCTCATCATTCAACTTTGCATTAATTACCAAAGACCGCTCGAAATTCGGGCTGCTATACTTGAATGCACCCTTAAAAAACATTTGCTATCATTGTTTATTCGAATACTTAGGAATTGTAACAATTCACTGTGTTGGCTTCCAAACTGTCAAAACCAACTCAACTAAACTCACATTTGAAGTAAAATATTGCACAATTTTAAAGCATAAGTACTTGCAACCGCACTCATAATGGCAACAGTTTGAGGGCCACCGTAAATTCACATTAATTCCAATAATGATGTGGATTATAAAATTTGGAAAGTATAAAAAGATCTACAAACAGGATACTTTCCACAAAAGCTTCTTTCAATTTGCTAACAACGAAAAAAGCTCACCGAGGCAAATCAAGGAAGAACAGCAGCTTTGCGTGCGCAGCTGACAAATTTATGGATACACACCTGAAAGCAGTCTCATGTCAAAATTGTTGAGGAAGCACTTACCGCATATTAGAAATCACTGCACATCCGCTGCTGACGTTTGCTTTTTCTTTATTATTCCAATAACACAAGAGACTTTCAAACCTTTTCTTTTAGCAAACGCACAGCATGCACTCAGTACACTTACACACCATCCTAAAGAAACTATATTTTTCACATTTTTCTAACAAACCTATAAGAAAACACTGCCCTCACATTTATTTCTCTTAACTACACACTCCCGATCACTTAACTTTCGCATTTGAAACAAAAACTTTTATATTTTTCACTATTTACCACAATAACCAAATTCCAACCGACGCGCACGAAACTTCATACGGAATTGACTAAATGGCGGCGGATCATGGCGAAGCACAGTGTTGCACTTTTTTTACATTCACTATAAGAAGTGAATTATTTTTCAGCCGTCAGTGAGAGCTTAAATATAAGAAGTAGGTGGCGCTGGGATTTAATTATTTTCAAAAAATAATAAATGATAGTTTCGATTATATTTGTATATATTTTAAAATCAAATTAAATGTATAATTTATATTTTGGATCAAATTATCACTTTTCGTAATTTATATATGCCCAAGCAGTGAAAGCGATCCAATCTTAAAACAATCTCCGCTAGATGGCCCCAAAGTATAAAATTTTCACAAATAGTCGCTGTATATGGAAAATTCGACTAGGTTCTTATTATCCAGGAAGTAATATTATGGTATTTATTTAATTATATAAGATATTTGCAAGTTTAAATTTAATTTTTTATAAAAATAATTATTTTAGCACTTCACTGTGAATAGAATGCGTCAAACAATTTGACAGTAAATGCAGCTCTGCGCATTGGAAACTTTCCGGCGCCATATTTCTGTTCCAAGCAGTTCCGAAACTATTTCCCCGTCGCTCGTATTGAAATCTGTTAAAATCGTGAAAATCCTAAAGAGTATTAGTAAAAATTTTAATTTTGGTGGAAATTTAAGTGTTAGTGCCAGTGTTAATTTGTAATTAAGTGAAATTAAAGAGGTTGCGGCATTTTTCATTCGGGATTTCAGGAAGCAAAGAAGTTGCGTTCGTATCATCGCGGTCCAAAGTATGCGCGAAAGGTTAACTCGCGAAATAAGTTTGTTAAGGCGTTGTAAAACTTTACATAAAGCAATTTATTCATAACTCACAGTGAGGTAAGTTTATTAAGAGAATTATCATATTATGTATTACAAATGACAGAAATGAAATGTATACGGAGCGCCAGCTGGAATCTATTAGGACTGGCTGCAGTGCTTTTTTTGTTGCCTTTTACAGCACCAAATTTTGTTGTTGTTGTTGGTAGTGAAATTAGTGGATTTCATGGGAAGCTTCAAAAAATTGCAATTTGATTAAAGCTTCCACATCCTATAGGAATAAGGAGTGCGGAAAAAAATATCTGCATACTTTTAGGCTGCTATTGTGGACTCTATTCTTGCCTGTTATAATTGGATAGCCAAATTATATATTTGTGAACAGTGGAGTTTCAAAACCAACAGTTTGAGAGCCAGTGTGATTTAATTGAGTTTAAGTTGATATTAGCGATAATATGTATAGTATATATGTATTTACAGGCTTGAAAAAATGGCAAATTTAAATAAAATTGATATAAATTATAAATTTTTTTGGCAGTCCATCAGTTCTAAAGTAATAGAAAATTAATAATATAGCACCATTAAGTACGGTTGCGACTTGTTTTCACAGAAATTTTAAACAAACAAATAATATCCCAAAAGAACGAAATAAGTTTCAAGAGAATTTAAAATAGTGAATAACCTGGTATACAGATGTTTTTTATCATTTTTACCTCAGCTTGAAATAAATAATCTTACAAAACAAAAAATAAGTAGGTAAGGGCTAATTTCGAGTGCTGCTGAACATTTTATACTCTTGCAACTTGCAGCAATAAAGGCCAAGGAAATACCTTAAAGTGTAAAAGGTGAAAACCAATATAATAACCAATCATATGGAATAAAATCCGGATGTTCGAAAGTCCTGATCTTAGTTATATAGGGACTGGGTCAACTTTTCGCTCAAATTTATCTATGTTAGGAACAAAGATACACTGTTATGAGTAAAACACGCTCTCTCATTTTATTGAAATAACTCAACCCGAGTTCGGATATTCGAAAGTTTGCGGCACAAAGTCATTTGGAAGTACGAAAATCTTTATATTTTGTATAAGGGAGCTAAGGGAAGTATTGGCCCAATTCAATCCATTTTCGACACACAGACATACCATTGTCGGAGAAGGATTATCCCTGAATTTCATTTATGTGTCTCACGCATTGAATTTTCGATCAAGAGTCAACTATACATAGGTATTGGGGTTCAAATATTCGGTAACTAGGCTCTTGAACGATTTTTTGCATTTCAACAATTTTCGTTTATACTGTGACATACACTAAAGGAATTATTAGGGTAAAGTTTTTTCCCGTTATCTAATAGCTTCCTGATATGTGTACTGGAAAGTGAGAGAATTAAATGGAATTTAAAATTACGCTATGTGGGCAGTAGGTGTGGTTGTTGTCCGATTTCGTCAATTTTCACACTGTGATATAGGAATATGAGAAGAACATACCAAATTTTCTCGAAATCGGTAGGGCGGTTCTGGAGATATGGGATTTCACCAGAAAGTGGGCGGTACCACGTCCATCGTCCAATTTTCACACCAGCTCTCATAAGCCCTTCTCATATTATCCTGGAGATAAAATTGAATGCCTCCGGCAATTTAGTTATTGATTTATCGCGCTTTTAGTAGTTTTGAACAGTACCGTTATCTTCCGATTTTGGCCATTTCCACATTGTCGGTAGTGTTTTTTATTATAGCTTTACTGGTTTGGGAGATATGTATATTAAACTTATTCAAATGCAAGGCCACGCCCACTTTTCCAAAAGTTTTTGCCTACAGATACCCCTTTCTACTGTGATATCCTGTGCCAAATTAGAGGTTTATACATATATTAATTTAGTTCTTAGTAATAACACTCTTTAGGTTTACGTCCGATTAAGGAACGGACAGACAGATAGTCACCTGGATTTCACTTTTTCTAATTATCCTGATCATTTATATATAACCCCATACCTATGTCGGGTAGTTATAGGTGATACCTATAACCGTTAGGTGAAAAAACTATTATATTCTGTAGCAACAGGTTGCAAGAGCATAAAAAAGTTATACAAGACGCTTGCGAAACGCTGTACTTAATATGGAACCTGAAAGCTGAAGTAGAAAAGGATGTTGCCAAAACATAATTGGAAGTTTTAAATAATTTATATGCACAATCCTCGTCGCTTTTATAGTAATTATTCAGAGAATTATTGTAGCGTTATAAATTTTTTAAATCGGGTTCAGTGGAAGCCGGCACATATGCTGGTTCCTTTATTCATTATATAATTAAACACAGTATTGGTATCGAATCACGATTATTTTTAAACGGAAATTTGAGACATTTTCAAAAATATTTAACAACGCAAATTTTGAATTGGTTTTCAATCAAAAACTTCACGGCAACAGTAAATGATCGCGAGCATGACCATTCCCAGCCATAACCACCAGTGTATGACAGCGGTGAGTTGGGCATCAGAGGAGCGCTTTCCCGGCACAAAATTCGAATAATGTAGAGCTGTAAACGCAGAACCATGAAGTTCTGGCGTACATGCCACCAGCAGCTCATCCACCATATCGGACTTATAATCTAAGCATTTCATGAAACTATTTTTCAACACTACATCCTGTGAACAGCCCGTTGCATTTGTGCATATAAAATGCACGAGATCAACTACTTCGATTTCCTCACAATGAAATAGTGCGTTGTGCTGGAAAGTTATAAAATAATTGTCCACGCCTTCGTCGTTGTATGAGAACACGGCATACTGATCATTGGTTTCAACGAGATCATCTTTGTAGGTAACTTTTATATCTTCTGGATAGAGAGCAGAGCATTTTCGTTTTAGTACGAAATATTGTAGACTTTTGCATTCCTCTGGCAGTTGTGTACTTTGCATTTCACCGTAATCTTCCCCGCCATCATTGTAGTAATCAGTGTCGTATGCATTTAGATGATCATGATTGTTAAGTTGTAGTCCATTTATACATTTCGCAGTAGAATTTATGACAATTAAAAAAATATATGTACGATATAAATATTTCATCTTCCGAATTTGTGTTTCAAACATTGCTGTTCGTCAATAAAAACAAATGTGAGCTAGTCAAATTTCTAAACAGTTGTGCATATGTCTATGTGATGAAGAAGAAATTGAATTGATCTATTGAAATTAGAAACCAAAAATAATCGGTTCACTTACAAGCTCAGGATGATTGATTGATTGGCGGAATAAAATCGATAACCATTATGTGGCTGTAGATCTATCTCATCTAACTGACAAAAGTCACACACCTTTGACCTACTGAGCTTCTTTGTAACTTTGAATTGTTTAAAAGATCAAAGTACTATGATTATTTTAAAGTTGTGGCACGATAAATCATTAAAATCTACAGACTTTTTTGCAAGCGCTCAAACCAATTTTCGAAGTATTTTTGCCATTCTGATTGAGGCATCTCCAAAACATACATTCTAAATGCATCAACCGCTTCTTCAGGTGTCGAAATACACTGACCTCTTAGTTTATTTTTTATGTACAGTAATAAAAATAAAAGTACACAGTGCCAAGTTAGGACTATACGGAGCATGACATAAGAGTGCTCAAGAATATAGTTGTTTCAGTCAATGTGTGAGAAGAGAGTGATCGCTCCTCGGTGGTTCTTCGGTCCTTCCTGATATCCTGGAAGATAACTGGCAAACAAATTCCAAAAACCGGCAAACATTTGCTTGGAGTGCTTCGTGCGTGAACAACTATTGTTTGCATTCGACTCATCTTGAAACACCCATGCAGTCGGTTGATCTTTACTTTGGGCTCATTCGCATAAATCAATAATGAGTCGTCCTGTCACGCTGTCAATGACATGATATTTCGAAGCACCGCTATCGTATTTTCTTAATATTCATCTCGATCAATCTGGGCTCACTGCTATCCGAGTAACAAGTACTTTCCGAACGATATCAAGCGACGCTACTGAAGTTCTAGCTAGTAGCCGCCCATTGAGATTTTGGTATTCAGGATTGGACCAACTATCAGAGACAACTCTAGGCGTAAAAAAGAGAAGAGAAAAGCATCACAATGTGGCAGCTACGGTGGCAAAGCTCAACTAAAGGATGGTGGACCCACAGACTAATCCCGGACATCCATGCGTGGATAGATAGGCAACACCGGATCTGGATCCACAGACTTCCACCTAGAAGAAGAACATAGAAATATAGAAGCTATATGTATGTTTCGATTCCTTAGTCCATACTGTCCGCCAGGTACAGAGTGCGTAGAAGACTCTGAGCACTTATTTTTTCAATATCCTCTTTTTTTCAAATGTGGAGGAAAAGTTAAAAACTTCACTTCTTGTGTCAGTCCTCTGGTAAATGGAAAGCTGTCAACGACGCTTCAGCTTTTATTATGACAAAACTAAGTCATATACAGTATGTCAATCAGTCTTTATGATAGATGAGACTTAAAGTCTTCCTCTCCCTTGAAGTAATATTTAATCCGGTGTTTCCGTGTGAGAGATATGAGTTGGGAGTAGATTAGGTTTAGTGGATTAAAGTTCTGCACCCCGGCTTTCGATGCTTCCTCCTACTATAAAAAAAAGGAGCTAACATAGCACGAAAAACCGTCTGTTACAATTTCAAAAATGGTTGGGTATAAAAAAAATGCACGATATACTTGTATGGATGACACCAGACTTACCACCTTTTTATTTGTGCAACGCTACTGAATATGGATCTATTTCTGAATCAGATGATTACTACTAATAAAAAGTGGATCACCTACGGAAACGTCAAGTGAAGGCTAGCCAAGCCACTATCCGTTCAGACTCTTAATTCGAAGGTGTACAGTTAACAATTGAACCATCTGAAGGAAGCAATGGTCCAGAAGACATACTTTTTTAACTGGATACGAGGTACATGAAGCATAAGAAGCTTAAATCGTATGCCTTTTTGCTCTCTCTTTGTAACTTTCCATTAGAAAATTGTTTTAAAAATTGCTTCCAGTGCTCAAATTCGAGCTTAATAATGTAACTTATTAAGGTATTAAACTAGAAACCCACACTAGTTCATTAATATTTGATGATTTCGCAGATTAAATGATGCCAAAATAGTAAAATTTCATATGCTACTTAAATTAATAAAATAATATCTTTCCATCTATTATTTACCTCAATAAAATGGCCATTACATTTCGGTTATAGAAATTTTAATATTTATTGCGTTTTAATGTTCAATAGTCGATTGTTTCGTCTGGTGTTGCAGCACCACAAGCCAATGATAACAACCGCAAAACTTGATATTACCACAAAACGTAAAATGAAATTAACAAATGTAACCACAGCAACAAAGCACAGGATAAATTTGAGCGCCAATTTTAGCAGGCACCTGGCCAGGCAGCAGCTGTGCGACAGACAAGTGGCTATTATTAGTATGCCTGCAGCCACTGGCTATTACCAACGTTATTATCATTATCGTTATTGTCGTCATAATATGTTAAACGAAAATAAAAACAAAAACAAGCTCTAATAGCGCCAACAAACACTCTGCAACACCAACACCAATATTTGTAAATATTTTATGAGAAATATTGCTGCTCCTTTAGGGCTGCTGTGACCCCTTTTCCATACACACATACAACGCAAATACTTTGGGTTTAACAGCATACTTTTTCATACATATCTACGCAGGTATGCTACTCTTGTATGTATATGTTCAACTTACTACTACATAATATACATATACAGTTATGTGGACCACTCAGTAGCTGCTAGCTATGTATGTCAATGGCGGTTCCCTCATCTGCTTGTCTCTCCGTGTTTTCATTGCTAACATTGTTGTGCGCCTAACAAGCTATCATTATACATTTAAACTACTACAAACATACATAGATATATGCATGCTCTTACATACATAAATATGTATTTCGAAAATAAACAATATTGATTTTTCATTATATGTGCTTAATAATAAATTCAAATTTGTGGCCGCTCATGAGCGCTTAGAGTTTATGTACCTTGCGATATGGCTGAACAGCCACTGATATATAGTATATACACACATATATATGTATATACATACACACATACGTATATACAAATGAATATGTATGGGTAGTCGTCGGTTAACCAACATAGACAAAAGCTCGCTCGACCACAAAACAAAAAAAAAACACAAATAATTTCAATAGCTGGTAGATGCATTAGGGTGAACGTAAAAAAGTTTTCTTCAATGCGTCAGTTATTACACTAAAAGTTTCAGATAACTTATTAATATAGTTAAGGTAGTTTAAAGTTCAACCCCTCTGTAACATCCCATGCCGATCTCCCATTGGAACACAAAAATATACAGCTGTTCAAAAGTGAGTGAATATAATGAAGAAAATTGCTATATTTTGAAATTTCTGTATAAAAATGGGAAGAATGCCACGCAAGCCACCAATGAACTTTGTGAAGTTTACGGAGACGATGCAGAATCAGTTCGTGTAGCACAACAATGGTTCGCTCGCTCCCGTTCTGGAAATTTCGATATGAAAGATGCACCTCGCTCTGGTCGAACTATCGCTGAAAAAGTCGATGAAATTATGGAAAAGATTGACCAAGACCATAACATTAAGCAGGCATGACTTCGCTAAGGAACTGCACATTTGTTATCAAATGGTTTTGAACAATTTAAAAAAGGCTGCCTTTAAAAGAAGCTCGATGTTTGGGTACCATATGAATTGTCTGTGAAAAATTTAATGGACCGAATTATCATCTGCGATTCTTTACTGAAACGAAACCATACCACTATGGGGAATTTGCCCGATTTCATGGTATTTAGTCATTTTATCGAAGGTTAAATATTTGGGTTTTTTTTAAGTAAACATATTAAAAACAGATGGCTCCATATGACTCCATACCAAAAATGTTAATTAACAGTGCACTGTTAAGGCTATGCACTGTTAAAGTCAGCTGTTGCAGCCCAAAAGCACGTGGTTGAGAAAAGGCAGTTTTTGGTTAGTTACTTTGAAAGTGCGATACTTAAAAGTTAAACAATTTATTAATTCAATTTATGATGGAAAACAATCATACTGGTTTGTATTATATGTTGTGCGTACTAATATTTTGATATGTGCATGTCTTACTAATATTTAGCCAATTTTAAAACAGGTCTAAAAGGTAATTTTTTGAAAAAAAAATTAACTTTACGTAGACTTACAAAAAATACATTTCGTTGTAACAGTTTAAGTCCAGTATATGTCGTAGAGCCATTAATTATGAATAAAAGACAATTTGTCTCAATGTGCACAAATGCGCACAATCTGCGTAATTTCGTTTTTTGTCAGGTATCTTCGAGTTTTCGAACGCGGAGCTTTTTGAAGTATGGCTTAAGGAGACGGAGAACTCAAACCAAGAAAGATCAATTCTTGATTTTCTTTCGAGCAAAATAAGTAGAGACATTGATGTTGTAAAACACAACAACTATTTGAAAAAGAAAAGCAGTTTATTTTGCCTAAATATAAATGGTAAATGGAAGATATGCAAGAGAAACAAAAAATATTTTGAGAAGAAGTATGCAAATTGGCTGCAAAGTGCAATAAAACTTTGTTTCTCTGAATCGAATCAAATCGAGAAACGCCAAATTGGACGCCCGAAATTGGCTTATTCGGTTAAAGGAGAAGAAGCACAGAGGAAAGAAGCTGCAGCTCTATCTAAATCACACGGTTGCAACGTCTCCTTGTTAATTCAAACAGCCAGTAAAGCTGCCCGATCTCAGGGTTTCATTGATCTTTCTGTAGTCCTTAATACTCTTGCAATTAGTCCGGAAAAGGCAAAGGATATAAGGGAGATTTTGAAATGCCCTATTAAGCAGCCTATTCGTGCATCAAAGGACGAAGCATTGGCCCTTTTATTAGATCAAGGCTTAAGCAAGGAGCAGTACTGCGCAATTAGGGACGATGCTAAGCACAGAGATGCCGACATATACCCTCTATATAAAGATGTTGTTGAACAAAAAAAGCTTTGTAGACCTGCTAATATATACATTAGCGATACTGTAGCAAAGGTCCCAATGCAAGATCTTTTAAGTCATACGGCTACTCGAATTGTTGTGCTTCAAGAAGAAGTCATTATGAATACGATGAGGCAGCAGGAGGTAGATTTTATATCAGCTAATTTAATCCTAAGTTATGGGTTCGATGGTAGTACCGGGCAGTCGAACTATAACCAGGCCTATGCTGACCAAGGATCATGCGATTCAGATGCAAGCCTATTTGCCTCAACCGTAATGCCTCTTCGACTAATTGATGCTTCTGGACTTGTTTTATGGAATAACCGTACTCCACAGTCGATAAGATTTTGCCGCCCTCTCAAATTGGAGTTTTTGAAAGAAACAAGAGAAGCCATATTAAAAGAGGACCTGAACATCAAAGAAGAAATTAAGAAACTTTTACCATGCAAAATAATGTTCAACGACAGGCAGTGCATTAACATAAAATTTCAACTTCATTTGACTGTCATAGATGGAAAAGTGCTCAATGCACTGACAAATACAACGTCTTCTCAAGCATGCCCAATATGTAATGCAACACCTAAGGACTTCCTTGCCAACAAAAATTTTAAGTGCCTCGAGTTTGTTCCACTTTTAGATAATTTAAAACACGGGTTAAGTCCGCTTCATAGCTGGATAAGATGTTTTGAATTTGTATTACACGCCGGTTATAAGTTAACTGTTCAGAAATGGCGAGTGACAACATCTGTGGACAAAAAAACGATTGCAGATCGGAAAAAGGAAATTCAGCGTATGTTTTGGGAGAGGCTAGGCTTAAGGGTCGATAAGCCAAAACAAAATGGATCTGGCAATACAAACAATGGAAACACGGCACGGCGAGCATTTACCAATTTTGAAACATTTGCAGAAGTTACCGGAGTTGATAAAGAAATAATTCGGAACTTAAGAGTTATATTAATTTGCTTGTCTTGTCAACTGCCGATTGATTTGGAGAAATTTGAACAATTTTGTTTTAAAACTGGGGAACAAATTGTGGATTGTTATCCATGGTTGCCAATGACGGCAACTGTTCACAAAATAATTGTCCATTCAAGGCAAATTATGGAAAATACAATACTTCCCGTTGGATATTTCGGAGAAGAAGCGTCGGAAGCACGCAACAAAATTTATAAAGCAGATAGACTGCATCACGCACGGAAGCATAGTCGTGTCAATAATTTCATGGATGTTTTCAATAGAGCCTTAGATACTTCTGATCCTGTCATTTCTTCAACAAACCTAATGAAGCGAATTCGGAAGCATAAAAGTATGGAACTTCCTTCAGAAGTTTTAAGCCTTTTATTGTGCAATTTTGAAGGCCAGGATCAAATTGAGGAAATTGGAGATGAAATTGACGATTTTTATTTTATGTCTGACGAAGACCTTGAGAATGAAAATATTTTATAAGCTTATTATTGTATTATTTGGTTGTCACTTTATCAACTTTTCTATATGAAATAAAAAAAATTGTTTCTCGTCCTGGGAGGGCGGAACCACACCCATTTATACAACAACTATTTCCAACAGAGTCCATATCAATAATAAAAAAAAACTGTTTTGAAAAATCTTATTTATTTAAAAAGTTTTTGATTAATTTATCCAAATGGGAGGGCGGAACCACGCCCATTTTACCAAAAACTATTTCCAACGATCTCCATAAGACTAATACAAAAAACCGTTTCAAAAAATCTTATTTAGTTTAAAAGTTAATAAATAATATTTCGTCAGGGAAGGGGCGGAGCCACGCCCATTTTTCTAAAAATATTCCTATCGGTGTCTATAACAATAATAAAAAAACCGTTTCGAAAAATCTTACTTAGTTCAAAAGTTATTAATTAATACCATGAAATCGGCCAAATTACCCATAGTGCATACGAACCATTTCTGAAGCGAATGTTAACAGGAGACGAAAAGCGGATCAAATACGACAATAATGTGCGAAAAGGATCATAGTCAAAGCGAGCTGAAGCTCAACAAATAATCCCAAAACCAGGATTGACGCTTCGAAAGGTTATGCTGAGTGTTTGGTGGGATTGGAAAGGAATCATCCTCTATGAGCTGTTTCAGCCTGGTCGAACGATTGATTCTACATTTTACTACTCATATCAACAAGTGATGAGATTAAAGCAAGCAATCGAAAAAAAGGCCAGAACTGATCAACAGAAAGGATTTCGTCTTCCATCAGGACACTGTTAAACCACACACATTTATGATGACTCGGCAAAAACTGGGAGAGCTTGGCTGGGAAGTTTTGAAACACCCACCATATAGCCCTGACCTTACGCCATCGGTCTACCATTAGTTTTGGTCAATGCAGAACTCCCTTAATGGAGTAAAGTTGACTTCAAAAGAAGCCTGTGAAAATTACTTGTCACAGTGTTTCGCCGAGAATTATGTCTCAGGCGAAAATTTGCAAAAAGTCGAGTCAAGAGGTCGACTAAAATGGTACATATTTGGTTTATTAAAATTCATTATAAATATAATAAAAAATAAGTTGAAGTTTGATTAGAAATACGAACTTTCTACTACCCTCATATACAGAGAAAACAAACATCCCTAGAAGGAGAAGTTCTTACCTTAATTTTAAAAGCTGGCGATGACTAACAAATTTTTCATAAAAAAAAAAATAAAAAAAAATGTTTTCCTTAAAAATACAACAACATTTGAGCGTAAAACTTCCTAAAAATGTACCTCAGTGGGATTTTTTCCAAATTCGTATAATTAAAAGCTGTAAAAAGCTACTTTTACTTTTTTTAAATTTATTGTAGACTATTTTATTTATCAAAAAATCTTTATTGTAAAATGTAAAAAATATCGTTAATAATCTCCAGTTGTCAAAAAAGTTCTTTCAATTCTGTTCTCAATTTTCTGCCTAATGTACTTACTTAATCAAATCTAATGTACGACTAAATAAAGTCCATTTCTCCCCATGATTAAAGAGTCCATTTCAATCCATCAATTCTAAAGCTAAGTTTTCAGCTTACCCTAAAATGTCTGCCACACCCTAACAATTGTAAAATTAAAAAAAAAAAATTGAAAGTAAATTTACCTTTCACATGCAATCACCACCCTAATACACATATAAATAATTCTGAAGTACACATTTAAATATCATCGCACACCTGCTCACCGCAAAAATGTATAATCGTTATTTATAGGTACACAAGTATTTGTATAAGTATGAAGTACAAACATCGAAGCTAGATGCATCAATCAAGTGAAAAATATTTACTTGGTGCGAGTTTGAAACTTTTGAGGAACTCTGAAGTCTTATTAAAAAATTATTAAGTCTTAAAATTTGTGTTTCTATGTACACGCATTCACTGCAAGGAGCAAATTTGTAGGTTTCTTAATGCTCCACCCCAAAGCAGATGTTCGGAGCCTGGTAGAGCACGTAGTAAAACCACAGGGTAAAGAAATAATTTTATTAGAAAACCAGGCTGGTATTTGTAATTATAATTGGTATTAGTAAATGTATTAGAACTAGGCTAATAGCTTACTTCTTCGTATCAACTTTATAATGATTTACCCTTAAAATATACATACATACATATATATTAGGTTGTCAAAAAAGTCTTGCGGTATTTTTATTGAATCAATTCGTGTGGCGCCCATACATCGTGCTTCTTAGTGACTCCAAGCTTCTTCAAATGGTTTATAACGGTTTGATGACTACTATGCCGGTCTCTTTCGACCAATTCAGCCATTTTATCGCAATTTTCGACGGCAGGCCTTCAGGAGTGTGGCGCATCTTCGACCGCCTCTACACCAGAACGAAAACGTTGAAACCATCGTTGTGCGGTGGAAATGGAAACTCTATCGGGTCCATAAACTGCAAAAATTTTATTGGCGGCTTGAGATGCATTTTTGCCCTTATCGTAGTAGTACTGTAAAATATGCCGTATTTTCTCTTTATTTTGCTCCATGTTTGCAACGCTATAACTCACGAACGACTTAAAAGAAACGACAATCAATCAAACACGTGTTAGCGCATGAAATCAGCTTTCCAAAAAGGTATAGCCTGACCCGATGTGACGAATAAAACTAGAACTACGCGCTTTCAGCGCCAACTAGTGAAAATACCGCAAGACTTTTTTGACAACCTAATAACGGGTGATTTTTTTGAGGTTAGGATTTTCATGCATTAGTATTTGACAGATCACGTGGGATTTCAGACATGGTGTCAAAGAGAAAGATGCTCAGTATGCTTTGACATTTCATCATGAATAGACTTACTAACGAGCAACGCTTGCAAATCATTGAATTTTATTACCAAAATCAGTGTTCGGTTCGAAATGTGTTTCGCGCTTTACGTCCGATGAGCGATGAGGCTCATTTCTGGTTGAATGGCTACGTAAATAAGCAAAATTGCCGCATTTGGGGTGAAGAGCAACCAGAAGCCGTTCAAGAACTGCCCATGCATCCCGAAAAATGCACTGTTTGGTGTGGTTTGTACGCTGGTGGAATCATTGGACCGTATTTTTTCAAAGATGCTGTTGGACGCAACGTTACGGTGAATGGCGATCGCTATCGTTCGATGCTAACAAACTTTTTGTTGCCAAAAATGGAAGAACTGAACTTGGTTGACATGTGGTTTCAACAAGATGGCGCTACATGCCACACAGCTCGCGATTCTATGGCCATTTTGAGGGAAAACTTCGGACAACAATTCATCTCAAGAAATGGACCCGTAAGTTGGCCACCAAGATCATGCGATTTAACGCCTTTAGACTATTTTTTGTGGGGCTACGTCAAGTCTAAAGTCTACAGAAATAAGCCAGCAACTATTCCAGCTTTGGAAGACAACATTTCCGAAGAAATTCGGGCTATTCCGGCCGAAATGCTCGAAAAAGTTGCCCAAAATTGGACTTTCCGAATGGACCACCTAAGACGCAGCCGCGGTCAACATTTAAATGAAATTATCTTCAAAAAGTAAATGTCATGAACCAATCTAACGTTTCAAATAAAGAACCGATGAGATTTTGCAAATTTTATGCGTTTTTTTTTTTTAAAAAGTTATCAAGCTCTTAAAAAATCACCCTATATGTGTATATAAAGACCAGAAATCGAAGGCTCTGTTAGATTAGCAACGAAATTCTACAGATAATAATTATTTAGTTTACCAAAACCTTCGAATTCGGAATCTTCGAAATTATATTTTTTAGCATCATTTTATTTTGAACATTTTCTCATTCATAAATTTTGAAATTTTTGCAGTATTAGGGAACACTAAGAATCAATATTTGACAAAAAACAACATAATTTTTCAGAGTAATAACTACAATCTCGTTATGGATATACTAGTCCCTCGTTATAATTAAATTTGATTAAAAAAGCAAAAAGAAAATATCTAAAAAAATCCCAACGAATTGCAGACTTGCATCATCCGTTTAAATGTTTGTGTATCAAGCCATTTTCGTTTTGGCCTCTTATTCTACTACTGACTTTGATAATATCTCATTAAAAGCTTTCAATGCTAGAACTGGCCCTAGAATTTTATGTCGCTTAACGATATTGATGTCGTCGAGCAGTGATACTCAAAAGCGCATAAAATGTGGGGATTTTACATAAATCTATCTCATCGAATGTTATCATGCCCGTACTTCTACGCCATATGTTAGGACAGCTCTTTGATAGACTAATACAGTGGAAACCTCAATTGCAAAATAAGTGAAGATGATGATAGCCTGTAAATTGTGACGGTCACATAAAATACAATGAATAATGATTACCCTGTGTTAAATTGGGTCACGTTTGTGGACTGATCCAGAGATCGCTCTACTTGAAGGCTTTATGGAATTTTCAAAGATTTTTTATTACGTACCATCTATGAAAATTCTATAGAGACTTACTTAAAAAGCCAAATATCTCGAGAAGTATTAATGATGGCACTTTTGACCTCAGAACTTTTTTGTAGCAAATAAAATTTCCTACAAGATTTTTACTATAGCTCTTGTAATTTACGAAATATATGCCAAAAAATGGAAGTTCCGTAAAAAAACAGGTTTAGAGCCCCGTACTACCTCGCCGGTGTGAGTTTCGACTTTGACGCAATGGGTACTTTTGTAGAGTGTCCAATTCTGAGGAATATGTGTCTAAAGTCAAAGCGATGCCATAAAGTGCCTCTGGGCTATAGAAATTTAAAGATAAAAAATCACGATTATTGTGTCTTTTCAATGAAGAATTTTTACATGCGTTGGTCCAGTCCTTAATGTTAATATTAAGAGCTCAAATTTTCAGGGAATTTTTTACGATATTTCCAAGAAAATTTCATGCTGGGATTGAAAACAAATTAATAGTAAAAAAATCCTAATATACATACAATCTTTTCTGGAGCTATAAAAATAAAACTCCTGCAATTCGACTATAACCATATAAGCGGTGTTTACTCCAATAAAGAAAAAGAATTCGAAATAAAAAGTCAGCAAAGCGTCTTGTGGCCAATAAAAATTTGTTTAGGCGTTTAATTTCTATTTCCACGAGTTCCGTAAGATATCTGAAAGTGTGAACTCCCAAGTGTTTGAGTCTTAATCTCGCAAACACGGGGCTATCAGAATGGTCTTCCAGTGATTCTTCTGTGACCTGGCAGCCATACTATCACAAAGTTATTTGATGCTATTGATAACAAGGTTAGGCATTCCTCAACCAGCCCTGAACGCACGGGTATATTTATGAATATTTTAGGAACACAGCAAAAATTTTGGAGTAAAAAATTAAATGGGTTTTGAGTTATACGCGATTTACGTTGGCGCTAAAAAATATCCTCCACTGTTGCAGGGGTTACATCTTTCTTATTTACTTAAAATTTTGGTCATTTTTGACCTGACAAAATTTTAGTTGGCATCAGATGGAAAAATTGGTAGATGTATACTCGTATATGGAGAGCATTACACAGAACATCAGCATAGATCAGTATCATTTGATTCTATGTAAACACTTAAACCATTTTCTGAAATGCAGTTTTGATAAAAATGCGCTTAAAAATAAACTGTCAGCACTTATTGAACTGAGGGGCTACACTTCAAAAGGATATAACTCAAAAATGCTTTTTGATATCGATTTAAAATTTCGTTGCATAATTTTGAAAGGTATAACTAATCACAATATATCAAAAAAACGTTTTTCTTTTTTTAATTTTTTACTGGGTGTGTGTATTAACGGGTTACATGGGTTTCCTCAGGCAAAAACAACCTTTTTCAACAATTTTTTTCCACATAAAAAATTAAATATTTTATAAGATTTTTTTTATGTTGCAAACATACACTATTAACAAAGAAATTCTGAAATTTTCGGCAAAAAATATTTTAAATATTTTAATTTCCGGTAACCCCTCGAAAAAAAGATGCGTCAGCGTTGGCGAGATTACTACTTATAGGATCATCCAAAGTTAAGTAAAATACGTGTTTAATTAAAACTTGAACTAAAGAAAAACAGACTGAAAATTTGATTTTCGGGAGATTTTTTTTACAAAAAAATTCAAATTCCCGTAAAAATTTCGCTACATTATTTACCAAATAGTTGTAATCGAAAAAAGACTTTGTCCAAGTCTTTAAGAATTGTAACTCAAAGACCTACGTAAAATTTCATGAAGATCGGTTGAGTAGTTCTCGAGAAACCTTGCCAACCGACTTCAGAAACACAGTTTCGAGAAAAACGTGTTTAAAGACGGCTCTCTTAGTCTAGCTAGGCGCGAGCCTGCAAGTTCTCAATGCTGAAACTCCGAAACTATTATTCGGTTCAACTAAAATTTAGGACACTATTCTAGAGGTGTTTTAAAATTTAATAAGACAATAAAAAAATTCGATTTTTTAAAACCCATAAACCCATGTAACCGCTTAATAAATTTTCAACGCCAAAACTCTACAAATAAGATTACACATATTCCGACTACCGATTTAATTTTATTTAGCAATTGATACTCTCTCCCTGGCAATATTTCAAACGAAATCGCTACCGGTTTATGCCATTTATTATTTACGACCACACAAACAATTTCCATATGCTTTACGCCAATATACTCCTGCATATTCACTACGACACGAGTATGATAAATATCAGTTTTCAGTTCTATGCGCTCTTAAACCGAAAATAATTGCGAATGCTTTCAATACTCTCAGATTTCCCAATATAAACGCGTGCATATGACAATGCATATGCTCTTGTATCGCCCACAACACACTCTACATACCTGCTGTTCCTGCTCAGATGCTCCACGATATATCCAATATTGACATCTACACATACAAAAGCATGGATGTATGTATGTGCGTGTATTTGTAGAAAGAATCCTTGTGTGATTTTGTCAATTTTTTTTTTTTTTTTTTTACTTTTATTGTGTGTTTTTGTTACTGTAGTTGTTATTTCGGAGCTATTACACTGATAATTTTGTTTTTGTTCTACTCGCTTTTGCCACTTTGGAAACTTTTTTTTTTATATCATAAAAGCTATTTTTATGAGCGTTTGATTAATGTTATTGCCGTGTACCAAATGCGACTTTGAGTTTTCGCGGCTGAATAAAGTGAAATAAAAATAGGGATTGTTATAAATGATGCGGATCAAGGGGGTGCCCTGGCATTTAGTAAGGGCGATGCCGTAAAAATATGAAATGTGCGGTGTCAGCACTTCAAAGCGGTTATACGCGCATACAACAACACAAAAAATATGTTCGTGGGCAACTGGGTTCATACGAACGGAAATTACTTAAAATGAGACATAAGAAAAAGAAAAGTAATGAAATCTCTAAATGAAGTCTTAAAACACCTTTTAGTTGAATGAAAATTGGAATAATTGCATTATTAAACTCTTAGAAAGGGTTAATAATAAATAAAGTCATATTTAGGACTCTTCTACGTTGAAAAATAATGCACAAACAAGCTTTCCAGGAAAAATCCAACTCACTTCAGCCTAAAAGAAGTCGAAGAAAACAGTTAAAACTAAGCTTTATCTATTGCAGGGTGTTTTTTACAGTTATTAATTAAATTGGATATTTTGAAAGTTATAAATCAAGGGTTTCTACCGGCTTAAATGAGGATTTACTAAAAAAAACATGACAATAAAAATTACAATTATATTGTTGTCAACAAAATAATGTTGACCCAAAATTATAAATTAAGTGAAATAATAATAAAGCTAAAGGCTCACTCCTGTTTCTTACACTTTCCTCATTTTTGTGATTCAGCTTAGCAAATGATGGTTTATGCGAGCCAGTGTCACTCAGATTATGTACATATCTTTCGACTAAAACAACACCGGTCACAAAGCACAAACATTACTTAATTAATTTGAATATTTATTCAAAAATAATAAGTTGAAGACAGAAATATGAAAGTTAATGAGATATGTCTGATATAAACAATAGACTTATTCTTGACATAACATAGCAAGCGTAGCCGCTGTCTCTTAACTCCATGAACTACATATGTCAAAGTCATCGCATATCTCTTACAGTTCATCGTTCCATCGACTGCGGTATTCGCCCTTGCCAATGCGCAAAGAACCATAAATCTTCTGCAGAATCTTTTTCTCGAAAATTCGTAACGAGATTTATAAGATACTACGTCTTTTAGTAGATAAGTTAGGTTTGATTAGATTGCTAAATACAGACTTCTGTGAAGCCATATAAAAACTCTTGTCTAAAAGTCTCTTTCTTTTGCAATTAACTCATGCAATTGGCTGTAAAAAATGCACTCTTAACGCATGAATCCTGATCGGACAGTGTCCAGTTCTATAACTATTGAAAGGTGAACTTTGCTCAGGGCGAAAAGCTCTCTAGAATTCCTCCAGTTTACTCTGGGCCAGAAAGACTCTGTGATTACTGGTTAATGGTATGTGAACAGGGCTTTGCAGAGCTTGTCTGAGACCTAACCAGCCAAAAGAGTTCTTATCCGTTCCCATTTTTCACCTAGTGAGACTGAAATACGTGATCGAACATCGCTAATGAGCCTTCAACTCGGTTATGGTCAGGCCCCAAAACCGGTCTAATTATGATGTCACACGATGACAGAGAAAAAAAATATAAATCTGGCGTCACTAAATTTCATTTTCTTTTTACACCGTTCTTATATATATCATATTTAATGAACTCAGTCGTCATCTTATATTAAAACTGCTTTTTAATTTAGAGTTAGGTTAATCTGGTAGGCCAATAAGCCACGCATAGACCAGTTTGGTCCTTTGCGAAACTAGATGGAGTTCACTTGCTAAGTCCAAGAGGAGGAGTCATAGTTTACGATGCCTGCGCTTGACATGAATTTTAACAGACTCAGCGGCCTCACTGTCGATACCTCCTCCAGTGAATCATACTGTGGAGATGATGCTTGCAACGCAGTCTGGCCATTGCGGAACAAGTACGCAAGAGGTGCTCCATAGTTTCCCTAGTGCCTTGCTCTAGGCGTTTCCAGCATTTTTCGATCTGTCATCCCCATCTTGCGGGCGTGTGTCGCCATCCGATATTGACCAGTTAGTATTCCCATCATGTTCCTAGAGACTCTTCCATCGAGTGCCAATATGAATTTTGTGTACTTCCAATCTACAATTTTGAATATGACTTTTGCAGTTATGCACCCTAGTTCCATCGGGTTTTAATTTTCTTTGTCATGCATCGTCGTATAAACTATGCCATTGTCGTATAGACTATGCATGGGTTTCCCAAGGTTGATCACGTTTTCGCATGATAGACGTACACCGTTCTTAGCAATCTCGTCTACTATTTCGTTGCCCTCGATGCCTTTGTGGCCTGGCATCCAGTAGAAGTGAAGCTGCGCCTACTTAGGTCTGCTCAACAACATCCTATCACTAGTCTCGAACGTATGGTCAGCGAGCTCAAGACTAGTATCGCCGTCTTATTATCCGGAGTACTAGCTTCACTTCTTACCTACACATTTCAACGAAGTTCTCCACATATATGTACAAGTAAATACATAGTTACGTTCGTAACAAGTTTTGTTATGCAGCACGAATTTCAAAAACTCTAAAAACAACTACATAAATACATTTCTACACAAATTTGATCACACTTTAATGAGACGTAGAGCTTTATTTATTGCGTTTTCGTATGAAACAAATTCATATGAACAATTTCCATTCCAAACATGTATATATGTATATGTGTAAAACGAAGTGAAATGAAATTGTGCAAGATGCTAAACTTTTTAACAGCTTTCCATGTACTCGTAAATTTAGTAAATACTCGTACCTGTTTACTAATACCCACACATATCTCCATGTGCTGTTTATTCATTTTATAGCTGTTGTTTTCAATTATTTCCTGCTATTCCATGAGATTTAATGTGTTACTACGTTATGGCTTGAAGTAGTATAAACTAGATTTTCAAATTTGGAGTAAGCAAATTTAGTTCGAAAATATACGACATAATCTTAAATGAGGTTACCGTCCTTTCATTGTTATAAAGTACCGACATGATTTTCTTAACTGTAAATACAAGTGTATACACCAGTGATATAGTCATTAATACGCTTTAGGAGCAGGCAATAAAATAACTTATTTCCACTTCTAAATGTGGTGGTAATAAATTACATTTTATAGAACTCCGGAAAAACAATGGTGGAGTATAGATAGAAGTTTGTGAGCTTCTTATGTATGAGAACTTTTCGTCAAACAAACACAGAAACACATATAAAAGAAAAGTTCTTTGAATTCCATTCACTTGGGAGTGGCCAGAAACGATTCTTTTACAAATGACTCAAGCACTTGCGGTCTTAAAACTAGTATCCTCTGGGTAGCCAAAGAAGGTGAACCATGCATCCATTTTGGGACCCGCCATGTAAAAAACTTCCCCCCAATGAAAAGCAAACAACATCTTCGGACGAGAGAACCCCTCTTTTGATGGCGACCATGGCGAACGCATTATGGGGCAGTTTTTTGAATTTTATTAAAAAAAAAACCAAAAATATTTTTACTATCAATTTTTATGGTGTTTTTATTGATATCTTAAGAATACAGAAAAAAAATTTTACAAAAACATATTAAAAATTAAAATAATTAGAGGGGGGGAGAGACAGGTGTAAAAAAATGGCGCATCCTGGTGGCATTGCTCCTGGCTCTCCTGGTGGTCTAAAAAAAAATCAAAAGAAATTCTTAATCAGTAAGAATGCTGTCATAGTCCGGGAACACGAAAAATTTTTTTTTTGAAAAATGGCGACTGCCTGAGAATAAAAATAATTTTTGACGGTTTTTTTTGAAATTCCAGAAATTTTTTAAAATATTAAAAACAAAAATTTTGACACGATGCTGGTAGGAACGATAAAGGATTATATAAAGAAGGTTCACACAAAATTTCAAGTAAATCGGTTGTATAGAACTTGAGATAATGTCGGTACCGTGTGGAAAAAAGTAGTTTCGAGAAAAATGCGTTTAAAGTTTAGGAGACAATTCTAGTGAGCACGGACGCCACCTCACAAAATCGGCTGTATCTGCGAAAATAAGTCGAATTTTGAAAAATCATTCCAAGGTCATATTTTTGAAAGTCTAAACTTTAAATATATGAAAAAAAAAATCGAATTTTTTAAAATTCTAGAGTAGAATACCCCCTTAAGAATTACGATTGCGGGCATGCACCTGGAGTTTCTGGTCCCTCAATTGGGAAGGTGCCGCCGCCCAGCTGGTTGATGCCCTCGTTAAAGTAAAGGCTGACTTCACTGCCGTCCAAGGAATGCGCTGGGGTAAGGACTGAGACGAGAAGGTCCGTGTGGCATTTGCTACAGTGGCCATGTAAAGCAGCGTAAATCAAAAGGTCAAATGAGGAATGGGGATTAGTTTATTATAAGATATACGGTTTAAATGCTACAGCTGATATTATAAAACACGCGCAGTCTTGCTTGGATACCTACACGCACATACCTTCCCTTATATTTCAAAAGGACGTACTGTAGGGATATATTTGATTGTACAATAAGCTGTCCTTAAATACTTAAATATGTATGTACATATGTATATATTTCTCAGCATATGTATAAATTCACATAAATATCCGCATAACCACCATATGTCTGTGAGCCAAAGTTTCCGACTCACATTTGTATTTTACTGCTTTTATGGCAAAAGTTAGTGAAAGCCAAATAATTTGTTGCGAAATTTTACTTTTTATATGTGTGAATATAAGTATGTATATGTGCAAGTATATTCTCATTCTTTCTCATTATATGTATGTAAATATACAAATGAGTATGTACACATGTTTTTCCAGTTACAAATTTTGATTTACTTTAATCTCCTCTGATTGTTTTCGTTTACGTCTACTCCAAAAAAAATGTAAGGCTGAAATATGTTAAGGGTGCTTTTGATAAATAAATTAAAATAATAAAATCAAATTAAATATAGAATTAATATTGTAGGTCAATGCAGTTTTTACGGTGTTGGTGAGAAAATTGCAACTTTCCAGATCGAGTTTGCTTCAGAACACTAGCCCTTAAATAGAGAGTTTCAAATATGGCATTTCTCTACAGTTTTGTTTGTCATTTCATCATATAAGATATAAAATCCAACAAGAAGTCGAAATTATTTTAATTTACTGCCGAAATTCGGAGTCAGTGGCCCCAACTTAAAGAGCGCTACATTTAATTTATGGTCGTCATGATCGTCCTGTCAGATCTACAATTGAGCGTCTACTGGAAAAATTTTAATCCACAAGCATAGTAAAAAATGTTCCCGTGCTAGTGAGACAAATAAGTGCCCGTAGAGTTGAGAATATTGCTGCCATTAGGGCATCAATTGAGGAAGACCCATCTTTATGACATCGTTGTGGTGAACTTTGCGAAAAGATCTTGGCTTACATCCTAACAGGATCACATTGACGCAAGAGCTGAAGCCGCTTGACCACCAGAATCCTCGTATATTCGTGAATTGTGCTGAGCAACAATTAAAAAATGATCCGGATTTTCATCGAAAAACCATCTTCAGCGATGAGGCTCATTTCTGGCTGAATGGCTTTGTCAATAAGCAAAATATGCATATTAATCGCTACAGCTCAACCACAACTGAATATTTTCTGCCCGAATTGGATGATATGGACTTGGACAGTATGTGGCTCCAACAGGATGGCATCACGAGCAACACAACTAATGTCACAATCGATTTATTGAAAACCAAGATTGATTAAGGTGTTCTCACGAAATGTACAAGCCAATTGGCCGTCTCGGTGGTGCGATTTGACGCCGTTAGTTTATTTCCTGTGGGGCTACGGCCTGTCTATTGTTTACGCCAACAAGCCAGTGACGATTGATGAACTTCACACATAAGTCAAAATTGGGTTCAGCGTCTGGACTTCTGCAAGCGTGCCCGTGGTGGTTATGCAAAAGAAATCGAGTTCCAAACATAATGGCATCGAGTGTACTTTCACAGGAATAGAGACTTTCATTGATATCCCAAACCGTTTTTGTTTGTTTACGAGGTTTGACAATTAAGTAATGAGACTGATTTTATTGCCGCGCTTGTGATAAATCTGTGCCCTTGAAATTCCCTTTCTCTTTTTCCGGCATCCCTCCCCTCTCCATTGATATATGTACTATCGCTCTTTGTTTGCCTGCTGCGCCAAGTTGAGTAGACGTGTGTTTGTAGTGCTCGTCACGAAAATGGAAAAACGAAATCAAATTGGGCAAAACAGTTTCGAAAACGTGCGCAAAAATTGTAAGAGTGTATGGTGATAGTGCTCTTAGTCGTGCCAAAGCTCACAATGGTTGTCTTCTCGCGCCTATCGCCCGAAAAAGGCTCACATGAGAAAGTCGAAGGTTGTGTATTGCCTTTTTTGATAGCCGTGGAATCGTCCACAAAGAACTCGTTCCAACGGGGAAAACTGTGAATCAAGTCTACTATTGCCAAGTACTCGAAAGATTGCGAAAACGAGTCAACAAGGTGCGCCCAGACATCGCTCGTAACTGGATCCTTCATTACGACAACGCGCCGTGCCACACCGCCCTCAGAGTGTCCCAGTATTCGGCCTCTAAAGGGATCGCCGTGTTGCAACAGCCGCCTTATTCGCCCGATATGTCACCCTTGATTTTTTTTTTGTTTCCTAAAACAAAATCGGTGGTCAAAGAACCCCATTTTGAGTCGATTACGGATATCCAGGCGGCAGTGACTAGGATATTCGCGGACAGCCCAGTCGAAGCGTTCCAGAAATGTTACGAAGCGAGGAAAACGCGCTGGAATCGCTGTATAGCTGCCCAAGGATACTACTTTGAAGGAGATGGCAGAGTTGTAGAATAATTTTCAAATATACGGTTTTTATGGAATCAGTCTCATTACTTAATTGTCATACCTCGTAGTTCATTATAAGAAAGGATCCTATCGACGCCCTCCTTCATTTCAATGTCACTTTATCATGTTTCGCTTATTCAGAGAGCTCTCTGATATATTGGGTTGGTGGAGAGTGTATGTTTTAGTAAATTATTAATAATAGAGCATCAAATTGCCGTTATAAAATTTCTTTGTGTTTCCATATAAAATATTAAAGCGCAATTATTTCCATCAGATATGAGTAAGTGCTTCCTCAAAAAATAGCTCAAAATCACTCAAAAGTCTCTCACTTTATTTGCAAAGCTATCTCAGTCTCGACAAAAATCTCATGAGTATTGACGAAGATTAAAAAGTGCAATACGAGGAGATTATCTCAACTTTGCTACTAAAACGAGCGCTTAAATTGGAGACATCAATTACCAAACGTCTTAAGATTTTGCAAGCACTCAAATTATTTATTCATTGTTTGCCACCTTTGTTGTCACTAATTAAGTGTCCATGGCCAGGTATATAGCAAGGCTTTTAATAACGCATCTCTTCGTATGAGATATGTATGTATTTGCGAGCACTTACGAACGCTTAAGTGAGTTTAGATGAGTATGATTTACTATGCGTGTCTACTTAATAAATCAGCCTTCAACTTGAATTCATTTCAATTAATTTAACTGACAGTGACAGGTGTTTAGCAGCAGAGAAGCTGGTGCGGAAGCAACAGCAGAGGAAAGAAGTGAACGATGGCTACACACACGCATGCTGTCTCAATCAAATTTGTTCAACACACTTGATTTCTAGAGCGGAGGCATATTGCATATTAATTGAATTCTAATAAAAGATTATTTTTATGCTAACAATTAATTAAAGGTTTTCTGCTTACACTTATGGTAAAATTAATTTATGTTAAACTTGTGAGACCCAGAAGAAAACGCTGGAGTCCCGATAAACTACATATATGTATAATTCTTCAAAAGGATATTTTAACAGTCGAGCTGTACAAAAACAAACCAAAACCATTAGCGAACTTAGAATTAAACTCGCTGTTCAACTACTTTTCTTTCTGGCTAAAGAAATGTAATACCCTTCCATAGACTATTTAGCCAACCAATAGTGACGTTTTTCCAATATTAAAATATAAGTATTTTAGCATCTTAAAAAACTATGGTAATATTGTCAACACAATCAAATTTAATATCGAGACCGTTATATTTGTTATGATAATGAAGTCTTTAAAATTTTATGAACTCACATTAAAAGAATAATGACGACGCATTGAAATTTATTAAAAATAAACTGTATTTCAGCAAGTCAAAGTCGAGGTTCATAATTCACAATATATACATACATATATTTCAAAGAAGGCTGTGGCGGTTCCACAGCAAACCCTAATCAAGTTAGCATTGTTCATCAGTGAATACATTCGTCATCGTCTCGCCAAAAATCCCCAAAAAATATAATCACATACATTAAATTACAATATATACAAACGTGTATACACTTTTTTCGGCCTGAATTGTGGTTTGTGGGCTTTTCGGCGTTTCTTTTATTCATGTTGCGGTTGCACGCAGTCATTGGAACTTTTTACGCCCAAAGGCGGCTCGGCCGAAAAAATAAAATTAATGAATAATT
Organism: Bactrocera zonata; assembly: GCA_037783105.1. Classification (NCBI taxonomy): domain Eukaryota; kingdom Metazoa; phylum Arthropoda; class Insecta; order Diptera; family Tephritidae; genus Bactrocera; species Bactrocera zonata. The sequence goes on along the minus strand of JBAWJQ010005959.1, from coordinate 850,803 downwards.
TAAGGAGTTGAAATGAGTGAGTAGCCATTTCCGGGTACAACAAGTGTGTTGCGTAAACATAACAACAAATATATATGATGAAACTGTTGCTAAATTCACTCACTTACGTTGGGCAGTGAAGTGAATGGTTAAGGACATAATCGAGCATATTTGCTAAGAGTGAGTGGATAAGTTTCATTATTTGATTCCCAAAGCGCAGCAAAAAAAAAACTACTTTTGTGGGCAATGACAGAATGTATAATTACATATAGTATATATATATATATAAGTGAATATTAAATATATTATTATAAATAGACACATTTAATAAATGGGATGTGAAATGCTTTTGAACACGAAATGAAGAATTCATGCGGTTAAATCAACCTTCATATCTATGCAAATCTTTTTTGTAGCGTTTTTTCACTTTTTAAAGCTATTAAATACATCGTCACCTAAAATGCAAAATAACGTATCACCAAAAGAGCGAAATAGAGTTTTTTATTGCTTCCGATTCACTACATCATTTTACATAGAAGTAGAAAAAATTCTTAGCTTCCGCTGTCAGATATAACCAATATATTGGTTAGTTGAAAAAGTCTTTTCGTATTGTGTCAATAGATGTCGTAACTGTCGTATATCTCCACTGCTACCAATCACATTGTGTCATACCATATAGTGCTGAAAAGGTGGGATTTTACGCTTCATTTTACCAAAAAATTCGGGGAAGTTGAAAAAAAGTTACAACTATTCAAAAATGAGTGAAAATAATGAAGAAATTTTCCACCACCAATGAAATTTGGGAAGTTTACGGAGACGATGCTGTATCAGTGTGTGGAACACAACAGTGGTTCGCTCGCTTCCGTTCTGGAAATTTCGATGTAAAAGATGAACCTGGAACTGGTCGACCTATCGTTGAAAAAGTCGATAAAACTATGAAAAAGATTTACCAGAACCGTCATATAAACAGCCATAACCTCACTAAGGAACTTAACATTCATCATCAAATGGTTTTGAACCATTTAAAAAAGGCTGGCTACAAAAAGAAGCACGATGTTTGGGTACCACAAGAATTGTCTGTGAAAAATTTAATGGACCGAATTATCATCTGCGATTCTTTGCTGAAACGAAAAGAAAATGAACCATTTCTGAAGCGAATGGTAACGGGAGACGAAAAGTGGATCAAATATGACATTAATGTGAGAAAACGATCATGGTTCAAGCGTGGTGAAGCTCAACAAATGGTCGCAAAGCCAGGATTGACGCCTCGAAAGGTTATGCTGAGTGTTTGGTTAGGATTTGAAAGGAATCATCCACCATGAGCTGTTCCAGCCTGGTCGAACGATAGATTATACATTTGAGTGCCAACAACTGATGAGATTGAAGCAAGCAATCGAAAAAAACGCACAGAACTGATCAATAGAAAGAGCTTCGTCTTCCATCAGGACAACACATTTATGATGATTCGGCAAAAACTGGGAGAGCTTGGCTGGGAGTTTTGATGCATCCACCATATAGCCCTAACCTTGCACCATCGGACTACCATTTGTTTCAGTCAATGCAGAACTCCCTTAATGGAGTAAAGTTGGCTTCAGAGAAGCCTATGAAAATTACTTGTCGCAGTTTTTCGCCGAGAAACCGGAAAAGTTTTACACTGATGGAATAAAGTCTCAAGTGAAAAAGTAGCAAAAAGGGTCGACCAAAATGGTACATATTTGGTTCATAAAAGTTCATTATAAATATAAAAAAAATAAGTTGAAGTTCCACTAGAAATACAAAAAAACTATTTCGACTACCCACTATTAAAAAATCATAATTTTTCTGATTTAAATCTCGCTGGATTAAATTTTTTTTGGGGAAATGTGATGCTCTACAAGAATCCGCCATGTAAACCACTATATCCAAAACGGTTCAAAAGTTAAGGTATTTTTTATGAAAATCAATTTTTTATGTGTTATTTATTTGTGAAAATCCAACGACACCTATAAGAATAAATCAAAAAAAACTGTCTTGCATGGATATTATCTGCACTGCATCTAACTTTTTTTAAGCCATAAATTTGTTAAATTAGTGATTGTCTCACCCTAATATACATATATAAGCATATATGAACATATACGAATGTAGAAAACAGATAAGGGATTTATGAAGAACCCTCAAGAAATCTTAATGAACTATGCTCATAAGGATATGTATATGTATATGTATATGCATATACAAAGATATGAGCATATCTCCCAGCATATAAACATATATCCGTTGAAATTAAAATATGAAAAAAATACTCGAAATATTTCACGCGCTGCTGCCTTCCAATTACACGCTTTTGTTCATGAACCAAATGAAGAAAGTTCCGCTTGCACAAGTGCGTGCTAATTTGTTGTAAAAAAACACACACGAGGGGCCTAATCAAATTCAGCTAAAGCGTTGAGTTGATTAATTCCTAAGAGATATGTGTTAAAGACACTTAAAGAAGGGGAAAATATAATGAAAGAATATGAAAATATAACTATAATAAATTATAGTTAAAAATATGAAAATACAATTAAATTGATTCAAATTGTATAAATACAATAAAATGAAAAACTTTTTGACAGCAAACACGCTGCAAGCTGTCAAACACAACCTCGACCATATGAACGGCATTCTTTGGAAATCAAAAATAAAGTTAAACATTAAATAAATAAAATTAAAACAATTTATACATTTTTATATATAAACACGCGCCAATAATGCGCTACGAATATTAATAGCAATCACTTAAACATTTGAAAGCCGTGCAAGAACCACTACAGCGGATGTGTGGGAAATTTGCACAGTCCAACTGCCACACACACTTTATCACCCAGCGGCATTGTACCGATAATGACAGTTGCAACAATACCAAAAAACATGCATACATATTAGAGTGGATGTCATAATCGACAGCGGCAGCAAATCCAATTAGCCACGCACTTGCGAATTCAAGCAAACGTACATGGCGTATGAGTGATGTGCTATAGCGCTAGAGAAGGCCCTGCAGGAAATTACAGACAATAAATAGGAGTGGAAAGCTTTTGTTATAGTATTATATTGACATGTTTTTTGTAAAATGAACACAAATCACAATTTTTTTGATAAAAGTTTTTAATAATGAATTTTTAAAAAATATTTTTTTTTCGAAATTATTTTTTTTTTAATAAATAAAATTAACAATCCGAAATTTGACAATAAAATTTGGAATTTTATTAAGGATTTTTTGAAAATTAATCACATATCACATTTTTTTTAAATTTTTTTAATAATATTTTTTTTTTTTAATTTTTAATAATAAATTTTGTTAAAAATAAATAAAAGCAATAATTCGAAATTTGACAATAAAGATTGGAATTTCATTAGGGATCTTTTAGAAACTAATCTCAGTTCACAATTTCTTTCATACAATTTTTTAATAATAAATTTAAAAAAAAAAATGTAATATTAAAAACTTGGAATTAATCACATATCATAATTTTTAGGTAAAATTTTTTAAGAGCAAACTTTTAATTATAATTTTTTTTTTTAATAAATAAAATTAGTAATCCCAAATTTTTGACAATAAAGTTTGGCAATATATTTTGTAAATTTCGTCTTGACCAAAATCTAAAAATATAATAGATTATACACTGGTATCAAGCTTTTCAAACTTTTTTTCAAGGTTTTCAATGAATTGAGTTTGTTTATTTTTTTACTACAGTTCAAAAAATCATCTTGATTCAAACTCTCACCTAACTACAAACACTAGTGGTAGATTTTCTAATCAGAAAAAATCCACTTGGAAAATTTATGATTTTTTTCTTAGGAAAAAGGTTCGAATACTCAAAATTTTTGACTTTTTATCGTCTATATTTGCTGATTAAACGCCCCAAATCCCAAGATAATCGATTAATCGCAATCGATTATACGAGATGAAAGGCTGTGCTTCTTCTTTGGGGCTCCCATTGATCTATATTTACAACAAAAACCCTTATTTATTTTAAAACCTAAATGAAAAACACATCCACCCTCACACCTGTCAGCTGTCAAAATATAAACTATTTGGTAAAATTTCACTACATGCTTATAAAGCCAAAAAACGCTAAAGTTAGTTAATTACCTAAGCGCTATTTATGGCTTTCGTTTAAAACTCATTTCCTGTAAGGCACTTGTGTACGCGGAATACATTATGCATAGTCAAACAAACTAGCGCCCATGGCAAGGCAGTGAGCACATTAAAATTTTTCGCACTAGCCACCTGCATTTCCGCTCCGCAAACGAGTGCTCGCAGTTAATTTATGTCGATTGCAACAATTAATAGCACGCAAGTGGATAGTTGGCGCAGGCAAACGTGCACATACAAATAAGTATGTGTGTACACGTGTGGGTGCTTGGGTTGTAAATTTTGATGCTTAAGCAGAAAACTTCCATTAATTCGACAATGTATGAATTGCGCCGCTAATGAGTTGGAAAGGGTAGGTGAGTGCGTGCTGAAAGGGCAACTAATTGTATTCGCCAAAATTTCGTAAGTCAGCAGGTTTTTGACTTTCAACGTCAGCTAAATTACTCAATTAGAATTCAAATGGCTTCATTCGGTTTCTAATTTTAGTTCAAAATAACGTTCTTATATATTTTGTGAAGAAATTAAGAGATAAGAATTTTCATTAACATTTAGTAGGCCATGAAGCGTTTTAACAAGCTGGTTTGGAACTTTTTTTGGAAAAATGTAATATTGGTAATATTGCTGGGACAGTAGAAATCATGCACTATCTGAGTGTATACAATATTCAGTCAGTCGAAGTTTATTTTTTGTTGATTTTTTAGGGCTTATAAAAATTTCTTCTTCAGATTTTTGAGATATCCGAATGAGATTTAATATTTAGGTGAATTTTTATATTCTATTGAAGATATATATAGAATTATATGAAATAACATTAATATAATGACAATTACTACGATCTTGCACTGCGCAATACTATAACTAAAAGGATGATTACTCATACGCCATGTTGAAAAAAATACTTTTCCCCTGCTTCACCTTTAAGAATAAAAAATATTATTATAAACTACAACAAAATCAATTATAAAATCGCTTATGTGCTCATGAAACCTTTTAGTATTTATAATGTTCAATTCAGTTATATAATTTCCTTACATTCTACGGTGCTTCAAAATCGAGATATGCACCCGAATTAAAAGGATTTCGCTTTCTTAATATTTCAGGGTAAAATTTTCAATTAAATTTTTGGGCTTCTATTCGACTGTTAAATTTAATTATAGTACAAATTTCAGAACAGAATAATCAGATCGGCAGAAAATATCTGAAGGAGTAAAAATTAAATAAATGGCTGGAATATTCTAAAAAACCAATAAATTCAAAATATATGAATTATTTAAAGAAAGCTTGTAGTGAGTGCTTTCACTTCATACTAAAAGCTTTAAAGTTTAAAGAAATTACTCATACGCCCTGAAGATTCCGAAATAATTACATATCATCATCTAAGATGCAAAATATCGTAACTTTACATTTCATAAGTTTACAGGCGTAGGAAAAACGATATAATAGAAATCACTAATATCGAAACAAAATTTTAGTTTTGGTTGGTTTATATCTGATAGCAGAAGCATAATTGAATTTTACATATATGTAATATGATGTAGTGAATCATTAGGAATAAAAAACACAATTTTGAATTTTTTGATGATACGTTGTTTTGCATTTTAAGTGACGATATGTAGCTATGTATAAATATACTTCTGTTAGCACGGCTGAAATATTTACATACATACAAATATTTAAACGGAGATATAATTAGCAGATATAACGAGAATTTTGAGCGAATTTCAGCATTATTTACGACTTTTAAGTGAAGTCCTAACAATTGATTGACGTTACTCATACGCCACGACAATATAAGTGACTTTGTAAAACTACATATGCATATGTCTTAACATTAAAATGATTTCCGTAATTATTGAAGTTCAAATGAAGATCTTCTAATAATTAATAAGTAGCACTTCAAGCATATTTCTGCATTACTTCCATGAACGAATCATTAGAGATATTTATATATTACTCATACGCCACGGTGTTCCAACAGTGCTGCTTATAATAATAATAATTAATATTATATAAAGTTTTTTTCGCATAATCGTTACAGTTAAACCATAGCTATAAAAATAAATAAGCAGCACTTGGCATACGAGCATATTTCAGACGAATTTGTGTTAGAGAATACACAACAAATAAGTAATATTACTCATACGACCTGTTGATCAGTGTAAGCACAAATTACTTGCCAACTATTACGAATGACTCGTGTGTTTGTGATAATAATTACAGAAATAAGTGTTAATAGAAACGAATTATGGCAATATTGTGCTGTACTGAATACAGTAAGGCCTCATTAATGTTGACATCTTGCATTATTTAAAAGACATTAATATATAAAAGTGAGTTTTTGCGATAAGAGTAGCAAAAATTTCAATAAAATCAAATTTCATACTTAAAAAAAATAAAATTAAAAATTATTATGTATTTATAAGGAATTTTTCTTTTTTTTCAATTTTGGTAAAATGCTTATGATTTAAGAATTGTAATGAAAATTATTTTAAAGTGTTATAAACAGGCTTGAGTGGTTAGAGTAGTCGCTCAAAAAATGAAAAGCGTACAAATTATTACATTTATATTTGGACGAACAGTACAATGGATATGACTGAAAATGTGAGCATATTTAATAATCTGCTTTATTCCTCTTCTCACTTTTCCAATTTTCATCATTCAGGGCTTTATAGTTAAAAATTTCTTTTGTAGTGTTTTTAGGTAATAGTTTTCGATACTGTTTGGTATCATTATATTATATATTGAATTTAGTGCCTGAATTTTTATGAATTTTTCCAAAAAAAAGTAAAAGTCGAAATTTAATTTTAATTCATTTTAAATTAAATTAATTAATTAAAATAATTATTAATTAAATATAATTTTAATTTAATTTAATGTTCATTATATTAAATTAATTTAATTTATTAATTAACAAAATTAAGTAATTAATAATTAAATAGAAATTTAATTGCAATTTTCAAATTAATTAACTAATTAATAAAAAAAAGTAAAAATAAAAATTTAATTTTAAATTCAATTAATTAATTAATTTAAAAAAATTAATCCAAAAAAAGTTTATAATTCATTGAATTTAAAATTAATTACAATTAAATTTCTATTTTTGCTTTTCTGTAAGAATTTATAATTTTAAAAATTCATTAATTAATTAATACAAAATTAAATTCAAATTAAAAAAAATCATTTATAGGGAACTTTTAATACAAACGTCACAAGTTCGTAATAAAAATTATAAAAATGAATGTTATTTGTGTGTCTAAACTTCCAAATTATGACATTTTTAATTAAATTCTTATAATTCTAGTCAATTCGTTATCAAATACATAACTTCATATTATATAGTATTTAATTTTCACACAAAGTTTGAGCAAATAAATTTTCTATTTTTCATATTTCAAACAATTTTATATTCTTAAGTTTATTGTACCAACTTTTTTTTTCACCAAAAACACTTAACTATTCCAAGAACACCACACCATAAACACAAGTCTAGGATTTGTTATGAAGTAACATGAAAAAATTTTACAATATTCATATTATTATTGTTATTATTATTATTATTAATTTATTTGTTTAATATTATTAATTTTTTCTCCCACACTTTAATTGAATCGCACCAACCTTTTCAAATTATTGACCGTTATTACTGTATCAATCTACCACACGTCAGATAATTACACAAAAACATGGAGGTCACAATAACACATAAACTTTTCAGTTGTTGTTGTTGTTGTAGCACACTATCTCCAAAACAAATCACTGTAATTGAGATGAAAACTGATAGTATTGAAATATTCGTAACCTTACAACTTGTCTGAACCGACCGTATTCAATGACGATAACGCTTGACGTCGTGAACGCGAATGAATTCGAATTGAGAATTGCTTCGACTGTCAGCAGAACAGCACTTTAACAGCATGTACAAAGTTTGAGTTAACATGAGCGTTAACAATGACAATAACAATTGTCTTATCTGCGTATATTCTATGGTCCAGCGCGTGATAACAATGTCAGGCTAACAGAGTTACGAATTGGTGACAATGTCGCTAACAGTGAAGAATGAAGCGCTGAGAGCCGCACATTTCATTGTACTGTTACGGAAATTCATATAACAGAAGCCAAACTATTGCGCTGTAATCAATGTATTGGCATATACATATGTACATATGTAGATACTATGTGCAAATCCTGTAAAATAATTATGCTCTTTAACCACCGACGCAGCTCTAGTGACTTTTGTCAGCTAACATTTGTGTTGAGCCGCGTAGGAGAATAAAACACAGGTGAAATAGAGGTTAGCTTGGACATCAAACGGAATGAATATAAAATTACAAAATATACAAAATTAGAAATGTATAGAGTATAGTTGAATATTTTATAAAATATGTATAATTGAAAGATTGCCACCTGTTGCATTAATATCAAAACATTTTTGAGGCCAAAAGGTGAGACCAATGAATTATTAAGTTATTTGTATTAAACCATTGGAGACTTTGCATCGGAAAAAATTTTAGAGAAGAGTTGCCAACTTTTCAAAAAAATTAATTCAACAAAATTGATAAGACCAACGAGTTATTACGATATTTGTATTAAACTCAAGTAGTTTAAAAAAGCTTATATCGGAAAATATTATAAAACAGAGTTGCCACCGGTTCAAATTTTTTAATATATTCATAAAATATACTATAAAAATAATCTTTATTATAAAAATAATAAAAATTATTATAATAACAATATAAGACTACAAAAATAAGATCGATGAAAGCAGGAGCTGCCACCTATTTTAAAAATTCAGCTAAACCCAAATATTTAGATAAACGGATAATTACAATTAAACATTTGAATAATTGAATTTTAGGAGGGAGTTGCCATCTGTTGTGTAATGTCAATTCAATAAAATTAGTAGTACAATATGGGTATTAAACTGAAGTATTTAAAAATATTTACTTTTTTAAGATGATAAGTTGAAAAGAGTATTTCAACATTAATACCAAATAAAAAAATATTTAAAAAAGTTTTGACTTGCTTAGAAATATGAGTATATTGACTCGAAATATTGAAAAAATTTATTTTATTTACAATTGCGAACAATAAAATAGAATCATTCATAGTACTAAAATTCCGTTCTAAAAATTTGATAAAAACACAAATAAAATATGTTTTTATTATTTACATACGTCAGGTGGTATTGGTGTCAGTAAAAATATCGAAAAAAAAAACAATTCACAAATATTATAAAAACTAACGTAAAACACATATTTCGAAAATTCAAAGGATTTTATTAATATTTATTCCTCTCCTTATTAAATTTCATATTTACATACAACGCACACAGCAAACTTGCTCTTCACTGAATCTCAGCCACTTAAGGTTGCCCTAGTAATGTTCAAATATATATCCCTTCACTTAAACACATATGTACATATGTATATATGTACTACACTTACCATAACTACATACAATAGCATTGAGTGCGAATAGCAGCACCTTTATCAACAGGCGTTCGCGCACACGCATACAATCGCATACAATTGAAATGCTGACAATGCCAACAGCTGTCATTGACGACATTGTCTACTCCCATTGTTAGGTAGCACTGTTCACAGTCCTTGATAATAACATAAGCTTAAATATGAATGACGTTTATAATATACTAGCTGCAAAGGCCTTCAGGCGCACAGAGACACATCCGTCTGTTAGTAATGTAATTTTTCGCTCTCAAAGAGGAAGAAGGAAGGAGAACATTGTAGTTATAAATAGCTTCAGAAGCTTTCTTACGCTACTGTTAACAGCATACTCCTGCTGGTTTTATTAACAGCGCGACAGAAATACACTTTCCCCAGGCTATGTGGTTAACAGAAATATTTTAACAGCACTTTACTTTAACAGTGTTTAGCACATTGCCCAGACTATGTGGTTAACATAAATATATTAACAGCACTTTACTTTAACAGTTGATGGGAAAAACATTAACAAACCTTACAAATGATGAAGCGCTGTACACTTAAAATTTTTAAATAGTATTTACAATGAGTTTTTTGAAAATTTCGTAAGAGTTTAAATATTGAGTAGTCGAAAAAGTCTTTTCGTATTTTGTCAATAGATGTCGTTGCCGTCGCCAGTACTACCAATCACATTCTATCATGCCATATAGTGTTGGAAAGGTGAGATTTTAAGCTCAATTTAACCAAAAAAAATCGGGCAAGTTGAAAAAAATTACAGCTGTTCAAAAATGAGTGAAAATAATAAAAAAATAGCTATATTTTGAAACTTTTGTCCAAAAAAAGGAAGACGGAGACGATGCTATAACTGTTCGCGTAGCATAACAATAGTTCGCACGCTTCCGTTCTGGAAATTACGATTTACACTGATGGAATAATGTCTCTAGCCGAAAAATGGCAAAAAGTGGTCGAGCAAAATGGTACATATGTATGTATATGTTTATTTATTTATTAGTATAAATAAAAAAAAATTGAAGTTTGATTAGAAATACGAAAATACTTTTTCGACTACCCCACATAATAAATTAATATGTACTTTAGGTTCACAATGTGCTTCGAACCTTCGACCTAGCACTTATAAGTCACTCACAACCATGCAAAACTCTGCTGTTAATATTATTACGGTTTTGGAGCACTGTTAGTAACAGCATCTACCCCTAAAAACACCCCTTCGACAAGAAAATTAAATCTACAGCATAATTCTCTCAACAGCTCGCAGCTTTTCTTTCCTTTGCTGATGCTGTTAGCTTGTTTTTTATTACTTTCAATAACTTTTCAAAGCATATCTGCTGTTTCACTCGCTCAGTAGCAACTCTGTGTACGCCGCTTATAAAGTTTTTGTCATTCGCTTTCTTTGGAGATATACTATATATAATATATATGTGTATATATATAAGCATGCCTGCGTATACATAAATCTGTATGTATTCGCATACATATATAACTGCTTTATTTATTTACATTTGGTTAACGTTATTCAATGTCGCAATCCAACCACTTCCCGCCACCGCTGCACTTTCGCCCGCCATAATCCTTCATATGCGCACTTTTGTTTGACATAAATTTGCGCACAAGTGTGTTTGTTTGGAAATTTTCCACTTTTATTTTTCACTTTCAACAAGCGATAAACATTCGATCAGTCAGTACTGCAGCATTGCAGCATAAGTGATTTTTCGTTTGAAATTCATTTTGATTTCATTTTCATTTTGAGTTCGCCGTTAAACGTATTAGTGCATTTAATAACTGAGCAAATCAAATAACCACTCTAAAGCGATTTACTTTTATTGGCATGGCTTGGGGGTAGAGACTTAAAATATACACAAACACACAAATTTATGCTTGCACAGGTGTGCAAATAATAATTGTAGAGTACTAACAGGTACACAGCGCAGTTGCTGGAAGTCCTTAAAATATAATTTCATGGGAAGCCTAACTGATTGTATGAGCTTAATGAAGTTATATTAGCAAAAATATGGAAAAGTGTATAGAATTTTTATAATCACTTAACCAAATATAATATTACTTAAATGTCGAATGCCTAATTGTTAATCTTTTGAGACACTTCTTCCGGCTCCATTGCTTCCAGTTTTTCAGAAAATGTGCAATAGAAAGGAAAGTTAGGTAGATAGAGTCGATGTCTGACATTGTACCTAAGCCTTCAGGAGGAATCATTATGAAACCACCGTCATTAAAATGCCCTTAACCCATTATGTCCGCTCTCAATCCCTTTGCTCCTGATGTACTTCATCAATATGAAAAGTTTTGTCTGTGCAACCTCCGAAACATCGTCAAGGAACCCTCGACCGATAGTTGCGGATCTTTTTCTATTCGCTTTAGCTTTGCATTCGCAAAGAAAATATTTTATAGTTTTCTCTTCTTCTACCTCTTGTTAGGTTCTACAATAGTTATTATATGGCGTTCCGAGTCTGTGGCATGTTTTCCAATTAGACAATGGCCTGTTAACACTCCTACCAGAGTTCTTATGTCACTCATGCTATGTTTGCTTGGTTGTTGTTCAAGTTAGGGATTACGTCTACAGAGACTCATTTACATATATTTATATGGTAACATGTTTGGCGATTGAATATCTATCTACAAGTTGTCAGATTCATATGAATCCTCTATTTTTCAGAGTCTAATTGTCGAACGATGACTGCTCTGGTTGTTCATCTTCTTCGCAGTTACCTAGGATATTTACATTGCAGTTTTATCGTGAAATTGGATGATGCATACATTAAGAAATCAAAGCATTCTTTCATTAGCATTGACGAAATGCTAAGAAACTTTGGGGATTTTAAATCAGCTTGGCTATCTGTATATATAAATATATTCCTTGTTGTGAGCAAAATCTTTGGTCGAACAAGAATACTTTGTTTAATTGCTGTGATCTCCGCCGAAGTGATCTAATAAACAAAAGGCTTAACTGGAAGATAATTTTAGTGAAATACACCATCTTCCACTCGATTATTCAGTTTGAGCTCCTCCGTATAGATGCTTACTCCTGCGTTGCCTGCCCACCACTTCTTTTTCTCACTCTGCTCTGAAAGGGAAGGCAATGAAATTGAAATGAACGAAAATCCGTGGTATTGGATAGAAACGGAAACTTATAGGTACCTTAGAATGTTCCTTATTACAGATGACTATTGGAGAGAATTCCCTCAGTGAAAGAGCTAACTTCTCAGCCAGTTTATTAAAAAACAATTTCAAAAAACAAGCCAGTAATGAAGCAAATGAAGAAGAGAGAACTACATAAGAGTTTTTTATGTCTTTAGGCTTACTTATATAGGCCTAAGTGATAGGTCAAGCCCCTCAAATTGAAAATATTAAATATACAAATTATTCTACTGCATTGTAAGCCTACTATATCTGAGAGCTCTAAATATCTCATAAATGAGTCTGGAAATGTCATATGAGGAACCATCAACTCTAAATACCTCTTGGCAACAGTTGCTACTTTGGACTGACTCGGCAATTAAGAAGTAAAGTTCTCTCTCAACAAACAAAGACCAAACTCTACAAGTCACTCTTCATCCCCGTCCTGCTATAGGGTGCAGAGACATGAACGATGACAACAGATAATGAGTCGGCGTTACGAGTTTTCGACGACATTGACATAGAAACAGCTCTGAGAATATCCGACGCAGTACTCGCCGGAGGAAGCAGAGGAAGAGAAAGACCTTCACTCCGTTGAAAATACCTTTGACAAGACTTGGCTCGACTTTGGTGTCAAAGTTGTCACAGTGAAAACGACTGGCGCGCTGTTTTAAACTCGTCTATAACCCCGAAAGCAGTTTCTACGCCAATAAAGAAGAAGAATTTCATTCGTGTAAGGCGTCTGGCCCTGACTAATTGAGTTATTACAGTATGACTTTTAACTATGCCTAAAAATCTGTCAAAAACTAGGTGAGAGACTCGAAGTTCAAAAGGGTTTTAGAGCTTAGTCTATTGAAATGTTAGTTTTTATTAGATCCCATTTCTACGTAATTGCAATTATTATGTTCGAGGCGAAGCATCAAGCAAGCCAACAGAAGTCCAAAAACAAACATACTTCCACGGTACTGCTCGGTCTGCGTAATCAGCATGCACCGAAATTAAAAATATTCAACAGCATTCCCTTAAATTGAAGAATATTTGTGCTGTGCAACAACAACAATTATACTTATTACTTAAGGAACGAACTGTGAAAGGCATTGAGGAAAGTTTCGTTCTTCATTAATGTGGCAAATTACCAAAGAGGTATAAATTGCTAAAGCTAAATCTTAATATTTAATCATACTATAATATATGTTTGTCTTTTTTTCAGTTCTAGAACAAATTTGATTTCTTAAGACTTGCTGAGTTCCGCAACGCGTGCAAAAATATTTTTAAACTCAATTCATTTTTAATTGTATGTTTGTTGGCCTTCTGGCATATGAAGAACCAACAAGTTGTTGTAGACTCTACTTTTATTTACGTATACAGAAAATACAATCAAATCCAAACCATTTTCCATATACATACCACATTTGTATATAGATGAGTATGGTCAAGCTTTCAAAATAAGTATTCATAGATAAAATGTACATACTTTTCATATACACACTAGAATCTGTATAGTGCATGAGTGAGCGGTTCTCGTTCAAATCACTCAATCTAAAAACTCAACTAGCATTCTCTAAAGACAAATAATACGCTGACTTCGAGCTTGCAAAGTTCCATTCAGAAGAGCTTGGAAAAGCACAGAGGATAGCTTAAAGCGCAAAACTAAAGCCGCAACAATAACTAATTCACCACACCTCAAATCGGCATTTGAAAATATCAGTAAATGTGAGCTGAAAGCAAAAATTAGTTTTATTTAACAGCGCTGTTAGTCAATATGTTTATTGGAGCAGCTGTATGTAAACGGCGTGAGAAATCCACTGTTACTCTGCATAGGCACAACAGTGGTCGAAATTATTTTAATTTGCAGCATCGTGTTGAATAGGTATTTATGTTATATTTTTTAATAATCAAAGTCACATTCTGCTAATTATACTCTAGTTCCAACTTAAGTGTGATAATAATCATGTTGAATGCTTCGTTGCCATAAAAATAATAATCGTAAAATTAACATTAATACAAATACACAAAATTCTTAAAAATAGTAAGGATTTGTTTATAATTTTAAAATTTTTAACTTATTCTTCAAAATCTATTTCGTAGCCCTCAAAGCAATCCTTCGTTCAAAATACCCTTGTGCCAATGTTCCTTCCAATCCTTCAAACAGTTGTTAAATTCAATTTCCGGAAGAGCCTTCAATGCGCGTAGCATCTCCGGAGCGGTCGTTTGAGTTTACTGAATACCCAGAAGTCCTACGAAGCTAAATCAGGCGAATACGGTGTTTTGGGCACGATATTGGTTGAAAATTGGGCAACAAGCTCACGAAGAATCAATGCAGTATGCGACGGTGCAGTATAGTGGCGCAAATATCGCGAGTTGTCGGTCTATAATTTAGGCCTTTTTAACATAACTTTAATTCTTAGACCGCTTTGACGTGTTTTTTTTTTTTTTTTTTTGGCTTCGTCTCACCTTTGCCACCATATTAGGCCGATTGATCGTCTGTTTCAAGGTAGTAAACATCGATCCAACATGATCGATAGCAGTAATAATATATTTCATGACATTCGGGTAGTCGGAAAGCATTGTTTTACAGACGTTCACGTGCAGCTGTTTTCGAAAAAAATTAGTGATTTGGATGAAATCCTGCTTTCACTTTTCTTATGCCCAAATGATGTTTCAAAATGGTTTTCACTGATCCTCCCGATATTCCAACGATGCCACTAAGATCTCTGACTATTGATCGTCGATTCTCAATCCTTTATTTCAATTCCCTTATTTTATTGACGTGTTGATCATCAGTTCATGTTGATGGCCATCTTGGACGTGGTTCGTCGTGTCAACGCGTTCTCGACCCTCTTTCAATATTTTGTACCAATCGAAAACACTTGCTCGCGGCAAAGAATTATCCCAAAAATTCCAACATTCTGAACGTTTCAGCACCAGAAATTGGGTTCTGCACATACAATTTAATGGAAATTCTTCGTTGAATAATTTCCTTAGCGTTAAAATTGCCGAATGCACTTTATGTACTTAAGAAAGACAAGCCTATACTAAACACTAATGACTAATTTGATGTGATATTTGGCACAGATGCCACAGACTGTCATAACAACAAAAAAAATGAAAAAAAAAAATATTTCGAGGAATGGGTTTCGCCAGAAATTCAATAAAGTTAAAAAGTCTTACTACTTTTCGCCCACAGTAGTATTTTAGTTTTAAGTTTTTTTTTTTTTGTTTTTGCAATTTTACCTTTTGCCTTAAAAAGTTATCTATTTAAACCATGTGCAAATCGTTCATTTTTCATAAAAAGACAGCCTTTTAAAAGTTATACGCAATTAGAGCTATGCATCAAATTCAGTGTCTCAAATACAGTACACCATGTCGTATGAGCAACGCAGAATGTATATAGTAAATCGCTTGTATGAATGCTCAGTGCGAATACATTTGATGTGTACATATGTATATGAAATTAATATAGGAGTATTTTTATGGAAAAAATTTAAAAGTATTTTTAGATAGCTTTCGCTTCACAATATCATTTTTCAAATTTGTAGATTTACTCGCCAAAGGCAAAATATATAAAAACCAAAAAATGTTATATATACATGAGTATAGGGGAAAATAATTATTATTAAGGCACTGTTTAAATTAAAAATAATTTGATCCTCATATAATGACAAAACTAGAAGCTTCAGCGAACGTTGTCAAAAAAGAAAACAACTTGATAAATAACGGATACCCTAACATAGTACATATATACACATAAGGATATGTAAGCGCGTCTATTTTAATGTAAATATGAGTGTACATCCGTGTGCTTTGCTCACTCTTTACATCGTTGAGCACATTTACACTAAACGGTAATTACAAATCCATTACCATTTATGGCTTTTTAACAAAGCGACAATGTGAACAGATTATCTTTGTTTACTTGAATATTAGCAGTCCTTTAATGTTCCGATTGGTTACGAGCAGTGTGCGAACAATTAACCATGTAATATATATTACAAAGAGCAATCCAATTCTTTTACAACTTATGACAACCTTTATCCTACAAAATATTTATTAAGGGGGTATTCTACTCTAGAATTTTGAAAAATTCGATTTTTTTTTTTTTCATATATTTAAAGTTTAGACCCTTAAGAAAATATCCTCCAAAGGATTTTTAAAAATTAAAATTATTTTAAGAGCTACAGTTACTTTAGTGACGCAGTACCTGGCCCGGTAGGTAGGTAAACTCACTTTTTTAAACGCGTTTTTCTCGAAACTACTTTTTTCCACACGGTACCGGCATTATCTCAAGTTTTATACAACCGATTTACTTGGAATTTTGTGTGAACCTTCTTTATATAATCCTTTATTGTTCCTACCAGCATCGTGTCAAAATTTTTGTTTTTAATATTTAAAAAAATTCAGGAATTTCAAAAAAAAAAGCGTAAAAAATGATTTTTATTTTTAGGCAGTCCCCATTTTTTTGTGTTCCCTGAGGTAGGGACTATAACAGCATCCTTACTGATTAATAATTTCTTTTGATTTTTGTTTTGCAGACCACCAGGAGAGTCAGGATCAATGTCACCAGGATGTTCATTTTTTTTTACACCTGTCTCTCCCCCCTCTAATTATTTTAATTTTTAATATTTTTTTGTAAAATTTTTTTTCTGTATTCTTAAGATACTAATAAAAACACCATAAAAAGAATGGATAGTAAAAATATTTTTTGTTTTTTTTTAAATAAAACTCAAAAAACTGCCCAAAATTTGATTTCTGGTTTAGAATACCCCCTTAACTATATTTAAAATCATTTAATTTATTAAAACAAATCATATTCCATAAGTTGACTAAGCGGCTTGTAACTGGAAGGAAAAGTTGAAAAGTCACCTTGGGATCTTCCACCCCGATGACCCGAGTTGTTTTATATAAGAACCGTGTAATTCAGAAGTAATGATCTAACCTATAAATTCTATCGATTCTATCCTACATAGTTTCCGAAAGAGAGATCACAGTGGTAAGTGTCCCATTAGTCAGCTTCGTTTTCACCAAAAGTAGCTGCTTAGTAGCGCGTCCGGAATTCATGGTGTCCCAATGCAATCCATATTACACAATCAAGGAGTCACCTAATTTACACTTGGGAACAGAAACATTTTTCACAGCTTCAAACTGTTTAGAATCTTATTTTCTTCGCCACATTACCAACTTTTTCCATCTTTATAAAAAAATATCACGGTGCTCGAGTCTAAATAACCTGAAGGGTTTCAGATTTTTATTCGGTCAAGAATGCTCAACTCCGTACCATTCCTCCAAAGGTTCATACTACGGACAGTGAACTGTTTTGCGGATTGATCAAAGCTTGTGGGGAGGGTTGGTGGAGGAGTATACCGTCAGAAACTATTCATTAGTTCCACTTTTTGGCTTCCTGACCAATGTATCGTTTTCTAAGCGGAAATGGGTTCTATAAAGGTAGCAGTGAATCTACTTCTCCAGAGTGCAGTCTTCTTCAGAGTGGTGGCTATCCACTCCGATAGTGAGACAGATATATTAGCCTTGAGCTCGGTGACTGTTTCGCCCAAGACTAGTGGAGGGACGTCTAGACTCCTTATAACTACCATAGAGTTACTCTAATTGCAAGCAAATAAGCTTACTAGGGCGGTACTTCAGCCTCAATAACAACGGAACGCGAACGGGTATGAGCTCCGTTGGTTTCATGCGGTTCACTACTAGATTATGGGAACTCAGACCAGCTCAGAAAGACCCTTCTTGGAATTGATTTGGAAGTGATCAAGTGAACTACTATTCGCTCTCAGCAAATTTCACCTTTCAAAGGTTGTAATAGTTCCAAT
This sequence comes from Bactrocera zonata, assembly GCA_037783105.1. Lineage (NCBI taxonomy): Eukaryota > Metazoa > Arthropoda > Insecta > Diptera > Tephritidae > Bactrocera > Bactrocera zonata. The sequence continues at coordinate 832,294 of JBAWJQ010005959.1, read as the reverse complement.
TGAAAACGGTACGATTGGGATTCATGCGATAAGTTTGAATCCTTTATCAAGCATCAGTTGCTTGAAAGAGGGTAAGATTGAATAATATCAACATTTAATCCTCGAATGTCCCGTGGTTGCCAGATCAAGGCTAAAACACCTCAGATCTGATATTTTAGGCATCAAGGCGAAGTAACGGTAATAGAAATAAAGCATGTAATCAGATTTGACAGGTCTATGACGCTTCGCCGATAGGTTATTTCTGCAGGCTTCAGAAAGATCTGAATATAACGGTCATGTTGAGGTATCAGAAAAAAAAAAAAAAAAAAAAAAAAAAAAAAACATTTATACAACCAACTCCACAAATGGATGGTCAATTTCCGATTAACTTTCAACCCTACAACTCAAAATACGCATGTGACATGTGTAGTACATATATACAGTGGATCGGATTGATTTACAAGGATCCAAAAACAGAAAACGCTAGCTCGAAACCAATTTTCGGCCCATAGTGTCTTAGGGTCAGAATGATCCAACAAACATTTCCCCATAAGCGTTATTATAGAACGAAAACCGACCCACTCTACTAAACATATTACTTGTACTATATACACAGAAATCAAAACTTCTATAGAAATCGTTTTTTATTGGTTTTATTTTTTATTTTATAAATTAGTTTCGTTAATGAACATTTTCTAATTACAAATAGAAAAATCAGACATTAGCAATTCCAATGCACCAAAAACGAAAGCTCATACAATCTTTTTGATACGAAAATGAAGATGGATAAGCAAAAAAAAAACATTTAAACAAGTTTGTGTGTCTGTGTTCTAACAAAATCTCTAATACGAAACTATAAGTTGCGAGCTGATCGTAAATGCTGCATGTTTTGTAGAAAATTTTCAACATTAAGTCCACATCATTTTACACAATATGTTGATGGTAATTAATTTGAACTTAATACAAATTTCTCAGCTACATGAAATGTTGTTGGTCGGTATCATTTGACAGCGTTGCAGCACAAGCGTTTGGCACGTTTTAAAAAAATATAAAACAAATATAACACCAGCACTGCACTGCAACGCACATCAACACAATACCGTTTGTAATGGGAGGAGTTTTAGAGTACTATTCAGACTTAAAAATAACTTGTATTTATCGAAATCTAATATTTCTCAAATGTCGCATGTAAAAATAATAGAAACAATGTAAATAAAAAAATATGATTTTCAAGCGCGTAAGGCGATTATGCGTTTACATTTGAGGTGAATTTGTTGTTTTTACTGTGATGCGACCACAGTCGTAGTTTAATCATCACCGCGTTTCACTTTTCGCTGTTTGGGGCTCTGACCCTGTTTTGGGCTGCTTTGTTTGCCTGGCTTTGGCGATGTTTTTGGAGTCTTTGATTTGGGTGATTGTTCTATAAAATAAGAAAAAAAAAACAACACTTAATATTGTTTATAAGACAAACACAAAAGCTATATAACTTACGCAGCACTCGCAAAGTTTCTTGTGGTAGCCATTCATATTCGATGTTGCTGTCATTGGCGGTACCAGTTTCAATGGTCTTTTTAGCAGCAGCACGCTTCCTCTTGCCAGAGGAGCCCAAAAGGTATTGCTGACCAATAACCAGCAACAAGACAACAATGCCAGCTAACAGCACATACAAGAAGAAAGTTTCACCGTCAAGACCTTCATCGACCTCAGAGATCAAAACAGTTTCATTGAAAACAGCTTCAGTGAATTGAGCTCCGGCACCATCACGATAATTCAAGGCAATATTTAAACCGAAAGGACGGCCAGCAAATGTGTCTGATGGCATGAACGAATATGCAACAGTAGCTTCAGAGCCTGGTTTCACTTCACGATTGTATGCAACAGCTGAGAAGTTCTGAATGTGATAGTTGAAATCCATAGGGTAACGGAAAGATGCTTCCACAGTCTCGATAACAAATTCATTTTTGCCTTTATTTGTGAAACCGATAAGGAATTCAACGGGTTTACCACCAGGTAAATCCAATTGTTGCCCAGCCGTATATAAGGGTTTTGTGAAAAGCAAATAAGTGTCAGCATAAGGCGACGTGGTCACACTAGCATCAGCATCTTCTTCATTCTCAGCATCATCACCGGTCACGGCACCATCTTCACCTTCTACATCTACGAGGTCATCCTCTGCCGAGCCTTCAGCGAACGCCGCAAATTTATGTGCTATGGAAGGAAAACTTCAATTAATAACATACTAAAACATACATATTTATGATATCAAGTAAGCGTGAAATTTTATGCAATATGTTTAATTTTGAAATTTTTGAAACAAAACACCTGAGTGTTGACAAGCCACTCAACAATGCATTTCGTCTAGCAATCGTCTGCTGCCACGTCGATGACTTCCCTCACCGCACAACTCACCAATAAAGTAAATTCAATTTATTCACGATTTTTGAATTATACTTACGGGCATGAAATGTGCAAATTAGTGCTGGCACTACCAGCAATAAAATCAGGAAATTGCTTTTCATTTTTATTGCTTTTATCCCAGAGAAATCCCAATTGAAAATCTAATTCGAACAGTTGCGGCAAACACAGCCAATGAATACGTTTGACAGAAAGAAAATGTTTAACAGCAAAGTGATGAACCTACCGAATAACGACGATCAACACACGAAAAACATCGGATAGCTTTCACTTGTCAAAATGCAAAGTCTCCGCGATTGTTACGTGGAGCTGTACTTAACGAAAGTCTTCAATCAAATTTTGACATTGGAGACATTTTCGGAAGCGTTCTAAAAGAAAGTTTTCTTGCATCAAAGTTCCTAGGATGGAAAGAAAAGTATAATAATATTTCATTCAAAAACAAAACAAGTTAACCAAAATAGAAATATGGAAAATTTATATAAATTATAAGCAACCAATCCAAATAACGTGGAAATTTTGCAATTGCTTTATAAAATCTGCTGAGCGTAAAAATCTCTCGCTGTTTTTTAGTATTATACCAATAGAAAATTAAATTTGATATTTTGGCAGTTATTAAGTGGAACAGAACAATTAATAACTAGAATTTTTGGGACCAATCCTTTTTTTTCAGAGAGATTGCTATCGAAAATACTCCCTGCAAAAGTGCTACCAAGAATTTCGTTGAGGTTCCTTTTAGTTTCTAAAAGCTCAATTGAAAATTCTAATCAAAACTCTTGTGTATGTGTGATTTTTAGTCTCATTCTTACACAAAGGTTTTATAAGTTCCACGCTGTATGTATGTTAATTTTTGGGCACCTTTCAAGGCATTACAGTATCAGTCGCTGTGACTTGCTGGGTACATTTTCTAAATAGTGAAGTGAGCTGCTCTTCGCAACTAGTGCTGCCAAGTCGTGATATTCGTCAAAAATCGTCGAAAATTGACGACACCTCTTTCTTTTGCTTCCGGCTGTCATTTTATGCGGTTGCTACACGTGAATTTTTTCGCGAAATATATACAAATTTTATAAAAAACCATGGATAAACCAGTTGTTTGGGCACGCGTCATGAAAGTCTTGGGCCGTACCGGTTCCCAGGGACAGTGTACACAGGTGAAAGTGGAATTCATCGGCGAACAAAACCGTCAAATTATCCGCAACGTTAAGGGACCAGTCCGTGAAGGTGATATTCTTACCCTGCTCGAATCTGAACGTGAAGCTAGAAGGCTTCGTTGATTAGTCGGACATTGGGTGAAAAGCCTGTTTATCCGTTTTGCGTGGTAAGTTTACACGCTGTATATTTTTGTATACGATATTTAACTTTTTGTTTTGTTTTTAATTGCAGATCTGGTACTATGTGACTTTGATTAATCCAATAGTAATAACTAACAAGCGGAATAATGAATAAACAAGTTTTTGAATAGTAAAAAAGTAGTTTGCTTTCTTGGCTATAGAATTAAGGATGAAGTTTATTTGATTAAAAGTGTTTTGTTTACAATTCGAATCGAATACAATCGATTACGCGAAACAAAAGTATCACAAGTTGCTAACAAGCCATTTAAAATTTAGACGCGATTGATTCCTTCCTACTGGCAAACCTGCTTTGGGCGCAAACATTTACAGTAACTTAGTCCAACAAGTAAGTACTCATCGAAGTCTTCAGACGGCTCTAAAGCTGCTTTTAATTCCTCAAGTACAAGTAAATCCACCGGATCCAATTGATGACTTAAATACTTCAATTTTACACTAAGCGCGTGCAAATATTTAAATAAATCGTCTACCAACTCAACAAAATATGATATTGGTTTGTGAAATGTGTCACCTAATATGAACGGAGTTTCCATCGTTAAATCTAAATGACTGTGCAGTGAATTAAAAATGATGCATTGCTGCCGTAGTTTTCTTAAGGAATCTGAAATTCGACAACTAAAAAAAAAACAGTTGAAAGCTTTCATGGTGAAACGTTTCATAAACTCACTTTACTTACTTGGAAGTACGTAAAAGGTTAAGTTTATCGGAATATTCCCGTAGCAGAATGTCCTCTGTGGGACCAGAATATACTTCTGGATGTTTACAACAGCCTGTTGTACTTATTAAAATCACATAGCGTTGAGACAAAACCCACAAACGGTTTACCATGTCTTTCTGAAAAAGCATTTCCCGTTTGGTAAGGGCCAAGTGCTCCCTAAACAGTTCTTCCAATTTGAGTAGTTGCCGAAGCGTCTCCTCTTCTTTTTGATAATGTATGCGAACATGTATGTCAGTTTCACTAGTCATTATTAAAAAAAATCAAACAATTTTTTTAAAAACGTTTGAAAGCAAATGAACAATTAAATGAATGAAGTTTGTTGATTTTAATGAACTTGAGCATATGAGGTTATGAGCGTTGCCAGATGTGTTTAAATATGTTATTTATTATAAAATTAGTATACAGTATTTTGCAGCCACAGTGAAAATTTGTTAACATTTTTTATGAAGTTTCGATTTCGTTTAGTTATTTTCAGTATTTTCTAAATATATTTACGCACTGCATCACTTGCATTTGTTAACAAAATTATTAATACATTCAGGGTTTTTAGTGCGCATGCAGGTACAGTCCATCTTTCCAGTTTTCAAAAATTCGTCAAACTTTTTCTTTGGATCCAGTAAGCACCTGTAGTCGTCTATTGCATTTGGATCGCCTATGTCAAGCAATTGGGTCCAACTCTTCAAATTGCATAGTACTTTATTGAAGTACTCGAACGCATCGTCGATTAAGTTGCGGTAATATGATAATGGACGTATTTTATAATCCCCTAAAATAATTGGACTTTGAACTGACATATCCATTTGAGAGCATACGTGATTCAATTTTTTTATGGAAGTGCGAAGAGTGTCCAATATAAAGGCCAGTCGACAACTAGAACGTAACTAGTGTTAAAAGAACCAATATTGTATGGAATTACTCGAAAATTACTTAGAATATTGAATTGCCTTCCGCTTTTTCTGAAATTTGCATTGGGCGACTTTTTCCGCCGGTATGGAGACAATGTCAGGATATGGCTTAACGCAGCCACAATATCTTAAAATAAATATATAAATCGATATAATATTGTACATGTTTTTTTGTTGAAATAAAACAAATTATTTAACAAAACTTACTGTGTTAATAGTAGAAACCGTTGAGATAGCTTCCACATATCATCCAACATTTTGCGTTGGAAAGCAATTTCCTTGTCTAGCTTATTTTTATAATTGCGAATTTGTTCTTCAATCAAGAGTAATTGTTTAAATACATAATTTTCAAGTCTGTAATCGCAAATTGTATAAAGAGTCTCGCAATGGTCAAAATTGGGTAACATTTTGTTTAAGTCCTTTGCACGTTGTTGGGGGTATAGCCAACAGTACTTTTTGTTTTTCACGGTAACCTTCTTATCAACATATGGTTCCGGAAGGCACCAACAGTCCAATTTGTTGCATTCGGGTGCTTGAGTTTTAAAAATTTTTCCTTCGTTGCATGCCATTGTAAACGTATTAATTTATATCGCAAAATTAAATATGGTTCTATTTTCATTTAATTTATATTGATTTTTGAAAAATATTTTTTTAAAAAATTGAATTTTGTTTATAAAATTTATAGCTACTATGTTAATTCATTATTATTATTTCAAATCCATACATATTGCAACCGTGTGACCGGTAAAAAAGGAAATATTTTGCTGTCAGCTGTTGCCGACAAGGACGTCTTTGTTTTCACTTTTGTTATTACTATTGCCAATAATTTTTGCATAATTAACCAAAATTAAGGCTCGTTTTAAAACGTAGTAATTTAAAATGGTTTTTAAATGCCAAGAGGATAGCTTTCTACGTCAAGCAAGTATTTGTTGAAATGTAAATACCAAGCCTAACGTTAATTTTTTGAAATTTAGTTTACAACTAAAGTTTTGTCTTGCGAAGTCGCCAAGTTGGAATGGATCCCAACAGGTGAAACAAGTGCAAGACAATTGGAAGGATATAATGTGATTTGTGAGGATACAATTCTTTTTCCTGAGGGTGGTGGTCAACCCTGCGATTATGGTCAAATTAATGGATACCCAGTACGTTCTGTAGTGCGTAAAGGAACAGAAGCAATACATTTCGTTGAAAGTACAAAAGGTTTTGAGGAAGGTGATGTAGTGAAACAGTCCCTTGACTGGAAACGACGGTTGGATCATATGCAGCAGCATTCTGGCCAGCATTTGATAACAGCGTTATTTGACAGTGAATTTAAATATGACACCACGTCTTGGTGGTTAGGAACGGATTCGTCATATATAGAGTTAGATACCAAACATCTAATTACTCGTGGGTCTTTAGATTTAATAGAGCAAAAGGCCAACGAGCTAATTCGTGAGGGTCGGGAGGTCAGTGTACAGTTAGTGGATCCAGAAATTGCTAAAGAGGTAACTTAGTGTTTGAACTATACATATGTATTACCAATGTAAGAAATCAGTGTCAAGTGTTTCGTGAACTTATATTCGAAATGTGTGAAATTCGATATTTAAACCGCTTAAGGATAGTAGATAACTCTTTGTAATGTTAAATCATTTTGTTCATATTATTACGAACTCATATTCATTTTTATTTCTTACCACAATAACTAAAAATTCTGGAATCTGAAGTTTCAAGACGCTCGTGCTCCGCGGGGATTACCAAAAGATCATGTTGGATTGGCGCGTGTTGTGCGCATTGAAGGTGTCGAGAGTAATATGTGCTGTGGTACACATGTAAGCAACTTATCGCAGCTACAGTGCATCAAATTATTATACGCTGAAAAAGTTAAAAGTGCAATAAATGTTCATTTTGTGGTGGGTGAACGTGTACTTCGGAAGCTCGGAGAGATCTTTCAAAGAGAACAGCAAATGAACTTAGCGCTAAAGTAAATATTAATATTTATTTTGAAATGAAAGTTTCAATTATAGTTGATAATTATCTATTATTTCATGTATCCAGAGGTGGGCCCGCACAACATTTGGAATTGATACAGAAATTGCAGTTGAGTTTAAAATCATCCACAAAAGCATTTCAAAAGTTGTTAAAAGATGTTGCAATTTCCGAAGCTGAAAGGTTGGAGAATACTCCTCAGCCTTATCCGAAGTATTACTGTCTCCATCGCAAAGATGGTATAGAACCAGATTTCATTAATACATTTTTACGAAATGCACCTGAAGGTATATTTTACTTCCTCACTGTTTCGGAAAACTCAACAAATAATGGTAAAGGTCTCATGGTATTGAGAGGTAACGAAGAAGAAGTAAAAAAATTTGGTGAAGTCTTTATGGAACTTTTACAAGGCAAAGGAAATGGGCGCGAATCAAATTTTCAAGGCAAATTCAACAATGGAAGCAAGATCCCTGAATGTAATGCCATACTAGAAAAGCATTTTAACGGCGATAAAAGTAAAAAATAAGATTTTTTCGAAACAAAGTTGTCTTGACTTTATTTTGATTTGTCAAATAAAGCTGTTGTTAATTTACAAGAAGACCAACATTTTGTACACTTCAATAATCCTTAACACTAGTTGTAACTATAAATAATTAATATCGAAATTATGCATTTTCCACTCAAGTCGCCAGTAGTAATCCCAAAAGCCAATATCTACTATATGTTTCCAAAAGTTAGTATAATCTACTTGTGTATACTTGCATATAGCCGGATAAGTGCAATCTTCCTTATCGTACAAATCTTTCCATAAAATCGTACAGATACCAAGTGAAAATGTGCGGAGTTTGTTTTCATTGATGGCTATTTCCAGTTCACGGAGGTATGCTTCTGACACTGGGTTGTGTAATGTTTTAGCCACCATTGACATTTGATTACTCCAACCACGTAATGAATGCATAAATGCTTCTTCATCTGGGTTGTGTTTGGCACATTGATATAAACCATATCCCGTACCAGCATATACAAGCGCCCTTCGCGGTTTGGTGCGCGCACTTTTCACAACATCGACAGCCACATCCGTATAATCGCTGGCAAGACCACGCCAATATTGTGCCCACTTTTCAACTACAGTACCCTTAAACCGTTCGGGCAAAGTGAACTTATCACTTATACGTGTACGTATATTGGCAAAGCGATTACTAAGCGAGAATATACGCATTTTTTTAATTACTTTAATAAAAGAAGTGTTAGTTTAAATATTTGTTCATTTTTTTTTTTGACGTAACAGCTGATGCGGTTTTAGGTTAGCGGAGAATTAAGCCTGGGAATAACTTATCGATAACTAGTCGGAACATATTTGATGAGAAAACTATTAAATATATATATATATATAATTTATTATTAATTTGTAATTTTTGCAAAAAATGTGATGATAAAATATTCAAATTAGTTGTTGCATTATTCTATGTCTATATTATTGGATTGCGTACTATATACATAGACACTACTAATTTTGAATACTAAGGCAAAACAAATTTGTTTAAAAAAAGTGGTATTTACAATTTTTACATTTAAGGTCCGTTTTTTCTTTGTCTGGTTAGATAGGTGCTACAGTTAAGTTCTGGTTAATTTAACCAAGACTTCCTTTTTGGTGAGAAAACGGCCCTTATAAACCCATTATTGTTTTCTTGTTTTATGGAAATGGCAACCTTCTTATCAATCAGCTGACTGGCGACTTCACATCCGTTTTTGGTATGTGATCAGTTGTTTTTAAGGAAATAAGGATAATTCTTTGAAATTCTATAAATAAGTTATAAAAATGCCAACTCGTACACATAAAAGAAAGGCACAAACAAAAGAGGCTAAAAATACAACACAAGTAAGATATCAGAATCGAATAATTATCAGTTAATTTAATACTTTCTTTTGTTATTGAAGGATGACGATTGTACTAATGATAATAAATCACAAATCACTCAACCAAATAAGTCAAAGAATGTAGCTGTTAACCCTTTAGATAGAATGTTACTTCATAACTCCGAGGAGTTAAAATTACTTCAAAAGCATTGCTTATTTCCTGCCTTCAATGTGGGGAGACATCCAGTTGAGAGCGCTGATGAATTATGTTTGTATCCAAGTTTCAATGTGTCTATGCCATGTCCAATTTATATCGCTAGCAGTCATTACGAAAATGTGGATATATGCCATCGACGCACAATGGCAAGAGAGATATATCGCAAACGTTTACACACATCACGGACACGTTACCAAACAGTTCAAAAAGGTGAGATTTAAACTGAATTTGTCTGAACACGGTATATTAAGCATGCAACAGAAGGAAACCCTATTAAATGAATATAGAAATGGACAGCGTGATGAACTGATTCAATTTAGCCAAGTCCGTTTGTTTGAAATTATGCACATGTCCTCTTCTCTTTAAGAAGTTGTTTATTTGTCGGAACCGCCGATATAGCGGCGTTAAAAACTGAACTAACGAGGTAAAATGCTTGCATGAAAAATTTTTTAATTTTACGAGATGTCTACTCGAAATTTAGCCTGGATTATTGCCCAAGACAACCCTACAGCTTGTAGCTGGCATACAAACTGACCGTATAGACATTTTTTATTTGTGAAGGTTATTCAAGTTTTAAACACAGTTCGAGTTTTCTTGTTTATTTTATAATCTATTTATACAAATTGAACAAAACAAAACGGCTATAATCGCGTAAGCGGTGCCTACGCCAGTAAAGAAGATTTATACAAATTTTAATTGCAGTTAAAAAGTTCAAAACTAACCACAAGGAAGATCTTTATCATAATTCATTATTTGAATTGGCCAAACGTTTGGAATGTGATCCTGATCCGTACTTTCACGGCAGTTACGATTATTACTACACTGGAGGAAATCTTTGTATATTGGGAGATGGACAACATGTGCTGCATGTAGATGGTAAAAACCTGGACAACTTACGTAAGTTTAATATAAGTAGTATTTTTCTTTATAATTGTAAAGAGTGTATGCTTCCTTTCAGATTTGGGTATGTTTCCGAAGTTGAGGAGTTTTACTAGCAGCTTTCTCGATCCTATCAGTTCCGCACAATTAGATAATGAAGTGTTTGAGTTATGTTCTATACAAAATTTACGTGCGGATTCCTCGATGTCATTTGCTTTGCGACAACGCAATCGCATCAATTTATACAGTATTCTTTCTACGGGAAAAATGAAACCGCTCACACTATTCAAGTCAACTTCTACGCCATTTATTAGTTTCGCGCAATCCCCTACCGATATGAATACTTTTATTCTGACCACAATGAAGCAAGGTGTGCGAGTGTATGATGTGAATTCGCGAACACCGACACTCACCGCCACACACGACATTTGCAGCAAAGATGATGCTATGCGTATAAGTTGGAATATGGTACGGCCATGGCAGGCCCAAACATTTTTATATGCAAATGAAAACAAATTTTTAGTAATAGATACGCGCACCACACCGGAGCAGTGGTTAAAGAGTTGTAGCTGTGATGAAACGTCCACGTACGAATGCGATTTGATATCAACGATTGCCAAAAGTGAATTACGCGATTTGGCATACGTGGCCACCAACCATAAATTACATTGCTTAGATTTGCGCTACTTGGGTGGCAATATGGAATCAGGCTCCACCGCAGTTTGTCGCTGGACGCATCAATTAGAATATGCACCTGCTTTTATCGAGACGTATCAGCTGGGCGGTGTAGAGCTTATAGCACTTAGTAGCGCCTTAGCAGATGACATGTGTATTTGTGAACTCACCCGTGAGCATGCGGCGCAAATGGTAGAGGATGAACGAGAAATGCCGGGCAAAGGTCAAATAAGAAAAAGTGTTTACAAATCTTACTGCCTGCCATATCAACCACCGACATTACAGGACGCTTACCACCAGGCGCGTTCTGTCGGTAAATGTTTGCAACCTGACGCCGACTTACCAACACGTATATCGCGTTGCAGCACGGGCTTGGCTTTCTACGATACCGCAACTTTTGCAGAATGTATTGGTGAAGAGGATTGCGATACGTTTACATTACTGCTTCGATCAAATTCAATTGGTGATGTGTTTGCGCACCGCTTAATTGAGCGGGATACAGTAGAGCTTGATACTTCCATAAAGTCCACAGCAGAGGTAGAAAATACAATGTGTGAATATGCCAAGCGTGTTTGTGAGTTGACGCAGCCAAGACTGAATTGTACAGAAGTGGTTAATTTAGCAGGTAAAATTACACGAAATCAAATAAAATTTTTTCATAATATCTATATTGTATTATATCTGCCATTACAGCTATGCGTAAGGTGTTTCGCTGCAACACTTTGAGCATTCCACTTAACCTCGAAGAAGATGATAAGACCAAAGCAGATATAACACCGATCCGAAAACGTGGTTTGGGACGCTGGCAAAAGCCCATACAAATACTACATTCCTACAAGGATGCTTTAGTTCAAGACATACTCGCCATTTGGGATATTGATTATGAGGATGATAAAAAGGCTGTATCTTTCTCGCATATCAAAAAGGGTTTGGGCGTTAAACCTGATCCAGCGAGCCTTGTTAGCGACTGGCTAAATGAAAATATTAAAGAAGAAACACCGAAATTACAACAACAAGAGTCCATGACTTCGACTAGTAAATTGCAAAGCACGCTGTTAGAAACTTCCGCTATGACAGTGGTACATGAAAATATTAAAATGGAGACCATCACTGATAGCGAATGCACTTTGAATGCTCTAAATGCTTCATTTGTAAGTGAGTTTATGCCGCCATATCAGTCAACTCAAGTCACCGAGGCGATCATAAATATGCCAGGTTCGCCGACTGAACAGCAAGAGTTCATATCACTCAAGCCGAAACCGAAAGAAAAACCAGTTAAAAAGAAATCAAAATATGTTAAAGGATTTTGATAAATCGCTTGGACAGGAAATAAACATATACATAAGTGCAAATTAAATATGTGTATACATATATTACATATACATATGTATGTATTGGTGACTTAATTTATGTCTTTTTAAGTTTTTTTTTTATATTTCACTTGCTTCATTCAGCATTCATAAAATAGCAATTTAGTAACAACATTTTTGTAAAACATTGAAAATGTAACTTCGGTTTAGTTAATTTAGTCGATCTGCTGTAATTAATTCTCGAATGCTAAACAACTTTTTATTTTAGAATTGTTTTAATAAAATATAAATATATAATTAATTAAAAAAAAAAATTGCTGTAACCGCGTTTTTTTGAATTTTTTTTTATAAAAATCATTTTTTTTTTGCAATTTTTTTATAAAAATACTTTTTTGCAATTTTTTTTTTATAAAAAATAGTTTTTTGCAATTTTTTTTTTATGAAAATATTTCTTTGCAATTTTTTTTATAAAAATATTTTTCTGCATTATTTTTTTAAAAAGTTAATTGTTATTTAAAAAAAAATTAAAATGCGTAAAGCTTGTATATATAGCTCAAAATAAAAATATCAAAAACAAGTAAAGAAGATCTCATCTCAAAAAGCCTTTGCCCTATTTATCCAGTTGCCCTCAAAGTTAAAACACTTTTGACTCACCCTGTAATTGAATTGTTGAGAAACCAGTGTTGCATTAAAAGTGCTACATACATAGTTTTGAATATTTAAACTGTAACTGTAACCGCATTATCAGCTTGTATGCTGGTCGATCTGAAAGACAGAAACCACTAATAATGAAGGAAAAATTGGTCTGTAAGTCCTACCAGACATCCAAGTAACTATTTACAAGTTATTGTTGCAACTGTTACCTAATTCCCGTTAGGATGCCAAGGATTAGATAAGTTGCCCTCGAGGTCATCCAACACCTGGTCCAAGAAACGTCCTGCTTCGACGGAGGCGGACCATAGGAAGAGGAGTGTCAGATTTGTAGGGTTAACAGGGCATGCAAAGAGGCAGTTAGCGTCATGCGAGGACTCATTGCACGCTGGACATATGTTTGATATGCTGGGGTCGATTCTGTAACCTACTACAGTATCCAGTACGAAGCTATGCAAGGTTCGGTAACTCGAGCCCTTCGTCTGCAATGGGTGGTGGTTTGACTATAAGTACGCCATTCACTGAGCCGGAGTCTGTGAAGGTGTTAATGGCTCCACTGTGAGTGGCGGTCAGTCCATGTCTGAAGTTTGTTGCGTTCGAAGTCTGGTCGGCGTATTGTTTTGTGTTGTCGATGTAGTTAAGGAAGGACCACTTGATGGTGGCACTTGTAAAATCTGCAGAGTTTACAGTCCTTGGATAAAAATCCTGGCCCGTTCCGGTTACGTAGACCCGGCTGTTGTAGGAACGGGACCTCTTGATGCTCCCAGGCGTTCATTATGCTCTTTAACTGGGAGCATACGGGCCTCACTATGCAGGTATGCAATGGGACACATCAAGAAGCATCGTGTTGAAGTCCGGAGGGCAATGATCTAACATGCCTGCAGCTTCCTCGTCTGCGTTTCATTGAATCCAAGTGACCATATTGGTGTGCTCACATAATTTTGAGGAATCTTGCCGAGTTTATGGTTCTTTGTATACTAAATATACGGACCCGTTTCGATTACTTAGCTCCGACTGTTATGGAAATAGAGTTCATTCTACATTTTTTTAATAGTTACCGAACCAAACAGGGTTAGATCGTAAAATAACAGATGTAGGCTAAAGTTTCGTTTAATACCGATAGAAAAAGAGTTAGATCGTCTTGAGAATAGATCTTAATCGGCTAAAATTCGGATCAATTCGGGTACAAACAGGGTTATATCGTAAAACCCTAGATAAAATTCGGGTAAATTCCGGTGAATACCGATAGAAAAAGAGTTAGATCGTCGAAATATCTCTCATAGGCCGGAAAAATCGGATACGTTTCGATTCCTTAAAATCGGATCTTTTTTGAAATGCTTTTTCTTAAAAGAAATATATGCTGTTTGGAGTCGTCCCCTCGTTTTCAATAATTTTTCACTTTTACGAAGTTATAACTTAAACTCTCATCCCAACGAGTTGTAGGTACTCATTCATCTTACTCGAATTTGTAGGTACTCAATTATCTTACTCGAATACAGCGGTTCTCATACACGACTTATTGCTGGTTCGTTTCACTTTCGGTTATTTCTCATATCATTTTTGATTTTCCACGTTTCGTTATCGCCCTTTTCATTGTCACCTGCTTTTTGACAATCAAACACCGTTACAACTACAATTCCTTATCAACGACACGTTACTTTGCGGTTGTGTTGCTTTCCTGCGCTTTTCCACAAGCGAGTAACTCGGTTAGTTACTCGTTATTTCCGATTTCACTCGCTCGCGCACACATCCTTCGGTAGTGCCAACGGTGGTTGGACTGGCCATTTAACAGTCTCGCTTTACACTTTGTGACACTCGCTTGTCTCCACCGTTGGTCCTCCGCCATTAACGCCACGCAGTCTATCCACCTATTCGACATGCTATTATACACATAATCAAAACGGAAATTACTATCGACGCCAATTGAGTGTATGAAGAAAATCATAAATAAAATGCACACTGAAAAATATTACGCCGTAAATATTTGGCTCGTGAAATAGAAAGTTTTCGAAGCAGAGAGTGTTACGCAAACACCCGCTTATACGCTTTTCATTTGTGTGGGTGTGTGGGTGCGTGCGCGTTGGTCTCCAGCACGGTCGGCTGTGTCCTTTCACTTTTGTGCGCTGAAAATCAATTATTGTGCTGTGTGCTTGCAGTGAAATAACGGTTGACACACAACGTCCAAACCCACCAGTTGGCAAAACTAATTGTCGTTTTCACTTTTGTGGACGCATACACGGACATACACATACATATGTATGCGTGCCCACATTCGCGTTTGAGGAGTTAGTCCATCAAGCGTACGCCTGCATCAGTCGAAATTCAGCCTTGCGCGTCACTCGCTTTCATTAACGCAACGTCACTGCTGCTGTTTCACTTGTTCAACGTCTCGTCACGCGAAGGCGCGCGCCCGCACCGCCCACTTAATTGGCGTTTTTGTTTATCGGTACTCGCCTGCAAATGCCCAGCAAGCGTTGAACTATTTGTTGCACCTCCCTCCACAGACATAACCATCGGCAACACCACACCTCCAGCTTCCCGTCCATAAAAGTTCAAAGCATATTTGCGCTTTCGTCGCTTCATCGCGTTCACGTCGTCGTCGTCGTCCTCGTCGTTGTCACTTTTATTGACCGTCGCAAATTTCGGTGAATTTTCGGTACATTCGATCCTAACACCAACCGTTTGCGTGTTATATCCGATTCTAAACGCGCTCGTTCTATGCTCGTATGTCTGGCTCGGAGCGTGTGAATTGGTGTTTAGTCCTGGTTCATATGTTATATAAGCATTCGGTGTACGTGTTGAGTGGGTGAAAGTTTGATCATAGCGCTGGCGAAACGAACAGCGCTTGAGCGAAGAAAGTGAAAGCAAAACAAAAGGCAAAATATACCATAAGAGAAACGAAAGTGTGTGTGTCTAAGACGACAAGAGTGAGGTAGCCATTTTTTATTTGAAATAATTTAGGTCTACCTCAATACTCGTTAATATTTACAGTCACACCGGCAAGTATGTTTCCATCTATTTTCTCGACAGCAGCGAACGATGTTGTAGTGTGTGACTTGTGTTGAAGGAGAAGTTAATATTTTGTGACTTAATAAATACATTTTACTGGGTGAAATTAAACTTACGTGGGATGATTACGGAAGCAATATTTGTTCTACTCAAAAAAGGAGTTTATTATTTGAGGCTTTTTTCCTCTTTTCACGAGGCGGGTCCCAAACCCAGCGTACCACTCAGGGAATGGGTTTCACCTTCTTATTTTAGCTCGCCTTCAAAGGGATATTTTTTGGTTACTCATAGAATACCTGGTCTAAGACCGGTAGTCATGAGCTGCTTGAGTCATATGTAAAAGAATGATTTCTGGTCACTCACAAGTGAATGGTGCTCAGAGAATTTTCCTCACTTGCGTGAACTTCTATACATGGCTTCATGTAGTACCATGCAGTACCCGCCGGGTAGTAGAGGAAGAGGAAGACATCCACTCCGTTGGAAAGACCAGGTGGATAAGAATCTGACTGGGATTCTCCAATTGGCGCCAAACAGCGAAAAGGAAGAACGACTGGCGCGCTGTCATGAACTTGGCTAGAACCTCATAAGCGGTGTCTACGATAATAAAGAAGTAGAAGATGTTTGTTCTAACGCTGAATATTACCTTAAGAATGGAACACCATTTATTTTGATAGATCAATTAAAGACCATACACGAGACCTTTTCTTCTATGGTTTAGATTCTGTAACCGTTTACCCTACTTGGATCGCATTGCCTTCATTGGCGCTCGGTTTAAACACTTACTATATATCTCAACTGAATTTTGTTTCATTTTCCGTGTGGCTTCAGTACTACCGCAATCTAGAGATTTCGTTAGTAAAGTTTTCGGGTTCATCTTTCTGTCATTGTAGAGATTATACTCATGCTCGTCCCGTGTCATATTTACTATATTTACGCCAGAAGGCTATAGATCCGCAGAATATTTAACCCGAGAAAGTTGCCATAACTTTGGCTTGTCAAGTTGGTAGTTTAGCCTCTCGGCTGTCTGGGTCAAGACCTCGATAAACCCCTTTTTATAGGATCAAGTTTATTAAATCCAATATTTTTGCATTAAATTGAAGGTTTCATTAGCTAAGTTAAAACAATCCGATTTAGGTTAGAAATTCACGGTTTTTTCGATAACTGGTTACCATTTTGAAGGGAAATTCATTAACTACTCACAAAGAAAACCTCGAAGCTATTAGCAAAAAACTAGGACGGTAGATTTTCACAGGCTTTTCAGGCGAATAGCAGAGTCATATACCATAGATAAGAATAAATCGCTTAGTGCTGTGTCAAGACTATTAGAGGACGGTATAAAAACTTCCCAAACGAAATCCCGGAGCTTCTAGTGAGTTACCATCGATGGCCTGACGTTGTCCTGATGGAACACAATTCCACTCCTTATGGCCAAAGCTGGTCAATTGTTGACGGTTCAGATCGAAATTAACAGTTTGGCTGATTGTCAGCTCATATCAGATCATCTCCTATCGCATCAAACACATAGCAAATCTTTCTTGACCAGCAATCCTCGCTTGATCCCCATTTCTGCTAGTTCATCACAATTCGAGCAAGACCGTCTTAACTGAACGTTGTCATTGCCCACTTTTCATCGCCATTAATCATATGCTTTAGATTTTGTTGCCATTCAGCAGCTCTTCGCATATGGGAAATTTTTCTCCGTTGTGGAAACCGTACATCGAGATCTTATTAGTTATTAAGGTCCGATATCTGTGAAATTCACATATTCATTAGACTTCCATTCATTCTCTCGCAGGAACGCTACCAACATTTCAATCAAAATTTATGATTAAACTATGTATACAAATTTGGCCATACTAAATAATGAATTAAGCCATATGGTGTACTAAATGGGCACTAATTGTGTGTGGTTAAACACATACATATACACATGTGTATGTACAAATATCAGAAAACCAAATCCCAACTATATACATATATGTACACGCTATAACCGCATGTGATTATAAGCGTATTCATACCTACATACAACTTGCTTATATGCGCATACTTATCCGAAGTATTTGTAGGTTCGACAGGGCGTATGAGTAATGCGTTGCAATTTGTTTGACATTAATGGCAACCGGGTTGAGCTAATCTAATCAAATCAATATATGTATTGCTTTCAAATCGTGTTGTTAGCCTGATTAGACTGATAGTAGTTGGAAGAGTAATGTAAATATAGATGATTAAATTAAAAAAAAACCTTTGCAGTTGTTGCCTTTGGTTAATATATGTATGTACATTAATAATAATAATCGTTTATGTATATCACTTAAATAATATCTCAAATTAAATTATCTCACTAAACGCTATTCAAAATTTTCTTACTTTGAAGCCTACCAAAATATTACGCACACGACTTTCTAAAACTTTTACAGGGTTTGTACGGAAAGTAATAGGACTGAGTCGGTTTAAAAAAATGTAATGAACTAATCGTTACAACTCCTTAAAACTTTCAACATAGGCTCCTTTTGCGTCGACGCAGCGCTACCAGATCGATTTCCATGCATTGAAGGCGTCACGGAAGGCATTCTCCGGAATAGCCTTGAGAGCCGAGGTGCATTCTGCATGGATCCCCTCTGTCGCTTCAAAATGCTTGCCTTTCATTGGTCTTTTCAGGCAAGGAAACAAAAAAAGTCCGGGGGGTACATATGAGCTGTAGAGCGGCTGCGGAGGCGTGGGGATGCCGGCCTTGGTTAGGTAGCTATTCACAAGAAAGACGGTGTGAGCTGAGGCGTTGTCGTGGTGGAACTTTCAATCGGCAGCGATGTCTTGTCGGACCCGATTGACCCTTCATTCGAGTCTCTTGAGGACGGTCTGAGTTCAAAACTTTGCGCATACGAGTCACATTGTCGGGGTTTGTCGAAGTCGCAGGTTTTCATCAGCGACCTTTTTCCGGCCCTCTAAAAAGGCCTGGTGCCATCGAAACACACCACTTCTTGCTAAAGCAACATCTGGGTAAGCTTGCTTGATCATATCAAACGTCACTGTCGCAGATTTACCGAGTTTCACATAGAATTTAATCGTGTACCTCTGATCTAACGAACGCTGCATTTTCGGCTTGCACAACTCACAGAAACAAGTCGCGCGAAATGTTTGTCCTAACTCTCCAGCTCAGAGACAATTGACCGGCCGGTCGTTCGTTAGCTAGGAACGCCTTCTAACGAATCCAGTTGGTACGAGCACGCCCGAAGTACAGGCGCGGCGGAAGAAAATCCGTCCTATTACTTTCTGGACAAACCTGTACTATACTTTAGTTACGTTAGGATTTTCGTCACTGATTCTCGAACGAGAGATCACACCTGTACAATTTTAATGATGACAAAATTGTTTAAAAAATTCGATGTCAAAACTCCTGAAGACGAAAAATCTTTAGGTATCAACTTATTATTCTTGATATAAAGCTTTCTCGGAGCCAATTATTGTTGAGAAAGCAGGAAGGCATAAAATTAGAAGGTTGGCTTATATTGCTGTAGAAGAGCTATAGGGAAAAGGTTGGGACTCTCACCAGAGGTGGTGCCTTGGCTATACGAAACCTTAGTCAAGTCTATAATGTTCTATGGTGTATTTTTTTGGAAGAGGGCACTGGAAAGCCAACACTTGCTAAGAAGCTTGAATGTGTCGCGGCTCTCATACAAAGCTCGGTGCACTGCGAAGTGCGCTTTAAGGCTTAAGGCTGGGCATATCAAAGCTCCGGAATAACGGCGGCCTTTTTACAGCTCACATACCAACGGGAGATATGTGGAAGTGAAACAGTCACTGGATAAGAGACGCAATGAGTTTTTTAACAGATGGGTCGAGGCTGGGGGAAAAGGTTTTCATGGAAGTAAGAAGCTCTCCGCAAATTTTAGCTCTAGACCGTAGAACCCCTTTAGTATTTTTCAGGCAAAAATCTCAGCTATTACGATGGGCATAGACGTACTGCTGCGAAGTGCAGCCCCTTTTAGGAAGACAGGAAGGCGGGCATTTCTTCCGACAGCAGAGCGGCAATACTATAGTTAAGCTGAGGAGTAGATTAGACTCGTTTGGGTGCGCTGGCGACTGCAAAGTCGACGAGCTAATGGGAATGAGTTGAATCTCCATTGCCATCTTGCGTTCAATAACTGAACCAATGGACCTCGCGTGCGCTTATCAAGCGACGGTCGACAGTTCCCTTCTGTGAAACTTTGGCAACGTCCGTTTGGCCTACAATAGAACGCAAGGCATCTTCTGAACTACTTGATCTTAGCAAAATTCATTTTGTAGTAGGGATTCCTACTAGACATTGCCCAACAGGCATTCATGCGAAAAGGCAAAAAAATTTTGCGGACGCTATTTTTCAAAGTTGTATGTAGGAGGTGGGGGAGGAAATATTCAGGCACTTTATTACTCATTGTCCAGTCTTTGCAAGACTGAGTAGGAAACATCTACAGCAGCCTTACCTTCGGCGGCAAGAGATATAGCCGAAACCTCATTAGAAGTCTCAACAAATCTGTGAAAGGATCAAAGCCTGAGAGATTTATTATATAGTAGTTTTAGGTAACACAGCGGATGGGCATTCTAAGCTGTCCAAGTGAGATCCCTGTTAAGATCGATTTAACTTATCCTAACCTAACGAAGCGTGCGGTTTTAATCACAAATCTTCAAAAACGACTAATTTGGTAACCAAATTGTAGCCTGGAAGGTCAAATGAGTGTGAATAAGGGCATCATAAATAATTTCGTAATCTACAGGAAAAATCTGACAGTAAAGATTGGACAACGTTTTACCTTCAGCGCACCCTAAATACCTGTATATTACTGACTGACTAGATCATTCCCGATTCTATCGAGCCTAACAACTTATGTTGATTGGTAGAGCTTTCTCAGTTTTCATCGCAGAATATATTTGTTTTGTGCACTTTTTTTTAAAATAACGGTGCTTTTTATAAAACGTTTGTTCAAGTTATATATATAGAGTATTTGGCAAGCGTCGAGCTGGTCAATAAAGCTGCTGTATGTGCGTAACCAGAAGTAAGCTCAGCTCTAAGTTCATAAAACTAATTTTCTTACGAAACAAAAACTCAATAATCAAATTTCTTAAAAACCATCCGGAGTTTCGGTATATCTAATATGAGCTCGTTCGATTGAAACCAAATTATGACTTTCCTTCTACGAGGGCTGCTATATATATTTCTGGCCTAATAATGAAAATAGGCATATTTATCAACGAAAATGTTTTTTTTTTCGTTGGATTTGGCTCGTCTTCGAAGACCCACACGGTCGATTGCTGTTTTGTTTCGGGCTCATACGCATAGATCCATGATTCGTCACCTGTGACGATCTTATAAACGTCTTTTGAAGCACCGCGATCGTATTTTTTCAGCATTTCTTTACACCAATCCACACGAGCCTTTTTTTGAGCGATTGTCAAATTGTGCGGGATCCAACGTGAACAAACCTTTTTTATGGCCAGGTGTTCATGCAATATCGGATGTATGCTGGTGGGAGAAATGCATAGGCATGCCTCTATCTGAAGGTATGTTACATGACGGTCTTGCATTATCAGTTCACGTACGGCATCGATGTTTTCTGGCACAACGGCTGTTTTTGGACAACCTTCACGGAATTCGTCTTTGACCGAGCGTCGGCCTCGATTAAATTCGTTTTACCAGTTTTTCACAGTGCTATAGGATGGTTCTTCATAGCCATACTAAGATTTTAGTTCATCGATGCACTCTTGTCGTGATAATCCACGTCGAAAGTTGTGAAAAATGATCGCACGAAAATGTTCACGAGTTAATCCCATTTTTTGGCCGAGATGAATTTTTTAATTCCCTGTAAATAAAACAATTCACGATTAAATGACAAAACGTTCTGAGTGATGGTATGCTAAAAAATGTCAAACTTTCCAATGGAAATGTCAGATTGCACCTGACAACATTTAGTGTTGCCTAGTCCAGAAATATATATAGCAACCTATGTATGCTTGTTTTGAATCTTTCCTTCTACTAACTCAAATCTGCAGCTGCTTGCTTATAATAGATTTCCAAGTACAAAATGCAAGTTGCAAGAAATCAAAGGTTAATTGTACGAAGAACTAATAAAAATTCCACAACTTGTGATTAGAAGCCGTAAAGAGAGAAAGATCGCTTCGTTGCTTAGTGAATCAATTATAATTAAAAAGATGGAAAATTAATAACTCGCATTCAAAACCAAAACGGTCAACTTAACAATTGCTGAATATAAACCAACAAATCACAAAAGAATAAATGCAACAAGAAAATACAAAAACAACAATTTTAAACCTGAAACGACGCATTTAAACACAAAAAAAAGTAAGCAACACTAACTAAAACGGGTATAAACCAGGAAAAGTAAAGCAAAACCAAAATAAAAATGGCGAATACCGCACAGCTTTTGCGGCGACAGAGTTCGCGAGACTTCGGTGGTGTATTGAAAAGTCAAAAGAGCATTGATCAACTGGAACTACGGGTGAGTAGCTGTAAGACAGACTTCCCTGCCCAATTAAGCGCCTTATCCAAGTGTTTGATTTCAGGAAGTGCCTTGTCCGTTTTTAATCAACTTTGTTAATTAGCTACTTCGTTAGTTCAACTCCTCGACTTACTGTTACAATTTGTTTGACTTTGCTGTTCTTTGTTTTTTTTTTTTGCTTTCTCGTTAGGAAATGCGCGGTCGCTTGGTGCCCAAAGAACACCATACCAGCGGTACACATCATCATCCGCATCCCACCCACCACCATCAACCCATGTATGGTGCCACCAATCAGGCGTTTCTCGGCGATGCTTTTGACGAATCGACTGAGTTGGAACCCGATGGTTTCGGTGCGCAGGCGAGCACGAGCAAGTCAAAAGCAGAACTGGTCGCAGCAGTCTCGGCCACAGTGGAGGCACAAGCAGAGGATATTGTTGAGGGCGAAAAGGAGGGTGAAGAGCGTGAAAGTTGGGACAACAAAATCATGTTTCTACTCGCCACAATAGGGTAAGTGAAGTGTGACAGCGACATTGATGGCGTTAAGAGCCGTGGAAGTAACACTCTACTGGTATTTATGTTCATTCACATAAAACCGCGAAGTGTTATGAAGCTGACGTCGATGAGAGTGGTTGTACAAAACTGTTGAATAATTGTATAAAAAGTGAAAATAATACTTTTGAAGGGAGAAAAGGAATACAGAACTCGAATTTTGTTTATATAGTGGGTGTAATTGTAATGTTTCTAACCAGACTGTTTACTGTGGGAATGTTACAGAGAAAAATCACCTGACTTGGTTTTCTCAAAGGATTATTTACTGTAAAAGGTATCTAAGTAATAAATTGGTACTAGTAATTTTACCTTCCAACACGGATCATTGCTGTTGAACCGTTGAATTGACTTCTTATTAAAACTAGGACATTCTCGTAGAAAGTTCTATAAATGATTTTGAAAATATCAGGTTGTAAAATATCTCCCTCCGCCTTTCTGTCTTTTGAATTTGGCGGCTATGTATAAAGCGATACAGATCTCGTATCTGGCAATACTATACAGCTTTGAAAGGTCTTGACATAACCTACAAACCGACGCTATGCCTGATTAGTTTGGATATTGAATGTTGATATTAAGCATGGAGTTCACTAACGCCGAAATTCGCGCAATTTTAAAGTTTTTCTTCGTTAAAGACTAATCCGCTAGAGAAACGTTCCGTGAGATTAATGGTGTTTTGGGGGATGGTCCTCCATCACTTCGAACTGCGGAAGAATGGTTTTGACGATTCAGAGCGGATGAAAACGACTCCATGGATAAGCCAGCCGGCGGAAGGCCTGTGACGACGAATACCGATCAAATCATGAAATACATTGTGTTAGACCGGCATGTGGTATCTCGTGACATCGCCCAGAAGATGGGAGTTAGTCACCAAACCATTTTAGGCCATCTGTAAAAGGCTGGATACACAAAAAAACTTAATATTTGGATGCCGCATGATTTGACGCAAAAAAATCGTCTGGACCGAATAAACGGCTGCGATATACTGCTGAAATGGAACGAACTCGTCTCATTTTTGAAGCGGATGGCGACTGGCGACCAAAAATGGATCACATATAAAAATATCAAGCGAAAACGGTCGTGGTCGAGGGCCGGTGAATCGTCCCAAACAGTGGCCAAGCTGGGATTTTGACGGCCAGGAAGGTTTTGCTGTGTGTTTGGCGGGATTGTAAGGGAATCATCCACTATGAGCTGCTCCCATACGACCAGAAGATTAATTCTACTATCTACTGCGAACAACTGGACCGCTTGAAGCAGGCGATCGACAAGAAGCATCCAGAATTGGCCAACAGGAAGGGTGTAGTGTTCCACCAGGACAACGGCAGACCACACACTTCAGTGATGACTCCTCAGAAGCTACGGAACTCGGATGGGAGATTTTATCGCATCCACCATATAGCTCAGACAAAGCGCCAAGTGCTTACCACCTGTGCCTGTCCATAGCGAACGCTCTTGTTGGTGTAAAGTTGAACTCAAAAGAGGGTTGTGAAAAGTGGCTCTCCGAGTTCTTCGCAATTAAGGAGGAGAGCTTCTACGAGGGGGTATTATAAAGTTGCCGTCTAGATGGCAACAGATTATCGAACGAAACGGCGCATATTTGAACAAAATCTGATCACTGTAACTCTTTGTATAAAGCATTGAATAAAGAGCAAAAAAGCGAAAGGGAGATATTTGACGACCTAATATAACTAAATTTGTCAAATAAGAGAAAAAGTGCAAAACATGATAGGAAGATTCTCTTTCCGATTGTGAACTTAAAAAAGGTTTGTGGGTAGAGATTATAACATGATCGCCTTTAGGTTTTTTATGAGCCACAGTTTCGAAAAGAGGTACCACGAAGTAGAACGTAACTATCCCATATTGGCAGAAGCCTGACTGAAGTTGCAAAAGGTAGCTAATAAGTACACATCTAATAAGATCGCGTGGGTCATATCGTTAATGTAACAGCAGGCAAAGACTATCCAATCTTAAGAAAAGGTGATGACTTCCGTTCTTCAAAGGAGTATAAATTTATGCATCCTGAAACTAAAGTGACTTCACATTCCATGATTTTATAAATCTTTCTGATAGTCTACGGTAATAGAAATTAGTTCAGTGTGAGAAAATAGCAGCTGGCACAAAAAACTCTTATAGTGTGGCCTGTGGGTGATAATGATCTAGAGCTTAAAAAAGTCTTCATGATTCTAACAACTCCAAAATTAGGAACAAAATTCTAACTCTTTCTAAGTACGACTTTTTATACCATTTACTTATGTAATCCTCACGAAAAAAAAGAAGTAAAATATGCATTCAATATTAACAATTCTAGCTATGCCGTTGGCTTGGGTAATGTCTGGCGTTTTCCATATTTGGCGCAAAAGAATGGCGGCGGTGCTTTCCTCGTGCCATATTTCATAATGCTGTGCATACAAGGCTTGCCGATATTCTATCTGGAATTGGCTGTAGGCCAACGGCTGCGCAAG
Source organism: Bactrocera zonata (assembly GCA_037783105.1). NCBI lineage: Eukaryota > Metazoa > Arthropoda > Insecta > Diptera > Tephritidae > Bactrocera > Bactrocera zonata. The sequence goes on along the minus strand of JBAWJQ010005959.1, from coordinate 806,866 downwards.
GGTGCGATTGGTGTATGGAGCCAGGTAAATACAGCCACATATATAATAAATAAGAAAATAAATGCTCTTAGAATTTATTTATTCAATTAAGTACCGCTTACTCTTGCACTCTTTTGTCGCATAGGTCTCACCGTATTTGGGCGGCATTGGCATCTCATCCGCAGTTGTCAGTTATATAGTCGCTTTGTATTATAATACCATAATTGCCTGGTGCCTCATATACTTGTTGCACAGTTTTGAGTCACCTTTGCCGTGGGCCGATTGCCCCACACGCCTCTATGCCAATTACACTTATGACCATGAGCCGGAATGTGTGGTAAGCAGCTAACACACATAAAGCACACTCATTCACATGCATCCAGATTATCGCATTTGCCACACTGTACGCTGACATAATTATGAACATACACATATACATAAATCCACAAACACACATGAAGGCAAACAATAAACATCCTTTATTCGAGCGCTCATAAAACTACATAAATTGCGTTGACTTCGAGAATCGTGAGTAAATTTAATTAATTGGCATCACTTTAGAGTATATAGTACTATATTCATAATTAAAAGTAAGATACGATTTTAATTTATACAACAGTCTAGACTTTCTTTATGTTTGAAACCTTCCGTTACAAGCAAAACATCTTCTGACAGAAATTAATGAAAATAGAAAACAGCATATAAAAAACATTTCTTGAACCTCACGACATTCTTGAAAAACCCCAATAACAAAGTGCATACAGGGTTTGTCCGGAAAGTAATCTCCTCTGTCATCTCAAAATGCTTGTCTTTCATCAGCCTTTTCAGGCGAGGAAACAAAAGAAATGCGGGGGCCACATCTGGGCTGTAAGGGGGCTGCGGAAGTTTTGGGATGCTAGCTTTGGTTAGATAGCTGTTCACAAGAAAGGTGGTGTGAGCCGGGGCGTTGTCGTGGTGCAACTTCTAATCGGCTGCGATGTCTGTTCGGACCCGATTGACCCTTCGTTTGGGTCTCTTGAAGACATATTTTGATAAAATTATCATCTGGGCAATTAAACGAATACTTAGTCGATGGTCTTCTGGTTCAAAACTTTGTGTACATGATTCACATTAACGGTGCATTTTCGGCTTGCACAAAAATGTTTGCCCTGATTCTTCAGGTGCTCGGAGACAACTGACCAGCTGCTAAACTGGTATTAAACCTGCCACCCATAGACCTCTTCGCTGAAAACTGCATAGCAAAATTGGCGGAACGACTACTGGCTGCAAAAAAAATTAAATATAGAACATTGTGGCATAGTTCGATGAAATGATCCCACTTTTCAACTGGGAAATAAGGTTCAAAGTAAACATAGAAAAATATAGCTGGCTTAAAGGTATGTTAGCTACGCGCAACACTACGGATGGCTCAAAAATAGACGATGGAGTTGGTGCGGGAATGTACTACCCAGAGTTTGGCAAAAGGCAGCTTTTTAAGTTACCGGCCAGAAGTGTCTTGGGAACCAGAGCAGCAGTGGAAAGTGTTGTCAGAAGCTAGTAACTTCATTTCTACTGGGTGCCAGACCACAGAGGCAATGAGGATACTACTAACTGGAGACACATGTCCGCAGAATGGCGCTGACAGATGGAGAAGACGGTAGGAAATGTCTACGGCAGGGCACCAGGGAAAAAATGGAACATCTCTTGTGTAGAATGAGCTTCGAAGTTTCAAAGGAGAATGATTTTCTTTCATGTCTGAAAGAGAAAAGAGAGATATACTCTCCACAACATGAGTTCCGAAAATATAACCCCGAATTCAGCGATTTAGATTTCTATTCTACTCTAATTAAATATTGGCAATCCTCATGATAGGCATTAACACGGTAATGTATTAATAGAGAACTGAACTAAATGATGTTGTAAAGAAACCCTCACTTAAAAGTGCTATATTCTTTATAGGAAGTCCCTCAGATAATAGTCAGTAGCTCTCTGAGGTCTTTAACAGTATATTTTCGAAGAAATTTGCTTTAAAAAATCTTTCAGTTTTGTATATTGACTTAGATTCTATTTTTAACCCATTTAAAACAATTTTTTTTTTTTTTTTTGTAGCCAAGATTTCAGTTAGTCTCTTTCACTCCGTTCTGTTTCCATAAGAAATTACTGCTAATTTGCTGAACTTCGATAGTTTTCTTATTAACAAACATCTGACGTAATATATGCAGGAAAATGTTCCGTTCTGTAGAAGGTATTAGTAAACTGGAACGATTTCGCTTGTCACTAGTCTCAGCTTACTGACGACCCAATTTTTTTTCCTGGCGAAAACTATCCATTTTGCAGTATTTATCAAATTATTTTGGAGAGTTGTTGTTACCGAATTTATAGTCCTTGGCAGGGTAAAATTCCGGCTCCGTTCGGGTTACGTAGACCCGACTGTTGCGGGAACAGCTTGTTCCTTTTTTTCCAAAAATATCTTGTATCCTTAATCGGGAAATATATTTGGCAAAATTAAAATTAATTTTTAATTTTTTTAAACTAAGGTACTAAAGATACTAGTAAGTCAAAAATAATAATATACTTAATTAAGTGACTTACATACTCAACATTATCATACAAATTTATCTACAACCATAACCGCACTGCCGCATAATTATAGCTCCAAGTTTAAATTAATGCAAATATTTACATTACAATTACCACAATTAAATTTATTACCAATATGTCAACCCACACATATACATACATACATAGACATATGTGATTATTAAGCATATCATATTCACATTCAAATATTTGTCTGCATTTTGTAGGCCTCTTCACCCACGCAATTCTACTGGTATCGCACCACGCTTCAGTGCTCCGAAAGCGTCAATGAGCCAGAAAATTTTAATTATCACATGGCTATAGCGTTAATAGTTTCATGGTTTCTCGTTTACATCTGTATGGTGCAAGGTATTACGTCGTCGGGCAAAATTGTCTATATGACAGCCATATTTCCGTATGTGGTGCTCATAATATTCTTTTTTCGCGGCATTACGTTGAAAGGTGAGTGTTTAAAGAGCAGAAAATAATGACGATTAATTAAAAGTTCACAGAAAAATAATTTGTAGTAAATGAAGCGTCAAATAACGTATGCGAATATACAATCATTCATATATTTATATGACAATTTGAATGTTGGAATATATGAAATATTGCTTTCGAGATATAGGACGAGACGCTTTTTTCGTAAACAACGTTTGATGAAAATTATGCAAATTTTTTACAAAAAGAATTGTTTAGTTCTGCGCCCAATATTCGGTCGTCATAATGGACCAGCAGGGTCGGTAATTCAAGAAACCATGGATCGATTTCGCCCGTTGTTTACTCTAAGAAAGAGACGCCGTGCAGCGCGTACCGAAGCCGCTACTGCTAGTGTGCTCCTCATTGTGCTCTCTCACTTTATAAAACATTTTCCGGAAGGATATTGCTTTTTAGACTTAAAAAATTCAACTGGTTGAATGAGTACGTTAATAAACAAAAGTTACACATTGGAAGTGATGATATTCTACAAGCCATTGTCGACGCCGTTGCATCCTCCAAGAGTCACTGTTTGCTGTACTCCATAATAAGAGGAGTAATCGGTGAAGCCGACCTCATGTTGCTCATGACTAATGACTTTTTCGTGACTGAATTGGAGGATATCGATGTGGATGGCCTTTGGTTCCAACAAGACGGCGCTGCATGCTATACAGAAAACGAAGCAATCAAATTAATGAAGGAAACATATCATCAGCATATTATCTCGCGTCGTGAACCTGTGGCAAGGCCTCCAAGATCGTGTGATTTAACATCGTTGTCCTATTTGTAAAAGGGTTATGGGAAGTCTCATGTCTACGCAGATAAGTACAAGATGATTGATGTCTGGAAGTGAATCTAACCAACCAGTCAACAATTCTGTAGACTCTCGAGGCACTGGCAGATCAATTGGACACATAACTGAAGCGACTTGACTCTCTTGGATTCATTTTCCTGAGTATTATACTATATTTTATGTGTCAGATCAATATCCTTCAATTTTCTGGGGACACTGGCACGACTGAACTATTTTTAGACTAATATAACTGACTAATTTCAAACAACTTCGTGAATACACTTCCACTCACCTAACCACTTTTCTCCAACAGGCGCCTCAGAAGGTGTTGCACATCTCTTCACGCCACGCTGGGAAACACTACTTGATCCGGTTGTTTGGCTAGAAGCCGGTACGCAGATTTTCTTCTCTCTCGGACTTGCGTTTGGCGGCTTGATCGCTTTCAGTTCATACAATCCTGCCAACAATAATTGCTATCGAGATGCCATCTTAGTGTCTCTCACAAATTGTGGCACTTCGATGTTTGCTGGCGTTGTCGTCTTTTCGGTGATCGGCTTCAAGGCCACATCAACATTTGATCGTTGCAACGAGGAACGACAAAGTTTGATTGCGCAAAATAGAACTACAAACTTACCAGTATGTGATCTGCAAAAAGAACTGGCGAACGTGAGTTTGAGAATATTTAAATAATTTAATTTATTTAAATAAACTTTTCATATTTTTGGTTTGCAGAGCGCTTCAGGTACTGGCTTGGCCTTCATCATATTCACCGAAGCGATCAATCAATTTCCCGGCGCTCAAATATGGGCCGTGTTATTCTTCCTCATGCTTTTCACACTCGGCATCGATTCACAGTTCGGCACACTGGAAGGCGTCGTAACCTCGCTCGTGGATATGAAGCTATTTCCAAATCTACCCAAGGAATGGATTGTGGGGGTCAGTAAAGTAAACCCGAACATTTTTGAATGAATTAATCTTTCTTTAACATTACAGGGTCTTTGCTTTTCCTGCTGTTTAATCTCAATGTGCTTTGCTAACGGCGCTGGAAGCTATATATTTCAGCTGATGGACAGTTTTGCTGGCAACTTTCCGCTTCTGATCATTGCACTCTTCGAATGCCTGTCGATCAGTTATATCTACGGTGTTAGAAGGTAGGGATGACTTTAGACACAATCACTTTTGCGACTTTACAGCTTTGATTACATTCTTTTGTTGGTTATTAACATTTCAGGTTCTCCGACGACATTGAAATGATGACTGGTTCGCGTCCCGGCTTATATTGGATGTTATGCTGGAAGTATCTCTCACCTGCTGCCATGATTACAATATTGCTGGCCTCGTTCTATCAACTGCTCACCGAGGGTAGCAGTTATCCCGCTTGGATAGCCGCTAAAGGGCTGACTGAGAAGCTCGAGTGGCCTCATTGGTGCATTGTTATTGCATTTTTCCTTATACTGTCGTCAATATTGTGGATACCGATCGTGGCGATACTGAGGTATGTCCGAGCATTGATCATTTTTGAAATGTGTACTGAAATATGTATTTCCTGCTTAGATTATGTGGCATTAAGGTGGTGGAAGACACAGACCCTGCTTGGTTCCCAGAAGCTGAGCTCAAAGAGGTGCACGGCATTGTGCCACACGAACCTACCGAAATCGAACGCAGCATATTTTGTTTCAATATGGATGGCACAGAGGGCATGTGCTGTCCAAAATATGGCTTGCCAGAGAAATCGCTCGAAGAAGAGGAGTAAATATACAAAAAAGCAAAGAAATAAAGCGTGAAAATAAAAAAATATGAGGAAGATCACAAAGGTGTGATGAAAATGCTGAAACGAGTGGCATATATAAAATGAAGTACATATTTATTAACGACTCATACGCAACCGTCGAGAATATATTAAAACGAAAGAAGGTGCTTAGAACATGCAAAAATTACTAGAACGAATGATCAAAGTGAACAAAATAAGTAAGAAAAGGATAATGTTATCAACATTTTATTTTATAAAAATCTGCATTTTTGGTGTTTTGGTGCGTAAAAAATGGTTTGGTGACTCAACTATACAATAATACGTTAAGCATGAAGTACATTATATATATATACATATAAATTATACATAAATATATCTATACAAAAGTATATAATATAAGTTAATTCTGTAGAATTACACTTAAAGACAATAATTTAAAGTAGCGCATTGTTTAGACGTAAGTTTAGACAACAGAGAATCTACTTGTAAATATATTAAAGTATTTCTAAAAGTTAAGGACAATAATAATGTTGAGCATACTTGAACAAAAGCTACACTGATACGAATACTTAGCGCCTAAAGGAAAATAGATTTTCCATAAAAAACTCTAAGTTCAACTAAATAATTCACTTAACTTGAGCATTAAGTGAGCTCTAAAAAATAAGCCTCCAAAAAATTATCTCAAATTAGCCACCGATTATGATTCCAAAAGTATTTCTACGACCGCGGTTGCTAATATTTTCTTTTTTATTTAAGAATATTCTATTTTTTTAAATTAATTTTAATTTAGATTTGTTGGTCTATGTAGGTTTAATTAATTTTGATCAGATCAAAGGCACTGTTCAGAGAAAACCACATAATTATGTCGAGATTGGCATAAACTGGTGGTTTGAAAGGCAGAAAATCGTTCCCATTAACTTAAGTCGACTTATGCTACTTACAAGTTTAACCTAAATAATCTCCAAAGGTTTTTAAAGGTATTAATATGTGCATTCTTTAAATCCTGAATTTTGTAATTTGTAGTTTCAAATATGATATGGATTTTCTTCTGTCCGAAACTGCCTAACCTATTAATTATTTTTACTATCGTTTATTCTCCAGCTTTAGATGGTAGAACTTAAATGATAGTAAAGGGTGATCCATTCGAGGTTCCCTACTTAAAACAAAAAACACAGAAACTTCAAATTTAATGGGGATTGTTTATTTTGATTCGAAAAAACATTTTTTATCACTAATTTTTTGAAGATTATCTCTTTCAAATGTTGGTCGTCGCTACGTCTCATATGGATCATCCATTGAATCTAATTTTCGATGACTCTTTTGAGCATTTCGACTGGTAACTGGCGAAAGAAACTCGTGATGTTTTGCTCCAAGGCCTGAATCCAAGTGGGATGGTCCGTAAAGACTTTAGACTTAACATATCGCTACAGCAAAAAATCTTACGATGTGATATCACACGATCTCGGGGACGAATCGATCGGCACGAAACGTGAAATTATCTACTCACCGAAGGGTTTTCTCAATAAATCCATTAATTGATGCGATGTGTTGAAAAGGGCGCCGTCTTGTTGAAACCAAATGTCGCCGAGATCACGAGTTTCAATTTCAGATATTAAATAGTTGGATATAATGGCGCGATAACGGTTGCAATTGACGGATGAATTGGCAGCTCTTGAAAATCTTCAGGTAGCTTTTCGGCCCAAATACGGAAATTTTGCTTATTATGTTATGCCCATTGAGCTTGAATCAAAATTTGGCTAGAAAACGTCAGATCTTCTTGGAGCCCATAGTGCGAAGCGATAATCTTTGCCAATTGTATCCAACAGAGGAATGTATACTGAGATCCTGTTATACTCTACGAAAGTTCTCACGCAGAAATTTTGGCGTTTTGTTTGTCGGCCGCAGATTGTTGGTTTTTCTTAGTCAACTTTCAGTTCAGTCAACATCGATCGAAAATGCTCCTCAGTTTTTTGTCCTCAATTTCGGAACGTTACAAGAAGGGGATCTATTATATTTGATGTCTTTGCCAAATCGATTGATTCTTTCTGAAAAATCAGGCTGAGTGAATGAGGTAGAGATAGAATGTCACTTAGGCAAAAAATCCCAATTCTAAATTCAAATTAACACGGCTACGATGGGTATCTTTGCTCTTCTTGTTACTTTATATTTCTCCAGAGTAGTAAAATTATTATTCATCCATTTAGCCCGAGGGGGTTGAAAGGAAATTTCACCTTTTCTCCCTCTGAATCAGCTACTGCTATATGGGACTAAATTTTAATGTCATCTTGTATTGAATTAAAAATATGTACCAAAATTTATTTAAGAAAATTTAAGTTAATTTAATATTTTTTTATTATAATGCTTGAAGTCGTTTATTATTTACATTTTAATATTTTTTTTCGCCTAAGAATGTCAACTCGTTAAAGTAAATTTATTTAAAAAAATTTGTTAAAAACTAAACACAACTGTTAAAGCGTAAAACCTTTCCCAACTAGACATAGGTTTCACCAAAAGTGTGTCTGAAACAACAAATGACCACCACACCGTACACGCGTCGGGTGAGGCAAAAAATACTTGAAACGTGCGACTCCACACCGCCCAACATAACATAACCTAACATAGCGTAGCATACATACAAAAATGAAGAATATGCAGGCATTGCTGCCTTGTCAAAATATATTTGTTTTTGTTTTTGTAATATTTGTCAGCAAAACGTGTGCAGGAAAGCTTAAACTATCACTGCAGACATGTGTGCGCATATTTGCATTATCCGATACCACTGGAAATGACATATCCTATTGCAAACATTAACATACTCACACACATACACAACCACATACATATACATATAATTATACGTAAATTAAATTGTTATACTTTCAGTTCTATCGTATACGAGTACATATATGTAAGTATGTACACCGTTAAGCAAACATAACATTGCTCTTGCGGCTTAAACACATAAACTAAATAATAATGAAATTATGAAATTTTAATATAATTAAGCGATTGTTTTTTGTATTCTCTAATATAACTCATACCTGGTTGTTCTATACGCTTATACCATTTTTTGACTGCATGTTGTTGTACGTACAAAATATTATATATACATATGTACATTTAATTAGTGTCATATGCTTTAGTATATATAAATATATATCATATATAAACATAAGTAGATCTGTTATGCTAAAAGAAAACGTATTTATTATATGAACAGTTTTAAAGCTATATTTTCAAAGAAAATCAGTTACTAGAACAGTCGGTTCTTTTGCCAATAAAATGACAATAATTATACAATTTTATTTTAGACATAATGGTTAAATTTAATACAATAACAATATATTTTAAGTTGGCCTATTGTTCGTCCAGACCCTGGACTAACTTCTTTTCTCGACTTAGTACCAAAAGCTGAAAGCAAAATCCGTTCATAGACGCCTTAAAAGTTGTCGGTATATTCATTAATCGCAAATGAGCACAACTTTCATCTAGGATTTAGGAAAAGAACCTTGTTCATCGGATTGGTAACAGAGGCTATCAATATCAAAAATACCAATGCCACCCACTTGACCAACCAAATTCGGTACAAAACATTATACTGACGATTCTATGTTACATTGTGAAAATGGTCACAATCGGACTACAAGCACGCCTACTTTCCTTACAACAAAATTTTAAAAACCATATGTTTCTTTCTCTTTCCAGTACACAAATCAAGCACCGATGAATATATTCGAATACAACTTTGCACAAAAATTGCTTTTAAGGCATGCCATATCTGCTATTCAAACCCACACATTCCTAATATTAGGTTGTCAAAAAAGTCTTGCGGTATTTTCGCTAGTTGGCGCTGAAAGCGCGTAGTTCTAGTTTTATTCGTCGCATCGGGTCATGCTATACCTTTTTGGAAAGCTCATTTCACGCGCTAACACGTGTTTGATTGATTGTCGTTTCTTTTAAGTCGTTCGTGAGTTATAGCGTCGCAAAAATGAAGCAAAATAAAGAGAAAATACGGCATATTTTACAGTACTACTACGATAAAGGCAAAAATGCATCTCAAAAATAAAATTTGTGCAGTTTATGGACCCGATACAGTTTCCATTTCTACCGCACAACGATGGTTTCAACGTTTTCGTTCTGGTGTAGAGGTGGTCGAAGATGCACCACGCTCCGGAAGGCCTGTCGTCGAAAATTGCGATAAAATCGCTAAATTGGTCGAAAGAGACCGGCATAGTAGCCATCAAATCGTTATAAATCATTTGAAGAAGCTTGGAGTCACTAAGAAGCTCGATGCATGGGTGACACACGAATTGATTCAATAAAAATACCGCAAGACTTTTTTGACTTTTGTGAGAGCGTATAAAATGTTCGGTTTGATCGAACCAAACCGTTACCCTTGACAGGTTCGTAAATGTGCGACAATAGACCTCAGCTCCAGAACCTGAAACCAATTTTTTTTAAGTTAACGCCTGTAACCCCAGTTATGACAGGACATAAGCTTTTTACAAATCTGACTTAAAAAGTGAATTTCATGGAAATGTTTTCAACTTAAAAAGACCTAAAACCCTCATGTCTAAACAGAGAGCAAAATACCGGGTTTGGGGCTTGACATTTCATTAACCAAACTGCTTTCGATTAAATCCTGTAGTTGTGTCAACATTCAAAATATGCCACTAAAAATTTTTGCCCACCAAGGAGCTTTACAAGTTGCCGTCCGATTAAGTTCATTGTATTCTACAGGGTAGGCCATATAAAATTTTAAATTTAAAAAGTCAATAAAAAAAACGGCTTGATATTTTCCAAAGGTCTAACATTTATTTAAAAGGTTGTTTTATGAAATTTATTTGGGGAAAACAATTTCGGACAAATGACCACCACGGCTGAGTTTACAGTAGCTTATTCGATCCACCTAATTTTGGAGTACTTTCTCGATGGTTTCAGGCCTTATGGCAGCTACAGCAGCTTGAATCTCGTACTTTAGATCTTGAATTACTTCTGGATGGTTGGCGTAACATTTATCTTTAACAGCTCTCCACAGAAAATAGTCCAACGGAGTTAAATCGCAGCTTCTGGGAGGCCAATTCACATCACCTCTTTTGCTGATTATGCGATTTTCGAAGATAGGGCGTAAAAGATTGAGTGTAGCGGCACGTAGCACCGTCCTGCTGGAACCAAATGTTGTCCAAGTTTTCCTCTTCAATTTGCTTGAAGAAAAATTCGGTTAACATTGGGCGATATCGCTCATAATTGATGGTTACGGCGATTCCTTCTTCATTTTCGAAGAAAAATGGGGCGATGATTCCACCAGACCAAAATCCGCACCATACAGCGATTCGTGCTGGGTGCATTGGCTTCTCGACGATTACGTGCGGGTTTTCTGTGCCGCAAATGCGACAATTCTGCTTGTTAACGTAATCATCGAGGTGGAAATGAGCCTCGTTCGAAAAGATGATTTTTCGGTAAAATTGACCATCCACTTGACTTACCACTTTGGAAAAAATATTTCCCTTTTTTCTTCTAGTGAATAGCGAAACATTTCGTAAATTTTAGGCTTTTTATTGAATATCTGTCAGTTTCCGAATGGTATTTGACGTTTCCAATGTCGAAATATAGATACTTCAAATTTAAAACCTTAGATGGCAAACCCGTTATATAAAGATGTGGTCAGATATTGTAAGTAGAGTGCATTTTCAACTTATTTTGTTGGCAAAAATATACTTTTATGGATGACAGTTGAATCACCCAATTACCAAGGAAATGAGACCATAAAAAGTATATAGTATATGGTAAATAACTGTTCAGCGCGACGAGCAAGGTATCTACCCGAATATTGACACAGAATATTAACCAATACATCGCTATAATCTTCGAAGAAATACAAACTGACCGATTGAACTCAAGTGTTATTTGACAATGTATCGTCAAGATATTTGACATATCGCTCATTTGCTGCAAGACCGGCATAAGTCAAAAAACGTTATTTTTGAGTTAATGCTGCAGAATTGTTCGTTATATCATACTTCATGTTGAGTGAAAAATTCATATGAATACCTCTTATATGCTCCGCTTGAGAAGAGAATATATTTCCTGTTTTCCGTGTAAGGTTATAGTCAGTTGAAAACTTTAAACGCGTTTTCTGGCAAATCGATTTTTTTGACTTATGCCGGTCTTGCAGCAAATGAGCGATATATAATTATCTACGACCTCCGACCTGGTGACCACTTTAGCATATATGCAGCTGCTGTTTAAACCAACCGATGAAAATTAACGGTCTTTTTATACCCTTTTTTGCTATAAAAAATGCATATGTGAGGGACCAAAGCTATAAGCTTTGGCGTATCCGGAGTCAACGTTTTTTTTTTCGTTTGATAAAAAAATGTAGCTTTTCAATTTGAAAATAAAAAAAAAATCAAAAGCGATTTCGATTGTAAAAAAAATTTTAATTTAATTTTAAAAATTTTGTAAGAAAAGTTTGGAAAAAATCAAAATTGAATTTAGCAAAATATGTGTAAAATGTACCGCTATCTGTAAGACCTCATTACATAGATCTTTCGAACGTAGCTACTCTTAAGTTCACGACTACACCTTCAAATTTTGCTACAGAAAGTACTGGACTAACTGAACTCGACATAGGCTGATTTCTACATTCGCATATTTAATTTCGGTATAATAATTTTGAAAAAAGCAGTTATTTATCATAAACGCTGCAAACAATATCATCCAATCATATCTAAACAGATAACTAACTGCATAATAATCTTGTGATCTCATGCTGCACTTCTGAGGAATCGAAGATTTCATAAAGTGTACTACAATACCTAACTACATACATACATACATTTGTACATATACATAAGTATATATTTATATGCACCAACTTAAGACAATAAATAAACGTCATTGAGTAATTTGGAGTTAATAATTCGTATTTGTTAAACATTTGTCCCAACAAAATAATAATAAAAACCACAAAAGACTATTAAGAGTATTATATAGGTATATAAATATAAAGCCAATTTAATCCATTGAACGATTTACAAACATAAATTTTGCCATTCACCTGTAAGTGAAAATTATTCATGCTGTGTGTTCGTAAGGAATTTTATTATTAACCCGTGTATTTGTATTTTATATTTACTGCATTCACATATTCTTGATGTACGCATAAAAGAAAGGTCCCAAGGTAAATAATAAATTTAAAAAATTTATAATAAATAATAAAAAAATAAGTAATAATTAATAAAAAAAATACAAATAATAATTAATAAAAAAAAATAAATAATATTTAATAAAAAAAATAATAATAATGAATAAAAAAAATAATAATAATGAATAAAAAATAATAAATAAATAAAAATAATAAATAAAAATTAAAAATAATAATAATAATTAAAAATACAAAACGCAACAAAAATAAAATCTTCACGTAACTTTTAAGTAATAAATATGAATATCAAATAATTTGAAAAAAATTAAAAATTTTAAGTTTTTGCTTATATGTACGAAGAAGTGAAACAAGAGCCAAAAACAAATACATACCTACTATATACACACACCGAATATGGGATACCTTAATTACATACAAACATGCATATATATTATATTTGTAGAAAAAATGCCTATTTAAATATAATTAATTGTTATTGATGTTGCGAATAAAAATTTACTCCGCAAACAAAGACACACACACACTCACACATATACACTCTATAATATACACATGCATATACATATGAATGTGTCTAATCGATTTACAAATGCGTTAAGGTGTTGATTGCTTTTAAACATAAACAAAATATATTCAATTGTTAGCATTTTAATGAAGATTAATATATATACTAAACTTATACATACAAACAGAAATTTATTTATTTAGCAATGTTCGATGAAATGTTGTTTTGAGTGCTTAGTTCCATACTTTAGTTGTTGAAATGTTGAAATATTCACACATATGTATGTATATCTACCTAATCCTCTCCAAATTGTATTTATATACAAACATACATACCTACTAGTATAAAATGCAAGCACTTATATACATACAAGTACATACAAACACGCATATATACTTATAAACGAAAGCAATGCAATGAGTAACACTAAATTGTATTTATAACTGTATAAATAAAAGTGAAAGAGAAAGTGAAAAATACTAAACTATATACTGAAGACAATAAAAGAAAACGAAACAATACTTATTGAATTAATAAAGATAAGTAATTAAGAAAATTTCTTTCAATTCCAAGTAGAAGAAAGTAGAGGGTAAGATTTTGAAACAATGAAGAAAGAGGATGGAGTCGTGTGTAGAAGTTCACGCAAGTGAGGAAAGTTCTCTGATCGCCATTCACTTGGGAGTGGCCAGAAACGATTCTTTTACATATGACTCAAGCAGCTCACGACTTCCGGTCTTTGACCAAGTATCCTCTGGGTAGCCTAAGAACATCCGTTTGAAGGCGAGCTAAAGTGAGAAGGCGAAACACCCCCTGCATAGGGTTGTGCGCTGGGTTTGGGACCCGCCACGTAAAAAAACACCCCCAATGAAAAGATTTCCTCCTGTCATCAAACAAACAGTCGTCGCACTCGCGACTTGGCACTCACGTCACTGTTGACAGTCATAACTTCGAAGTTGTAGATAATTTCGTCTATCTTGGAACCAGCGTAAACACCACCAACAATGTCAGCCTAGAAATCCAACGCAGGATAACTCTTGCCAACAGGTGCTACTTTGGACTAAGTAGGCAATTGAGAAGCAAAGTCCTCTCTCGACAAACAAAAAGCAAACTCTATAAGTCACTCATAATTCCCGTCCTGCTATATGGTGCAGAGGCTTGGACGATGACAACAACCGATGAGTCGATTTTGCGAGTTTTCGAGAGAAAGGTTCTGCGAAAGATTTATGGTCCTTTGCGCGTTGGCCACGGCGAATATCGCATTCGATGGAACGATGAGCTGTACGAGATATACGACGACATTGACATAGTTCAGCGAATTAAAAGACAGCGGCTACGCTGGCTAGGTCATGTTGTCCGGATGGATGAAAACACTCCAGCTCTGAAAGTATTCGACGCAGTACCCGCCGCGGGAAGCAGAGGAAGAGGAAGACCTCCACTCCGTTGGAAGGACCAAGGGGAGAAGGACCTGGCCTCGCTTGGAATATCCAATTGGCGCCACGTAGCGAAGAGAAGAAACGACTGGCGCGCTGTTGTTGACTCGGCTGTAATCACGTAAGCGGTGTCTACGCCAGTAAAGAAGAAGAAGAAGAAGAAAGATTTCTGAAGAAATTCTTAGCATACCATATTTTTTTTTTGTATTAGTGGGAAACATCGAAATCCGCAGTGCGGAACTCCAATCCGCTAAACCCCACCTACTGCCAAATTAAGACTCTCCCACGGAATCATCGAATATGTATTACTTCGTTGGAGTACAGGACATTTTAAGTCTCTTCTCTTTTGTGTACTAACGGATGCCTAATCTGTTGAAAAAGTCTCAGTTTTGCCATTACTGAAGCTGACGCTTCGCTGACAGCTTTCCATTCCTCAGCGTACTGACACATGAGTGTCGTAAAATTTTTGTCCATAAAATTAAAAACGAGTGTAATTTTTAGATTTTTCCTTGTATTTAAGAAGCGAGGGTATAAAAGAATACAAGTTCACAGTCTTCTATACAATATCTACACGTCTGAGAGTTAGGACTATCATTTTGGGATCTGTAAAGGGAGCTTCTAAGGCACCAGCAAGTATTGGGGTCAAATCGCGAAATATTCACGATTGGATGTCCGGTATTAATCTGTGTGTCCATCGTCTTTTGAATGAGCATTGCCATCAGTGTTGGTTGATATGGTCCGTTATTTACGCCCGGATACGTAATTGTGGCTCTGAAGTAATCTCGCACTAGCACTATTAGCTTCATATCTGCTGGTTGGTGTCTTCTTAATACTCCGTACTGGTACTCCACTACTACATTGACGTATGCATCGCTTACGTGTTTATAGCATAGTTTGCGTCAGTTGGAAATACCTACCGAAATCATGTTGCTCTCCACCTGATCTTTTCGACGGAGTAGAGGTGTTCCCTTTCCTCTGCTTTCTCCAGCGGGTACCATCCCATCGAACACCTTCAATGCTGGAGTCCATTCATGAACTAGTCTTCCTATTCACTGAAATACGGCAATGCCATCGTATAACTCGTACAGCTCATCGTTCAATCATCTGCGGTATTAGCTATCACCTCTGTTCAAAGGACAGTAAACCTTTCGCTCGAAGACTTCTAGTGTTGTCTCAATAGATGTGGACAACTTTTGCGCTAAAGGTATAAAGGCCGTATATATATGGCCTTAAAAATGCCGTTCCTTTTCGTGCTGTCCAATGTGGCTTTTTAATCGATGAAAAGATTGTGTGTATCCATTTTTTTCTGTCGGATCTTTTTTAAGATATTGCGCATTCTGAATATCTGATTGATGGTTCTTATGCCAGATCTAAACCCACAGCTGATAAAGTCCAATAATTCTGCAGACAGTGGGCTTTAATCTCTCACGCAGTACGCTTGAAAGGGCCTTATATGTGATATTGAGGAGGTTTATCCAACGATAATTAGTGCAGATGGTCTCCTTTTTATGGATTGGACAGAGCTTGAGTCATATGTAAAAGAATCGTTTCTGGCCACACCCAAGTGAATGGCGATCAGAGAACTTGCCCCACTTGCGTAAACTTCTACACATGACTCCATCCTCCCATACCTGATATAGTTGATGATAAAAAAAAAATGGAGTAGAGGTTTTCAACTACGGAGAATATTCTATATTTTGATCTGGTTATGTCATCAGCTCCTGAAACTTTAAATACGTATTCTTGTTTCAGAGTCGGTGTGGAAATTATCTCCGAAACGGCTTGACCGATCGACTTGAAGTTTTCACACGACCTTCTTTAATATAATTACCAGGTAATGATCGAGAATATGAGATTTTAGATAATAATTTTTTAAAATCAAAATATTGACTAGTCTCTTGATCATTATAACCTTAAGAAAAAGGTTGTTCAAATACCACATACAAATTAAACATTTACTTTTCATTTTTCAGAACTGTATTCTTTTTAATTAAAATAGATAATGTAGTAATATTAACAAAATCATACATTTGTATTTTCCGTTTTGGCCTCCAGTGGAGTCTCTTTAGCTTTCTCCTTCTTTTTATTTGACTCCCGTCTTTTTTTATGCTTATTGGACTTTAGATGTAAATGCCATTGATATTCTCCTATGAAATGCCGTTGACAAATCTCACAGAAGTTGCTGATCTAAAAGTAAAAGCATTACATGGAAAATATTAGAACTATATAAAGTCATGTTGAAATCTATACATACATACTATATATCACATTTTTCTTAAGAGATAGGTATACCTATAAATTTGTGTCTAAGTAGTATAAAAATAAACTTCTTGTCTTCTGCAGCTTACCTCTTCATTGAGTCCCGCACCCGGATGTTGACGCCGCGCCATTGGCTGCACCTCGCAGACCTCAGCTCTGCGATGGCTTTCGATGACCGTCACAGCACGTTCGTACACTTCTGCTTGCCACAAGTTAACATCACTCGTATCGAGTTCATACAAATCGGGCACTTGACGATCCTTACTGGCCAAAAAGCGATTATTTATCCACTTGATTTGCTTCTTGGAGTAGCGCTGTGTGACCAGTTTCAGCTCATTCAAACACGCGTTTAGCACCTCGAGGCCCGGGGGCAAAGGTGGACATGTAGTTGTTGTATCGCCATCTGTCGCTGCCTCCAATTCTAATTCAATTTCTCTATGCATGTCGTGCGGCTGTGGCGGCTGTTGTGATTGACGTTCGCATATATGTTGGCTTTGTTTGTGCCTCTGAACTGGTGTTACGTTTATTGAACTCGGCTTTTGTGCTTTGAAGTGCTCTGCATGCGAATGATATAAGTTATTGTACAATAAAAAAAATTATGGTTATTCAAATGTGAGTATAAAAGATATTAAGCGTAAAGTAAGAAAAAGTGATGGTTTCTCATCGACTCTATTATGCGAATGTGTGTGGGAAAATTAGATCTCTTAGATACTCAATTGGCAAAGAAATCGTTGAAAAAGTTGACGCAAATTGGGAATTTTTCTGTTGAAGATGTGATACAAATAGACATAAAAATTCAATATGAGTGAGTGTCTACATGGTAAAAAACTGGGATCTAAGCAGAAAGTAGTAAAAACTTGTATTAAATATGTACATGTTTAAGTTGGGTCACTTATTTAAGTTTCCCCTTCATGCAGCATCAAACCTTCTATAACAATTATTGTTTCTCGATTCGTCGGACAACAGGAGAGAGAAGGAAATTAGCGAAATTGCCGATATACTCGTATCATCTATATTTTATGCTTTGAGAATTGTAGAGTAGATAAAGTCCACAACCAAACTACATACATCGCCATGCCAAAGACACCTACTCTGAAAAGACCCCACCTTTCATACCTCATAAGTTGGGCAAAATGTTTCTTTGTTTGTTCTTAATAAAGAAGGATGTATCTTATCGTGAATAAGAAATTCTGTAAGTTACCTTATTCACTCTTTGTCAGAAGAACTTTGCTAATGGGTGTCTGATACAGGTGACTATTCGGGGTTCGCTTAGTTTATGAGAGGTGCTGGACAAGTTTCAAAAGCAATGAAACTCCAACCCTTTACTAACAAGGTAATAATACAACATGCCTTATGAGAAAGTCCTTTCAGGCAAACTCATAGTTTCCAAAGATTCTTTTATGGTCGGCATTCCTAGCAGAACAATCGATGTAGGTAAGAAACAGCCAATTCCCAACTAATGTTAGGTGCACGTGTGGTCTGATGTTTAAAACTAACTTAGTCTTGCTTTACTGAGAAGTTTTTCATATTAGAAATTCACTCAGGCGGATTACTACTTTACGAGCATTAACAACTCGAGCTATCAAACGAGTAGCATGTTTGATATAGTAAACTTTTTTCGACAAATCCTATCCTAAGAAAGTGATGACAACTCTATCCACTAGAGAGGTAATGATCAACATTATCTGAGATTCACAAGGTGATATCAACATCGGCTACTTGGGTAGAGAAGCAAGAAGAATTACAGTGGTCTACTATGCTGATATATTGGCCCAATTCAACACCGACTTGTAGAAAAAAAGCCCTTATGTTGAAGATAAAAATACTCTTCCGCCACGACAACGTTACAGCTTTAAAACAGGATTCTCTAGATTCGGCAACGTGCTCTTTTTTTTGTTGAAAAAACTTGAAAAAATCATTGGCCGGACAGAAGGAGGCCAGCTTTGCATTGAGATTAAGGGGTTACACAGGTTTCCTCGGGTAAAAACAGCCGTTTTTTAACAATTGTTTTCTTGTATAAAAAATGAAATATTTTATTAGAATTTTTCATCTTTAAAAACATTCACTATTAATAAAAAAAATTCTGAAATTTTTAGAAAACAAATATTTTAAACTCGGCCATTGCGACGCCATTTCCGGTGACCCTTCGGAAAAAAGATGCGTCCGCGATGGCAGGAAAACTTTTTACAGGAACATCTAAAATGAAAAAAAAAGCAGGATAACTCCTTACAGGATTATCTAAAGTGAAAAAACCTCTTTAGTTAAAATCTTAATTTAGAACTCAGACGAAGGAAAAAAACTGAAGATTGAAGTTTTTGTAGACATTTAAAAAAAAAATTCGCGACTTTTTTCGAATAGTTGTAATCGAAAAAAAGTCTTCGTCCAAGTCTTTAAGAGTTGTATCGCAACGACCAGTGTGAAATTTCTAGAAGATCGATTGAGTACTTCTTGAAAAAACTTGCCAACCGAGTTCAAAAACACAGTGTCGAGAAAGACGCGTTTAAAGACTGCACACTTAGCCCAGCTAGCCTCGAGCGCACAAGATCTCAAGGCTGTATCTCCGAAACTGTTACTCGAATCAACAACTCAAAATTTAGGACAATATTCTTGAGGTGTTCAGAATTTAATAAGACAATAAAAAAAAATATTTTTTTTAAAACCTGTATACCTATGTAACCCCTTAAAGAAGTAAGAACGTCGTCAAGTTTATCGAAAAAAACGATAATATAAATATTAAAAACCTATTCCTAAATAACCGAAGAGATCAAATATCCTAACCTAACTATCATATAACTTAAACTTATCAAATAATTTTTTCTAGTGTCAAAACTGAACGAAATTAAAAATGCCAAAAATTAAGTGGCATTAAGTAGTAGTCAGAAAGAAAAAGAGAAACGAAATCATTGTATACAATTACCTTCCGTTGGCATTTTATACGCATTCAAGCGTAAGTACTCTTCAATTTTCTGATCATTTGCCGCATTAAACTGCTCCAAGTAGGGTATAAATTCTTTGAAGCCTATTGTTTGAAGTACGCCACGCGTGTACGCTGCGGAATTGTCGGTTTGGCTGTGGCATAGAGAACATAATGAGTACATACTTACTAATACAATATAAAAAATGTACAAATGTAAATAAAAGTTCTTATAATAAGACATATATACATATGTATTTTCTTCGACACTTTGTAGGAAAGTTATGCAGAGATTATCGAACGATTAAAATGATTAATGGTTTTTGGCGCTTTTGATGTACATATCTAGTATATATTGTATGTGCGTACTTCAGTTTGTATAATAATTTGTTATTATGTAAGCTTTAATAAAATAAAAAAATATTGTATGTACTAGTATATGTTATGTCTGCAAGTTATATAATATATAAACATATGATAGCTATGTAGATATGAAGATATGCGAGATATGTACTGAAATCCAGTGTTGTACATTTTTAAGTTCATATCACATATGTACAATTATCTTTCCTAATCAAGCGCACAAGTGGACTCTATACTACATTTGTACATTATAATTAGATATCTCCGGATTTTCTACAACTTTTTAGACAGAAATCACTCTACAGCGTTTGTTTACCTTTTATCAACGTTGTGTTCGTTGTGAAATGCACGTATCTCAGCCAAGAGACCTTGTTCCAGCATAGCGTCGACGCGCTTGTCCAAACGCGCGTTGAGCACATCCTGAATGGGAGAGCGAGTGTGAGAGATGGATGAGTGATCATATACAAAAATGTATGCTTACAAGTTAATTCATAAAGTGGCAAATTGAAAATTATATCGCTCAATTAAAATTAATATTATAGTTCGTGCCTGCCAACCATGATTAGTAACCGAAACTAAGTTTGTAATAATTATAGGCTTATTGGTTAACACCATGCTCTATATTTTAAACACCATATATTAGCTATAATTAACAACATTACAACTTCCTGCAGATCATTAGCTCTAATTGTGGGCTCTTTAAACAAGGCGCTTGCACTCACGCACACACACACACGCAGCAATTAAGCTTGTGGTGTTTTGAAAAGTGTGTCTATTCGATGTTGATTTTGGCAGGCGTGTCTGCTAAGTAATCTTTTAAATAACACTTGAAAACTTGAGCAATTAATGAGCACTGATCGATGACTGAAAT
Source organism: Bactrocera zonata (assembly GCA_037783105.1). NCBI lineage: Eukaryota > Metazoa > Arthropoda > Insecta > Diptera > Tephritidae > Bactrocera > Bactrocera zonata. Next base: position 785,798 of record JBAWJQ010005959.1, on the reverse strand, counting down.
ATATAAACATATGTACATAAAAGTCCACCGAAATTTTCTAAAGCCCTTTTTGGAGCACAATTATAATTGTCGCTTTAAACACATGTACCATTGATGTACTTATGTACGAGGGCGGCTCGATAATAATTTCATATTTTTTAGTAATTTTTTTTCAAGTTTTTTTGTTCATAATATCTATATTTTGATGCAAGATCAAAAAAAAAAATATATTTTTTTTCTTAAGCGAAACAATTTATATCCGATGATAAAAACTTAGAGCTTCTCTTTGTAAGGTTAGAAACTAACAGACAATCGCCGATGTCATAATACTGATCAAAAATTTTCAATATCACCAAAAAACCCAGTCGTCAATATTATCCTTTGGTCTTTGTTGTTTTGTAAGAATACGAAATATGATTGAGACAAGTTTGTCACCGGCCATAAATGTCATAAATGTCATAAATAAAAGTCAGAGGAATTGTAAATATAGCTTTCAACTTGCCGTTCGTTCATGAGAATAGACTTCAACATGTCAAATACTGGACATCGCCCATCGCAAACTATGCATAATTGCTCGCCATCTGGTCTCATTGTGTTTCACTTCGATAAGAAAGATCAGATGTTGTTGTTGTAACGGATATCTAGTCCCGGTTAGGATGGTAAGGATAAGATAAGTCATTGACGTCATCCAACGGTGAGCCCAGTAAACGTGCTGTTTCTACGGGGTCGGTTTAAAGGTAGAAGGGTGTCAAATGTGTAAAGTTAGCAGGACACTTTATAGCCCAATAAAGATGTAGATAAGTAGTAGTTTAACCTGCTACAGCATTCAGAACGAAGCTGCGCTCTCTATTCTCGCGGTAATTCGAACTCTTCGTCTGCAATGGGTGGTGGTTTGACTCCAAGTACTCCATTCACTGAAAGAGAGCCGGTGAAGGTGTTAATAGCTCTACTGTGAATGGCGGTTAGTCCATATCTAAAGTTTTTGCGTCTGAAGTCTGGTCGGCGTATTGTTTTATGTTGTCGACGTAGTTGATGAAGGACCTCTTGATGCTCTTAGAAGGTGCTACAAGCAGGTGACCACAGGGATGATTTCTGCGAAAGCACCCCAGCAAAAATTGCTTGAAGGGGACTTAGTTATGCTCCTTAACTGGGAGTATGTGGGTTTCACTGTGCAAGTGTTCGATAGGAGATATTAAGAGACATCCTGTTCTGACATGTTTGTAGCTTCTTCGGCTGCGTTTCACTGCATCCAGGAGACCATATTGGTGAGGCTTACATAAGATCTGCCGACCGAATGCCTTGTATGTTGCCAAAAACGTTTCTTCGGCAATAATCACGATCTTGTGAGGAGTGTAGGAGTACAGGCTGTCAAAAATCACACATAAAATCTTAGAGTTATTGACAGTTGAAATCCTAACGCCATCACCTGCAATATTAAGGTCAAGCCTGTACGTCTTCGTCCAGTTTGTGAATATGGTCGCTGTGGAGTTATGGGGGTGAGTGTTAGGTTTTGTGCAGCGAAGAAGCGAGAAAGGTCAGAGAGATAGCCATTTACGTTTGATCACATGCCATCGATTCCATTGCATGACGTCATTATCGTGCAATCACCAACATTCGAGGTGATATGAATTCCTTGTGCTGGTAGCAGGAGTTTCATGATGTGGAAGTAGTCTTACTGAGCTGCAATAATCAACCGAAATTCTCTTTATTTTTTATCAAAACAACCAGGAGATTTTTTAAATAATTTATCGAACTACCCTAGTATAAACATAAGCATAAATACATTTTAATTTATATGTCAGCAGTTGCCGCGCATACAAAATCTTCAACACTGCCGGTGCATTACGAGGCACGTGTAGCTAATGAGTTTCTACAAATATTTATAGTAAATCGGCGGGAAGAAATGGTACAGTATTGGATTTTACTAAAAATCATAACAACACACTTACAAACAAATATTTATTCGAGGGTATATTTATTTCTATAAAATATATACAAATGTACCAGTTAGTATATCCACTCAGAAGTTTTTGAATGAAAAAAAAAATGGAAATGGAATTCTAAAAGTTTTCGGCTTTTTGATTTTGACTGAAATTGGCACCTATGTGAGGCAATTTATATATAATGATTTCAGTCTTTATAATCCTCCGAGGCTAATCCGTAACATTTTCATATAATTGCTTCTGTATCTTACATATAAAGAGAAGTTTGTTGACGGGGTATTATGCCTTAAAAATCAGCACAAAACATGCATTGAAAACCAAAAACAATTCTTATGCAGATAATTTGGAAACTATAAGTGTTTCATTTGGGCATCTATTAATAAAAACAAATTCGAGAGCTGGATCCTCACAATACTTTTTAGAAATCGAAATAAATGGACAGTGGCATTATTTTTGAAAGCAATATACATATGTGTGAGGGGTATTCCATACCAAATCGACCACTTTTGAACCCGACCCCTTTAGATTTTGCTGAAACTTATCCATCCTTTTCTACCCTTTGAAAAACATTTTTGAGAATTTTTTCAAAATTTTTTGTCCAACTTCAAAAAAGTTATGAATTTTTCAAAAAAATGGCATTTTTATTTTCAAATAGCCATAACTTTTGTAGAAATTGACTTTTGGGGACCTTTTTTTTTAATTTTTGTTTTTGAATGAACTTTTCGAAAAAATTCACGAAAAAAATTTAACACGATCAATTATATAAAATAATCGGTTTTTTAAGTAAAATCGTTATTTTTTGGGAGCTCGCCAGTTTTTGGAAGTTCGCCATTTTTTTTTTTCCTCAAAAAAAACTTCAATTAATTTGACAACTATCCCTGCTAATCCCGGAGTGGGTCGATTTTTTTATATTTTTTTTATTTATTTAAAAAAAAGTCAAATTTTCAAAATGAAAAATTTTTTTTTCCCGTAAACTTTATTTCTATCATATAAAAAATATAATTTAACAATTTTATGATATAATATTCTCAATTTATAGACTTAATTTACGAATATAATCGCCAAGATTCAAATTTTTACCTATTAGTAAGGTCGATAAACTAGGGTTGGACAATTATAGACTTACCTATAGTCAGTATACTAGAAACTATGCGCTGGTGTGTATCGATTTATGAATACGGTTTTTTCATACTGTCTAAAATAGAAATAAAGTTTACGGGAAATTTTTTTTTTATTTTTTCAATTTTTTTTTTTTCAATTTTTTTTTTCAAATTTGACATTTTTTTTTTTGTAAATAAAAGCAAATTTTTACGAGTGGTATTATAACTTTGTCGCTGTCACTATTAACCCATTTTTTTCAAATTTTAAAATTTTCAAGGAATTTTCCTATATTAAATTCTATCGAAATTCTCCTATTGACGAAAAGAATTAAAAAAAAAATTATTTATTTTCAAAAGCAGTAAAATCCAATCCCTACAGGGTTCCACGCATGTTTGCATACTAAAGCTCGTAGCTGCCACAAAAACTTGACTGGACACACGTAGACACTATGTGTTTCTCAATATGTTAGCATAAATTAGAACAAATTTTTTTAAATTAAAATTTTATTTGTTTATACTTGTATATGTAAAAAATAATACCGTTTATTCAATAATATTTGAGAGCTCTTCTATGTGTGTTTTGAAGAGAAAGTATAGTATGCTGCATAGGCTTATATTTATACCCGAAGAAAGAGATCGTTTTTGACTAGAGTAATATGGTATAAATAGACACAAATCTGGCCATATAAATATGGCTTTAATCATGACCCTCCCTCCATTATAAGAGTAATTACATAATAATTATTAAAAAAAATAAAAAAAATATATTTTTAAATTTTTTTCTGTCAAGTGAAATCCGACATGTATTTTGAGGTTAGGAAAAAGTCCTGACGTGATGGAGCAAAACGGACTTCAGATTCAGTTTCAGCGGCCCAAAATACATACATACAATACACCATGTTTGACCAAAGGAATCTTTCATCGATTTTTTTTTTGTGGACCTGTCTAATATTCTACAAAAGAAATAATAAATATTCCCGAAATCATGAAGATTTTGGTTTATAGGTGTAAAGGTGGCAACTTCTAGAAAAAGTATTAGACTTTTGTGGAAAACTTTTTTTTGACAAGGTCCTTCACGAAATTTGACAAAAATTATTACCCAAGGATACAAACTATGTTCTTCGAACAAATTGTTGTGACTATAGCCTACAGTTACATATACTCTTTGCAGCTGTAGAAAATGCACCAGTGAAGCGTATTATAACTTCGGAAGTTAATTTTGTTTGTCTAAAAATTGACTTTTTATTCAGATTTCAAAGACATCTTCTTCATAGTACAAACTATGATCGTTTAATTGAGGAGCTGAACTCACGGTGGCAGTCAGTGTGTTTTTCCTAAAATGTCATATGTGATCGCACGCAGTTGTCCTAAAATCTGCCGTGATTTTAGGTACTTATATATTAAGCATGTTTGGGTGATCAGCAGTGCTTAGTTTGGTCAACATGTTATATCACCAGCGAATATTCAAACACACGTTTGACCTACTTTTTCCATTAAAACCCGAGTGATTGTTTCTTTTTTATAGTACATTTGTTTAAGTTAACTACTCGTACAATAAAAATACAAAAAAAGATATGCATTAGCCATAAAAAAATAATAATAAATAAACAAAACATGTAAGGAGGGGCTAAGTTCCGGTGCAATCGAATATTTAATACTCTTGCAACTTGGAGAAATCAATATCAGGGAAAACCTTAAGGTGTAAAACGTCAAAAGATCAGACGCTCAGAAATTTTATATATACATATAGCATATATTAGGTTGTCAAAAAAGTTTTGCGGTATTTTTATTGAATCAATTCGTGTGGCACCCATACATCGAGCTTCTTAGTGACTCCAAGCTTCTTCAAATGGTTTATAACGGTTTGATGACTACTATGCCGGTCTCTTTCGACCAATTCAGCGATTTTATCGCAATTTTCGACGACAGGCCTTCCGGAGCGCGGCGCATCTTCGACCACCTCTACACCAGAACGAAAATGTTGAAACCATCGTTGTGCGGTGGAAATGGAAACTGTATCGGGCCCATAAACTGCACAAATTTTATTGGCGGCTTGAGATGCATTTTTGCCTTTATCGCAGTATTACTGTAAAATATGCCGCATTTTCTCTTTATTTTGCTCCATGTTTGCGACACTATAACTCACGAACGACTTAAAAGAAACGACAATCAATCAAACACGTGTTAGCGCGTGAAATGAGCTTTCCAAAAAGGTATAGCATGACCCGATGCGACGAATAAAACTGGAACTACGCGCTTTCAGCGCCAACTAGCGAAAATACCGCAAGACTTTTTTGACAACCTAATATAATCATAAATTGACCGAAATATTCGGCATAAGGTTTTCTAGGGAAACGAAAATTATTATATGCAGTATATGGGATATCGACCCGATTTTATATATATGACAGATATTAAAAAAATGTTCCTTGGGTTTCATTAAGGTACCTCACATACAACAATCAATTATGTGGAGTAAAGTCTCCTGGATGTTCGAAAATTCTTTTATTAGTTATATAGGACTGTGCCAAGTTTTCAACCAATTGTATCTATTTTAGACAAAAATATATACTGTTATGAGTAAATCACGCTCTCTCATTTTCATTGCAATAACTCAAATATTGTTCGATATTTCCAACATAAAGTTACCGGGAAGTTCGAAAATCTTTATATTAGGTATATGGAGGTTCAGAGAAGTACTGCCTCAACTGAAGCCATTTTTGATACTGAGATTATATTATTAGAAAAGGATTCTCTCTGAATTTCAATTGTATATCACATACACTGACCGATATTTTCGGTCAAAAGTCAACTACAGGACCTGGGGTCCAAATATTCGGTACCTAGTGGCTTGAGCAGCTTTAGTTGAATTTGGACCGTTATATTAATGAGCTTCTTCATTTATACACTCGAAAGAGCATAATCAGGAGAATTTCGAATGCGTATGTTATATGGGAAGTAGGCACGGTTATAGTCCCATTTTGCCTATTTTCGCATTGTGACATAGGAATATGAGAAGAATGTCGCTTACTAAATTTAATCGAAATCGGTTGGTCGGATCCTAAGATATGTAATTTTGCCTAAAAGTAAGTGGTGCTACTACCATTGTCCAATTTTAATTTCGACTCCCATAAGGCCCTCTCATACCATCTTGAATGTAAAGTTTAATGTCTGCGTTTTGTGGGTGTGGCAGTGGTCCGATTACTGCCGCCAACTCGTCCTTACCAAGATATCCTAAAGAGAGACAGTCTCCCGGATTTCAACTCGTCTCGTCTCGTCTCGTCATCCTGATTATTTTTATATATGTATATAACCCCATACCTATCTCGATTAGTTTTAGATGATTCATACAACCGCTAGGTGCACAAAACTATTATACTCTGCAGCAACATGTTGCAAGCGCATAAAAAAGTTTAATAAATTTTTCGTCAATTCTGTTGGTCATTGGCTTCAAAGTTTTTTGTTTTAATTTATGGTATTTTTTTTTTTTGTTTTGTTTTTTTTTTCGTTTTTATTTTTTTGGTTGATAATGAAGTTGATAAGGGCCCAAGTACTTGGAAGGCCTTTGTTTACCACTTGACAACCGAGCAATGGCATCACCTTTGCATTTGTTGAATTCCTTGCCGCTGCTAATGCTAATGAATGCTTGCTGCCAAGTCGCCAACAAATATCTTATCAGTTTGTTCTAATTTTCGTATCTAAATTTAAAATCAAGCATGTGCCGTACATATCGCCATGCACAGGCGGTTGTACGCGCCGCCAACTCATCAGCCACAATTAGATTTGATTGAATTTTTCGATGCATACGCAAGGTGTCTACAAACATACATACTTATATAGTAATATATACCATAAATATTTATATATTTTATGATTGTATTTAGCCAGCTAAGCAAGACTATAAATATGTCCCAAAGTTGGAGTTTAATAAAATAAACCCATTGATTACTTTCATATTTACTTAATTTTAAGTTTTCCAATACAAAGTAAATGGTGGAAACTCAGGCTATAATTTTTATCACACTTCTTCTAGATTGTGTCGGCATTTTTTATGATTTACAATAATAAGTAGTTTGTATAGCTGGTATTCTATTCTCCACTTGTCTACTCGCTATGTTTGAACTACTTTACTTCTGCTATAAAAACCATACAACTGATTTCACAACAGAAGCGTATAAGTATCCTAAACATTACAGTGGTACAACCTCCTTTTATTCTTGGCATCTTTCTAGAGATATGCTAGTCTATGTGGATGAGAATAGTACTAGTTCCTACTAGAACTTGTTTTCGAATCGTTACTTCTATACTCGATTTGAGCATATCACTTAGATTTATACCTATTTATAATATTTATACAAATCTGTGAGAATTATACCAATTGCTTGTTCGATTCGCTACTCTTCAACTCAATTTTGGCTGATCGAAAGCATATCTTATTTGCTACAATTTACTGAGTAAGTGAGCACAAGTAGACACCGGAGTAGAGTAGGACTAGTACTTATTACAGAAGGCCTTCAATTCGCTACTTCTATACTAGCCATAGTTGAGTTGTAGTTGTATTCCGTTAAAAAATATGTCTTAAAGTACAAACAAAATTATCGAATTGAATTCTCCATAAAACAGTGTTACGAGTACCTCAGCCCAATTGCATTCTATAGAATATCCCTACCGATTTGGAGTACTTGACTTAAAGGCTTAACATCAACAGGTATTTTTTTCGGAAATTTATTTAAAATTTCTGAATCGAAAGTATGAATAAGGTTAGTGCAAATATTTCTAAAAAATTTCCTTACCTAGTGACAAAGTGATTTTAAATTACTAGATAGGTCTGCCAACTGCTTATATCACTCTGGTTTGTTCAAACTGCTGAAACCTTTCAATAGAAAAAAAAAAACATTGTAATTCCTCACTTAGGTCTAGAAACCCACTCTACAACATATTACTCTAATTATTTTCATGAGGTGACAGCAATATATTCCCATAAGATGCTTCGTAAGTTATATTTTACCAAAATTTTATTTTGCACATGCTGCTGCAGCTACATCCAATGGTACAGGCTTGCATAAGAAATTGTCTAAAAATTGGACCGTGCACCGAAAATTTTTAGGTGAAATCCCATAACCCAGGATCTACTCCACCAATTTCAGTCATATTTGCTTCATCATGTAATCATCATATTCTAATGTCATTTCGTGAAAACTGATGAAATCGAACTATAACCAGGTCTATTTCCCACATATCACAATGTCATATGATTCTTTTACTTTACAGTGTGTAGGTAGATCAAACACCAGATCCACGCATATATCGAATAAAATTTAGCAAAAATAGAAAAAATACTAAAGTATGTATCACATCCAAAAAAAAAAAAATTGAAATCGCACGATAATATTCAAGCACTCGGATAACGAATATGTGGATCGCACTGGCTGACTTTTTTCTGAAAATTTTATTTTTCATTAACTCTGTGAGATACATTAATGAAATTTAAAGAGCTTCTTTTTCATAATAATAAGTTACACTTGTGTCAAAACTGGTTAAAATCGTATCAAAACTTATTCTAACCCCATAAACCTAATATAAGAAATCTCACATTTACAGTTCATTATATTATCATATATGTTCATTATTCCAAAATTGGACCCAAAACTGGCATTTCTGATTATCCTGTTGACTTTGAATTTCCTTTCTTTGGTTGACTTTATATGGCTTAGATCTCAATAAATCTTATCTTATATATATTATACTAAATACATAGGTTGCTATATATATTTCTGGCCTAGGCAACACTAAGTGTTGCCAGGTGCAATCTGACATTTCCATTGGAAAGTTTGACATTTTTTAGCATAACATCACTCAGAACGTTTTGTCATTTAATCGTAAATTGTTTTATTTACAGGGAATTAAAAAATTCATCTCGGCCAAAAAATGGAATTAACTCGTGAACATTTTCGTGCGATCATTTTTCACAACTTTCGACGTGGATTATCACGACAAGAGTGCATCGATGAACTAAAATCTTTGTATGGCTATGAAGCACCATCCTATAGCACTGTGAAAAACTGGTACAACGAATTCAATCGTGGCCGACGCTCGCTCAAAGACGAACTCCGTGAAGGTCGTCCAAAAACAGCCGTTGTACCAGAAAACATCGATGCCGTACGTGAACTGATAATGCAAGACCATCATGTAAGACACCTTCAGATAGAGGCATGCCCATGCATTTCTCCCACCAGCATACATTCGATATTGCATGAACACTTGGCCGTAAAAGAGGTTTGTTCTCGTTGGATCCCGCACAATTTGACAATCGCTCAAAAAAAGGCTCGTGTGGATTGGTGTAAAGAAATGCTGAAAAAATACGATCGCGGTGCTTTAAACGACGTTTATAAGATCGTCACAGGTGACGAATCATGGATCTATGCGTATGAGCCCGAAACAAAACAGCAATCGACCGTGTGGGTCTTCCAAGCCAAATCCAACGGAAAAAAAAAACATTTTCGTTGATAAATATGCCTATTTTCATTATTAGGCCAGAAATATATATAGCAGCCCTCGTACAGCGATAATATTTTAATTAGTACTTATAAGTATATTGCCATTTCGTAATAAAAATTATGGATATCGAATGTACCTTCCCATAGCACTAATGTCCTAATATAGAGATTTCTAACTACTATTTAATGTTGTTTTTAATATAAATAGCTATGAAACCGAGTGATTTTATGAGCTATAATATATATTTTTTCCTCTCCAAAAGTTGCGCATTTCTTAGAAGCGCCGATATCGGACCACTATAACATATAGCTGCTATACAAACTAAAACAATCCAAATCAAGTAAAAAATCCTTCTATACACTTTACCCTATAAAAAATGCACCTATGAGGGAATTATAGCTTCAATAAAGCCGAAGGTATTTTTTTTTCTTATTTTTACAGGCGAACAGCGTCCAAAGATAGCGAGAACATAAAAAGTAAATTGACGACGACTAATAAGATCATTTTTTTTTTATAAATTAGCACAACTCGAAAGCATTAGCAGCAATTAAAAAATTTACACTTAGCTTTTTATTGCTTTATTATACTCTGTATGTATTATTAATGTTTTAATAAATGTATATACATATATAATGTTAACATTGTGCTGCTTTACAGAGTTTTGTATGTATGTATTAACGCGAATTTTCACTTCTATATAGACGCACACACACACAAATGCACAACAATCAGCGCATATTACGCATTACAACAACATTTGATGCATTCCGACACTCATCTGTGTACATAAGTCACTTCACACGTCCGTACATTTTGTTGGTCTCACGTCTTTAAGATGCCACCAACGTTCTTTGCCCATTCTTTTTGCAATTTTTTTACGCAAATTCATGGTATTCAAGTCTTCCTTGCGTCTCTACCGGATTATCGGTTAACCCCATATGGGATTATAATTCTTCATTGCCCGCCGCTACCGCACCGCTATATCGCTGTACCTCTCCTACATATGAACATACATTTTATCGCCGCAATCGTGTTGTGTCACGCATACAGCCGTACAATGTTAAAGCTTTAAAGCCGCTTCTTTGTGTTCACGATGGAAAAGAACCTGTAAAACTCCTTTCACTTGGCATTCCTATCCATTCGACATTCTTCTTCAATTACGACTCGCATTCTAACGCGCCCCGCTGTCCGCACACAATCTACCGTTCACTTGTGCTTGCGCCAATCTTTCACTTCCAGCTGTTGGGCGCAATGGGTGTACATTTGTGTGTGTGTGTGCTTGGCGAGTGCGTCGTCACTCAGCGAAATTGTTTGTTCTGGCATCGTAAAAGCGCCTACTCGAAGTCATTTTGGCCAAAAGCCAAATGAGTCGTAAACCACTGTTCAAGCCAACTCGCTATCGTCGCAGCGACAAAGAAGTCAAAGAACGTCTTCAACTTCTTGTTACGACTATCGATGTGTGGCTTGTTGTTGTTGTTGTTGCAGCCAGTTTGTCGAAGTTAGCGCGCCGGCTGGTTACCACATCTGCATGCTAATTTCACATTCGACGCAATCGCGTATTTCATTGTAATGCGTCGCCATCATTAGGTGTAGTGAATGTTGAGGAATGCACGCAGACATGCATAACTGGTTGCAAACACACATATACACACATACATATGTATGTATATCTATTGCTCGGCATTTGTAAGTTTTTGCTAAGTGCCTTAGCTTCGGCTTAACAATTAAACTGGTTGCGCAATCGCATTACGGCTACAGTCAAAAACAACAAAAACAAAATTGTAAAACAAGAACAAATTACTTTAGGTCACTGCAGCGCAGAATGTCGCTGAATTTTAATTTTCATATCGATAAATAATTGAGGTGAATTCAGTGGAAATAATAAGGAAAACCGCTAACTTGTGCCACATACATACATACATGCAAACACGACTTCATACAACTACACTTGCGTTTGTATATACATAATATACATAAATGCACGCGTGACTGCAGCCCTGCTATGTCTCCAGTGATGATTCAGCTAAGAAAAATAATTAAGGAGGTATTCTAGTCTAGAAATTAAAAAAAATCGATTTTTTTTTTTAATATTTTCAAAGTTTAACTATTCAAGAATATGTGTACAAGAGGATTTTTCAAAATTCAAATTATTTTCGGAGATATAGGCATTTTTCTGACCCGGCATCGAAACTGGTTCGGCCGGAACGCGAAACTTTAAACGCGTTTTTCTCAAAACTGACGTTTTCGGAACGATGCCCACGATTTCTCAGGTTCTACTGGACCGATTTACTTGAAATTTTTATAGAGTCTTCTTTATAGGCTTGTCTATGGTTGGAACTAGCCCCATCCAACAATTTTTATTTTTATTATTTTTAAAAAATTCAAAATAGTCACGCCATTATTCTAGATTAATAATCTTCTTTTTTTTTTGGTTTCAGAAAACTAGGAGGGTTGAAATCATGGGTATGGTCACGTGGAAATTTTTAGAGACCCCCACTTCGTTAGCTCATAATTTTTGAAATTTTTTAATTTTTCTAGTTTTTAATTTTTTTCTGTACACTTCACAAATTAGTAAATAACTAATAAAAATGGATCGTAAAAATATTAATTGCCTTGTTTTTACGACACTTTAAAAATTACCTGAAATTCATGCTTTTAGACTAGAATACCCCCTTAAAATATTTTTTGTTGTTTCTTTGAGTGATAAGATTAATTAACACAAAGACAAATCAAGAAAATGCGTTAACTTCGGCCGTAACTGTAATACCTTACACTTTTGCATTTTTTATAGCGTAAAGGGTATATGAAAATCTCTATTCTGATTTTGATCAGTCAGTTTGTATGGCAGCTATTTGCTATAGTTGCCCGATCTGAACGATATATTCGGAGATTGTGGCGATACCTTGAATAATAATTTCTGCCAAATTTCGTAAAAATACCTTGTGAAATAAAAGACTTTTTTATACAACCAACGCCCATAACTCGAATTTTCAACTTCTTCATAAACGAATTCTTCTTTGCAAAACAAAGCAAAAATGTATCTGGGATAATTTTGTACCGATTACAGATTAAATTAATTCCGATTCTACAATTAAAAGAACTGAACGAAATTTAATTAAAATGGCTTATGAAACTAGGCAATAGGTTCTGTACTCAAAACAGGGAAATTTTAACTTTCGTTGATAAGATAAGAACGACAAAGACAAATAGAACGGGAACAGGAAGGAAGGTATAAGTTTGGGTGTAACCGAACATTTCAAATTCTCACAACTTGCAAGGATCAAATGCGATGGAATATCTTTAAGTGATTTTAAAAATTTGTGTTAAAAACTATTGCGAAAGAATTCAACATTCATTGTTCGATGATATCGTATGGATTACAATCAAATTTAATATCTAATAAGTCTATTTGAAAGATCCCGGCCTAACACATAGATGATGCTACTAGAATTAAGTCCATATGATTTTTTGTTAGCTCAAACCTTAAAAAGGCGCGTGCCTGATCATTAGTTTGAGAATTATGTATATCATTTTGAGTGAACCAACTTTTGTTATTGTGAAAAAAATGGATAAAGTAGAATTTCGCGTGCTGATAAAATATTGTCTTTGGCAAGGAAAAAATACAGTTGAAGCACATACTGGGCTAGACGATGAGTTTTCGAACACTGCCCTAGTAAAATCAGCCATAAACGGTAGGTATATTAAGTTTAAATGTGGTGAAATAAACAACGAAGACGGTGACGAGTAGACGCCCAAAAGAGGTTGTTACCAAAACATCAAAAAAGTCCATAAAATAATTTTGGATGAGCGTAAAGTGAAGTTGTTCCAAGTAGAAGGCACTCTAATGATATCAACTGAACGTGTACATCACATACTTCATGACCATTTGGGTATGAGAAAGCTCTGTGCCAAGCGTGTGTGTAAGTGTGTGCCGCGCGAGTTCACTTTTGGCTAAGAACCGACGAGTTGATGATTCGGAGCAGTGTTTAAAGATGTTCAATTGTCATAAGCCAGAGTTTTTGCATCGATATATGACAATGGATGAAAAATGACTTCATTTTCACTCCTAATTGCAAACACAGTCATCCGAGTGGACTACACACAATGATCAGTTCCAAAACGTGGAAAAATGCAACAGCCGGCTGACAAGGTTATGGCATCTGTTTTATTGGGATACGCATGGAATAATTTTTACTGACTTTTTTGAAAAGGTAGGACGATCAATAGCGTCTATTGCATATTGTTATTGGACCGAAGAGCGAAATCACCAGAAATCAGCCGCATTTGAAGAAAAATTAGCGGCTGTTTCAACAAGACAATGCACCGTGTCACAAGTTAGTGAACACGATGGCAAAAATCCATGAATTGGGCTTCGATCTGCCGCCGCATTGACCGTATTCTAAAGATCCGACCCTGAGCGACTGTTTCTTGTTCTTGTGGATCGAAATTTTCGTCGAAAGAATGAATAAACTTAAAAGCTCAATCAAAGTCAAATTTGATATATGTGATATACCAGGTCTGTCGCAAAAGAAACAGGACTGTTCAAAAAAACAACAAAAAATTAATATTTTTCAAAAGTTGTATTTTTTTATTCAAAGTAGTTTCCTTGTGCTTCAATACAGCGTTTAGCCCGGTCAATTAGCATTTCAAATGAGTGTTTAAGGTCATTTTTCGGAATGCTCTTGAGAATATCGGTCGTCGCCTTTTGGATAGCTGAAATGACCTGAAACCAGTGTCCTTTCATGTAAGTAAAAATCACAGGGTGCCAGATCAGGTGAGTAGGGTGAGGGATTAATCGTTAATATGGAATTTTTTGTCAAAAAATCAGTGACAAGCGTCGACCGATGACACGGCGCATTATCGTGCAACGGTCGCCAGGACCCTGTCTCACGGTATTGTGGTCGAGCACGACGAATGTGTGACAAAAGACGATTCATAACACCAAGGTAAAACACAGCATTAATCGTTTGGCCAGGTGGGACGAACTCTCGGTGTACAATACCCTCGGAATCGTAAAAACAAATCAGCATTGTCTTTATTTTTGACTTCTGAAGACAACCGGCTTCTGATCGTCACAGAAGTCCTCACGACCTTCTTGGAATCACTTAAACCACTCATGCACATTACTATGGGATAGGCACTGATCACTATAAACTTTTTTCATCGTTTGAAATGTTTCAGTAAACGATTTCCCAAGTTTAAAGCAAAATCTAATATTTGCTCTTTGTTCAAAATGCATTTTACGACCGATGACCAAAAGCTGCTATCACTTTTTGATCGATAACATCGATTGTAGTTATCCAATTGTCTTGAAATTTCCACGAAATGTCAACAAGAGATCAAACTTTTTATTTCATATACCCACCAATAGGTGGCGCCACCAGAAACAGTTATATTTAAAAAGTTTTGTTTCTTTTGCGACAAACCTTGTACCATGAAAGTATCAACCAATGAAGATAAAAATCACTATATGTACAGGGTAGGCCATTTAAAGTTGACCCATTGGCCCATTTGCCAAAATTAAGGCGTCGCGGATAATCAGCTGGGTTTAGTTTTTGTGCCATTTGAATTTTATATGGAAACATCTTCAAATCTTTATGAATTATGCGTCGGAGAGTGGTGCGAGAGATGTCTAATTCCTGAGAGCGGCGATAACTCGATGTCGATGGAGTCTCCTCAATACTGGCTCGTACAGCTTCGATATTTTCATCAGAACGTCTTGTGCGTTGTCTGGATGCATGACTGGCATTACTGAGATTACCGGTGTTCACAAATTTTGCGTATAAAGACTTAATTGTGTTCTTAACTGGAGCACTTTTCACTTTATTTTTTTTGCGAAACGCACGTTGAGTTAACACAATTGAAAAGTTATTTTGAATATAAAGCTGAACAATTTCAGCGCATTCTTTTGGAGTGTACTGTTCCATGGTATAAATTGTCTTCGAATGACGCTTCTAACGCGGTATGACATTAGCCGATTTGTCAGCGCTGTTAAAAGTTACAGCGTTGCCAGATGGGTCAACTTTAAATGGCCTACCCTGTAGTATATGGACGCTGGGTAATTAGTGGATCAATATCGCACATTTTTGGCTCCGAATTAGAGTATATCCAATATTATATATTCAGCTAATTTCGCTAAGATATCTTATACATTGAACGATATATGCAATATAAAGCCATTGAAGTTTGAAGTAAGTAGAAATAAGTCTGAAATTCTTATAATTTTTTTATTTAAAGTAAATGGCGCCTAGCGAATATTATGAGCCGATTGATCAATATACATATAAGTTACAAAGTCAAGTGGAATACACGTAATAAAGTTAAATTTTGTTTAAATTTATTTTTTAATTTTATTTCACCTTTAATTCAACAAAAAGTAGACAGATGGGAAGTCCGGAAGCAGATTAGTAGAGATGAAATGCATAAATTTCGATAATTTAACGGTGCTGAGATAATCATTGGAAATAGAAACGGCTTAAACATAAATGTATTTCATGTTATACATATATAAACACATGCATACTTGTATATATACATGCATATTGTATACTACATATGAGTGACAAAACACACTTCTTAGATTGTTATTCCAGCAAACGGCCTGGAAAAAAATTAAAAAGAAACCGACAACAATCGGAAATTTCGTACAGATTTATCAGCTGTGATGTGGGCGTTGGTTGCAGTGCTTATTCCCGTAGTTGCTCCCCACGTTGCACCAGATTGACAGTGCACCATCAGCGATCAGCTGTTGTCTGCCCATCCCCTCAGATACGTAAAAACAATGCTGCGTCTAATGGGATTTTCGAGAATTATCTCTTTTCTAATTATTTTACGTTCAAAATTTCCGAGATTTTCTTTGTTCGCCTTGTTTATTTCCTTATCATAAATTGAAATACTCGCGCTTGTGCTGGTAAGCGGCGCTGGTTTAATACAAAATAACGAGAAAATTAGAACTTATGCTATTTTTGGTGTTGGAAAATTTTACTAACACAAAAAAAGTGTCATGAAAATGGGGGAACAATACAACAACATTGCATGCTACATGTCGCATAAAATTTAGTGTTATGGAGAAGCGTCAGCTCAGCTCTGCAACGAACATAAATAAAGTACTACAAAGGTGACAAAAGTGTTTCCTTCCACACACAATGTTAGCAGCTTTATAAAACATAGACACAGATTTGTTGCGGCCAGGGCAATATGCAACACCACATAGTATCTGACATAGCCATATGTTAGCCTTTTAATGGGGGATGTTGATTGAGTTTTCAATCCATTACATATGATTGCATGTTTTTTTATTATTATGTGAGAATATATTTGAAACTATTTCAAGTCGACTATTTATAAACTGGTATGGACTAGTCTGATCCCAAGGTGTTGTTATGGAAACATTGAACAAAAAACAATATCTAGAGTATCTTGCAGATATTTCTATAATCTCCTTACAAAGGCAAATATCTAACAATCACTTGGTAACGTGTATCTCTATTTAGACTTGAAGTGGCCTTATGCTTCAACTTTTCAGATTATATCAGGAGAAAAAGAGAATGAATAGACCAACTATCCAGCTATATTAGTTCTTATGCGCTTTAGAACTTTATTTGAAAGCCTACTTGAACCATAAAATCTTTATATAAACTTCCAGGTATCCTAATAAGTACTTCAGAAGCGAGGTACCGCTTAAGAGATTACGATTTAGTCTGAACGTCAGTTACATTCAGCAATAATTAACGAGAAATCGAAATAATGGTCACTTAGGTCATTAAAGGGACTCTTCTTAGAATCCTACCCAAAATGCTAAAGCACACCAGAAGTAAAACATTCAATATAGGCCAATTGTTAAAAGTTTTAGTTAATATTTAATTTTATTAATTTTAGTAAATTTATCGAAGGTAATTCAACCCACAAACCCTCCTTGGCTACGCCCCTTCCATATTACCTACAATGGAAATTTAAGTGACATTCCGCTAGCCAGAAGCTGAATGAAATATGTTAAGCATTTGGTTGTGGACGATTTAAAGCAAGCACACCGGCGGCGTCCAGACGAACAAATAACACATCATTCAACAGCAATGTTATGTCTGCAGCCCGGGTACAAAGGCGCATACGTCTGAGATTTGTCAACCCAATTGCTATTTTAAAACATTTATGACGCATATAATGCGTTAATTTACCGTTTCTTTCCCGCTTTCGAAAGAAACGCCACTTTTGTGGATGTCCCCTGGCTGCAAATAGGTTTTAGTCAAAACAGTGGAAAAGTACAGTAATTATATTTTATCTGCTTATGCTTTATGCCATCTAGCGATTGCTTAAATTCATTATTATTTTGGCTAAATTTAGTTTATTATAATTAACTTAATTTTTGTACATACCTGTTTGCAACGCAACCAAAATAATATAGTATGCGGGTAACGTAGTGGACCACCAAGCCGATTGCCGCCTGGTTGTTGCCGTTGCGCCTGTAATTTGGCAGTTAGAGTCTCTCCCGTTTGTTGATATACTTCTATGGCGCTACGGAGAGAAAAAAAGAGGAGATAAATGTCAAAACTGAAGCTTGGGGTGCTTGTCTTCTACAGAAAATAGTTCATATCTAAATAAAGTAAGACACAAGAAGTAAAATACATATACTTAGTTCAAGTACGATAGAAATCGTGAGAATTAGCAAGGTTAAAGGAAAGAGTGATACAAAGCCTTCAAAGACGCTTGAGAGATCGTTGAAAGCATGCCTCGTTCTGAAAGACCTTTGACTTCTTCAACTGATGAAAATATTAAAAAAAATGGAGAATATGATGCTTGAAAATCGTCAGGAAAGTGTTAGAGACATGGCAAGAGAGCTTGAAATCTCTCGCGAGTCCGTTCAAATGATTTTGGTGAATATTTGTGGCAAGAAACGGGTTCTTGCTCGACTCGTCTCGATAAAACTATTTTTTTTTTTTTTCAAAAAGAGAAGCGTAAACAGGCCTCTATGAGTATGCTTGATCGTCGAATTCCGGTCCCACATTCATGGAGAACATCATAACATTATGGGTTTATGAGTGCGACATGCAGACAAGTGAACAATCATCGGAATGGAGGGAACAAAAACGAGCCGAAACCAAAAAAAAAAAAAAAAAACACGCCAACGCCGCACAAAAATCAAGGTGATGCTCATTGATTTTTTCGATGTTCGTGGTTTGGTTCATCATGATTTTGTTTTGGAGGGTTGGATTTTACACATTATCATTGTGTATGGAGCCACGATTGTGACCGAATTTAAAGTCAAAAACATAATGAAAACCACCGTATTCACCAGATTTGGTTCCGTGTGATTTTTGTTTTGTTCCCCAAATTCAAATTGCCGCTCCGTGGAACCTGTTTTCAGTCGATCGAAGAGATAAAACAAAATTCTCTGAAGGAGTTGAAGGATATCCCACAAGGTGCTTATGAAAAGTGTTTCCAGGACTGGAAAAATCGTTGGCATAAGTGTCTCGTAGAGATGAATAATTAAATATTTTTCGTTTTATTTTCAATTTCCGGGGACTTTTTTCACAATGTATTGCATAAAATCTGATCCTTACCATTAAAATAACCTTTGGTTGAAAGACTATCTTTTATGTCGTGATCTGTTCGATATATTTACTTCGGAGAGGAAATTTGTGTTTCGGGAAGAAAAAATGTTACAGGGTGTTAAGTCTTCAAGAAACTCAAATTATGTTCCCAGTAAAGTAAATTCCCTAAAATACATATATACCAGCAATTGCCAAAGCAGATTGATTACAGATTCTGTTCTCATGTGAAGATTAAATGTAAACGCCCATGACCAGGCTTATGGATATTTTACGTACTATAACCTGCAAATTCTTAGGAGGAAAATAGGGTTATTCCTAAATCAAATATAAATATATATATAAATATTTTGACCTCCTGAAAAAAATTATTTTTCTATTTTTATGATAGCACTTAGGTTCACATAGAAGAAAGATACGTAGGTTGCTATGTATATTTCTGGAACACTTAGTGTTGCCAGATGCAATCTGACATTTCCATTGGAAAGTTTGACATTTTTTAGCATACCATCACTCAGAACGTTTTGTCATTTAATCGTGAATTGTTTTATTTACAGGGAATTAAAAAATTCATCTCGGCCAAAAAATGGAATTAACTCGTGAACATTTTCGTGCGATCATTTTTCACAACTTTCGACGTGGATTATCACGACAAGAGTGCATCGATGAACTAAAATCTTTGTACGGCTGTGAAGCACCATCCTATAGCACTGTGAAAAACTGGTAAAACGAATTTAATCGTGGCGACGCTCGGTCAAAGACGAATTCCGTGAAGGTCGTCCAAAAACAGCCGTTGTGCCAGAAAACATCGATGCCGTACGTGAACTGATAATGCAAGACCGTCATGTAACATACCTTCAGATAGAGGCATGCCTATGCATTTCTCTCACCAGCATACATTCGATATTGCATGAACACCTGGCCGTAAAAAAGTTTTGTTCTCGTTGGATCCCGCACAATTTGACAATCGCTCAAAAAAAGGCTCGTGTGGATTGGTGTAAAGAAATGCTGAAGAAATACGATCGCGGTGCTTCAAAAGACGTTTATAAGATCGTCATAGGTGACGAATCATGGATTTATGCGTATGAGCCCGAAACAAAACAGCAATCGACCGTGTGGGTTTTCCAAGACGAGCCAAATCCAACGAAAAAAAAAACCGTTTTCGCTGATAAATATGCCTATTTCCATTATTAGGCCAGAAATATATATAGCAGCCCTCGTATTATGTAATAAGCAATTGCAACATCGTTTGATTTCCGATTTACTTGCGAATTGTATTAAAAGTATATTTTGATGTAATTAGAGGTTAAAATTAATTATGAACTGTGAAATAAATTTTGAAAACTTCCCAGAAACATAAACTACCAATATGCGTCTAAATATTTTATAAGAAACCAGATAGTAATGTAAGAAAGTTTGCTCATCTTAGAAAACAATATCTGTAATGAACTATTGGCGTGTTTAAGTAACCATAACGTACTCGGATTCATCTCGAAATAAGAAGTATAAACTCGACAAAACTCCCCTAAATTTTTTGGATATAAGTGCCATACATTCTGCCGCTAGAGGATAGAACTATAAAAGAGAAAGTTGAGACGCCAACTATTTAGAAGCTTGATTTATCATAGTTTGATTCCTCGCACTGTAAATAACTTAACATATAAAGCGAAGAAATGATAATTTTCCATAGCAAATTTGACCCACAGCTTTTTACATTGGGACTACATACCATATACTATATACATATATTTCGCCTTAATAGCGTCGTTTTATTGTTTGCAACATAGTGTGCTGTCAAATATTACAAATGAAAATAGTTTAAATACATACACTTGTACTTGGAATTTCCAAAATTTTTACATAATATTTTTGACACCACATTAAAAAAAAAATTTCAAAATCAATGGCGGTTCAAAAGCTTCTTCAATCACTGTGTATTTTGTCAAAATCAACATATGTAAGTCAACAGATGCTTGAGATCTCTTGACAAGTTGTTAAATGGTGTGAATGCCGGCGGAAACATTTGTTGTCGGCACCTGTCAATCACAACTAGGCGTATTTACATTTTACTTAGAAAGTTATTAATACATATTTATTATCTGAAAGGCCAAGAAGTAGCAGCACGCATCTTAATATTTAGTTTTCCGAAATTGTATAATTGAAATTGTAAATTTTGGTTTTTTGCGAAACCATTGATGATGGCCGCACTCGGTTTTTTATATAGTATAACATGTGTATGTATGTAAGAAGGCGATCCAATAAATATTTAGTAAGAGAAACATAAAATTTTGAATGGTAATCAATTTCTGACATAGTCTGCTTTTAGCTGATAGACATCATCATCATCTAGCGATGTTCAAAATAATTTAATTCATACAAAAAATAGGTTTAACGGAAATCATCAAGAAGGCCGCCATGACAGCGTTAACAAAAAAAAAGAAAAAACAGACTAATTCTTTTTTGTACACGAAATGTGTAGTTTAGAGCAAAGGAGGCAGCAGTTCGTAGCCTAATTCGACCAATTTGGCTGTGGCAGCGGATGAGTTGTGAGACGATGCCTTGTGACAGTGTGTCGTATAGACATTTTATCTTCACCCAATCTAATAGAGCCCTGTGACCGTTTCGCCTTCCTCGGGCAGTTCATGTAGAAGACATCTCCCGACCATAACATAGCCTTCGCTTTGTTAGTTCTTTGTGGTGAGCTCATTGGGTACAGAACACTGTTTTAATTATTTTTTGGAAACTACCAGTAGAACCATCTTTCGTCGACGGCCATGAAACGACTCAAAAACTCTTTCAGCGATAAACAGCGACCAAACCCTGCTGTAAACTGGCCTTACGATTGCGGTAGTCGCTTGCAGAGCTCAAATGCGCCATCCCATGCATAATATTCCATGAGTTGTGGGCTTTTTGTCACGTTATCCCTCGGGATAGCAGTTTTTAAAGCTCTTGGGATGGTTCAATAAAACCCGACTAGAGATCACATTGAAACTCAGTGAAATCAATGTCTGTCTGTCGCATTGAAGCAAAAGTGTTATTTAACTTCTCAACGCGCTTCCCTGTCAAAAAAGAAGAAAAAACTAATCACCCTGAAAAGGGTATATTAAGTTTTCCGAAGAATTTGTTTAAATCAGGTGATATCTCTGGCAAATGTCACATCAAAACAATCATTATAGCAAAAGCTTTTGATTGGTAAAAATTATTCAAATAGGGTCGAGAACGCGTTGACGATGAACCACGTCCATGGCGGCCATCGACATCAACCGATGATCAACACGTCAATAAAATAAAGGAATTGATGCTTGAGAATCGACGATTAATAGTCAGAGATCTTACTGACATTGTTGGAATGTCGGAAGGATCAGTGTAAATCATTTTGAAAGATCATTTGGACCTGAAAAAAAGTGAAAGCGCGATTAGTTCCAAAATTACTAACACCAACTGCGTCGCCTCGACGTCTATGTAACAATGCTTTCCGACCACCAGGATGTCATGAAACATAATATTAATCGCGATGAGTCTTGGATCTATGCTTGCGACCTGAAAAAGGCGAGCAATAGGCCGAATATTGTACGAGGTGTGTTCAAAAAGTATCGCGAATTTTGTGTTTTTTCAAAAATTATTTATTTATTCATGAATACCTATTTTGTCCCCTTCAAAGTAATCCCCATGAGATATTATACACTTGTGCCAACGGTTTTTCCAATCTCTTCAAAAAATCATTTTGTTTTTTTTATCTTCTTCAGCTCCTCCTTCGATGCCGTCTTTATCTCGTCAAGAGAAGCGTAACGTCGTCCTTTCATGGGCCTCTTCAGTTTAGGGAACAAGAAAAAGTCACAGGAGGGCAGATCTGGGGAATACGGTGACTGCGGCATCATTAGTGTGTTGTTTTTGGCCAAAAAGTCGCGCACAAGCAACGATGTGTGTGAGCAGGGGCGTTATCGTGGTGCAAAAGCCAATTTTTGCTCTTCCACAAATCCGGGCGTTTCTGGCGGGTTGCTTCGCGCAAATTGCGCATAACTTGCAGATAATATACCCTCTTGACCGTTCTTCCCTGTGGCAAGAACTCATGATGCACCACGCCCCTGCAATCGAAGAAAACTGCCAGTTACGATTCGCGATACTTTTTGAACACACCTCGTATCACAGATGACCCGAAGCCGAAAAGTTACTTCAAAGCAGGTCAAAAATCAAGAGTATGTTGACAGTTTTCTTCGATTATCTTATCGAAATGTGGTGCACTCCAAATTGATTCCGATCGGCCATATGGTCAACAGGGAATACCTATTGAGTGTTATGCGTCGTTTGCGCGAAGCTATTCGTAAAAAGGGGCCGGAATTATGGGCCGACAACTCTTGGGTTGTGCACCACGATAATGCACCATTATCGTGCCACAACCACCGAATTCGCCTGATTTGCCTTCGTGTTACTTCTGGCTATTCAGCATACTTAAATGGCCGCTATTGGAAACCAGTTTTGAGGCAATTGAAGACATTAAACGCGAATTGCTACGCGCATTCCGGAAATAGAAAAACATTGGCACAAGTGTATTCTAGACAAGAGGAATTACTTTGAGGGGATGGCATGGGTTTGGAAGTGTAAATTTAAAATTTTAAAATTATGAGCAAAGTCTTACTATTTTTTGGTCGTAATATAAAAAATCTTTTAAGTAAATTTCTCTAACGATAGTGATGTAATCAAGCACTAAAGCTAACTACTTATAGTACCGGCCTCGTAAGTCTGACAAGTATCAATGTATGAACATATGCAAGTCTGCATTTGCCAATCGCGCCCATTTTAGCTGCAATTGCTTTTCTTTCAGTGCATTGCCTTTGCTTTGGCAATTTTTATTAATATCTGTCAACACCCATTTTCCGGAAGTCACGTTTCTGTTGTCGCTTTTTTCTGCACGCTTTTCGTTTTTTTTGCTTTGCTTTTAATAACCGCACACAGGTAAAAAATCCAGCCTAGAAGTGTGCGTGTGAGTGAGTGGAAATACCAATAGCTTGTGCTAATTAAATTCCAATAGAAAAGCAACTGTGGCGGCAATTCGATTATTGAAAGAGCATCACAATAGAAAGGTATACATAACTGTACATAACGGCATATGTAGTTCAAAATCTTGCATTGTTGCAGCGTACATGAGCATACACACATACATGCATATGCATTTGGTCAAAGGCATATGTAAGTCTAGGCAATCACTGCCGTCTGCAAGTTCTGAGCCTCCAACCGCCACAGCGTGAGTCAGAAAGCGAATGGCGACGAGACAGGCCTAAATGTGGGTCAATCGGCCAATTGGTCGTCTGGCTGAAGTGCATTTATGTACACACATATATACTCGTATGTAGGTGTGTACTCCAAAGTATATAAAGATATGTATTCACCTTCATATGCGAGCACTGCTCATATTAACTTACATAAGTAACTATGGATTGATCCCTGTATCAATGTGTGTCCATATGTCTACCCCTAAATACACATGCACCACAGCAATAGCTAATTGGCTATTATTTTATCTGCACAATCACAACTGGCGCTGCTGAAATGCTGCAACAGCAACGAGTCCATACGGTTATTACGTATTCAGCTTCAATATTTTAGCCGCCACTCTTTGCTGTCAGTGAGTTTTTCTGAATGGTCGGCCTGAAATCGATTGCAGTTGTTGCAATTGCATTTCCGTTTCGAAGTCGTCTTTCCAGTTTTTTTTCTTTTTCATTTATATGTAATTTTCATCTCGTTTTCGTCTTCTGCTGCTCTATTTGCGCACACGGCTATCGATCGTGAAGCCTAGTTTTTGTAGACAACGCGCAAGCACGCGTTTACTTTTACTTTTTTGAATCGAGACGAAATGTATCGCAGTTGCAATGTCTTATTTAGCTTCGGTTTTTCAAAGAAAAGGCATGACTGAGCTAAAAAATAACTGTGTAAGTGCGTAGGTGACTAGGAAGCTGAAACGGAAATGATTGAAGTTATCTGAATGTGTAGTACTTTCAGTAACTGGAGAAGGTTGCTGACACTCAGGAAAATAATGAAATCTTTGAAAAGTTCTTACATACCACAAACACAAATTATTGTTGTTTAACACTTCATTGATTTGACTATTATTAGGCGACAAGAAATCGCAACGAACCACGTATTTTTGGTCCATTTGAAAGTCGCCTTCGAAAAACAAAAACAAAAGGGATTGTCAAACTAAACCAAACGTATCCAGCTTCCTTTAAAATATAAAGGAATTACTTAACTCTTTTGATGTAAACGATGTCTCAGATAGAATGTCTCACTTATGGGGAAATTCTACTCTAGAATTTTGAAAAATTCGATTTTTTTTCATATCTTTAAAGTTTAGACTTTCAAAAATATAACCTTGGAAGGATTTTTCAAAATTCGACTTATTTTCGGAGATACAGCCGATTTTGTGAGGCGGCGTCCGTGTTCACTAGAATTGTCTCTTAAACTTTAAACGCGTTTTCTCGAAACCACTTTTTTCCACACGGTACCGGCATTATCTCAAGTTCTATACAACCGATTTACTTGAAATATTGTGTGAACCTTTTTTATATAATCCTTTATCGTTCCTACCAGCATCGTGTCAAAATTTTTGTTTTTAACATTTAAAAAAAAATCAGGAATTTCAAAAAAAAAGCGTAAAAAACGTTTTTATTTTCAGGTAGTCGCCATTTTTCAAAAAAAAAAATTTTCGTGTTCCCGGATCAGGATCAATGTCACCAGGATGCGCCATTTTTTTACACCTGTCTCTCCCCTCCCCTCTAATTATTTTAATTTTTAATATTTTTTTGTAAAATTTTTTTTCTGTATTCTTAAGACATCAATAAAAACACCATAAAAAAATGTATAGAAAAATATTTTTGGTTTTTTTTAAATTAAATTCAAAAAACTGCCCAAAATTTGATTTCTAGAGTAGAATACACCCTTATGGCCCAAAACCTAATAGTTTAAGCAAAAAAATCTAAACCTAAACTAACCTCATTTGCAATTCTGCCAGTCTCGCTACCTCTGGCTTGCAGCGTCTACACGGACTTCGATTATTGCCCTCTCCACGAAGCTCAGCCCAGAACTATTCAAAAGCAAAATGCTGACTTCAATATTTTTTCTTAACATTCTTAACGTCATGATTTTATGCTAGAACAGTCGGTTAAAAGCGGAGTTTCTTATTCCCCAGACATTCCCTATATTCTGTTGATGATTTTGTTTGGTTCTTCCACTGTCAATATTATCCGCATATTATTCTAAAACATGGTTTACTGGTGGACCAAATTCTGACATAATCCAAATCATTGACTTCTTCGTTATATTTGAAGACATTGAAGGATTCGTAGCAGTCGGTAGATATGCATGCTTACATGGCCAAGGATCTCCATTATGATTATCTTGTTCTCAATTCAACATTATTTGCTTATAATTTTACATAAACTTTGGATTTTTATTAAGGCACAGATTTCTATATAAACGATGGTTTTAGAATCTACTCAGAAGTCTGTTCACTATTCACTACATGAGACGAAAGCGCGAGATATCATTTTCTGGATCCTACTAATATGCCTTTCGGTCCAAGTTCTGTTCCAGCAATAAAGTATGCTGCCTAGGACATAGGTGCTGCAGAGGATATGAATTAAATTAGACTAGATAAGTAAATGATGATTGCACCGCGACCTATGTAGGATCTATTGTGTCATCCCCTAAATCACAACGTCTCAACTAGCCCCAGCAAATTGATAAACTCCAATAAACTGATAGATGCTAGTAATCCGATGTGATACCTTTTTGGAAACGTGGATCCATGGGCCTTTATCCTGCGCCTACAGACTCTTGTGCAGTCAATTAGCAGGTGTTCTGATGTATCAGAATCCAAGTCGCAGAACTGGCAATTCGCACAAGAAGATAGGACCATGTAAAATAAGTGCTTTTTGAGCTTACAATGGCCAGTATTGGAGGCGACAAGTAGTCTAAGTTTTTCTCTTTGGAGGTTAATTACATATTCACGATATATATATGTATGTGTGCGTGAACTAATTCGAAAAAACATTTTTTTTATTCACTTTTTTTATATTTCCGTGAAGTTTGATCTCCATATATCAATTACTGTGACATCTGTTTGTGTAGCGATTTACAACGAGTCGGCAAGTTATCAAAAACTCAGTCCTCTGCTAATGACGATAAAAAGAAATAGTCTCTGAAAATTGTCAGGTTGGCATCCCGAGGACCGAAGATCTTAACTTATAGATCGACTGAACATATTTTTATTAAGATTTTGGGTAGGAAGCAAAAAGGACGGAGTAGAGGTCTCGATAGAGATGCTTGACAACGTAGTTAATGACGGTGATTTGGTTTATGAATACAACATCGAAACCATCCAAAAACCAAGCGAATGGTGCGCCAAAAATGAGCCGAAACCGAAAAAACTAAAATTCGCCGAAGTCACTGAAGGCATCCCAACCGAGTGTTTTTTTTTTATAGTAGGGGGAAGCATCGAAAGCCGGAGTGCGGAACTTTAATTCGCTAAACCTAACCTACTCCCAACTCAAGACTCTCCCACGGAACCACCGATTACTTCCGAGTGCTTCGAAAATTTGGTTAAACGTTGTTATGCTTGTATTGGCTCAAGAGTCTATTTTGAAGGCGATAAAGATTTCTATTAAAATGCTTGAAAATGTCATTTTTTTGGCTCTAAAAAGTACCCTTTATACACAAAAATATATTTATAAATATATTTCAAGTAAATTCTGTTAGAAACTCCCAACATTCGTGTGATTTATTTACAAAAATCATATTTCCAAACCGAATACCGATAGAATTCCGATACGTAAGTTAATTATAAAATTGCGCTTACAACAAAATTGCATTTAATAGCAACAAAATAACTCGAATGCCGATTACTATTGTGGCTACAACAATTTACGAATGCAATTACGGCGCTTACGAGTGTACGAACAAATGCCGATGCATATGTATGTATGCATTTAGATGGGTGTGTGTGAGTCCGCACATGTAATTCCATTGATAGAAATCATTGGAAACCCGCAATTAAATCACAGATTCCTGGCGATTAGCACATATGGGTTCGCAGAAAAATCACACACACACATGCATATTCACACACACCTATAACAACACAAACATATGCGAGTAATCGTTTATGAACAAAACGAGAATACCGAATTTATGCACAAAGCTACGAAGGTGTCGCAACAACAATAAGCGCTGCTGTCAGCGGCAAAACACAGCCGTTTTGAATTGTTGTTTTAGCTTCTAAGAGCCAGCCGTCACAGTTTGCCGCACATTGCAGTTTGCTGTCAGCAACAGCCGCCAACCGAACAACAGCAACAACAATGGTAGCGGCATACAGTCAATGCCAGCGTTGATGCAAGAAAATTGAATTTCATTCATAAAATGTGAATTTTGTTTTTGTCGCGTGCAGCATGTTCGGAAGTAAACAAAAGCAACAAAAACAAAAACAAAAAAAAAATAATAAATTAACCGGACGAGTGGTTAGATGAATGTTGTCTATCGACTAACCGATTGCCTTGCATGTGCTATACCTACCTTGCATGTGCTATACCTACATACACTTATAGCAATGTATTGTGGTTATGTGTAAACCGTTTATTTAAAATTGCATGTGAATGTTTCACGTGTTTGGAAGAGTAGCTCTATGTTCGTATATTTATTAGTAACTTGGTTTTATATACAAAGTGTACATATGTACAAATGTATATAGACCATATGTACACATGTGAGTATTTTTTATTATACAAGATCAAAGTAATATGAGACCAAAATTTTAGACCAAGGAAAATAAAGTTTTCATAGAAACGTTTGGGCAATAATTTTCAACTTCAAATTTATTTATTTATTTTTTTTTTTTTTTGCATTATAGAAAAGGATAATAACGGGTGTTTTTCGAGATGTGTGATTATTAATGAGGCAATACTTTTTTTGGATTTGCGCCTTTTGACAGATCTTACTTGATTTATGCTCAGTTTGGTTTACCAATTCGTATTAGATATTGGGTATCTTTTTGTATTTTGTCAATAGATGTCATTACAGTCATATATCTCCAGTGCTACCAATCACATTGTGTCATCCCATATAGTGTTGAAAAGCTTCATTCATTCATTCGGAGAAGTTGAAAAAAAGTTATGGGTCTTCAAAAATGAGAAAAAATAACGATGAAATTCGTTATATTTTGAAATTTTTGCATAAAAAAGGGAAGTATGCCACGCAAAGCACGAATGAAGTTTGTGAAATTTACGGAGACGATGCTGTTTCAGTTCGTGTAGAACAACAATGGTTCGCTCGCTTCCGTTCTGTAAATTTCGATGTGAAAGATGCACCTCGCTCTGGTCGACCTATCGTTGAAAAAGTCGATGAAATTATGGAAAATATTGACCAGGACCGTCACATAAGCAGCCATGACGTCGCTAAGGAACTTCACATTCATTATCAAACGGTTTTGAACCATTTAAAAAAGGCTGGCTACAAAAAAAAACTACGCGTTTGGATACCACAAGAATTGTCTGTGAAAAATTTAATGGACCGAATTAACATCTGCGATTCTTTACTGAAACTAAATGAAATCGAACGATTTCTGAAACGAATGGTAACAGAAGACGAAAAGTAGATTAAATACGACAATATTGGTGAAGCTCAACAAATGGTTAAAGGTAAAGGTTCGAAAGGTTATGCTGAGTGTTTGGTGGGATTGGAAGGAATTCATCCATTCACTATGAGTTATTCCAGCTTACATTTTACTGTAAACTACTGATGAGATTGAAGCAAGGAATCGAAAAAACGGCCAGAACTGATCAACAGAAACGGCTTTGTCTTCCATAAGAGCAACGCTAGACCACACACATCTTTGCCGACTCGACAAAAACTGAGAGAGCTTGGCTGGGAAGTTTTGATGCGTCTACTGTCGCAGTTTTTCGCCGAGAAACCAGAGTAATTCTTGGCCATAACATTAAATTATATGCATTTTGTTTCTTTTTGAAAAACACACGTGTAAAAAATACCCTTTATAAATAGTAATTCTGAAAAAAATTATTTACCCCCATTTTTGATTGCTAATATTCGAAAAGAACAGAATCAAAAGACTCTAATAGTATAGGAGATGTCAAACGCTATTATTGCCACACCCCTGTTTTCTTACTTTAATCACTTAATACGCCAATATTCTGAAAATTCTGAAGATATGTGATCTTTCTATGCCCGTTAGAACTTGTTCTTTGTTATACCAGAAAAATCTCCAATTATGGATCAAAAACTCTCAATTGGAAGAACTATAACACAAAATATATGCCTAGTTGTCTCCATATCATAGGCACAGAACCATGAATTAGGAAAATCTGTTTCATTTACCTACAAAAAGTTTGTTTAAAATACTTTAATTAAGCTAATTTACAACTTAAA
The DNA here is from genome assembly GCA_037783105.1 of Bactrocera zonata. Classification (NCBI taxonomy): domain Eukaryota; kingdom Metazoa; phylum Arthropoda; class Insecta; order Diptera; family Tephritidae; genus Bactrocera; species Bactrocera zonata. The sequence continues at coordinate 755,303 of JBAWJQ010005959.1, read as the reverse complement.
TGCCTCAATAATCTGAGCTGTTTGAATATAGTAAAAAAAGCTTCGGACTAAATTGGTCTCATCATCTAGTTTACCGCTAATAAGAAACTCTAATCGCAAGAAACCAAAAAACTATCCTTCCAAAAAAGTGTTAAAGGGACACTAGGTGACAAATTTGTAATTTTTTTATATTTTTTAATATTTTAATTTTTTTTCCAATATTTTTTTTTTTTTTTTTATTTTTTATCAATATTTTTTTTTTTAGATTTTTTCATATTTTAAATGGTTACACCCTTAAAAATAATATACCAAAATTTAAATCGATATTTCAAACAGTTTTAGATTTACAGTCTTTTAAAGTTTATCTCCTTAGTTCAATCAGCTTCATTAGTTTGACATTCTTTCTCGAAACATATGATCTGATCACTGCCAAATTGTTCTGATCAAATAACGAGTTTTGGCAGCCCAAAATCAAATTTTTGGGTAAAATTCATCTCTTATGAAAAAAGCGCCTTCAATTTTTTGTCATTGTAATTGTACAGATAATATCTGAGAATTTATATTTCTTATCCACAGAGAAGGCTGACGTCACTTCAGCAGTGGAGTTCCTTTTTTAGCGCCGTCAGAGATCGTGTGAATGTGAAATATATATAAAATTTTTCTTCAAAAAAAACTGTGTATTCTTAAAATATAAAAATATATCGCTTTCAGACTGTCAAGGTCAGCTTAGGTGCGCCACTTAACAATTTTCATTAAGTATGTGAAGTTACTTATAGATTTGCTTATGGAAAAATGTCTCAGTGGCTGGCTGAACTGGCCTCCAATTACCAAATTTTGTGAAAAAAAAAAACGAAAAGTGAGGTTATGCATAAATGATAATTTAGATATCAGCCACTTTGGTGTGTTACTCTTACTAGGTATATTATGTATTATTTAAATTTAATAAAATAAATATAATAAATAGACTTCTCAAAAATATATCTCTATAGGATTGCTGCAGCTCTTTTAATTGTGCACCAGTTTTATTGGGTTGAATCTTAAAAACAGATGGCAACCCCTATAAAAAAATTATTCCAACTATAAGCTTCCTTAAGCCTCTTTATTTCGATATTCGATATACATTTTTAATAATTTTTTATCTTTTTAATTTTATTGCATTAACTTTTAAACGGGTGGCAACACTTTTAGCATATGTATTTTTAGCTGTAATTTATTTTAGAGCTCTTTTTTTACTTAAAAATAATTTTTTTTTCACGAAAAATTTGCAAACAGGTGGCAACTCCTTATAAAAAAATTTTAAAATTAAAACAGATGGCAACTATGTATATGACTCCAACTATAAGAATTCTTAAGCTTATTTATTATGATATAATTTTTTAATAATTTTTTATCTGTTTAATTTCATTAAATTAATTTTTAAACAGGTGGCAACGCATTGAACTTAGTACTTTTAGTGGTAAAAAGCTCTTCAGTTATAATGTTACATCATATTTGATTTTTTTTTGACAAAAAGTTTAGGAACATGTGGCAACTACTAATATTTTCGATAAGTTTTCTTAAATTTCTTTAGTCTGTAGTGAAAAAAAATCACATCTTTTATACTTTTAAATACAATTTGCAAGCATGCGGCCCCACAAAACTAGTTCAATGTGGCAACTCCTTTCGAAAAAATATTTTCGCTGTAAGTTTTTTTAACTTTCTGCAGTTTTTAGCGAAAAAAACACATTTTTTATTTTTTTTAAATTCAACGAGGTGGCAAGGTTGCGATTTTTCTTTTAATTCGTCTGAGTACCAAATCCATCGGAGTACCATTCGGCAACAAATGCGTTGCAGTTTCCGTTCCGAGTTTTGTTAGCCGACAGATTTTCATTACATGCGCCGATTTTTGTCATCAAAACCAAATTGGATTTGTTAAATAATCTCAGACATGGTTTTAATAACCAAGGCTTTAAGAAGAAGTTAATAATAGAAGAAGAGTTAATAATCTTTTTTTTTGGTGAGCAGCAAAGAAGTAGAATTTTTCATTAATTTTCCTCAACCCAAATATATCGCTATGGCACACCTTCTTCTTTCACTTGATTGTTTAATTGATTGTTGTGCATGTAATTAGGTGCGACGGTGTGTACGTGTAAATATGACGGAATGACTGACAGATGCATAAACACATTGTGTGATTTAATTGATCAATGAGGCATTTACAATTTTGGTTGTTCGCCGTATGTTTTTTATTGATGTTTGGGTGAGTGTTTGTGCTGATTTTTGTACGTATATATATATGTATGTTTGTTTATTTACTTTTATGTATGTATGTCTGTATGCATGTGGGCACGAACTGTTTACTGTTGGCGTTTTAAAGTGTAATTACAGACAACAAGCCCACAACAATTACAAAGATTGAAGCGTAAACTATTAATAAGGCCGCAGACACGCAAACGAAACGACATACACACATACACGCACACATGCATACATACTTAATGGGCATACGTTCAGCGCCATGCCAGAAAAGCTCAATGAATTTTGATGCTTTCGTCTGGCGTTCGCTGGTAGGCGCAGCTTCCATTCAGAAAAGTCCAGCAGTGAAAGTAAATGTGAGCAAACATATAGATATGTACATATGTATATGAATCTTTATATGTATATATTTCAAAATATGACAAAGTTACAGTAAATGTCGTAGAGAAGAAGTATAACTATAGAAAACGAAGCCACTGATTTTTGTCAACTTGAGTAAATAGTAAAAAACGCTAATTGAAAGAAATTGATTTATTTAAATGTATGTATGTATTTGTTTACACAGCAGAACTCGAGCATATTGCATACATATATACATATGTATTTAGTGCAGCGGAAAGTGCAAGCGAAACACGTCACTGTGAGCCTCTGCTTCAGCCGCGTGCACACTTGCAATTGCGCATGCCGGTTATCGCATTGTTTTTGTTGTTGCAATTGCAATTGTCGCTCATCATTACATTATAATCGGAGCACAACAACAACAACAAACCGCTGATGCAATAAAACTGCCGCCTCACCCCTTCACCCCAAGCAAATGTTAATGGAGCAGCTGTTCATTGAACTAGTTTTGAGGGGCGTATGAGTTATGCTTTTTTGTTATTGTTTTTTTACTTTAGGAATTTTTTCCACACTTATTTGCATATGTGGAAGTAGGTTGCTGGTCGCTTTGGGTAGGTTGTGCGGCGAGCATGTAATTTTCCGTAAACAAAATCGAAAGGTAAATAGAAGAGCGTTTGTAAAAAACTAAAAGACCAATAAAAGGGAAGACAAATAGACACGACGAAGTGCAAATAGGTGGTGTGCCGATAGCTGCAATTACCCATATGTGCACATATCCTATGTATGTAAGTATGTAGCAAACAAATGACGCCAATTAAGCAGACACAGGCACAAACACGAGTGTGTGCGACGCCACCGAAGGTGAGGCACAAAACAAAGAGCGCAAAGTGAAGCTTTTATGTGTGATACCTTCTTTATTGGACGCCTTTTGCTATTGGCGCCAAATTAGTTTACTTTTCTTCCCGCCGCGTTACACTTTCATGCGCTGTGTGGGTATGGATTTACCTTTGATTGGCGTTTTTTATGAGCGCAAATCGGCGAATTTGCACATAATTTTGACGCTGCTCCCACACTTTTCGGCGGCAGCTATTAAAAAGGCATAACCCAATTCAATAATACAAAAAATTATAAAAAATTAAAAAAGAAACCAAAAAAAAAAACAAAAAAAAAACTAAAAAATTAAAAAAAAAGATCTAAAAAATATTAAATATTAAAAAAAAAAATGTGAAAAAAATTAATCAAAATTAAAAAAAAAAGAAATTATGAAAAAATTGAAAAGAAATATAAAAAAATATGAAAAAAATATAAAAATATCTGAAAAAAGAAAAAAAAGTTTCGAAAAAATATAAAAATTAAAAAAAAAGATTTCGAAAAATATATAAAAATAATAATAAAAAAGTATAAAAGTAATAAAAAAAATTATATATAAAACCCTCAAATTCAATCAATGAATTTTGAATTAGCGCTCATGGCGTATACTTAGATCTGTGTCAGCAGACACCGCTTGGAGACGGCACAGTAATAGCGACAGTCACGTGTGCTTTAAATTGATTGGCAACAGTGGCGCTGTTGAAGTCACGCTGGCATTTGCCATTAGCTTCTTCATTTATTTATTGTCATTTACGCAGAAAGGTCTTTTATATTGGAATAAGAGTGGCTCAGCCATTTTAAAGGCATGTCAATTTAAGAAAAAAAAAAAAAAAATATAAAAAAAATATAAAATATTATTAAGGCAAGCAAATGTGTATTGTCTATGTATTGTATCTTCTGAACAGTTGAAATAAAGAAGGACATAATTTTGTAAGAACAACTTAATTTTTTATTGATTTTTTTTATTGGGTATACTTAATTTCATATTTTTAGATTACCAGAAAGTACATTTATCAATTTTGATAGGAAGTGGGTGCCTTAAACTACCAATTTGCGTAGTTAACTGGCTAATGTTACTAAACTAAAGTATAAGATTAATTCTCCCTACAGTTTTAGCGGTGAAAGTACCAATTCGAGTTAAGCTGTTTAGGAATGAGCGTATAAAACGAACTTTGAACAGTAATCTAAGTACGCAGCTCACCGCCTAACACTTTCCGCCACTAAATCCACAGCAACCATATCCACGAGCTGGACAAAGACGGACAGAGTGGATATTAATATCAAGATTTTGCGAATTACGACCCCGATTATTGCCAAAGTACAGAGTCGCAACAGAATGCTTAAATCGTTAATCAGCAACACCGGGTTAAAACACCCAGAAAAATTGTTGGCAACAAACGAGTACAAGGGAAACAGCCGGCCGTTCATCAACTAAGCAGCGCCGATATGGTCGTCTGGATGTAGTAAAACGCAGACAATACTTTACTCCATACGAAAACAGAATGTTTGCTAATGTCTGACCTCGCCATAGTGAGTCCTGAATGCTTCCAGTTAAAGACACTCTTCTCCAAGCAATTTCTACTATAATGTTTGTGTAGAAATCACCGCTGCAGTCGCCAGCTTGAAGCGGAAATAGCTCTTAGGAGCATCTACAGATCATTCTTTGAAAATCTAGTCGATATTTCCCTTCAATCCCATATATCTAATATGAATGTTTTTGCACTTCTGCCTCACTTTATGTCGCATAAATCGGCTAATATGTAGGAAATCGTAATGAAATTCAGGACAAATTTCTCACTAATAGCAGTGTATCCTCTTGCCTAAAATGGAGGAAATCACGGTGATACATTTCCCCAAGTTCCCATGTACTTAATATTCAGATTATCAAACTTTCGCTTGCTTTGGTCGATCTGTGAGGTTTCTTAATGAAAATCAGACATTCAGATCAGAATATTTTCTAGCCCCCGTGTACCTTACATTAAATAAATAATTGGGACTTTTCATCTTTTGGTAGATGTTTTGGTTTAACCGAAATTTTCATCTTTTGGTTGATGGTTTTGGTTTGATCGAAATTTTCTTATTCTATTCTCACTTTAAAATCAGAATTAGAAGTTTTTTATGCAAGAAAATAATGTGGAACTCTTCCTTAATTGATGCGAATATAATTTTATTTTGCAAAATGCCTTTTTGAAGAGATTTTATTGCCAAAAAACATGAAAATCCCTAAGTTTTAAATTGAAAAAAATTATTGGATAAATGTATGATATCGAAAACTTTTGTACTTGAAGTTTATAGCAAAATACCTGAAAGTGTTCTGCCACCATATTTCACAGCGCTTACCTAAGAAAAAAAAGCCTTTAAAGCATTTTTTTTGCATAAAACCGTCGATTTGTGACACATTTTTAATTGTCTAAAATTTTGGGTAATTCCAAACTTAAATTTTATTGGATAGCATCAAAGCCCATGCGATTCTGCAAATTTCTACATTTTTAGATTTTTTCTACGAGCTCTAGTTTAGAAGTTATAAGCATTTTTCTATTCGGCGGCTGCTTGCTACATGCTCCTGGTCGCCTGGTAAGAAATCCTGGATTTTGCTGCCAAATTGAATGCAATTTTTCTGCAGCCGATAGCACCCAAAAACTTGCTGGTGCGTTGCATATGCAACGGGGTAGAAATTAAGCAAAGGAAGCGGTCATTCATAGTCATATAGAACCGGATTTCGATATATGACCAGAACCGGAAATGATAAAGCAACCGTTTAATACTCCCGTTCAGGTGTTTCGGAAGTTGAGAACCGGAAACGGAAGTAAATTTGGAGGAACCAGAAATGTGATTTGTTGGAAACGGAAATTGGTCCGGCACCGGATTTACACTTCCGGTTTAGATGACTTTCCGGAAGTCACCAACCGGAAGTTAAATTGGAACCTTAAACATGTGTATGGACCGCCGCCACTTCCGGTTTAGGGAAGTTGGTGACCGGAAACAGCTCGAACGTTTCCACTTCCGGGATATTACTTTCGGTGGGATGCATAAACCGGAAGTCCGGTGCCGTAATATTTTAATTTCCGGCCCGAGCCTCTTTCAGTATCCGGTCTAAGAATATGTCCGCTTCCTCCACATAATTTCGCCCCTTTACATATGCAACAGTTTTCCAGCACATTCGCCAGCTGCTGCAGAAAAATTGCATTCAATTTGGCAGCAAAATCCCGGGATTCTACCAGGCGACCAGAAGCACGTAGCAAGCAGCCGCCGAATAGAAAAATGCTTATAACTTCTAAACTATTGCTCGTAGAAAAAATTTAAAAATTTGGAAATTTGCAGAATCGCATGGCCTACCATCTTACTTAAGAAAATTCGAATTCGGAACTACGCTAAATTTTAGAAGATTAAAAATGTGTTTCATTTCGCCGTTTTTTTTACAAACTAATGCTTAAAACAGTCTTTCCTAGCTGCATATTTCAGTAGTTTGTACTTCTGCTTATTCAGAATATTAGTCCTGCTTGCCATCACTAGCCGTTTGAATCCAATCATCGTCTCGTAACAGTACGATTGCTAGGCCTACTGTTCGATCACAACCATCTTGAACCTTACTATCCAAACGAGGATTAGATAGTCCCTATAACAACTACAACAATAATATGTATTTAGGCCACAAAATTCCACTAATTTGCTCATGGTGACGGCGTAGTTGCGAGCAGGTGCATCGCTATATGGAGCAATTTTTTCTTCATTTCAGTGTTGATCAAACATATAATTCAACATTGTATAACTTCTTCTCTTCTCTCAGTAGTTGATGTAGATCATACTGTACGTTCGATGCCCATCACCTTACCTACCTAAAAGCCCTCTTTGGAGACGATTCCATCACCTTACCGACCGATAGAAAAGCCTTCTTCAGAAAAAAAATTTCATTACTTCACCTGTACCCCGCCTCTGGTGTGTACCAGGGGATCTCCAGGTTCAAGGCCACGAATCGATGCCAAAAACCCCCAAATTGCATTTAGAAAGTGTCAAAAACAGTCCATGTGCCGACGATGGGACCCGGCATTCTCTTACCAATATTTCATGAAGGATATAACCCACGCGATCTTTTGAGATGCTAATACGAATTCGTGGAGCTTTTTCACGCTATCATTCTGATCAAGGCTTATTCATTCGATTTTTTTTACAAAAACAACGAATCATTGAAAAATTTTCCAATTTTTTCTGAATTTCACGGACAGCTAATGTCGTAATTTCTATTAAAAAGGTGAGATTAGGTTAAGAAGTTATTAAAACTTATGCGTTCATTTTATCTGAAAGCTATGGTGACCAGTTTAACAGGAACTGACTGTATACCCCAGTACATATTATATTTGAAAACAAAATTTGGAAAATTATGTCGAAATATTCAATACTTTCTAGTCGCTACCTTTACTTTGTGACCCTTTGTACATACATATGTACGTATGTTTGTATGAATCTGATGTTGAATTCTGAACGAGTAGAATTCCTCGATGCTTACATATGTTTGTTCTCGTTGTTGTTTTTTTTTTATTGAGCATATTTGCCTTAATTGAGAACGAAACTGATAACTTTCAATTCTTCGATTATATATTTTTTTTTTGCATTTGTTTTTGTTTTTAGTGAACCCTGATCAAACTAAATATGGCGCATGGGCAGAAATTCCACAAGGAAGGCAAACAAACAAACAAACTCGCCGCACTTAATAACTAAGCAGGGCAACTTCCCACACAAAAAAATGTTAACATTTAAAATCAAAGCAGGCACACCAGCAAGGATGGCGGTATTTTTGTACAAACACACACACTCGCACACATATACACACAGCTATGCATACGCTTATGAATGTACTTAGTGATTCGCTGCTGGATGCGATTTCCAATGAAATGAACAAGCAAGCAACCAATAAAAGTAAAACACACGTGAAAACGAAGGTAAAAAATAAACCAAAAATACATACATACAAACAAACACACACAACGATTTTTTTGTCGGCCGCGACGCAACGCTTGTAAGGGCAAAACGTGATCTTCGAATTTCGCAGCGCGCATTCATTCAACAAAACCTTAAATGCGAGCCCGGGGGGCGGGGATGCGCCGACCGTGGCAGACAGCATTCAAGCGTGTAGCGCTTAAGCCGGCAACTGAATGTGGTAAGTGGTGGCGCATGCGCGGCTTCGCTGTTTCACAGCTTCACAACTCCGCGATGATTTTGCCTTTGTCACTACGCAACTCTGTGTGCATGTATATATGTGTGCGTGTGTGTGAATGTAATTATTGAGTTCTGTGAATTGTTTGCTGGCTGCTGTTGGCTCCGATCTGCGGCTCCATTCAACTCGCAGGTATTCAACATACATACTTCATACTTCTGCGCATGCGCCCATATACACAAACATACACATAAATATGTGAAATGTAGGCAGTGTGCGCTCGAGAGCTCAGCAGTTATTCATTGAAGCTTTTGCCGCGATCTGTGTGTCAGCGAGGCGGATGGTTACTATGCAGTAACCATTTTTCCAATGCCAAGTTTTCGGTTTATTTTCATTTTTGCTTATTTCAACTGATTTGTTTTTTTTGGTGTTTTTTTTTGTGTTGGTTGCGGCGTTGCTGAAGTTTACGGTGTGTCGCTGTTCATTTGTGTCCGCTGCTCTGTCGGCTGTTTGATTAATACACGGGCACTTGAGCGCGATACCAGTTCGAGAATTCCTAAATACATATGTACATACATATACTTATGTACATATGTGTGGTGCAACATGCCGGCAATGTCCGCGTAAATTGCTGTAGGTGTGTACATATGTATACACATATGTGTGTGCGCTTGAAGTGGTTTTCTAGGGCAGCCAGAAGCTTAATCCCTTTTTCTGTTTTCTCAAATTGTTGCTTTTTTCTTTTTTTTGGTCGGCAATTTCAATTTTTGTGGCCATTCAAGTATCGTGGGCGTTTAATGGCTTGATGAGTTGTGGTCGCCAGCAATGATTGTAGACTATTGAACGCTGAATGACGTAAACTATTATAGAGTCATATTGGGTAGTCGAAAAAGTCTTTTCGTATTTCTAATCAAACTACAACTTATTTTTTTTATATTTATAATAAATAAATAAACAAATATGAACCATTTTGGTCGACCACTTTTTGCCATTTTTTAACTAGAGAAATTAATCCATCAGTGCAAATTAAAATTTCGAAATTGTCAGAAGAGAAGCGAGCGAACTCTTGTTGTCCTAAACGAAGTACCCAATAATGGATGTAGTAAATACTTAGATGCCAGACTGAAAGAATTTTTTCATACCAATTTTCTAAAACGATTGTTCATTTATTTTGAAATAGTGTCGTCAAGTTCTTTTTAGCAACCATATCTTACAACCTAGGAACCAAAAAAAATCGCTAGGCAACACATTCCTAAAATAAGGCGGATACTTAAGCTTGAAGTCCAACACATTAACTATGCCACAATTTTCATTCATCTGTGAGGCGGTAGATCGGTCTTTTGAACTTGGACTTTAATGAGTCTGGAGAACGCTAATCGAACAACTTCTTGGTGCAAGCAACATTTATTTATCAAAAATATGTTATATTAGTGTTTTAAATTCCTTTTAACATTTTTTAATACTATATTCTACAAACCGCATGTCCAACAGCTTCAACATTATATTTGCGTCATTAATTACATTCATACGTACATAGGTTTCCTCGGGTAAAAAACAACCCTTTTTCAACAATTTTTTTCTCACATAAAAAATGTAATATTTTATTCGAATATTTTATTGTTACAAACATACACTATTAACAAAGAAATTCTGAAATTTTTGGAAAAAAAATATTTTAAATTCGACCACTGCGACGCCATTTCCGGTGACACCTCGGATAAGAGATGCGTACGCGTTGGCAGGATAATTCCCGACAGGAACAACTAAAGTGAAAAAATGCGTGTTTTAGTTAAAATCTTAACTTAGAACTTGGACTAAAAAAAAACTGAAAATTGGATTTTTGACAGATATTTAAAAAAAAAATGGAAATTACAGTGAAAATTTCGCGATTTTTTATTAAATAGTTGTCATCGAAAAAAATTATTCGCTGAAGTCTTTAAGAATTGTAACTCAAAGACCTGTGTACAATTTCATGAAGATCGGTTGAGAAGTTCTCGGGAAATCATGCCAACCGACTTCAAAAACACAGTTTCGAGAAAAACTCGTTTAAAGACGATGCACTTAGTCTAGCTCTTCTCGAGCACACATGTACTCAAGACTGTATCCCAGAAACTACTACTCGAAAATTTAGGACAATATTAACATTACCCTCTAGTTGTGTTTGAAGAGGTTTAGTAAGGGAAGAAGATATTACTTCTATCTATAACAATGGCCCAATGGTATAGGGACAGGGTAAGCTCAGCTAAAATTTTCTAAGCGGAAGTACTAAGCATAGAGAAAGCTTATAAAGTTCTACTAAACAATTAAGGAAGGATACAGAAAGCGACCATTTACGCAGACAGCTAGGCGGCACTACTAGCCTCGTCGTCGCCAAAGATTAATTAAAATATAGTGAACGTATGTAGAAATGCTTTAAGCTCATAGGCAGATCAATTCCACTTCTCTATATTTGTTGGAACGTTTTTGGTAACAAAACAAAAAAGACAGACGTGTTGGCCAAGTCTGGATTCTCGCTGGTTTAATCAGACATCAAACTTTTGACATTCAGCAGATAGCAAAGCTTGAATGTCTGTCTACAAACGGAGAAGTATGTATATCAAAATCAATCAAGAAATCGCGTACTGAAATATTGAATATTCCATATATGTATAAAATATTTTCAATTCAATACTTCAGTGGTTTCAACAAAATCTTAAAGTAATAAAGCTTTTAAAATTAAAAACAAAAAACCTTGGAAGAAGCCTGGAATACGACCAAAATCAGCGACAAAAGAGCAGCAGAAACATTTCAAGTTTACCAAAACGTTCGAGGCGGCTTTGAAGGTAACCAGGCCTTCGCAACCGAGTTTGAAAAATATCGAGAAAATTGCAACTACACGGTCTGTCCGGAAAGTAATAGGACTGATTTTCTTCCGCTGCGACTGTACTTCGGAGCGTTCGCGCTCCGACTGAATTCCTAGCTAACGAACGAGTCAGGACAAATATTTTCGCGAGTGACCTTCAATGTTTGAATAACGTAATCACAGGAGACGAGTCATTGATTTTTGAGTATGATCTCGAGATAAAGAGGCATTTTGACATGACAGAGGGGATCCAAGTAGCACGCATTTCGGTTCTCAAGGCTTTTCTGGAGAATACCTTCCGTTACGTCTTCAATGCTTGAAAATAGCGCTGGCAGCGCTTCATCGACCCAGAAGGAGCCTATTTTGAAGGTTTTTAAAGAATAGTGACAATTGGTTTCATAATTTTTTTTTAATCGACTCCGTCCTATTACTTTCCGGGCAAACCCTGCATATTATGCTAAAAATTAATTTATGGAAGAAGGTCTTCTTAAGATGACATAGGTGGAAATATTCTTTCGAAGCCAAAAATATGCTGTATCTTTGGAAGTATAAGAAGGGAATATTTTTATTTCTGTCAATAACTCAGTAATTGGATAATTTTTTGTTCGTACAAAAATTATGTTTTGAAAAGTCAATAAATATCGACTTTCAATAAAATTCAGCATGTTTGAAGACATTCTGAAAAAATCATTCTTTAAAATCTAACCAAATCCAACCAAGCCATTATTTCTTTAATCTAGTCACTTAATCTGAAAAAACACCACGACAACCCTTCTGACTTGCGGGCAAACCTAAATTGCTCTTTAAACACTACAATTATATAAACAACGCTCTCTTTGGTATAAGAGTAGCCACGTGAAAAGCTCAAATCAAAAGCACTCAATTAAATGCTCAAATTGAGTTTTGCTGCAAAAGAGTGAGTAGACTTTTTTGTGTTATTTTGAGGGAAAATATTTCGCGCTCTAAACTAAACAGAGAACCGCGGAGAGTAAGAAAATTTGCATGACATCAACACTGGAAAACGCCCAATTCTCAGAGGAATGAAAAAGCACAAAATATTTTATAGTAAATAAATGTACGTCTGTGTAGGTAATGCTGAGAGAGAGAGAGAGCGGCAGCGAGCGAGCGCGCGTAGCGGCGCTATAAGCTTCGCAATTGTTTGCAAAAAGGTACAGTTACAAAAACAATGTAAAGCATATGCGAATGCCAAGGCGAGGCGGAATAGCAATTCCAGAAATCGAAGAAGCAAAACAATGAAATGCGCAAGCAAAGCACATAAGAGCCGAAGTACACGGAACGCGTTGTTGCTGTGGCGACTACGCTAACTGTGCGTCTCTTGCGCCGGTCGTATGCATTTGTGAGAAAACGAGAAATGGATAAATTTGGCGCGAAGCGAAACAGGCAGGGTTGTTGTTAGCTAAAAATGGTCAGGGGGAGCCAGACGTGGTACTAGCGAGATTTTTTAAAGGATATGTAGGAATGTTTTCAGGTGCGGCAAGAGAGCCGGGTTGTTGCCGGCGCCAACATACCATTGCCGACAACTACAACTGGGTACTGGGTGGGACCAGGCATTTTCGCTTGTGGAAGGGCACGAAAAAAGCCGACAACAGTGGTTGGGTCGCTGAGTGCGTTAGTACGACGCACGTAACTGGGAGTGTTTACGGGTCAGTGGAGGTGGTGGCGGTCGTCAGGATAAGTCTGTATGTATGGTCGTGTGCCGCAACAAAATGTCAAGTGATAAGGGAATGCAGAATGGTTGAAGGTGTTTGGCGGTGCTTAGGGCACGGTCATGGTGGTATGCATGTTTTTAATATACGCATATTTACTACATTCGAGAGTAGTGGCTACAATTTTCGGCAGACACGACGCGTGCAATGACACCATCTCCCAGTCAAGGACAAAAGCTTGTCGGCAACATTTCGAATTTGGAATATGAGGGTGGCCGCTTGTGGTGGCATGTGTATGATATGTATTTACATACATATGTATGTATTCGTATGTATATGTATGTATGTACATCAGTAAATATGTACATAGATACAGTTATTGCCGAATGCTTTGTTATTTATTTGGTTCGTAGGGGTCGTAAATGTTGTGAGCAGTCGAACAATCACAAAAATGTCGGAGTATTTGACGCGAATGGTGTGGAGGTGACCTGCTCTTTTTAAGCAACGACTGTCAAGGCTATGCATAATGTTGTGGACGAAGGGTAGGATGAGCAAGACAATTATGTGGGCTTTTACGAAATCTAAAAATATTGACAAAAGGATGAGTCAGCGGCAATTTTTGTATGAAGAGTCATACACATCTCTAAATGGTTTTAGGTGTACATATGTATGTACGTCCGCACACCATGCATACTTACAAAAATGTATATACTATATACTTGTGTACATACATACATACATATGTATGCACATCAATAGATACCGGCATAATTCGTAGCGAAGTGATATTGTGCTCTCTAGCAGGTGTCTAATTGACCTCCTGCTCCAAAAATTTGCATGATGAATAGATTTTCGGGTCAGAAACCAGGCTTGATATAACCTTCGGAAGGTCCAAAATAATTCAATTAATTTTCCCATTAATTCGTTAATTTGCCTTTACTTGGATTTCCGAATATTAGCGCTAAATCGATACTTCCTTTATTTCTGGCAACGTAATTGTTATATGAGAGTTTCTATCAACTGGACTGAGCGGATTGAATGTGATGAAATCTTTTGAAGCTTGGTTAAAAGCTGAATAAATCAAAATGAGTTGTGGGAACAGATTATAATTTTTATTTCTGTTCGCGTATTGTACTCGTATAGTCTAGTCATAGATATGTATGTATGTATGCACATACAGTTGTGTTCATCAAATTAGTAGTGCAACAGCTTCTTATATTTAAAAGTCTTTCGGAACATTTTCTGACTTTCCAAGTCAGTAAGAGTGGTTATTTTGGAAAAAAATAAGATTTTTTATATTTTCTGCAAAACAAGCTGTTCATCAAAATAGTAGTGCTTATCGTTAGGGGTCGATATCCCAGGGTATTTCCTGATTTTGACCTTCGGCACTGATTCCCTGATTTTACTGAAAATTTACTGATTTTCGTGAGTATCGGTTGTGCGGGGTAAATATGTATGTAACGGGACTGATTTTGACTGAGACCGATATGGTAACCCCAACCCTAGGTCACAGTGCAAAGAATAACTTTTCTTATCTACATATGTATGTATCTAGTAATCGATGCTGATGAAATTTTTGTGAAATCCCAGTGCTCTATCATTTTTTGTGAGTACAGTAAGAAGTTGTTCTATTGAGAAGCGATAAATCATTATAAAGCTAAGGAAACAAGAGAGAACCTACAGCGAATCGAAGCTATAGTGAAAAAGAGCTCCATGCAATGCTATAAAATACAATGATAAAGCAGAGAATCTTGAGGAAAAATTTATCAAAATCAATATTAGAAGACAAACAGATTAATACACGATATTTGAAATAAAATCCTAAACATCTTTAAAAATTATTAAAACAATTTCAAAATTGTCGCTTACTACTCTTACAAATCCTAGGAGGCTATTTGAAAAGATTTTGAATATAAGAAGCTCGCTGAAAGTAACTACTTTGACGAAGAAACATGTGGGTGCAAGAATAAAGTTCACAAAATAACATTTCAAACATTACAAAATGACGGATTTTGATGTGGACCAATGAAAGCAAAATTTGCTTATTTTTAAAGGAACAATGTCAAGAAGGTTTGTCTGTTCACTATCAAACACATAAGATCATTCTAAGTACACTACCAAAATTTTACCAAAGGTGGTGGTGGTCTGGGCATTAAGAAGGGACAGGGTCAAGAAGGTATATCCGTCCACTACCAAACACAAAAGATCATTCCAGGTGCACTATCAAATTTTTTAAACGTGGTGGTCTGAGTATTATGTTATGACCTTGCTTTTTGTACTATGGTGTCTGTCATACATACATACATATGTACTTGATATATAGTATCATGAATCGAACAGAGCATATAAACTTATTTAAGGGTGTTTTGTTATTATTTGCCAGCTGTCTATAAAAAGGGCGTCTGAACAGGCGAACGACCCAAAACTTATGATCAAACTAGCTAAGGAGTGGTTTGCATCAGAAAGGAACGTTATAATGTTCTGGCCAGCACAGGCACTGGACCTGAATTCAATCGAGCAATTTTGGGGAAATGTTAAATGAATTGTAGGCACAGAAAATCTATCAAGAAACTAGAACACAACTTTTGCTAGTGGTCAAGGAAGCATTATATGCTTATGAGACGAGGTCAGGATTTAATAGATCACATGCAACGTCTGCGGATGGATGTAATAAAAAAAGACTCTATAACCAAATATTAGTGAATCGAAAATATTTACTACATACTACTGTGCCCAAAAAATAACAGTGACATTTGAATTTAAACTGCGCGCGTCGAAGGATTTGGAGAATTATTATTATTTTTTAAGTTGATAGAACTGTCAGTCACATTTATGTCAAAGTTCATGTCAAAATATTCATTAGTGTTTGAGATACGTGTCGTTTTGTGAGCTGCTAAAAGTGAGTTTTTCGTTTTTTGCGACGCTGAAATTTGTTGAGCAAAGAATTTGCATTAAATTTTGTTTACGGAATCAATTTTCTGCTGCGGATACGTTGAGGATGGTGCAGAAAGCCTTTGGTGATGAGGCTATGTTTAAAAAAATAAAGACGAAGAGCGTCCAGGGCGACCATCAACCTCAACCGACGAAGCTCACGTTCAACAAATCAAAGATTTGGTGTTGAAAAACCGTCGATTAACAATTAAAGACCTTGCTGATGAAGTTGGCATATCGAAAGGCTCAGCCAATACCATTTTGAAGGATGTTTTGGGCTTCAAGCGCGTCAAATCTCGACTGGTACCGAAAACATTGAATTTTTTGGAAAAAAAGGCGTCGCGTTGAAGTGTGTGAAACGATGCTTTCCGATTACCAGGGTGTCATGAAATGCATTATAACTGGTGATGAGACTTGGATCTATGCTTACGACCCCGAAACAACCGATCAATCGAGCGAATATCGTGCCAAAAGAGAGCCGAGACCGAAAAAATCGCGCCAGAGTCGCTCAAAAATCAAGGTCATGTTGACTATTTTCTTCGATTATCGTGGTGTTGTGCATTATGAATTCCTTTCAACCGGTCAAACAGTCAACAAGGAATATTAATTGAACGTTATGCGTCGTTTGCGTAACGCTATCCGCCTAAAAAGGCTGGAATTGTGGAAAGACAATTCTTGGTTTTTACACCACGATAATGCACCATCCCATACTGCCCTCGTAATTCGTGATCATTTCGCCCAAAACTCAACCCATATCGTTCCGCAACCACCGTATTCACCTGATCTGGCGCCTTGCGACTTCTGGCTGTTCACCAAGCTCAAAAGACCGCTCCGGAGACACCGTTTTTATATGATAGAGGAGATTCAAGCCGCAGTGAAGACGGAACTGAAGGCCATCCGGAAAGTGACTACAACCAGTGTTTCGAAGATTGGAAAATCCGTTGGCATAAGTACATTGCATCGGACTACTTTGAAGGGGATGAAATTGATTTGGAAGAATAAATAAAGAATTTTTAAAATAAATACAATGTCGCCTTATTTTTTGGGCACAGTAGTACATTCATAAAATTTTAATTTTTATCTAGTTTTTTTCTGTTTTTCTTTCAAGAAAATGTGCGTCACTATTTTTGTAAACGACAAATTTTTTTATATTTTTTTTTAACAAATTTTGTTAGTAAAAATTACAAATAAATTGAAAAAATAAAACTGTGTACATACATATGTACATACATAGAAATAGTAAAAAATTGCTTCTTGGATGTAATAAATTCATAGTTTGTATTTGTAACTTGATTTTTCTGTCTTATAGTTAGAACCCATCGGCACTACTATTTTCAATACAGCTGTACGTCATCCATAAATAGAAACCCTTGCTTAAAAATTAAGGAGAATAATGGCAAATCTCTTCAGTACACACTCACCTGAATTATTTGAAGCTATAAATTTTAAATAATAATACATAAATTAAGAAAAATGTACATATTTGTAGTTGGATCTGTGTATCGATCTGTGAAGCTTAACAAAATAATAAAAGGTTAGGTTAGGTTAGTCTGGTAGGCCAACAGACCACGCATAGACCAGTTTTGGTCCTTTGCGATATCAGATGGAGCTCAGTTGCTGAGTCCAAGAGCAGTAGTCATCTTTTGGGATGCCTGCGCTTGACGCTAATTTTAACATACTTTGCGGCTTAACTATCGATACCGAATAATAAAAAATAATAAGGAATTTTAGTATTAAAATAAATAGTCGGGATATATAGAAAATAATAAGGGTATCGTCATATGTGAAATCCGATAAAGATCGCATTTAGCTTAAAGCTGTTCAGATTAACACTTCTTTAAAAAGCTTAATTTTAAATTTAGTACTTGAAATATTATTAAACTGAGTTCCCAAAAAAGTCATACTTCTGATTTTTTTTCGAAATTCGAATTTCGGTATCAGTTAACATTTCTCAAAACTTACAAACTTTTAGTAGCACAGGTTTATTAATTAACTATTTAAAAATTTGATCAGCTTTTCCGGTTCCGCACATCGTAGGAAAGAGCGGTGGGCAATTGTACCTAAGCGGTTTGAGGTTTTTAATTTGAAAAATAAATAAAGTTTCGGTGGTTCATATAACAGCAAAAAATACTGAAATTCATTTTTTATTATCTTGTATTTGCTTATAATTCTGTTTCTTTTATATTTGTAGCCAGATTTCTCAGCCTTTCTGTATGCGCTTTAACGGCCCAGCAGCTGTCACTTTAATCACCCACATCCAGACACACGTCAATCTGGGAATACATGCATACAAATGTATTTGCTTTTGTAGGTACATTTGTCAAAAAAGCTATTTGCACATTAGGCGGATTTAAGGTCACCAAATTGATAAACTTTTCGCGCCTTATGAGCTCAGCGCTCCGCTTTATCGCCATACACATATTCCCAAGCAATTTGTGTGTGTTAATATGTATGTGTGTTTGATGCTGTTGCTAGAGTCTGTGGCGAGACTAAATATGCAGTCCCGAGCCCGTTCATATCGGTATTTAGTGTTAACCCACGAAACCGGAAATGCTGAAGTTAATTAATTTTTCGTGGGGGTTCCATGGATTCCGATGTCTGTTAAATGGTTTATAATGTTTTATATAAAAATTCGGAGTTTTTATTTTTAAGTTGAGTTTTCACAATAATTTATGTAGGTCCATAGATCTCGACAAAAATTTGGCTTGGAAATACTAGGAATGTGGAATACCAAGCCAAAATTTCAGAATCTCCGAGTTTTTTAGATGTCGGCCAAGAAATTTTGAAGACCTTCACCTAGGTCTTCGGAGTGTTTCCATAGATCACGACCAAAAGTTTGGATTCAAAACACTGGAACTGAAAATTTCCATACTCGATTTATTTTGGGCTGTCAGTAAAGTATTTCTGAAGACCTTCCCGAGCAAGACTTTCCCGGTAATTTTAAGTTTCGTGCCAAGAGTATCGTTACTGTGCGCCCATCTCTAATATGTATTTTTGTATGTACATGACGGAATGTAAATATTTATAGCACGAAAGACCGATAAATTCTTAGACATTACTTTATGGGGGTTTTACGTTTTCTTATCACAACCACAACACAGAATTGCATACATATATACATATAGACTTACATTAATTCATACATATGAACATATATTTGATATGATTATAATTGCGTCACTGAATTCATGGGAATTTCTTGAAGCAACTGCCATAAAGGCCTAAAGATAAACCTCGAGCACTTGAAGTCTGTAACTGGACTTACTATATTTTTCCAAGTGGGGGTATCCAACTCCCTCACCAATATGTACAGCCGATTATAAAATTGGCTAAAGACATAACCAAATTTTTACTGGAGGAAAAAAATATTTTGAGAAATTTTCATAAATATTTTTTTATGAAAAAAAAAAAAAAAATGCAAATTATAATTTTAAAAATTTTGTCGATCGTGGATAAAAAATAATTAAAATTGCGAAAAGTTTGATATAATTTTTGTTTTTTGTATATGCATATATGTATATACTTTACCCCTTGTATCTAATTAGTTGCCAAAAGCTGTATTTAGAAGAAACTATTCTTCAGCATATGCAAACATGAATGCAAATGAGAAATATGCTTGCTTAACACATAATACATACATACAAAGTTATAAAATGACTGAATGAAAATATCCTACGCGCACATGTACATACATTCACACATATACAGACACATATGCTCATGGGTATATTTTTACGTAGTTGTCATATTAAAAGTATCATTGCGCATATTAATTCTTTGTGATCGCAATTTGTTGTTGCAATTCCTTATTTTATATGCCATGATGAATGAAAGCGCAAAATATATGAATGAATTTTTATTGGCTGTGGACATGGACATACATGCATACAAACATGCCAAATGCTTTACTTACATACATACATATATGTGCGTACATACAATTAAAGCACTGTACAATAGTATAAAAAACAGCATGCATACATACATATATGTACATATTTACAAACATGTTTGTGCCCATATGCGCAAGATTTAAAGCTTCCTGTGTGGAAGTAAAACTATTGGCTGAAGAATTGCAACCGTTAAATGTCGCGGCGGAAGCACATAAGTGAAATTATGTGGAAAAAGCTAAAGATATGAGAGTAATAAAAAATCATTTAGACGCCGTCAATGAAATTAAAAGTAAATTTTCAGCAGTCGTAAGAATTTGAGTGCAGAGGAATGTACATTAGGGTGATTCAAACATTTTTTTTTTTTCGTTTGGTACTCGGAAAAATAGGTTCCTAGACACCTCTAAGAAAGCCTCTCCAAAAACCTAAGAGTTTCATCATTCATAATGATTGTTTTCATTGAATTATAAAATTCATAAGAAATAAAAAAAATTCCCAAAAATTATCAAACTTCAACGGTTAACATCTTTTAAACGGTTGGGTTTACGAAAAAATCGTGGAGACCTTTTTTGTAGAGCATTCAATTTTCTACAAAATCTAAGGAACAAGACATTTTTTCAAGTAGTTGGAAGCGAGACAGAAATTTTTCTATCTGATAATAAGAAAAAATAGAAAACTGTATGTAGGAAGACCTTCCCGTTACAATTAAGAACTCATATTTGGAGAGGCTTTCTTAGAGGTGTCTAGGAACCTATTTTTCCGAGTACCAAACAAAAAAAAAATTTTTTTTTGAATCGCCCTAATGTACATACATACATATTTATATATACAAATGTGTATATGAATGTTTAGTATTTATTGTTTGATTGTTTTTTTTTTTTTGGTTTTGCGGATGTAGGTCCGAACTGTTTAAATGTCCCATGGCTACATTCGTAGTTATGTTATTATGTCATCATGTGTGGCAGTTTTCACAAACTGATACCTTTTCAATATTTACCGCCTTTTCCGGCCGGTCACAGTCTCTAACACGGACTTATGCTTAAGCCACAAACCAAACACTGCTGGGCCTAAATTCCTGAAAGGAACTTGTGCTGGCTCGGGCTTGGTTTGAGACGATATCCAGAAACGATAATCCCGAACACTATCAACTGGAGTCAAATCAAGAGGCAGTGGTGTGAGAAGTTCATCATCAAAACTGGTGCTTAACACTAAAATCCTTAAAAAGTGACTTAGTTCCATTTAGTCGCCTAAACAATCCTTTCGTTCAGTGATTGCTTCGAATTTGCGTTGATTGATGCGATGTGTGGGAAGTGGCGCCATCTTGTTAAAACCAAATGTCGTCGAGATCACGAGCTTCAATTTCAGACATCGAATAGTCGGTTATCATGGCGCAATAACGGTCGTCAATGATGGTTTTCACCAGTATCATTTTTAACGAAATATGGACCGATGATTTCACCGGTTCACAAACCACACCAAACCGTTGGTTTTTCTAGAAAAAATGGCATCTCTTGAATCTTGTTGCTGTTTGTCCCAAATGAGGCAATTTTGGTGTTTTGCATACCCTTTAAGCCTCATCGCTGACAAAATTTGGCTCCAAACTTCTTGGAACTTTTCAGCAGCTCAGAGCGAAGCGATGTCGCTTAGGAAGGTCGAGCGGCTTCAGTTGTAAAATGCGCCAAGTCGATCCATAAGCCAGTCAGAGTTGCTGCAAACAGCGTACAATCGACTCTCCAAGGTCTTCGTGTACACTCTCAGATACGCCTGCTTTATTTTTTTCACTACGTGCTGAAGGTGTTCTATTCGGTCGAATATTTTCCAATAATGATTGCTGGGTCTCAAGTTGGCTGATGGTGGTTCGAATAGAACGCTCAGTAGGCCGGTTGGGTTGACTGAGAGTTCAGCGAAGCGCGTGAAACACATTCCGTACAGAACGTGAATTTTCATAATAAAGTTGAACGAATTGTAAACTTTGTTCAGGCTTAAGAGGTCTTTTTTCAAAAAAATTTTTTTTTTTGCATTTTCTGTTCCTTTATACCCTTAGAATTAATGTATAAGCCCACTTTACCATTGGAAGGTTTCGAAAAAGGCCCAAAAATAATAATACCGCTCGACGTTCGGAGCGCACGGAGCGCACGGAGTGCACAACTCAAACTTTAAATGCATTTTTCTCAAAAGACACTTTTTTAAGCTGGCGGACATGACTCCGGTCGAACTACTCCACCGATTTGCTTAATTTTTTTTTTAATATTCACAAAACGCCTGGCTATTGTCCATATTAGATTAATAATTTTTTATAATTTATTGACAATGTTATGACAAAATTTACGTAAAAAAATTTAGAAAAATTAAAAAAAAAAACTTTTTTATTTATCAAAATTTTTTCATGATTCTAACAGGGACGATAATCACTCAAGTACTTTTTAAGAATAAATTGGGTTTTTGTGTCTCAGATGATCCTAACATGAGAAATCGTGAACGCCAGTGAAAAAACGCATCTCATTCACCCAGCAATTCTCCGACAGCTGTTATCAAAAAATTCTGAAAAAATTTGTTTATACACTCCACGATATACCTCATGCTATGTAAAAAATGGTCTATTGTAGTATAAAAATTTCTATCAAAAAAAAAAAAAACAAAATGTCAAAAACACACCTGATTACCCCACTGTCCTCTTAAGCTGTCCTGTTACATTTTTAGATAGGATTGTATATGTTCCCGATACGAAGCACCAACTTGATGAACTCAAGATAATATAGTATTATATTTAATATAATCTGACATAATAGTAACAAAGTAGATTTTAGCGAGGCCAGCAGAACCATGTATGATATTACGATAAAGATTCACATTGGTCGCGATAGGCAAATTTAGCAGATTTTTGGCTCAGATTTGCAGATAATGGACAAGTTGCACTTAGAAACTTTTGAGTTTTAGGAAAGAAAGAAGTTTGTTGTGGATTGAATATATCCAACTATTATTCCAACATTTAAAGTCACTGATTTACGCAACAGTTCGTAGTTCGTGTAATTCTTGGTCTGAAGAACATCAAGCAGATAAAACTATATCTTTTTATACGTGAATTTCAAAAAAAGATTACAAAAATTCTGATTTCTAAACAAATACATATGTATATGAGTGCTCATTAGCGCGGGGAATGCCACTTTGGCTTGCCATTCAAGCATCTTTAAACAAATTCGGTGTTGCTAAGGCCAATTATGAAATGATTCCTAAATTTTTTGAAACATTTTAGCCTTCAAGGCATGTATGCGTATCTTCGAAATCTAAGGCATGATTTGGCATTATATTTAGATACTGTTGAATGTCCGTGGCCATAAAGTACACAATGCGATTTTTTTGCAAAAAAGTTCATAAATCAAAACTTTTATGCGCAAGCGTTTCAGTTTTTTCTTATTTTTTATTTCATGTGGCAAATCACTATTAATAAAAAAAAATAATTAAATAAATATATTTTCTAATAAATATAATTTCTCACTTGCAGTGCGTGACACCTGCTATAAAAGTTGCTTTAGATAAACCGACCATTTAGCTGTGTGTATATATGCTTTTATATAATCTAATTTTGTATAACAAATTGGTTGACAGAATTAAAAATTTACAAAGTTATTAGTAGACGGGTCACAAGTTTTCGCAGGAAATGCAAAGGCTATCGCATATGCTAAGAAAGACGATCAGTTTTAGGAGTTGTGTTCAAGGAGTGGTCCGGCTGAAATCTATTTAAGATTAAGAGGTCGAACGACAATGTCAGTTTCAGCTATGTCTCATGGTTCATCGAAGGTAAGATTGCCGAGATATTTTATCCTTAGCATTGGAAAGCTTAAAAATGGAAGCGAAATCTCCTTGATGTTTCCACCGCATACTCTTTCATAAGAGGTTTGTTCAAAAAGTATCGCGAATTTCGAGAGAGTGTTTTTATTTATGAATAAGAGTGTCCTCTTTAAAGTAATTTCTATGCTGCACTTCTAGCCAGCGCTTCTTCCAATCCTCAAAGATCTGAAAAAGTAATTTTTTGTGAACTTGTTTAGCTCCTCCTTCGATGCAGCTTTTATTTCCTCAATCGTAGCGAGCGTTGTTCTTTCATGGGTCTCTTCAGTTTTGGAGTTTTCCGAACAAAAAAAGTAAAAAGGGGCCAGGTCTGGGAAATATGGTGGCTGCGACACCAGTAATGTGTTGTTTTTAGCCGAATCTCTGCGCAGAAGCAAAGATGAGTGAGCAGGACTGGGGTGATTTCATGGTGCAAAAGACAATTATGTCTACAAATCACTGTGTTTCTGCGCACCACTTACAGATCTTGAATTTGAACATCTTTACTGACCGTACGACCCTTCGGCAAGAACTCATCATGCCCGACGCTCCTGCAATTGAAGAAAACTGTTAGCAATACCATCACTCTCAACCATACTTGGCTGCTTATGCTCATGCGACAGCTTGTGATATCTGAATTTTGGCTTCCACGTCAAAACCATAATCACATGATTTGTCACCAGTAATGAGCCTCTAGCGCAGATCTGGGTCTTCGCGAACTGAGGCCACTATTTTGGCGGCGACCCGACTCATAACCCATCGATACGTTTAGTGCTTCAGCAATTTCTCTAATAGTGATTCGATGATTGGCCAATACTATTTTCATCAGTTCATTAATGTTTTCGTCTCAGGCACGCTCTTCCATTGCATCCCAAAAGAAATTCGTCGGCTTTGCAGCCAAGAATGAATCAAGCAAATTTTTGATCCCTGCCCATGTGAAGCATATTCCAGTGAGGGTGTTCTTCATCGGCCGGAACAAGTTGGGACGTTGTTTTGTTTGCGATCGCTTGATTCTGTTTGATAAGCTGTTGTCGGTAGTATAGTGAGTCCTGTTGCCATTTAATGCTGTTAAAGAACTATAAAGTATCCAGCAGACAAACTTTCACAAATTTTACTACATTTGAACACATTTTAGACAGTTTCCGGAGGTAAGCGCTTAAATATTTACAAAGAGTGTCAGTGAATCACAAACTTGCAAGTAATATTTTTTTCGATTTTTTTTATGAAATAGTTAAAAGATTCGGTTCACGTTCACTGTTTGGGTTGTAGAAAATGATGACTAAGTTAATGTGGGTAGAGGTTCGCGATGATTCTCGAATAATTTTTTGCAAAGAGAATTTTTATATAAATATTGCAGATAATAAAGCAAAATTTACATTGTAATACTCATTACAAAGATATAATGTGTAATATTTCTATGCGAAAAACTTATCATTAATGGGATACAAGTACAGCGAGTCACGAAGATTAACATGAAATGGCAACAGTTGTTTCGTAATACTTAATTATAGTCAATCCACCCATAAAAATTCAGCCTACGGGAGTATGAATCACAAAACGACAGAAAATCAATTAGAAATTATGAATGTTTTTATATGCA
Organism: Bactrocera zonata; assembly: GCA_037783105.1. Lineage (NCBI taxonomy): Eukaryota > Metazoa > Arthropoda > Insecta > Diptera > Tephritidae > Bactrocera > Bactrocera zonata. The sequence continues at coordinate 729,973 of JBAWJQ010005959.1, read as the reverse complement.
AAAAGCAGGCCTACAAATGTAAGTAATTATGAGTGTATATTATGTAACGGGTGATCCAAGTAGAGGTACTTTTCAATAGTATATTTTTGACAGAGAGTTTGGAATTTCATCATGGACAGACTTACGCCTGAACAAGGCTTACAAATCCTTTAACTTATGGTCCACATAATCGGAATACTGAGCGTACTATTCGCAACACCATCACCCATTGTGAGACCCAGCATGCCTTATGAGATATTATTATAGCGAACAGACATCGCTCACCAGCTTGTATGAGAACTGAAGCCGCTCGACATTCCCAAGCAACATCGCTTCGCACAATGGATCCTTGAAAAGTTCCAAGAAGATTCGACGTTTTAAAGCCAAATTTTGTTCAGCGTTAAGGCCCATTTCTGACTCAGTGGGTGTGTAAACAAGGAAAATTGCTGCATTTGGGACGAAGAAAAATCCATAGTTTGGTGTAGTCAGTGGAATCATCGATCCATACTTCATCAAAAATGATGTCGTTGAGAATGTAACCGTCGACCGTGGCGACTGCTATTGCGCCATGAGAACCGACTATTTGATGCTTAAAATTGAAGCTCGTAATCTCTAGACGACATTTGGTTTCAACAAGACGCTGTCATTTCCCACACATCGCATCAATCATTAGATTTATTGATGAGATCGTAAGCAGATAATTTACGTGTTCATCGTGTGATACCACACCGTTCTTGTGGGGATGTGCAAAGTCTAAAGTCTAGGCGGACAATCCCGCTTCGATTCAGGCCTTGGAGCAAAACATCATGCGTGTCATTCGCCAGTTACCAGTCGAAATGCTCAAGCGAGTCATAGAAAGTTGTACTCAACGGATGGACCACCTGAGACGTAGCCGCAGCCAACATTTGAAAGAGATAATTTTCAAAACATAAATGCCAAAGAAGATTCTATTCAAGGATAAAATATATTCTCTTTTTTATTTTCTTTAAAAAGGTAGGGCACCTCGAAATGGATGACCCCTTATTAGGTCTATACCGACAATAATAATGTGCATGATTCAGAGCACGACGCTTTCAATTTGGTCATTAATTTAATTCTCTTCTGCGTACAACAAATTAATAAATGTACATATGTATGTATCAATATATAATTTTTTTCTAACATTTTAATTAATTTCGCCTAATTTTTGTTGCTTTGTTTTTTTATTGCATTTCTGCTCTTATTTTAATTATATATGTATGTAATAGCATATTTGTACAGATACATATACAACGTGTAGTATGTATGTACATATGCATTAACATTTATCACATGCCATTACTTCATACATTCCTTCGTAATTGAGTGTTTAATCAAAATCACACCCACAATTATTTAAAAAAGTACGAACCTGCTTTTACATACATACATATATGTCTACATATCATGTCTATTGTATGTATGTATCTATGTATGAATACGAACACTTAAATATTTTATATGCGTACAATTCTTTGGAGCGTAGAAAAATGCCTTCATTATTTGTCTTTGGAATTTTGTGCGTAATGTGATTTTTTGTTTGGTGTTTATTTAAGTATTTTTATTTGTAGGAGGTGCTAAAAGAGATCACTTATGATGGATTAAAAATGTGTATAAATGATTTTTTAAAACTGTTTGTATATTTTTATATATATTTTTTGCAAACAGAGTAATTTAATTTTTATCATTTGTCCCTAATTGGGAACTTTACGTAAGTATTTATTACTATGACCAATTGAAGGTTCTAGACATGGTCTAAAACCATATATAAACAGACTTCTGTTTGAAAATTAAAAGTATTTTAGCAATTTAACCTCTATTTGTTGTAGAGTAATTAATTAATTACTCAATTACTCATGGAATGCCAATAAATTAATATAATGTTCGCTGTAAGTCTGGTAATGGATTTTGGTGAGAAGGTAAAAGCGTTACTGTGATAAGTCTAAAGATACTTGGAATGTTGTTATTATCAAATAGAGATCAATTCCTTGAAATAGGAAAAATTTTCTCCTTTGGAGTGATCATAATCCACAAGCCATTATTGAGACAGCGTTACATCCTCATTTTGTGCTCTAAGGGCTAAGGGGATCATTGGCCAATATTTTTTCGAATACTAAGCCGCCCTTACTGATACAGTGGGCCATATATATACTCGTAAAGTCACAATTAATGACTTTTTCATACCTGAATTCTGTATGTTGTTGAGGACGAACCTTGGTCCCAATAATATGGCGTTACATGACATACATATGTACATTAAGGAAACAATCAATTTATTGAAGAAAACTTTTAGTGAGCGCTGTAGCTCAGGTCGTGGATTTTTGGTGTGGCCTTCAGATTGTGCGATTTAACGCCGCTCAATTATTTTTTGTGGGGTTCTGTGAAGTCGCGAGATATGCCTGAGATCAGTGACGCTTTGAAAAAGAATATTTGGTGCGTTATTGCCACAATTTATACAAAAAGTGGACGAAAATGGAGCCTCTCGACTAGAATTTATTAGAGCCAACCGCTGCGGGTAGATGACCCTTTTTATTTCCGATGATGATGTGAAGAGGGAGGCATTTCTAGGAATCAGAAGCCTCCTAGATGATATAGTCAGATGAAGAAGGCAAGACCGTTGGGACAATAGTCTTAACGGTCGAGTGACTTACGAATACATCCGGGGCGTTAAGCTTTTTGACGATTCTGTTTGAGGCTATGTTTTTTGCTTACGAGGCATGGGCTTCTGAGAGTGAGTTTTTGGAGGACACGGGTCGAAGAATGGGTGCATGTAATTGCAGAATGCCCGATGCGCTCGGATTTTAGGGATTTGGGTGGTATAGAGATTAGCTGGACAGATGGACGATTCGATATTTCCGGTGTGATCTCCACTAGTCGGAATGTCGAACAGTTAGGATTGTTTGCTTGTAAATTGTTTAGGCGGCGGAAACATTTAACCGAAAATTATGGTTAGCTTCGTGTGTGAATGATGTGTGCATGTAATGTACGTATGGGGTCCAAACCCTGATCACCAGTCCAGAGAAGTACGGAAGCTCAACTGGTAGTAGTTTCGGCTACGAGGTCCGACCGAAGACTTAATTCTAGTACCACGGGGAGTAAGAGCCCCTGGAGTTCCAGCTCCAACTTGCTCATGCGGACTTAGTTTACTAAACAAAAACGAAAATTTTACAAAATGTAACTATATTGTTTAACATTTTTTGTGATATATTTAACCGGTTCAGACCTCAACTTCTTTGAGCCTTCTGAAAAATGTGTTTTCTGGAGTTCAGTAAAGTGACAGATTGTGCCGAGTCCTCGCGGTTTCTAGAGGTGTCTACTGAATCGATTCGGTTTTTCTTTGGGTGATAATGGCCATGCCAACTGATCGTTGAAAAGCAAGTCCTTGTATGGAGAACTCTTTTGTTTGACGAGATATCTTCACAAAATTCAGCATATATTATTGTTCGAGCCAAGGCTTCAATCTTCAATCTTCTTGCTCATATACGAGGTGTCAAAAAGTATCGCGAATCGTAACTGACAGTTTTCTTCGATTGTAGGGGCGTGGTGCATCATGAGTTCTTGCCACAAGGAAGAACGGTCAATAAGGAATTTGCGCGAAGCAATCCGCCAGAAACGCCCGGATTTGTGGTAGAACAAAAGTTGGCTTTTGCACCACGATAACGCCCTGCTCACACACATCGTTGCTTGTGCGCGACTTTTTGGCCAAAAACAACACACTAATGATGCCGCAGCCACCGTATTCCCCAGATCTGGCCCCCTGTGACTTTTTCTTGTTCCCTAAACTGAAGAGGCCCATGAAAGGACGACGTTACGCTTCTCTTGACGAGATAAAGACGGCATCGAAGGAGGAGCTGAAGAAGATAAAAAAAAAAAATGATTTTTTGAAGTGCTTCGAAGATTGGAAAAACCGTTGGCACAAGTGTACAATATCTCATGGGGATTACTTTGAAGGGGACAAAATATATATTCATGAATAAACAAATAATTTTTGAAAAAACACAAAATTCCCGATACTTTTTGAACACACCTCGTAAGAGCACCATAACATATAAGTAGCTGTCATTACTTAAACCTTCAGCCAAATTTAAATTTTTTTCAGTCTTTTTTATATTCTAATTGAAAGTGAAATTTTAGACATACATACTATACATACATATTTACATACGTACACATCTCTATGGAATGCCGATGCCCGCTCATCAAGTGTTTAATCCGCCGTAATATTCACCGAGTACGCAAAATGGCGCTGACAATTATCAATTAAAGCGGGAGGCACTTCCTTATAGTGAAATTAGTAGAACGTGTATGCGTAAATATTCATAAAAAATATATAAATGTCATAAAATATTTTTTTTTTTTTGTATTTGAGCTGGTTAAATATTAAACACCGCCGATCACTGAGCTTATAAGCATTTCCTCAAGCACACACTTATGTACAAACCTATGGGTAGATGATATGTCGTAAGCATTACACTAGACATGCTGATCATCGATGATCATTCATAGGCACGTCTTTACGCACACACGCTCGTCCGGATTAATAAGTTACAAGCGAAACATTGAGTCACACGCCAGCGCAGGGCATAAAAGTCAACATTGAACCATAAAGTTCAGTTCTAGACGAGCTTCAGAAGATATGGAATGGAAAATTACATGTGTGCTAGTATTAATTAATGGCAACATTGAAAAAATTCCATTCGAAATCAAGTGCGTGAGCATAATTCTGGGCTGTGAGTGAGGTTTAGTGAACCCTACGGTGGCTCAGTTATTAATGAAATTAGCACAAATAGCAAACGCTTCACTTGACATAGCCGATAAGGTGAAATAGAAACACGGTTAAGCTTAGCTTTGAGGCGGTGGTGATTGCTGGCTACAAGCTTGTGAGCGTTTTCGTTAGCACCATTACAGCTGTAATTAACAATGGCAACTTTGCTCGAACCAACAATTAGCTGCTGTGTACAAATTTAAACGCGCATGTATGTTGTTGTTGTTGCTTTTTTTTTTTCAAAAAGCGTCTAGTACTTTGTTAATGGTTCGAAGTGAATGACTAGTAAGCAATGCTCTTATTTTCAGCGAGCAAAGTGTGAATGAATAGAACGCGAAATCGAAGAAGACATTCAAATGCATACTAAATACATATGTATATATTTACGTATGTATGTATGTTTATGTTAATATATAACATTTAAAAGTTAAAGAAGCAAGTTTTGATCTTTTCGGCATGGAGTTACTCAGTCATTCGTTTCTTAGATCGCTCACGTTTCAATTTAAAATAGTAAAAAAGGAGTTTTCAAACAGCCACAGCTGCTTTCGATTTGCATTGCCTTAAAGTTACTTGAAAATCAAGGAGCAAATCAGTAAATCGAAACATTCATGATTTGAAAAGAAGGAGAATAAAAGTACGCTAAACAAATAAACAAGTTTTCGATACAAGAACTTGATTTTGATTGATCAGTTTTTATGACGGTTCGAAATCGGTGATTCCGACAAATGAGCAGCTTGCGAGTGATTTCAATTTAGATACCGGGAAGTAGTAGGAAGTCACATCCAAGACAGTAATTCTCAGCATTACTCAGCACAACCACCAGAAAGCTTTTTCTACAAATAGACATTGAACGGCGTTCATAGACAGTCCTTAACCTTTTTGAACTCGCTTTGAAATAAAGGGGTCGGAAATTATTATTTACGCCTTTGAAATATGAGAAGTAATACAACACGAAATACCTCTTATCATCAAACAACCAGTTGTCGCACACGCGACTTGACTCCCACGTCACTTTTGAGAGTCATAACTTCGAAGTCGTAGATAATTTCGGCTGCCTTGGAACTAGCATTAACACTAACAAAAATGCCAGCCTCGAAAACGAACAAAGTTCGAATTCTAACTTATCATCCCGTCTTGCTATGTATATGGTGCAGAGGCATGGACGATGACAACATCTGATGAGGCGGCATAACGAGCTTTCGAGAGAAGGGTTCTGCTGAAGATGCAAGGTCCTTTGATAATTGTTTTAAGCGAATACCGGAGTCTATGGAAAGCTGAGCTGTACGATATATATGATGACATTGAAATAGTTTAGCGAATTTAGAGACAGCGGCTATTCTGACTAGGTTATGTCATCCGAATGAAAGAAAACAATCCACCTCTAAGAGTATTTGACGCAGTACCAGCCATGTTACGCTGAGGAAGACCTCCACTCCGTTGGAAGGACTAAGTGGAGAAGGACCTGGCTTCGCTAGGAGTATCCAATTGGCGCCAGGTAGTGAAAAGAAAAAAACGACAGGCGCTCGGTTGTTAACCCGGCTATAATCACGTAAGCGGTGTCTACGCCAATTAAGAAGAAGAAGAAGGCTATTCTTGCTAGGTTATGTCATCCGAATGAAAGAAAACACTCCACGCAGTACCCGCCGGGGAACGCTGAGGAAGAGGAAGACCTCCACTCCGTTAGAAAGACCAAGTCGAGAAGGACCTGTCTACACTTGGAACTACCAATTGGCACCAAACAGCGAAAGGGAAAAATCTGGCATGCTGTTGTAAACTCGGGTATAACCGAGTAAGCGGTGTCTACGCCAATTAAGAAGAAGAATGCAAGTACTTATTAAAACCGAACTTGGTGTTTTTTTTCTTCACCGCCCGTACTCAAGGTCGTTGCTTTTGTTGTAGCGATTATGTACGCCCTGTTTGGGGGAAAGTGCAAAAAATAACTGTCATCGAAATCAATTATGGGTATTACAGAAAACGGGCTGTTTCGATAGGGTCGGACCAAAGGTAAAAGAAAGTTAAGTGGATGGATTTAGCCATGCGGGGTCTCCTTGTACACATGCATGTCTGGGAAAGAACGAACGAAGTTGCGTTAGGGTCACTCTGGTTTCACACGAGCACACGAGTTGCGATAGGTGGCATAACGACTCGAAGAACACCATTTACCAGTAGGTGTTAATAGTTCTACTGCTAATAGAGTTCAGTATCCGTCTGAAGCGGTCGCAACCGAAATTGCGTGGATACATTTTTGAAGTTCGACGACGTACTGTAGAAATATTTTCTTTCGCCTTGGACAGGGATAAATATAACTAACGGACACTTTCACAGCGTCATCACAGTGCTTTCGAGCGGTTAATCGACTAGACTACCCGAGATTACTTCCCACACGATCTGTTCGTTTTGAATGCTTTGCAACTTGTAGAAGAAGTAACTACAATAACAGCTTGATTAAAACGTCAGTTAGAGACTTAAGCAAATATTTTAAAGTAGTTATGATAGTGTTCAAAATTACACCCGTTCTTTCGTAGGTTCGTAGTTCAACGTAGCCTTGTCATCAAGTCAACTAGTTGCTGAGAGCATAGTTAAACCAGAATAGTCCAGCCAGATTGCGAAAATGCTTAGTCACCAACGAGATAAAAGTAATTGCACTGGTGGCACAAGCTAACTAGCACCATTATAAATATGCCTAAATACATATGTACGTATGTATATAGATGTACTGAAATCTGTTATTTCAGTACTTATTTTTCTGCAAAGTAAACAAAAAATGTGTTCACAAGAAAAATAATGAATAAATCTTGCATGCAGCATTCTTTATCGCCTTTGAAGTGTCAGCCGTTACTGATTCACGGGTACAAAGTTCGGGAATGAGTAAAAAAAATTTTGCGCCTATAGACATAAAAATATATTTCTATACATATATGAGTTTTAAATAAATAAATCAAAACAAAAAAAAAAATATATATATATGAGTTTACATATTTATATTTCAATATACCCTACATTAAATTTATAAAATACATAATTTTTTAGTTGAAGATATGATATAATATTGATATACAAGTATAGCATATATGGTTTCTAAGTTGATCAGAGATTCCAATGAAAACTGACACAATATAGAATCATATCTTAAGACTTACATAGCTTAGTTTGGCAGGATAAAACCCGCGTCGATTCCGTATTATCGTAGAATCGGCTTTTGTGGGAATTGAGTTTACTATATTTACTAACTGAACGAAAGAGTACAGACTTAACCTTAATATTGCAGTAACCCTAAGCCTTTGGGTGTGACATTCGACAGTCTGTATTCCTTCACTCCTCATACGACCGCAGCTATTGCTAAAGTACAGAGCCGCAATAAAATCCCCGGCCTCGCTAGCCGGCATCACATGGCGAGAAGACGAAGAAGCGTTGTTGGCAACATACAAGGCAATCGGCCGGGCGGTCCTTAACTACGCCGCACTGATATGGTTGCGTGGATGCGCAGACAAGGAAGTTACAGACATGGCAGAACACTGCATACCGAATTACAAAGGGAAACCTCTTGATGTCTCTCATCGAACACCTGCACAGTGATGCGCGTCTCATTCCTCCCAGTTAAGGAGCATAATGAACTCCACACTAAGTAGTTTCTGCTGGAGTGCTTTAGTAGAAATCATCCCTGCAGTCACTTGCTTGTAGCGGAACCGCCCCCTGGGAGCATCAAGAGGTCCTTGCTCAACTGTTTCGACGACATAAAATAATACGACGACTAAACTTCGAACGCAACAAACTTTAAACATGCGCTAACCCGCCATTCACCGTGGGAGCCATTAATATCTTCACCGACTCCTTCTTAGTGAATGGCGTCCTTGTAGTCAAACCATCATCCATTGCAGGAAATGAGCTTGAGAGTGACTCTTACGCAGCTTCGTTCTGGATACTGTATCAGGTTAAACTCCTACTTATCCAATATCGACCTTGACATGACAAATATATGTCCAGCGTGCAACGAGTCCCCGCAAGACACTAACCACATCTTTGCATGCTTTTTTTAAAAACTAGTTTGAAACTTCTTTTCGAGAAACATGCGAATCTTAACTGAAGACATGAACTTGGAAGAATTTTGTCCTGAGTCGTCTAAAAGAAGTTTATTCGACACACTATTAGGTCGCTATGACAAAGATTGATGAAACATGAGACCATGCGCGAAATAGTACTAGAAATAGACATTAAGGGCTTGGAAAACTCCAACCCACACCAACACAATTTATAAATTTATCATTTTATAGGTATTTTTTACAAGAATCAACCACTAATAATTAAAAAGGATTTATTTTTCAAAAATTTTTCGACTAGTTGAGCAAGCTCAAAATATTCACCGGCTGAGAAAAACGTAATTGCTTGTGGGGTATACTTATATGGTGTGCGTACATACAAATGCACATATGTAGCTATGCGTATTGACATAAAAAATTTAATTTCACAATTGGCAAACACTATGAACAATCACATATCATACATACATGCGTAAGTTCATTTATTATCTGTAGAAATGGGCAGCTAAATCACATGCTGTTCGTTAGCGCTTATTAGCACGAGAAAATACTTATGTACATATTTAAAGAGTAGAGTACATTTATATTCGAATTCTAATTTTTGCAAATACAATAAATTTATATCTATTTACATACATATTAAACAACGCATACAAAGTTCCGTTGAATGAGCTGTGTTAACAATTAAAGTCCACCGTCAGTGAACCAATTGGACCTTAGTGTTTTGTTAGGCCTGGGAAACATATAAATATTTCCATACATAAAATCTTGTAACGTCTTAAAATAAGTTGCTCGATCTGTCTTGATATTTAGGTGATATTTAGGCGATATTTATTGGTTATTGAGCCACACCAAAGGCATTGTCAGAAAGTGAAGACGGCTGGTTGAAGGCTTTACCGTTAAAAAAGCTTTTAAAGTTGGCGACTTTCAGTCTTTCTTTAATAATATTTCTTTTTTTTTTTTGAATTTACTGTCAAACAAGACATTATTTTCGATTTTCCTAAATAAGTCAAAAACCGAATAGATTTGGTGTTGAATGGATTCACTCTTAGTTAAGAAGTTACTGTTGTCACTCATTTTTTTTGTAGAATCACTCTTGTCAATAAGTGACAATTTCGACTGAGTAGACAATTGAGATGAGAAGTTATCTCTCGTTGAACAAAATTTATATTTTATGGTTAGTATTGCCCAGATATGCAGACAATGATAACATGCGATATAACGAAGTGATATGGCTCTGGAAGGGACAGAGAGAAGGCTCTGCGAAAGATTTAGGAAGTTTCAAATATAGACATTTAACATTGCGTAGACAAGCCACCAGATCCATAAACCAAGAATCCACTTCCACGTTTCATATGCATACGAACTTAACCCGATAGGCACGTTATGTGGACTCGGCCAACTAAGTTCACATAAATTGTTAGTATTTAGTTCAAAAACCAAACGAAATGCGATACTTTTTAGGAAATCAAAGAAAAAAGTTTCACTTTTGGCTGGATGCTAATAAAATCTTTGCAGAATAAAGCCCACAAATAGCCTCCTCCCGCCCAAACAACGCGAGCGACGCAAACAGCATTTAAAAGTTTTCTGCCGAGTCATGGAAGACAAAAGCCAGTTTTCGTGTGTCGAGATCTGCCACATCTAGGTGTTGCGAAAACGGATACCACAGAGGAAAACCTGACAATTGGGTAGCCTGACTGTGGGTAGCCAAAAAACATCCGCTTGAAGGCGAGCGAAAGTGAGAAAGCCCCTTCCTCTCCAAGGTAGTGAGCTGGGTTGGTGACCAGCCACGTAAAAAAACATCCACAATTAAAAAAACAAAACAGCCTCGGATGAGAGACCCCGCTCCGATAAAAAATATATCTAAAAATTAAACAACCAGTCGTCGCACTCTCGACTTTGCTCCCCGGTCACTGTTGACAGTCATAACTTCGAAGACGTAGATAATTTAACTATCTCAGACAACGTCAGGTTCGAAATCCAACGTAAAATAATTCTTGGCAACAGATGCTTCTTCGGACTGAGTAGGCAATTGAGAAGTAAAGTTCTCTCTCGACGAACAAAGGCCAAACTCTGTAAGTCACTCATTATTCCCGTCCTGCTATATGGTGCAAAGGCACGGAAAATGTTTACATCCGATGAGTTTAAGGTACGAGTCTTCGAGGGAAAGGTGCTGCGGACAATTTATGGTTGTTAGCGCGTTGGCCACGGCGAATATCGCATTCGATGGAATCATAAGCTGTACGAGTTATACGACGACATTTACATAATTCAGCGAATTAAGAGACAGCGGCTACGCTGGCTAGATCACAGTACCCGCCGGGGGAAGTAGAGGAAGAGGAAGACCTCCACTCCTTTGGAAAGACTAGGTGGAGAAGGAGCTGTAAACGTTGCTATAATCGTGTACTCGATGTCTACGCCAATAAAGAAGAAGAAGAACCTCATGAGCTTACGGATTTATAATTATACGGAGGAATATAAATACTTTTAAACTGCTATTAGGAATTTCAATTGAATTCGATAATATTTATGGCATACTCTGAACAGGGTATACTAAGTTTATCACGGCGAAAAGGAAACGTCAGAGACCCTATAAAATACATGTATATAAAAATGATCGGCGTGACCAGCTAAGGTGATTGATCCATGTCTATCTGCCTATCCATTTCTCTGTATAAATACGAACAGGTCTCTTAGTTTTAGAGTTATCGATCTGAAATTTTGCACCTATCCTGTTCCCGCCAAGAAGCTGCTCATTTGTAGGAACGGCTGATATCGGATCACTATAACACGTAGCTGCCATAGAAACTAAAGAATCAAATCCAAGTACTCGTTTGAAAATTTTGTTCATTAGACAAGATATATTTAAGAAATTCCACGCAGAATATTACACAAAGCAACGCTACAATATCCGAGGCAATATTGCAATTCGGACTACATACTATATGACATAACTGCCATACAAAGTAAGCGATCAAAATCCAGTTCTCACTTCGTGGCAACGAAAATTAACGTTTTTTCTTGTTTTAAATATAACTCGTTAAAAGATTATTTGACGTAATTACTCAAGAACCACATATAACACAATACATACACAGCTGAAATCAACCGTAAACATATGTATCTACAAAGTATTGAATGTAAATTTATAAATGACACCTTTGAAGGTGTTTTCCGCGAAGCTTCTTAATCACATGCACTTGAAGATCGGCATGAATGGGTGGGCTTGTTTATGAAATCACTGCACACTCGCACACAATACACATACGCAATCACGTAAACAAACAAAAATCCATTTGCAAGAAGGCTCACAATATTTGCGGCAAAAATTAGATACACTTCCAGGAATCACAACAATTGACGTCGGTCGCCGAGTGCATTTGAACCAACGGCAAGCTGCAGCAGATAAAATTTACGCAGGAATTTCTACACAAACACACACATGTACCACGATGTTTGCATATGCAGCGCACTAATACATATGCAAATGGCTATTAATTCATTCATACACAGTGCACGAACGCAAACGAAAGAAAAAATGCAAATACAAAAACAAATTTCGTTTGCATTTTATCTCTTTTTGCAGGCTCATGTATTTATTGAAGCTATTTATTAATAATAAAAACCACAAGAATTTTTGCAAATACAAAACGGCTGCGCATTGTGACACACACACACACATACGGTTATTAGGTCCGCATAACGTTTGTCGCGCGAGTGGAAGGGAAGTGGCTTTTGTGCCTTTTTTATGAATATTTCACAGAAATATTTATAGAACTGTGTGTTGCTGATTTGCATTCGTTTGCAAATGTTCTATAATAAGGCTTCAAATATTCACACAAACACACACGCATGCACATGTGTACACAGATTGCACAATCAAGTGCAAAATTTTCGGAATTCGCATTCACGTTTCGCACGCCTGATCGCCAGTTATGAGTATTATTCGTCTGTTAATAACTTCTTAGGTCACGCAGTTGCTGAGAAAATAGGCGCCAACGTTGTGGCGAGGCGACCGGCGGAGCGCCGATGACTAAGCGGATTTGCCTCATTCACACTTTTCAATTTGTTTGCAGCCACCTATGCAACCGGTTTTACATGTTTGTAAATGATTTCCCTATCTAATGATTCATGAATGCGCAATCTTAACGGGCAATTTTCCAGGTGGTGAATAATCGCAGTTTTAATTATGGATTTTGTTGTTAATGACTTTTATGTGAATAAAAATTTCTTGGATTTGTATCTACTATGTGTTCTAGGTATGTAATTACAATTATATCATCAGCTTAAAGCACGAACACTGCTTGCACATTCGGGCGGAAGGAGAACCTTGTGACGTACTTCGATTCGATTTATTTTCATATATTTAAAGTTTAGACTTTCAAAAATATGACCTTGGAAGGATTTCTCAAAATTCTACTTATTTTCAGAGATACAGCCGATTTTCTGAGGTGGCGTCCGTGTTCACTAGAATTGTCTCCTAAACTTTAAACGCGTTTTTATCGAAACTTCTTTTTCTCACACGGTACCGGCATTACCTCAAGTTCTATACAACCGATTTACTTTTTTGTGTGAACCTTCTTTATATAATCCTTTATCGTTCCTACCAGCTTCATGTCAAAATTTTTGTTTTTAATATTTTAAAAAAATTCAGGAATTTCAAAAAAAAGCGTAAAAAATTATTTTTATTTTCAGGCAGTAGCCTTTTTCAAAAAAAAAATTTTTTTCATGTTCCCGGACTATAACAGCATCCTTACTGATTAAGAATTTCTTTTAATTTTGTTTTTCTGACCACCAGGAGAGTCAGGATCAATGTCACCAGGATGCTACATTTTTTTTTACACCTGTCTCTTCCCCCCTCTAATTATTTTAATTTTTAATATTTTTTTGTAAAATTTTTTTTCTGTATTCTTAAAATATCAATAAAAACACTATAAAAAATGGATAGTAAAAATATTTTTGGTTTTTTTTTTAAATAAAATTAAAAAAACTGCCCAAAATTTGATTTCTAGAGTAGAATACCCCCTGAAGGCTGATATCTGCAGCTTTTGAACATTTAATACTAGGGGATACGAGTAGGATACCAACTTTCGTTTCCCATCTAAGTACTAATCGTGCCCGACGCTATTTAATTTCGGTGATCGGACGAGAACGGATGTAGTCAGCGTGGTATGCTCCTTGGTATGGGTTCCGTTCCCACCACAGTCGCGTCTACGTAATCGGAACGGAAACGGGTTTTTATCCGGGCAAGGGCTGTCAACTCGGCAGAATTCTGCCGAACATCGAAGAACATCGAAAGTGGGTTGGAAATGTAACATATCTTAGACATGGAAAGTACTTGAGCTCTTCCTACAATAGCAAAATTTATGTATTGCATTTTACAGATAATCAGCTAAAAAAAAGTAAGAAAGTGAAAAGTTTTCAACCGTCTACACAAATCGTAAACCGATGCTGGACAAATTTCGTCACAAAGAGCAGTGTGTTTCACGATGACATTACTTATTTCCTCGATACTCGTCGATATTTCTTTGGAACATATTCCAGCCAAATGAGAAACAACAATATATGTGACCTGGTCTACGAAAAGGGCGCTTAGGTGTCAAAAAAAAAAAAAAAAATAAAAATAAAAAAAAATAAAAAATGAAAAATTAAAAAAAAAAAAAAATTGAAAAAAAAAAAAATAAAATAAAAAATTGATTTTTTGACACCTAAGCCCCCTTTTCGTAGACCAGGTCACATATGTTTAAAACAAAAAAAAAAAAACAAAAGAAAAAATAAAAAAATAAGAAGGTCTAAGTTCGGATACAAACGAACATTTCGTACTCTTCCAACTTGCAAGGCTCAAAGTTGGAGATTAGATGATGCTCTCTGAGTTTCATTGCTTTATTGCTATCACGAATATATACAGAGTATTCAGACGGTCCTTGCAAAATCATGAATATCCGTTATATGGGGGTTAGGGCAATTTCTGCAACGTTTTCTGCCAAACAGTGGAGTTCACCCATCGAACCTGTTGTCAACAAGGTGAATACTGTTCTATACATCGAAAAGATGTTAGCCTCCTCTTTTTGGTATAGGGGAAAATGTTCAGAATGCTCTACTACCATGTTATTTTGAAGACTACTACTGTTGGAAAAGCACAGTAAGACAAGTGGTTTCAAAATCAAACAATTTTTTATATCAGTTATGTTGGGGCTAGGTCAACTTTTCATCTGACTTCGGCACAAAGATGCACCGTTATTAGAAACACCCGGCTGACCTCATGCCACATAGTATATGCCATTTCTCATCTAAAAATTGTCAAAATTGCACCAAAACATTTTAAGAAACAATTACTGAATATGTGGACCCCAGTGCGTATGACTGACTTTTTGCCGAAAATTTCGGTCAATCTGTAAGACATAGTATTATTGAAATATGGGGAGAGTTTTACTTTGATAATAATATATACCTTGTGTTCATAATGGGTTGAATCGGGTCAAACTTCTCTTAGCCCGCTTATGTCTTATAGAAAAATTTTCGTACTCCCGGCTTTCTTTATGCGGCATAGTATATAAGCGTTGATCTATATTTTATTTGCCGATATACTATGCTGCATTGTATTTAGGAAGAAGGTGTGCTTGTAACCCGACTTTATCTGTAATTAACTTTTTTCCCGTGCTACACTGGCACCCGACGTGTTAATCTTCTGGAAACATTGTTTTTCTTTCCGAAATCCCTTCGATATGCCAAGACCGACCGACTTAAACCGGCTTTCCACACGACCTTCTTAGATACATACATATGTACAAGCATATGTATGCCAATTTTTGATAATAATATTGAATTTGTAAGCCACTTTGAAGGGTAAATTTTTTACAAAATATGATATTTCTTGAAAAGCCGCTATTCAAAAATCAAAACTTTAACTGTCTTATGATAATCTATTCTAATAAATTTTTATTTATTTTTGGGTTTGATATAATTTTAAGCAGAAAAATCTTTCTCACCGCGAGACACATGTTTTTGGAGGTTCTTCTGGTGGTCGACTACGGGATCAAAAGACTCCAATATGTTTCAAAATAAATCACCGATTTTTATAGTCCCTCATGTACTGTAAATGCACATTGTTTATGACTTGCAAGTAGATATAAGCCCTTAACGAGCGACCAATAATGTTGTCTCCCGTTATCAAACAACAACTATTTATTTTATCTATAAAATGGAAAGGCCAGAAAGCGGAAAAAAAGTTCGTTCAACAAGAATAAAAACTTGCCTCTAGAACCGAAGCGATATACCTTTTCTGAATACTCTTCAATATGAATGCCTTTATCGGTTCTTTTTTAATAATTCTAAAAAGCTAGGGAGAGTTACACAAATGTAAAAAAATAAAATGCTTGTGCAGAGATACATATACTGCTTGTGACGTCACGAATTGGCAAACATCGGTAGGGGCACCAATATGCCACTTGCTAAATATGCTTTTTATGACTATGTATGAAGAAGAAGGGTATGTTAACAATTATGAATACAAGCATAATAAATAACCGGTTATATAACTTATGTATATGTCAACATCGTAAAAAATAATCACTGAATGGCATGTGAAACAATGTTGTTAATTGTTTGCCAAATTAAGGTAACGAAGAAAATCGGCGCCTTAAACGATTATTGTTTATTTAATTTATTGCGCTTAGCTCACACACAGGAAGTAAACACTACAGTCTTATGAATCACTCCCGGCCCGTAAGTTCGGGAATGAAGCATATGTCTTCAATATATGTATAAAGACATGTGTCTGCATGTATGTGTGTTCGTCTGGGATTAGGTGTGTATGTAAATAATAGCGGTTAACGGCTTATATGCCGTTATTACATGCCCTTTTTTCCTTGGGAGGCAATTTAATCATTATAAAGCTAAATATTGTTGTTGCCATTTTGCTCGATTCCAAATAAACTGTTACTTTTCAAGTTTATTGTTAACTTTATCAAAACAAGATTTGAAAGAGGAAAGTTTACCGAGGAACCTACATTCCGATGGTGTATTCGTTCTCAGAAAAAGTGGCAATATATCTAAGTCAAGCACAGAAACATTTACTCTGATCCTTATAGGTTCCAATGTTCTGAAGTGCCGGTGGTAAAGTGCTTTTTGGAAGCAGAATAAACCTTTACTAGTGACGAACAAGTTCAGACGAGCACCTTGAATTAGCAAGCCCCACATTGGGGCACGTATTTAAGTACTTGATTCTGCTTTACTGAGGAAAATGTTCGTTGACGAATTAATACATTCCAAGAGCAATCGTCATGAAAGGCTCACAACTTACAACTCTTTATGAATTATTGAGTACAATCTTGAGGATATTTAGGACTGCTAAGTCTTTCAGAATTTTCGAAATTGATGACGATGGAGCGACTTTCCATTGCTCGACCATGAAGAAGTTAGAATCGTATTTCCTCATCTGAAGAACAACAAAGCGGCGGTGGCCGAAGGATTGCCGGCCGAGCTATTCAAATACGACAGTATTCATCAACTTCTTTGTAGAGTATGGGCGGGCCAAAGTATGTCCGATGGTTGGAATTTAAGTGTACTCTGCCTAATCCACAAAAAGTGAGACCTCACAATCTGCACCAACTACCGTGGGATAAGCCTCCTCAACAGCGCACATAAGGTTCTATCCCGCGTATTGTGTGACAGATTAAAGCCCATCGTCAACAAACTGATTGGACCTTACCAGTGTGGCTTTAGACCTGAAAAATCAACAACCGCAGTTAGTTCTGCTTTTTACGGAATGGACAAGGAAGCAAAGCAAATAGGTCTGGTAGTGAACAAGGGCAAGACGAAATATCTCCTGTCATTAAACAGGCACCCACGACACTATTGACAGTCATAACTTCGAAGTTGTAGATAACAACTATGTCTGCTTCGAAATCCATAGCAAAATAACTCTTGCCATCAGGTGTTACTTCGGACTAAGTAGACAATTAAGAAGTAGAGTCCTCTCACTCATTATTTTCGTCCTGTTAAATGGTGTATGGACGATGAGAACATTTGATATGTCGACGTTACAAGTTTTGTAGAGAAAGGTTCTGCGGTTTTATGGTCTTTTGGCAACCGTGAATACCGTAGTCGAGGACTGATGAGCTGTATACGACGACATTTACATAGTTTAGCAAATTAAGAAAGAGTGACTACGCTGACTAGGTCAAGTCAAGAAGCAGAGGAAGAGGAAGACGTCCGCTCCGTTGAAAAGATCAGTTACAGAAGGACCTTGCTCAACTTGGAATCTTCAATTTCCGTCAAACAGCGAACGGAAGACGACTGGCGCGCTGTTGCAAACTCAGCTATAACCGCGTAAGCGGTTTCTATGCCAGTAAAGAAGAAGAGAACAACTATTTATTAATTATTGAGCACATTTTTGATCATCTATGACTGCTGAGTATTTCAGAGTCTTACAGCGGCTACGCAAGTCGTCTGTGTGGATGAAAATACTCCAACTCTGAAAGTATTCAACGAAGTATCTGCCGGGGGAAGTAGAGAAAGAAGTAGAACTCGACTCCGTTGTAGAGATCAGGTGGAGAAGGACCTGGCTACATTCTACGCCAGCAAAGAAGAAGCAGCCCTGCAGATCGATGCTCAGAACCTGAATCTAGAAACGTCACTGTTTGACTAAAGAAAATCTTCGGCGGAAAAAATTCGAATCACAAAAGAATCACTAATATATTTACAGATTTTTAGTTAGAGTTTAGTTATATAGTTACACAAAATATAGTTAGATCAAGTTATAAACAAATCGAGAGAATAATTAAGGGATTATATCATTTGTATTTCAAAAAACCGATTTTCTAAAACTTGAAGTTGATCCCGCAAACAATTTTGAAGATATGAGCGTATTGGTAAAAACTTTGTGTAATCAGCTCTTAAAACTTTAAACGCGACTTTCTCGTACAGCTGTTTTCTGAGTCGGTGAAGTCGGTGAAAAAACTCCGGAACGGTTGATCCGATCGTTTGCTTACCGCCAGACACTTTTTTAGAAGGTCTTCCTGAAGATCAGCTACGGGATCAAGGGCATCCATGACGAAAGTTCATTTAATTCTATAACTTAACATTTTTTTTTTTTTATTAAAAATTTAACGCTTCTTCAAAATCGAAATTCACAAAAAATGCGTTTTTCTGATCTGGATATCAGTAAAACTCCTGGATTGAGATTAAAAACGTAGTGCCGTTAAAATATTTTTTATTAGATATTGAACACTTCTAATTTGGCTTGATACACTTAACCGATAATCACTTTAGATGTTTCCGTTATATCTGATATATCCATAAAAGTCTGGGACCACACCAGCCTTCAGTGACATTAAAAGGTACTTATTAGGTATTAAATGGTGAAATTAATATGGAAAAACATTTTTAACAGCACTATTGTAATCATTACTTACAAGCCGCAGTTATGCAAATAGTTCAATTGCGCATTACAATTTCCTTCGTGCAATAAAGTAATACACAAAGTGTAACAGAGTTGCATTGTGTACACAATTTTGTCTATAATCCCTTCAATCAAATGTACACGTAACAGAAAATAAAATAATAAAAATAAATAAAAATATGGCATTATCAAAAGATTAAACAATAAAAGTACTTCAGCGCGCATGCTTTCCCGATTTCGTGATAAGAAAACGTAACGCTGCCAGCAAATGGGCCCATCACAAAGAAAACGACAATTGGGAATAAGTTTCGTATAGCGATAGGTTGATTTGACCCAATTTTGATAAGCGGGAGCAGGCATGCGACAAACGAACTAAATGGAAAATAGTTGAAGTAAAAGCAATAAAAAACTTAAGCACCGTCATCGCAAGTCAAGCATATGACAAACATATGTACATATACTATATATATGTATGTACATATATATTGAACGGTATATATATGTATGTATAAAATTCTAAACTTCATATAACATATGTATGTATGTATATACAGACATTAAAATTGATAAGAAAGTAATGAGCCACTGACAAAGTAAGAGTAGAGTGCGTTCTAGTCTCTGATTGGAAATTTCACGTGAAATATAGTTTGATTATATTATTTGAGCTACTTTCTTAGTTTTAGTATAACAGCAATGACTTAGTACAGCTTAATGAGGCGTCAAGCGGCAGAAATTTAATTTAAATTCTATTGTTGCAGAAAAAGCGTTCACTTTCAATGCCAGAGTGTCGCTGATAAGCGCAGAATTGAAAGATTTAATGCTGAAAGTACATACAAACATAAACCATTCATAAGCCAAGCATGCATACAGACATTCATATATACTTACATACATACATACATTCATAAATACATACACCCATGCATGCATGCACATATATAAACACACATATGTACATAATGATCGCACAGCATGCAGGGCTTATTTCATGCGTCAATTAAACGCCAATCCAATCAAATAAAGACCGAGCGCTGATTAAAATTCCCTCGCCGAAATTTATTGCCATACACACACACACTGGTACATATGCATATGCATATCAGCGCATAGTTACGGCTGCCTTCAATTATTCGCAACACAATTATGCCCTCGCTGGCCAATTTAACAGCGCTAATCAAGCGCCAAATGAGTTGGAACTTTGACATTTGATTTCAGTTTTTTCACAGCATCGTGTTAAATTGTAGACAGTGAATATATATGTATGTATGACTGAGAAATTCAGCACTGATTAGAAAATTTGTTGCAATTTTGAGTTCAAATTAAATTTGTTGCTACTTTGTATAATCAGCCCTAGTTGATTACTGCAACAGGAAGTGACTTAAAGCTGCGGTTTATTATGCGACAGTTCAAGGTATTGCCACTTCCGTTGCACCACAACAAACCACAACAACACTAAGTAGCATTTAGGATTTATGATAATTTCACTTAAGTATTTTAAATCAAATAAAAAAAATTAGACCTTGAAGGTACTAAAAAATAAGGAAACGCTGTTCGTCATGTGACTAACGCGACGTCAGTACTAAAATAAAATAGTCTAAAGAATATAATTATTTGCTCAAGAAACATCGAAATAGTCTAGTGCTTAAAATATTATAGTCGCTGAAGAGGCATATTGAGAACAGGGTATCCAAAGTTCTTTGAATCAGGAACTCTGGCAGAAAAGCCATTGACCTAAGGAAGGGTTTACGACCCCGATTGATCTATTGGCCCTACAACAAGTATCGTCCGTACCATGGTACGGTGCAATGGGTCTGTTTACTAGGCACTACGGATTCAATGAAAACCAAATCAAACAAATAAGGAAGGGAAGGAAGGTTATACTCCTGAAACTTGCAAGAATTAAAGCCAGGAAAATAGCTTAAGGTATAACGTTTTCGCCAATTTTATCAAGTTTAGGCACAAAGATACACTGTTATCAGTTAAACACGCTCTCTCATTTTCTTTGGGATAACTGACATGCTGACCGATAAATGCGATATAAAGTCACCTGGAAGCTCCAAAATCATTGTATTAGGTATATGGGAGCTAAGGGAAGTATTGACCCGATTCAACCCTTTTTTGACACACAGAAATACTATTATCAGAAAAAGATTCTCGCTCAATTTCAATTATATATTTCACACATTCACCGATATTTGCGATAAAAAGTCAACTATAGGTACTGGGGTTTAAATATTGGGTTCCTAGAGAGTGCACAGTTTCGGTAGGATTTGAACGATTTTTCTAAGGTGGCGCACTTTAAAGGCATAATTCGTGCAAAGTTCTTATCCGTTTATATTAATTGCTTTTTGATTATATACCGGGAAGTGAAAGAATCTAAAAGATTTTAAAATTGTATTATATGGGAAGTAGGCGCGGTTGTAGCCCGATTTCGCGCATTTTCACGCAGGTACACAGGAATAAAAAAATAATATGCTGTACCGAATTGGGTGTAAATCGGTCGAGCCGGACTCAAGAAATGTGACTTCACCTAAATGAGGGCGGTGCCACACCCATTGTCTATATTTGCCTCCGGACCTTATAAAGATGTCTAATATAATTTCTATGGTTAAATTTAATGTTTCTGAAAATTTTTGTCTTTTATTGATCGCGCTTTTAGTAGCTTTTAACAGTACCATTGTAGTGAGAGGGATTACGATCCGATTTTATTAATTTTAGTACTGTCGGGAGGCGTTTTTATATGATTGATATTGATTGAATTTGGTTATTTTGACTTGAACGGTTTTTCAAATGTTTTCCCACAGACTGTCCCAGTTACTGCTATCTCCTGTGCCAAATTGCGACCGATTAAAGTAGACTCACGAGTTAACACTTCTTTTTTATTCCTCAATAGAGAAGATTGACTAATGGATTTGTGACCAACACTTCCAAATACGAACAAGAGCTGGCTTCTTCCTTACATAGAATGTAGCTTCAAACTAAATATCTACAAATTAGTATTTCAAGCCAAAATAGTGGCGTCTGCTCTAACTAGCTAGTCCATATACGTTCTAGTGGACAGCCAAGCATTAATTGAGATTATCCGCAGAGGCAATGATGACTGTCATTGTGCTAGATTATGCAAAGAGACAATGACTAAATTTTTCGTAGGTAACTCGGTTAATATCATCTGGGTTTGCGCTTATATAGGAATAGAAGAAAATAAAAAGCAGATAGGTTTGAGGGCAGCTGGAAATACAATTCCCCTAAACAGCCGCAGGCCATTCAGCTTTTTCAAAGGATTTTGAAGCAATTAACCATAGAAAAACTCCTCAGATCTTGGAACACAAGTAACACAGGCTGTACCACAAAGTTACTTTGGCGTAGTGTAGATGGTAGACACACCAAAAAAATTCAGAAAATGGGAAGAGTGGAATTACCGAATACAGAGCAAGGACGGAGAATGATGAGGCGCTGAAATATTATCTATACGAATGTTCAGTCTGCAGCCGGATGAGATGGGACATATTCCACGGCTGCCAATGCTCCAATATAAGAGACATTGATCAGCTGGGGTGGAAAAAAATCAGCTTTTATTTACCAAATTCACTGAGTTACTGGATACGGCTTAATTTACCATCCACCCGGCTGCCTACGGTCTGGCGCTCATCCGCCTTCCTTTCCATCCAACCAAGTGTGAGATGGGATGTCTAATGAATTCATAGCTCAGCAATTATTCCACCAATAATGACTTAATTCGCGAATAATAATATCTTGACATCTTATGAAAAATATTATAATTTTTTTTTAAATTTTCTGTTGACTTTATACGGTATATGGTATATTGGTCAATATAATAGATAGATAAACTTAGTATCTTCGAAATACTAAAATTTTATGCCATCTTTCCTTGGCCACACTTGTTTAGCTATACATATGAATGAATTTGGTCCACACTTCTATCTAGACCCTATATGATGGGTAGAGTGGCTGTCTGACGACGTATCTAGGCCTTCAGGATGCCCATTATGATGACACCGAACCACTGTCTGAACCACCCCGAGCTTCTGATGAAGTTCATTTGTATACAAATTTTATCTGCGTAACCTCTGAAACGTCCTCAGAAAAGAGAAAGCCTCGACCGAGAGTTGTGATTCTTTTCCTATACAAAACGTTGCATTCGCAAAGAAGCTCTTTTGTAGTCTCCTCTTCTTCTATTACTTAATAGTCTTTATATGGCATTCCCAGTATGCTGACGTATTTGTCAATTAGACAGTGATCTGTTGGCACTCCTACTAGAGTTCTTATGTCATTCTGTTTAAATTTTAATGCTTGGCATGTGCGGGCCATAATCCACTCATGCTGGATTTGATTGCATGTTGAGCAAGTCAGGGATTGACTGTTGGTCTATTAAAATTCTTAAAGTAGCCAGAAGCATATATGTACATAAATTCCTTTTTTTTTAGGAGTCTAATTTAAGGGTAATGCCTGATCTGTCTAGCTCGTCTACTTCGCCCATGGACATCACTACGCCCTCGAACTCCATATACCTAATATCATAATTTTGGCACCTTTGATTAAATTTTCCTTGAAAGAATTTTCCTTGGAAGAAATGAAATGAAATTTAGTGCCTTTGGCTGAGTAATGGACCATTGCACTTCCTTTGCAACAACCAAAATTGAAATTGAAAAAAGTTGAGAAGAGCTAGTTCTATGATCTGCTGCACTCTCTTTTTAGCAGTGGTTACGAAATTTGATATAAGTATATTTGAAGTGAACTAAATTTCTGTTACCTGTGTTATAATATTAAGCTTGATGGATTGCTGAAAATCTTTCGTTTTCTCTACAAAAATTTTTTATGCATTAATAAATAATACATTTGCATATAGCCACTGAAGGATTTCAAACATTTTGAAATGTGAGCTGCATAAATTTTCACTTCAAGTGATATATTCTGTCTTAATATAGGCTAATGAAATTCAGTTTTTTTCTCATTATACCGCTGGTTTTCACATCAGCACAGTTGATTAAACACACATATTGTACAATTGTGTATAAGCTAAAGCAACATAAGTATATACGAATACATATTTAAATAAAACTAAAGCTTTATCAGCAATTAAAGTGAACACTCTAAATCTTGCGTTGCCTTGGCGCGTCTGTTGGCAGCTGGAATTATCAGCACATCAGCGATATGAATATACGGTTAGTTGGCACTTCGTATTTCACATTTCCATTGTATATTTGTATGTATGTGTGTGTGTGCGTATTTGATTTAGACGGAAAAAGCACCAACATACCATTCATAATCTCCCCTAATTTATTTTCTAATTTGCACCGAGACGCTATCAGCTGTCATTCCAAATTTCAAAATTACACGCACACGCACATACATACACATACATGCGTGTATATGTAGCTAATCATATATACATACGCATATACATACATACATTTTAATGTTATTGCCTCACACTCTACACATACGCACACACCAACCGGGCGATAATAGAAGTTAAACAGTAGTGTAAACTGTGAAGCGTATTGAATGTTACTCATACGCAACGCTGGCGCCAAATTCATACGCATTCATGTGTTCCGTGTGCACTGTACAATGCATGACGATATGTACGTATGTATGTGTGCGAATAAGTGTTGGCACTTGAGTTTAAATCAATCAAAAGTGATTATTAAAATCTTTTTGTGGCAACACACTCAAAAATAGAACGAATGGAGTGAGTGCTCCTCTAAAGTACGTAGTTGGTGATTACTTATCAAATTGTTGAGAAAACTATAATATTGATTGTGCAAAGTGTAGGTCCATATGTGTTGTGTACATATATGTATACATATGTAAGCGTATTAGCCAAGCATATGTAGGTTTGAATATTAGCACCTCAAACCATTGGTTTGTTGTAGGTGCGTTCGTGTGCAATAGCCGTTTGTATGTGCGTTTTCTTTCAATTCGCAACGCATAATGATACATCAAATTAAACTATGGCACATACATAGTATATAACTATACAAATTTGTTGCTATGTAACGTACTAGCGAACTTGAATATTTTATCAGTTTTAGTTTGGATTGCGTTTAAAAAGGTAACTCTTTGTTTGACAGAAACTGGTATGGTCCGAAAGTTACTAGTTTAAAATTTCAAAAAAAAAAAAAAAAAAAAAAAATTGCAATATACCCTTCACAAATACAAAAGGCTCTTTAGACGAACTTTAGCTATAAGCTATAGAAATCCGATCTGATTAATTTCTTCGGAGATTGTACCATTGCCTTTAAAAATAATCTATTGCAGAAATTCGTAAAGATACGCTGTTATGCTATCTTTCCATACAAGCATTTTATTCCTATCATTCAGTTTGTATGGCAGCTATATGCTATAGAGGTCTGATCTGAATAATTTCGTTAGAGATTTCTATATTGCCTTGGAAAGTAATCCATGCCAAAATTCATGACGATATCTCCTCAAATAAAATAGTTTTCCATACAATTACTTTATTCCGAACGTTAAGTTGTATGATCATTGGACAATTATAATTATTGAGACAATTTGCTAATTGAGTCAGTTATAGAGATATCTGAAACTCATTTTTTTGAGATCTCGTAAAAATCTTAACATACTAACTGCGACGAAATTAGAGTAATGTGGGCATCGGAGGTCTACAAAACATTAACATACATACATTAATTCAGGTTGATGCAGTATAACTAGTGATTTTACTTAAAAAAATAAAATAAAAAAATTAATAACTATATATCGATTAAATATACTGAGACTAACGGATATATAAAAGGTAAAATCTGAACAATAAGAAAGGAAGAAGGAATATGGATCTATCTTCCAGACAAGTTTAGACAGGCTTAGAGACCGAGCAAAATAGGATAGTGAACATTCAGAACACCAAATAATAAAGAAGAATGTGTCTTACTTAGCAGAAAAACCCAACTCTTCCTAAGGCTCTTACTATGATTGAAGATCATGACACAAGAGATAATGGATATGTATATCTCATCGGTTCATTGTACAGAGTTTTGAGAGTAGAGATGAAGTAAACTTTTAAACTTATGAACTTAGATGACTGAAGCAGTGAGTGAGGATTATGAGGTTGTTGAAACGTGAGTCATTCAAATTGCGCATCTGCAGCAAAACCGACTTATGTAAATGCCTCACGACAAATCACAACTTTTTGAGGGTATTGGCTATTTAAGCGGATTTTACTGTATATCTGTTATTCCCCATCAGCAAGGGGGTAGAATTTGTCCGAGGTTAGGCATGTCTGTAGTAAGACGTAAGTAAAATCCAATATTTGGCTTACCTCGAAATATCAGTATATTCTTGTCGGAAATAGTGCTATGATACCCAACTTGAACTGACATTATAGACTTTAAATCAGATTCCTTCTAATGAAAAGACATTTGAAGCTCAAGCGGCAACTGTCACTAGTCATTGAGTTTTTTGGGCGCTCAACTGTTAGTAGAAAAGCTAAGGGTCTGACTAGAGACTTAAATCTGGTACCACGGAGAGGTACCTTGGAGTTCGCTTCAAACTGCTTCAAACGGAAAGGGGTTTGGCGTTTGGGGAGGTTCGTGGTGGCTGTAGTTTGAGCCTAAAAGGTAGGTCGAATTGAAAATTCAGTTCAGTGTGGAGTCGCACTGTGGTAGGGTGCCGGGACCACAGTATGGCGAAGGTTTAAGGTTGGTCTTGAAAACGAATAAGGTGGAAAAGTTGTCCCTTCCACCTGACCAACTGAAACCAAATAATAATTGCAAAAAGCTTGTATTATTTGGGGCACTGATCAATGCATTAAGCTCTGTGGGATAAGGCCATCTTCGGCAGGTACCCACGTAAAAACGCAACGAATGTTGTTTTATATCTATTAACGTGAAAATATTTAAGAAAATTGTGTTGGTTACTTATCATGTTAGCACTAGAGAGGTACTCCCCTACATTTCTTCTGAAATGAACGAGTTTTCGTTGCTGTTTTGGATCTGAAGTGTAGTGAAAAGGTGGCCAAAAAAAGTTTCCCCAAAAAATAACTCGTCATGCGCCATATCATTCGCCGGATTTGACTATTTCTGACGTTTTTTCAACTAACCTAACTCAAAAAGCCGCTTGACTAAAAAATACTTTGAATATATTTATAAAGAAGATTAATAAAAATTTTTTTCTTTAATATTCCGTTTCATATTTGAAGGGATGTGATGTGGCTTCAAATAAAAACAATTAATTTCATATAAAAAGTTCTATGTAAGATTCTGAAGAATTTCATTTCATAGCCATATGTGAAGCTTTTTGTAAATATATTAACATTATTGTGTTCATAGCATGGTATATTATTATTACTAATATTGAGAGAGAATATATACCCTAAAGAGACACCACACAAAACCGCAATAGGCTTATTACCAGTC
The DNA here is from genome assembly GCA_037783105.1 of Bactrocera zonata. NCBI lineage: Eukaryota > Metazoa > Arthropoda > Insecta > Diptera > Tephritidae > Bactrocera > Bactrocera zonata. The sequence continues at coordinate 702,373 of JBAWJQ010005959.1, read as the reverse complement.
TAAACTCCACAAATTTTACTATCGGATTGCCTTTCAAATTCACACATGTGCAAATATATACTATATACGATTATAAGTGCCGCTATATCACACACTCAAAACTATTGCAAATCTGTATTTACTTTCTTTTTGCTGAATAAACAGTCACATTGTTGTCATATTTATACACGTGTTTCGACTTTGATAAGAATGTAGGCGCCAAAGTGTTGAGAGCTCAAATGCCATTTCGCTTAGAAAGTAGTATATTTAATGGCAATATAAAATACATATGACATATATATATGTATACATAAAAATATATATCTTATTGTCACTGACGGTTTATTATTGTGAATTGCTGTTGATTGTGGCGTTGACAGCGCTTTTGAGAAATGGCAAAGAGGCGGCAGGTGAACTCTGAGATACTATATGTATGTATGTATGAATAGACTTTAAGTGACTAATGAGAGACATTAAGTGAAATGAAAGGGGTGCCACTTAGTAGTATAGATTTTAATGCCACGATTTTCAAATAAAACCAATCCAACAAAAGCTTTAGTTCTGCGGCACTTTTTGCGCGATAAAAGCGTTAAAGGTTAGTAAGAAAGTTGCTAAGTTCTTATACAAATACATACATACTCGTACTTAGCATGAGGTGAAAGTAATATTAAAATAGTTTAATTGTTGATTTCGGGTCTTATTGGCAGGTTAAATTAAAGGTTAACACAGATTGCAAGATATAACTAGATCACGCTTTTGGTGGGTGCTCTAAAGCGCGGTAAAACGATAAATTGTGGTGAAACAGTTTAACTCATGTAATATTTAAATATTTCTTTTCTTCTTCCGAGGGTATTTCCCAAATATAGGTGTGAGTGCCAAAAAAACACTTGGCTATCTGGAATTCAGCTGCTGTTGGTTTTGTTTGTATTTGAACTTTTTATTTTTGCCTTAATTGTCAATTTGAAAAACCTTACCTAAAGCTAACATACTTAAAAACTCAAATGAGCTGCTTCTCTTATTTGATTTCTATGATTTTGAGCTACAAATTATGGGCAATGAAAGTTAAAAGTCATTTACGCATGCTTAAAGGGCCCTAATGCTTTCTTTCTACTTAGTCAAAATTAGATTAGATTATCCCACAGTGTTTAGAAGAACAAGATCCCAACAATTTCTTCATGATTTATGTCACTTGCAATTTTGTTTCAATTTCGGCGATCCCCAAGTTGTTTCTTTAGCTCATTGGAATGTCAATCTTTTCACAACCGGGCTTTCTTTGAGTTCAGAATCCAGAGTTTGCAATCGGCCAGCTGGTAAAATCCTGGGACTGCAAATCAAGGATTCTCAAGTGGTTGTACACCATGATCTTGCGACCGATTATTACATATGGAGCAGTAGCTTGAATCTCGGAAGCATCTCAGACTTCTCACACCGCTTCACCTTGCAATCGGTCAGCTTTCCAAACACACACTACTCCAAATAATAGCAGAAGGGTTCGGCAGGGGTAAGGTAAACTCTTCCCAGCGTATGAAGGACTTAAGTGGCGAAATACCACTGGCTGTTCTTCCAAGGAACAGCATTACCAAAAGCGTAAGCTTCACTAAGAAGTTTAAGGTGATCCGCAGCAGTAAGGCTGAACGGAACGATTCCGCTCTCGAGCTACTGCTTAGGGATAGAACAATCGAATGGTCCCTTCTACTGCTCGAAGACGTCGGAGGAAATTTGTGGAGCAGTTGGCGGACTACGCACCTAACTCTCCATACCTATGAGTAGTTTTCCGAGTATATTCCAAGTAGAGGTTTTTACCATAAGCCGGTGCTAAGAGATAAACCTTCAACTCAACTATCACAATGAACGGAAAGCTTTACGCAGCGACAGTCAAGCGGCACTAAAAACGATCTCCGCATACATTAAAAAATTGCTCTTTGTGCTGGAGTGTATAGAATGGCTGAGCAGTCTATCAAATCGTAACCAGGTGCACCTTATCTGGTCATTTCAAATTCAAGAAGCACTTACATGGTCCTAACTTCTTGTACGAATTGTCGGTTCTGCGACATGAAGCCTGATACTTGAGAACACCTGCTAGTGCAGTCAATTAACAGTCTGTAGGAGCAGGATAACAGCCCTTGGATTCATGTTTCCAAATAGGGATGACATTGCCTCTATAGCACCTAGCAGTACATTGGAATTTATCAATATGCTGGGGCTAAACCAGTCGTAGTGACTTAGGAGAGGGCATAAGAGAGTGACTTAAGGCGTGGTGCAATCCTCATTTATTTATCTAATCTAATACATGTAATCTTGATTGCTTTATCGTGGTGGAAAATTCTTTGTCTTCTGGGTTGATCTTGTACTGCATAAGGATTAGGACAGGCATGTCTAAAGAGTTTTTAGCAATTCTAGGTACTATGAGCGGCTTTAATTTCTCATAAAAACAAAATATTCTTTATAAGAACTTGGTTCCGATCATTCAGTTTGTACGGCCGCTAACATATATGTTATAAGCTTCGATCTGAATTTTTTTCGGATATTGTATTGTGACTTTGGATAATACTTATTCCCTGGCGAATTTCGTGAATATATTCAAATATGTGGATTGTTCAGTTTATATGGCAGTTATATGCCAAAGTGCTCCGATATTGGAACAAAGGACTAGTGAAAAATTGATGATCGATCGATAGACGATCAGATATATTGATAGATGGGTAGAGAGACAGACATGGTTCGTAAAGAGGATTATTTATATACATTATAGGCTCTTCGACGTTTTTTTCTGGTTGTTCGCGGTTAACTCAATATATCCTGTTGAGGGTATAATAATAAGCGATACGTTTATAAAGCTTAGCTACAATTTAAAGGAAGGTTTTATATTTTATTGTGAAATTTCCGCCCTTCTTCTATGCCGTATGCGCTCTCCATTGCTGTTATTTGCTTTCCTCATAAAATTTAGTGGCAGAACTTTGAAATAAACGTGACATGTATCAAATGAGCTATGCTAACTCTGGTACGTACGTACATATGTAGGTATGTACTTATGCAAACATACAAATATTTACACCAAAGCATATACACACACATCTACAAGAGTAAATAGTGGTACTTATGTACACAGCACTTCTTTGCAGAAGGCGGAAACGATCAGATAAGCGCAGTGTGTGGCTTCAATCGCACGCTGGCGCCGATTATTTCACTTTCATTATTACAAGACTCGCACACACACACACACGTATATACATTTTCGTGTGCATACGCATAACCAAATTTTGTAGTACTTGAAGAAGCCAGTTACTTGTGATACCCGCTATTTACTTAAGGCATAAATTTTCGCACACTCCAAGCAAACAAAAACGTCTGATTCGTTAATTTGCGCGATTACTCTGATTATTCACATTGATAAATCGATTGCAAATAAGTGCGTTCGAAATCGCCGAATTTTGCGAAATCCACTTTCAAAGCGCCGAAAGCGTAGCGACTTTTATCCGGGAGTTTATGAGAAGTTAAGAAACGTGCCGGAATTACTCCCTAATCGTGCAACTAAGTGGGCTTAGTTGTCGCGACTTTTAGTATTTCACATATTTGGAGAGTATGCAATAGCTTAAAATAGTTGGGACTAAAGTAGTTGAATTTGCAAATTTCTTTCTATAGTATTAAATAATTAGATTCGTAAATTAATGAGGCAAATATTTAGGGCGGAAGCCCTGTGTATGAAGTATTTAGCACTGGCTCGAAGTATTTCATTTTTGTGCTATTTATAATCACACGAATACAAAAATACAATTTTAGGCATCTAATCTAGATTTATTTAGAGAGCAGGTTGTCGAAACAAATTTACTTCCGATTGCATATTCAGACCATGCATGCAATATAAAATGGCAAAACGCGAGTTCCAGGGCATTTGGTATCGCGGTTGGTTCAAATCGGCCCACTGCCATGCACAATTCATACAATACACTTAAATCGAAAATAATAAAATTTTTTTTTAACTGAAAAATCATTCTGATCAATTTTGCCAAAGAAATTATCGGACGCGAGGTACAAAATTTTATTCGAAATGGTGACATTTGGCTTTTACACAAAGCCCTAAACGATTCGGCCACTGATCAACGGCAGCAGGCACAGTTTCTCGGTTTCTGTTGGTATTGACGACGCTACTCGAACCAAAGATTTTTTGAGAGTCTCCAAATTTCTACGGAGTATTCGACAGATCATATGCTCCAACTCGCACCACAAACTACATATAGTCCAATGAATTGAAATCTTGACTTCCAGACCGCCAAACATGTGCAGTTATGAAACCAGGAATACAAGGTGCCTTCCCAAATAAACAGGACTTTTTGAATCTAGCGTCCCCTGGTGGCACCATATATATGTCGACTGGTGCGTTAGAATCTGCTATCTTCTTCGATTGTCCAGTGAGAATTTTATGACATTTCATCGTTTGGAAGTGAAGTTATTGCGTAAGTGTCAGTATGTTTGTGTTATCGGTACGAAAATGAGCTTCGAACAAAGAGCCAACACTAAATTTTGTTTTAAAATTGGTAGAACTTTTACCGAATCGTTTCAATTGATGAAGTAAGTTTATGGCGATGATTATCTATCCTGTAGCAGAGTGCACGAGTGGTTTCAACGTTTTCATGTGAGCCAATCAAAATCCGTGATCACCAGAAATTCCATCAAAACTGTGCTCATCAAAAATCAGCCGAAATCACCACTGAAATTCATGGAAATGGAATTGAACATTTCCAAAATATCGATTTATTGCATTTTGACCGAACATTTGGGCTTAGGAAAGGTGTCTGCACGGTTTGTTCCGCACAAATTGACTAACGACTAAAAATTGCTCAGAATCCAACATTCGAAGGACGATTATTTGACCAAGAATCACATTTTAACCATTAACCACTTACTGTACTCACCTGATATGGCACCGTGCAGCTTCTTTCTTTTCGGAAAAATGCATTTGCCTATGAAAGAAAAGCGTTATGCAAACGTAGAGGCCATTCAAAAGGCTTGCACCAGCATACTGGCGGCTATACCGGCCAACGAGCTAAAACACTCGTTCGACATGCCGTTCCCACGACGGTCGGGTCTACGTAACCGGAACGGACCCGGATTTTATCCGGCCAAGGACTGTCAACTCGGCAAAATTCTGCCGCTACAACAACAACAACTCGTTCGACATGCTTTTGGACCGTGCAAAAAGCTGTATTGAAGCAGAAGGAGACTATTTTGAATAAAATAAATTGATTTTGCCGAAAAACCCATTTGTTTTGTTTATTTTTTTAAAGTCCTGTTTACTTTAGAACATATCTTGTATTACTTTTAGGCCACTTTTTGTTCTTTGGTTTTTAGTGGTTGTTATTTTGCGTGCTGGAGCGAAATTCGCTGTTCGACTCAATGCTCCAGATTGAAGAGAGTATTGCACAACTGCTTTACCTTGTCTTCTAAACCATTCTGCTGGTACGTTTTTGTACAAGTTATAACCTCTTCCATGAGAGATCAACTCGAATAAGTTTTGAAATTGATCTGATGGATATATCCATATCACTTGAGAGAATTTTTAAGAAAATTTCTGATATATAACTTAGAAGATAGGATAGTAAACACCATTAAAAAAAAAATAAAACAGTAAAAGTTCTATTAAATGGACACTATATTAAGCGGACAACTCTATTAACCATGCACATTGTTGATGTTTATTAAGTACAATTCAGCTGGCAACCAGACATCGAGAAAACTGCCTTAAATTCGATATTTCTTCCAATGCAAGTTATTTGTATGAAAATATTCAAAATTAAGCCTCAAGTACAATCCCTTGGATTCTCATACCGACAAAAAGGGTTTCGCCTTTAAGGGGGTATTCTAGTCTAGAAATTTAAAAAAATCGATTTTTTTTTTATATATTTTCAAAGTTTAACTATTCAAGAATATGTGTACAAGAGGATTTTTCAGAATTCAAATTATTTTCGGAGATATAGGCATTTTTCTGTCCCGCCATCCAAACTGGTTCGGCCGGAACGCGAAACTTTAAACGCGTTTTTCTCAAAACTGACTTTTTTGGAACGATGCCCATGATTTTTCAGGTTCTACTGGACCGATTTACTTGAAATTTTTATAGAGTTTTCTTTATAGGCTTGTCTATTTTTGGAACTAGCCCCATCAAAAAATTTTTTATTTTTATTATTTTTAAAAATTCGAAATAGTCAGAAAAAGTGATAAAAAAAATTTTTTTTCAGGCAGTCGCCATTTTGTGAAAAAAAAATGTTTCCCACTTTTCCGTAGTTCCGACCATTGCGACATTATTCTAGATTAATAATCTTTTTTTCTTTTTGGTTTCAGATAACTAGGAGGGTTGAAATCATGGGCATGGTCACGTGGAAATTTTTAGAGACCCCCCATTTCGTCAGCTCATAATTTTTGAAATTTTTTACTTTTTTTAGTTTTTAATTTTTTTCTGTACTCTTCACAAATTAATAAATAACTAATAAAAAAATTGATAGTATAAATATTAATTGTCTTTTTTTTACGACTCTTTAAAAATTACCTGAAATTCATGCTTCTAGACTAGAATACCCCCTTAATCGTAAAAAAATGTTGCACTGTTTTGAATAGTGTATTATATGAATAATATTAATATCTTTATCACAGCAACGGGTGGCAAGTAGTGGTTCTTGCCGCGCATATATGTATGTACTATATATCAATGAATATTTGTGGAATGGATGCCGCTACAGCTAAGAATCCAATAAAAATTGAAAACGAATTGATTTGAGGCGTGTTTGAAGCTCTTTATTCATTATAAAACCGAATTTTTGCATCGATATATGGCAATGGATGAAACATGACTTCATCGTTTCACACCGAAGTGCCTTCTATAGTCAACCGAATGTACTTTAGGTTTTTTGAAACTAAAGAGAAATTGTATTACTAAAATTGTATTGAAACATTGTACGACCGCTATATTTGTTGTATCGCCTTCGAAGGTAACTGTATTCGTTAATCATTCGTAAATCAAACCTTATCAAAACAATATGTTTTTCTATGTTAGCTTATGAACTTTTCAGCCCATCTGTTAGGTGCCATGCAAAATGATCGATCGAACTCAAATCCTTGTTTGGGAACTTTTTTATTTGACAATATATTTTCAGGAAATTTGACACAGATTATTATTCGCAGCATCGCTACATTCTCCGAAGAAATTGAAGATTGGACAACTATAGAATACATATGTATATCTCTCATACAAAATAACCGATCCAAATAAAGCGTTTTTAACCCATTTAGACCTGAAACTATTTTTTTTAATTGAAGTGTTTTGTGTCTATTTTTATTAGTCCTAGGGTGTCACAGAACGTAAAAAAAATGTTTAAAAAAATTACATTTCTACAGGTTAGGTAGAAAAATCCGTATCGTATGTGATACAGTAGGCTCATATATATGCAATAATACCAAAGTTAGCAGAGAAGTTATTTATTGTTAAAATTATAATTATATGTTATATTATAAGTTATTTTTTAGTATGATAAGCTAGAAAACAGTTGACATGTAAACCAACATCGCACTTGATGCATCTTGCAGGACACAATCGATGACATAACCCACACCTAGTCCTTTTATTTTCCGGCTGATTGATTGCGTAGTGACCTATATTATCAAACCTGGCATCAGTAGTAAGTGATGATGGTCTATTCGGCCCTGGTTTACTTCTCAGCCTATTAGACTCTATAAGTGCAATTGCTACACGGCGTCTGAATGTTAACATATCCATGCCACCGCCATTGTATCTGAGTAGAAGCCAAGCGTTTTGGAGTGACATATCAACACACTGCAAGATGAGGGGCATATACCACTTCTTACCACGAATACTTGTTCTGAGTGATGATATGTTTTGGTCTGACAGATCTACACCTCCCATGTTCTGATTGTACTGGTGTATCAAATGTGGCTGAGAAACGGTTATTTTCTTTTTCTCTTTTTGAGAATACCGATCTGTTTTGTGCAACGGGGTTATACCAACCGCATTTGAGCAAACTGTCACCATGCTATTATCATGCCATTTACAAATTATAATATCATCGCATACACGACAGTCGAAAAATCCCCTATCCTTCTTTTTCAGCTCTTTATTTCCTAATAAAGGGCAATTACTGGTCCTATTTTCTCTTATAGTCCCGGTTACTCGTATGTTTCTCTTTGTTAGTTCTGCAATCAATGGCAGTCCAGTAAAAAAATTATCTATAAACAAATGGTAATTTCCTCCGAGATTTAGTTTGCTAAGTATATCAGTATATGTGAGGACTACACTGGCACCAAGACCCAATTCCGCGTACTGAGAGTTCAAATTAGTGGTTGCACCTTGATATGGCTCAAACCATACTATATAGCCACTTGATGTCGCGCCCACCCAAAGTTTGAAACCATACCTTATCGGTTTCCCACGTATAAATTGCTTGCATCCATGTCGTCCAAAGTATGGCACCATAGCCTCATCAACACTATGATTTTCTTTGTGTGGACAATGTCTCAAAAATTCTTCGGATATTTTTTTCATAAGTGGACGTACTTTAGCAAATTTGTCAGATTTATTTAACTGTAAATTATCAGCACAGTGCATATTTGAAAATATGACTGAAAATCTGTCACGAGATAATGCACTGACAATAAGATCATTTTTCGTATCAGGTGAATTTTCCCAGTACATGCGTCTTCTATTCACTTGACAGTAGCCACTGACCAACATAATTCCGATAGCACACTTCATTTCCTCTATTTTGATATCAGCAGGAAGATTCTTTCTTCCTAAGAATTTGTTGGTCTCAGTAGTAAGTAATTGATACACTTCTTCCGAAAAAAATAACGAAAACCAATCAATTGGCGATCTATCCTGACGCACATATATTATGGGCTTCCATGTTGGAGTAACTGCAGTGTAATTTTTTTTTGCCAGTTATACTTTTTAGCTATTTTACGTAACGGCTCGTAAACTTCAGCTTCTTCCTCGTTTGCGCAAGAGTGACTTTCAAAAACATCTTCCAATGTTTCTGTACTTACTTCTTGCAGCTCTGCATGTGTTCTCAACAAACTGCGCGGTAGGTTGTTGATTTGGACGTTGTCCTCATCCCCAGAATCTTCATCCGTCAAGTCCTCATTTGCATTTACAGGTGGAAGTAAATAAATATCATTGCATGTTCCAGAATTCTCAATTTCGTCATCCTCCAAAAGCGTAACAATTTCATTCAGTGACACAGATCTGAAAGGAAAAACGCAATGTGTATAAGCCTACTGTATCAAATATGATACACTACTTTTTACGAGAAAAAAATATATACTAAAATAAACGAAACAACAAAAACGATTCTACATTTTTACTCTCTAACTTTCGTTTTTACTATAAATATATCAAAGTACGTGATAGCTATGATAAAATAATGAATTCTTACCGTTTTGATGACATGTTGAAATTCTTACTCTCAAATCACATTCAACTCGCGTAGGTACACACCTGATGATGGCAACTATTACACTAAAGTTATTTTTGTAGTATTGTATAGACCGTGCACGTGACACCAACACAAAATGTAAACAATTTCTCATCAACGGTACTTCAAAATAATTTATTACATTTGGTGTATCGTATATGAGACGGTAGGTCTAAATGGGTTAAGAAAAACTTCTTTATTTGAAAAGGCATTTTCATTTGGTATAGATCATTGTCTTCGAATATATTGCTCAGATTGGTTTACTATACTATATAGCTGTCATTTATATCAAAATCAAGAAAAATATATATTTTTTCTCTTTTAAGCTATAAAATATGCAACTCTGTGGGAAATTATGGCTACAATGCAGTTAAATAACTTAGATACTGACGTATAAACAGTATGAAAGGTGTAAAAAACTTTCAGGAAATTGTAAACTAGTTTAGTATTCTATTCGCAATCGATCACAAAGAGACACACGACTAAAAGTCGAACAAATAACAACTTATAATAATTAGTTCCTGAAAATTGCAAAAAGCACATCTAATAAATCATATTCAATTCGCGGAAAATTAAACAAAATAAACACTATAACATGCAAATGATCCCCAAATGTAAATATACACATAAATAAAATATACGTAAATAAATATTTTTCATAATAAACTCATTGTGATTTACTCGCGAAACTATATACTTCCCGCTATAAATACCGAACTACAAATTACAGAACGATTTCTCGCGAAGAAACGACAAAAGCGCAGCGTACACAGAAGCGAATGGCATAGCTACTGCATTCAAAGCCAATTGCATGCATTACACAGCAACAAAAGCAAATTATTTATAAGCACAACGCAAGTAACCTTTCGACCACAAGTGCGGGCGATAAGGCGCGGCGCCTCGCAGCAGAAAGCGCGCTGAATTAGAAGCGCAGCAGCGGTTCGCGTCAGGTGGTTGAGGGGTGTAAACAGTCGAGGCTCGGCGATTGGTGTGCACATATGGCATATTACTAGTAATTGTTCGCTAATTACTATTGCACGCTTAGTATTTGTTTATTTGCAAATAAATAAAGCGCATTGCAAGTTATCAGTTTGCAAAAAAAACAACAACAACGAATTGGCAAAACAACAACGCTGCGTTGTAGCAGCTTTCAAGTGCAGCAAAGCGACGATAGTGATGCGTGTGAATATTCGTTTTCCACTTTCGATCACAAATATAATATATGCATGTAATTATATAATAGAAGTAGTTGTACGTCAAGTGCTACGTATTTCACTGCGTTATCGCAATGTCCTTCAGAGACATACTTACACATATGTGTAGATATGCTAAAATGTACTTATAATTATGCTCTGTTCTTACTCTTGTATACGTTTGGTTTGTTGTGCAACGAAAAATATGTTTTTTCTTTTTTTTCTAAAAGCAACAAAGAACGTTAAATGCAGCTGCGCCGCAGGTATAAGACCCGTTATATAATCACAAGTGCATTTTATATAGCATAGAAAGGTATTATACAAGAAAAACGAGAAAAAACGTTAACTTCGGCTGCACCGAGGCCAATATACTCTTCACAGGTGCATTTTTTTTAGTAACTATGTGTTCAATTTGTATGGAAGCTATATGCTATAGTGGTCCGATCTGAACAATTTTTTTCGGAGATTATATTATTATCATAAGCAGTAATCCATGTGAAATTTCCTGAAGATAACACGTCAAATGCGAAAGTTTTCCATACAAGCCCTTTATTTCAATCGTTCGATTTGTATGGCAACTATATGCTATAGGAAGCCGATCTGAACAATTTCTTCCGATATTACATTATTTCTATGAACAATAACTCATACCAAATTTCGTGAAGATATATCGTCAAATGAGAAAGTTTGCCATGCAAGCATTTGATTCCGATCATTCAGTTTTTATGGCAGCTATATGCTATAGTTAACTGATCTGAACAATTTCTTCGGAGATTACATTGTCACCTTAAAAAATAATCTATATGAAATTTCGTGAATATATCTTGTAAAATACAAAAGTTTTCCATATAAGAATTTTTTCCGATCGTTCAGTTTGTATGGCAGCTTCCTTCTGGGTGTTACAATTTCGTGGCAAACTTAATATGCCCTGTTCAGGGTATAAAAATTAACTTCGGTTGAAACAATGTTATAATACCATTCGTAAATACTAAAGTTTCACATACAAGGACATGATTTTGACTCCAGTTCAGTTTGTATGGCAGCTATATGCTAGCGTAGCTCGATATATTCAATTCCCTCAAATTAGAAGCTTCTAGGGAAGAAAATTACGAGTGCAAAATTTCAGATCGATGTATCAAATATTGAGGGAATAAGGTTCGAGTATGATACTGTGGGCAAGAAATAGTAAGACTTTTTAATTTCGCGCAAAAAACGTTTCTTCGAAATACTTTTATCTACGTTGGAATGACCCTCAGACATCTTTGACAAATATCATATCAAAATAATCATCGCGAAATATTCGGTCGACATAGTCACACAGCACAGTTGATAATTCGAGCAACCATGGAATGGTTTAGCACCACGTACACTCTACTTGATAAGAGAGAGAGACGACGTACAGCGTGTACCGAAGACACAACTGGTGTAGGTAGCATAGTATCGAAAAGGATGAGTTCAACCGAAAGATTTTGCGAAAGGATCTTGATTTGCTTAGCCAATTGAACTCGTGCAAGAATTAAGGGGGGAGCCTACTTTAGAACTTAAAAAATGGATTTTTTTGCTTAAATCTCTTTAAAAAATATCTAAGAATATGTCCCCAAAAATATAAATGGAAATTAGAGATATTTTCGAAGCTAGAAGGAAAATAGTGACCGAGCGTCTAGTAGATACATGAGAGATTGAGGAGAAAGCGAAAACTTTGACCGGCGATTTTTCGGTTTTTCATTTTTACGATTTTTCTTAATTGGCGGCCAAGATAGGAAAAAAAAGTAAACGTCCTGTAGAAACGAATCAAAATGCGTTGTATTTGGAATTAAATTCTTTTCTAGGTGAACCTAAAATACCTTAAGAAAGTTAACATTAATCCGGGTTTTAAACGATTTAAAGTAAATTTTTTTTTTGTTTTTTGAATGCATTTTTTTTTAATCTGGAAAAATTGTTGAATTTTTCACTTTTTGTTGAATTTTCTTGGTTCACCTTGAAATTACACTATTGAAAATTAAAAATTTCTTTTGTTTTTTTGTCTCAGATGAAAATTGCGACCTGCATCTTGCCCGCCACACAGAAATTGCACACTCGAGGCGCCTCCGTAAATTTCTTTAAACATGAAGAATATCTAATGTATAATAATAAAAAAATTTGAGAAGACTCTTCAAATATATAAGAATAAATTCTAAAAGTTTCATTTCAATCAGACATTTCTTTCCTTTCCAAAAAAAATCCTTAAAGATATAGATTTTTTGAAGCCTCTAAAGTAGGCTCCCCCCTTAAAGCCGGACACTTCGCACGTTCGGTGAATGTTTTTCAGTGATGATGAAGTACAGTTTTGGTTGAACATCACATTAATAAATAAGAATAATTCACAAATTACATACATCTTCAAAAAGTAAACCAGTATATTATAGTCAACAGCACACGCTATATTAATGTCTCTCGTGTCTGAATTGGAGGATGTTTATGTGAACAGCCTTTGGTACCAAAAACACAGACTTAAATTCCATACAGCCCAGGGAAGGATCAATTTAATGAAGACAACTTTTGGTGAGCGCATAATCTGGCGTCGTGGATCGTTCTCCAATATTGTGTGATCTAACACCGTTCGATAAGTTCGAGACGATTGACATCTTAAAAAAGAAAATATGCTTCTTGGATCGTACTCTATTGTTTGACAGCAATAAATAACTCTTGTGCTTGCTTGTAAGTAGTGAATACGGCCAAATAGAACTCTTTATTGACCGTCTGTTTCTACGGAAAAAATCATGATGTACCAAATCACGAATATCGAAAAAAAGAGTATATCTTTGATTTTACAACGGCTTTGGCGTGGTTTTTTGACTTCTGCTCGTTTTTTACCTCTATTCCGATGGTTATTGACTTGTTTGGATGTCAAACTTATTATATAATAGAAATAGACCCATGTCTCAATAGGTTATACGTTATACATAATGCTCTTTATGAACGTGGGAACGATCAAGCATGTCCAAAAAGACCTGTTTACGGTACTCTTACTCTTTTTGAAAAAAAGTCAGCTTTATTGCGACGAGTCGAGTAAGAAGGGGTTTTAAACCCAAAATATCCACCAAAATCATTCGAACGGACTCGCGAGTGATGTTGAGCTCTCTTACCATCTCTCTTCCACTTGCCTGACGATTTTCAAGCACCATATCCTTCAATTTTTTAATATTTTCATCAGTTGAAGAGGTTGAACGTGGTCCAAAACGGGCCATGTCTACAACAATCTCTCGATCGTCTTCCAGGGCTTTGTAAAACTCATAGACTGCGAACAAACTCGTTCAGATCCGATCACTATAGTATATAGCTGCCATAAAAAATTATCAAAATCAAGTTCTCATATGGAAGCTTTTTTTTATTGGTGAAGGATATTATAGCTTTGGTGCAACCACAGTTAAGTTAACGATGTCTATACGCTTAGAAATATATTAGAAAGAATACATACACCTTATCCTTTCAATGCATTTCATTCCAGTATATTAAGAAAAAATTCTCATTAAATTATAAATCTAACATACAACTTTTCTGTCGTCAATATTTTATGTCGTTTATTAAAAATTATTTCAGAAGTTATTAAAATTTCGTAAAAGAAAGAAATTGTTTCTGCTTTAAAGTAAAAAAAAAATACAAAACCGAAAACTTGATTATTTGAATTTTTCCCATGAATTGTGAAGTTATGTGAAAAAATTCTTTGTACACAAGCTATAGCGCTTTTCGTTAACTTCAACATTGCCATATAACTTTTTTCTGATAATCGACAGCCCTAGTTACTAGAGATTTTTTCACATTTATTGTAATTTCAATTATAGTAAATAATAATAACTTTTTTCTTTAAGACTGTTAATTTTGCCGGAAATCGAGATAAAGCAAAAATTTAGCCACGCCCTTTCATTTCCTTTTGTCGACCTCAGATAACGCATAAATTAGTTTTCCCTTAATGTTTGTTATTTTATCTTTCGTTTCTCAAGGATTTCATATTATTATGATTTTTTTGTTTTTTATTATTTTCAAAGGCACTAGTCGGCTTTGTACGTATATCTGTATATACATAGATATGTACATATTTATGTTTATATGTATGCATATTTATACATTAAATCCATTTAAAAACCGCACATTTATGCAAATATTTGCTTTTCGCGAAATTTACGCCACGCGCATTATTAACACGCAGCGTGACATTGTCTTGGCGACTCAACAGTGCGTATGAGTAATCTACAATTTGCTTAATATCGATTTCCTTGTGGCGACGCAACATTTCAAAAATATCGAAAATTTCCAGAAATCAAGAACTGTCAAAAGCAACACTTAGACGCTTAAGCATTTGGTAAAACCAACAGCAAAGTACAAATGCTACATTGCTACTAGAACAAAAACAAAAAAAGAAAATTAAACTTAAATGCTGACAGCAGAATGAAGCAGCAACAACTCAATAGTGCATTTCACATTTTGTACACACAGCTGCTGCTTGGAGGAGTACAATGACCCACAGGCGTCTGCCAATAAACAAAAGCATTTATTGCGACAACAATAACTACAACTACAAGGAGTACAAGAATATAAGAATATATGTATGTATGTATGTAGGTAAGTAGCATGTAGTAAAGTATGTATGTGTGTATATAGGCATAGCGCGTGTTTGTATGTATATTTGTCTATCTGCATTTATGTACATATGTATGTATGTAACTGCATACGTATGTGTGTGATAACACTTTTTACCTTTAATTTGCAACGCTCACTTGTACCAGCAACTAATCGAAAAGTACACAGAATTTCAGTATTTTAAAGTAAGCAACATTTCAAGTGGCAACAACAGCACCAATAACAACAACAAGCATTTAAATAAAAGTAAAATTAAAACTTGTGTGAGCAACTAGTCAAATGTCTCGCATTAACCGAACAAATATTTGTAGAAAAAAAATAAATATGTGTGAGTGTGCCTGTGTATGGGTGTGTGCGCGCATGTAGTGGTGTGCCTGACTGTGCTTACATATTTATTTGGCATTAAAATTGTGTACTCTAAACTAAATTTGTCACATTCGCCGCACACACACACACGCATACACGCATACAAATTTAGAGCGCTATCACTAAATATATACACCGCAGTGAAAAAGAAAGCAGAATACAACAAGATAAAATCGGCCAGGCGCTCAAAAGCGCACGCTAGCAACGCCGGTGAAATGCTGATACACTTAAATGTGCTTGTGGTTAGAAGTTGACGGCGCAGGAAGGTGGGTACATTTGAACGCAAATTGAAAGATACACACAAATACACATACAAATATACCTTTAAACACACATACAAATATACTTTCAACCATACATATGCACACACACATACTTAGTTGGTTATATTTGTTCTATAAATACCAACAAGGAGGTGTGTTGAGCACATAGCTACGCATATACAGTATAACACATACACACACACACACACATGCCAGCGCCCATTAGCACGGCATGCGATCTTCCGTTAACCCACCGCGCCGCCACAGCAAAGGCCAGGCATTTAACCAGCAGCTCGCACGGTTACACGCCTTTCCGCACGCTTCTAGACAACCAGCAACCAACAACCAGCACAGCGCACAGGCCATTAGAAATTTTAGCTATTTTAGATTTGCTGTTTCAAATAAATAAAAGCAACAACAACAACAAAAACAAAACGAAAATAGTAATATTATAATAATACAGGAATTCAAATAGAAATTCTGCTTTTCGCTTTTTTTTCATGCGTTGAATTTTCCAATTTTGTGCGCACAGCTCTTGGCAGCCGTGTGGGAACGTGTCGCCATGATCACAGTCCACACATCTACATGCATGCGCGCTATCTGCTCAAAGCGGGAAAATGTGTGTGATTTTTTCCCGTTTTTCGTTTTTCATTTTTCACTTTTTAATTTTTTGTTTTTATACTCTTGCAACATGTTGCTAGGGAGTATAATAGTTTTGTTCAGCTGGCGGTTATACGTAACACCTAAAACTAAGCGAAATATACATATATGGGGTTATATATAGTATACATATATACATAAATGATCAGCATGAGTGGAGGAATTGAAATCCGGTTGACTCTCTGTCTGTCCGTCCACCATGCAAGCTTTAGCTTGAGTAAAATTTGAGATATCTTGATGAAGCTTGGTATGCAGGTTCCTTGGTACAAAAAAAATTCAAATTCGTAGATGAGCGTAAACAGAACACTGCCACGCCCACATGTACTTAAAGCGCGATAAATCAATAATTCCGACAGAGATATTAAATTTTACCCTTTATCTGGTATGAGAGATCTTTAAAGGAGCCGTAGTCGAAATTTGGCGATGAGCGTGCCACCGCCCACTTTTAGGTGAAAGTACATACCTCAAGACTCGATTTCAATGAAATTTGGTACATGAGATTGAACACAGTGCTTATACTTCATATTTTCTCGAAAATATCGAACAATGTGTGAGAAATGGGTTCAGTCGGGTTAATACTTCCCTTAGCCTCCATATACCTAATATAAAGATTTTCGAACTTCCGGGTGA
Source organism: Bactrocera zonata (assembly GCA_037783105.1). NCBI lineage: Eukaryota > Metazoa > Arthropoda > Insecta > Diptera > Tephritidae > Bactrocera > Bactrocera zonata. The sequence goes on along the minus strand of JBAWJQ010005959.1, from coordinate 685,189 downwards.
CTCTATACCGCATACATCAGCCAATATGTGAGTTATCTTAATAAAATTGAGACGACATGCTTTTCTTTAACGGTGCATATTTGAGCTCAGAATAAATAAAATCCGGCGAGAATGAGCCCTAGACCCCATATAACTAACAAACATTAAGTACATGAATGTACTTTCCTGGCTTTAAGGGTGTATTCTACTCTAGAATTTTGGAAAATTCGATTTTTTTTATATATTTAAAGTTTAGACTTTCAAAAATATGACCTTGGAAGGATTTTTCAAAATTCGACCTATTTTCAGAGATACAGCCGATTTTGTGAGATGGCGTCCGTGTTCACTAGAATTGTCTACTAAACTTTAAACGCGTTTTTCTCGAAGCTACTTTTTTCCACACGGTACCGGCATTATCTCAAGGTCTATACAACCGATTTACTTGAAATATTGTGTGAACCTTCTTTATATAATCCTTTATCGTTCCTACCAGCTTCGTGTCAAAATTTTTGTTTTTAATATTTTAAAAAAATTCAGGAATTTCAAAAAAAAGCGTAAAAAATGATTTTTATTTTCAGGCAGTCGCCATTTTTCAAAAAAAAATTTTTTCGTGTTCCCGGACTATAACAGCATCCTTACTGATTAAGAATTTCTTTTGATTTTTTTTCAGACCACCAAGAGAGTCAAGATCAATGTCACCAGGACGCGCCATTTTTTTACACCTGTCTCTCCCTCCCCCCTCTAATTATTTTAATTTTTAATATTTTTTTGTAAAATTTTTTTTCTGTATTCTTAAGATATCAATAAAAACACCATAAAAAATGGATAGTGAAAATATTTTTGGTTTTTTTTTATAAAATTCAAAAAACTGCCCAAAATTTGATTTCTAGAGTAGAATACCCCCTTAAGATGATGCTGTAAGGAGTTATGGTGCCTACCCGGGCGCATCAAAATTTCAAAACTTTCAAAATTTCTTTGTTAATAGCGTCTGTTTATAACAATATAAAAACCTAATAAAATATTTCATTTTTTTTTATGAGAAAAAAATTGTTGAAAAAAGACTGTGTTTTACCCAAGGAAACCCATGTAACCCCATAATCCTTGTAAGTTGCAATACGAAAGAATATTCGGTTGCACCGGAACTTAGCAATTCCTTACTTGGCTTTTTATTTATTTTTTACTTTTTTATGGCGCGTACGTGGGGGGCTATTTTAAGCGCTACGCTGGCGCTGATATATTTGAATTTGAAAGAGGAAATTTTTTAATTTTATTTTCGAAACGCTTAAAAACTGTGTGTGTTCTAAGCACATATTTAGACAATGTGTGGCGCTGTACCGGGAATCGCGGAAATACTCGCTATGGTGCCTCATCCAACGTAAGAGGGATGAGTTTATACTATATTGCTAGGGATTTGTTGTAAAATGCTAAGCATTGACTTGTGTAGCTCTAAACTAATAGTTTTGCAGAAAAACAAAATTACCTTCAAGGATAGTCAGTTCCGAATCATTCAGTTTGTGTGACAGCTACATATATGTATCTTATAGTGTTCTAATCTGAACAATCTGTTCGCAGATTGTTGTCCCTATTTATGTCAAGCCAATTCGACCTGGATCAATAAGTGTTAGCTTATTTACTATTCAAATGAAAATCAGTTTGATTTGGGGAAATCCGATGGCTACTCCTACTACTTTCATGCTTTAGGAAAGGAGGAATTGGTTTTAAACCGGTCACTTAGTCGAGATGGTAGTGTTATGAGGATAGTACGTAGGTTGCGTTTCATATTTCGGTATTTGGCAACCTTAGTGTGACAATCCGGCTACTCACAACTTTATCGTGAAGTTTGACATTTTTGATTTTATACATACAGAGAACGTTTTGCCGTCATTTGTGTGGCTTACAGTAACTTGAAATGAATATTTCAAATATGCATATCGACCAAAAAAATAGAATTTAATCGAAAACATTTTCGAGCGATTAGTTTTTACAACCTTTAACGTGGATTATCTCAGAAAAAGTTCGTCGGTGAACTTACTTCAATTTTTGGCGATGAAGCTCATCAAAGGCCAGTATTTAACGATTGTAAGGGGAATTCAACGGAGGTCGTAGATCATATTAGGAAGTGAAGGTCGTCCAAAATTAGTTGTTGTGCCGGAAACTATTGACGCTCTTCGTAAACTGATTTTGCAAGACCATCATGTGACCTGACGTGAGACGGTGGCAACTGTAGACATTAGTGGCATATAATCAATATTGCATGACTGACATTTGACTGTTGGAACCCACCATTTGTCAATCGCTCAAAAGAACGCTCGTGTCGCTTAGTCGAGAAAAATGTTAACAAAATACGATAACACTGCTTTCAAACATGTCTATAAGATCGTGAGAGGCGACGAAACGTGCATTTATGCCTATGCGACCAAAAGTAAAGATCAGTCGCCTACAGGAGTGTTTCAAGATGAGCTGAATTCAAAAAACAAAAAAGAACTGCTGACACACGAAGCACTTCTAAGCAAATGGTTTTTTGGAACAACTGGATTTATCAGAACTATACCACTAGAACAACGCAGAACAGTAAATTGTGTTTAAAGAAAGAAGGAAAACCAACTACCGAATGATATTGCGAGCCCTCACATATAGATCAAAGAAGCTGCATTTTTGAGCCCCCAAAACATCGATTTGATGAGTAATTTTTCGATTACCCTGACTTTAAGGGGGCATTCCAGTCTAGAAATTCAAAGAAATCGAATTTTTTTATATTTTCAAAGTTTAACTATTCAAAAATATGTGTACAAGAGGATTTTTCATTTTTCTGACCCGGCATCCAAACTGGTTCGGCCGGAACGCGAAACTTTAAACGCGTTTTTCTCAAAACTGACTTTACTTGAAATTTTTATAGAGTCTTCTTTATAGGCTTGTCTATGATTGGAACTAGCCCCTTCCCCAAATTTTTATTTTTATTATTTTTAAAAATTTCGAAATAGTCAGAAAAAGTGATCCAAAAAAAATTTTTTTTTAGGCAGTCACAATTTTGTGAAAATTTTTTTCCCACTTTTCCGTAGTTCCTGTCATTGCGACATTATTCTAGATTTATAATCTTTTTTTCTTTTTGGTTTCAGATAACTAGGAGAGTTGAAATCATGGGCATGGTCACGTGGAAATTTTTAGAGACCCCCCACTTTGTCAGCTCATAATTTTTGAAATTTTTTACTTTTTTTAGTTTTTAATTTTTTTCTCTACTCTTTTAAAATTAACAAATAACTAATAAAATAATGGATAGTAAAAATATTAATTGCCTTTTTTACGACACTTTAAAAATTACCTGAAATTCATGCTTCTAGACTAGAATATCTCCTTAAAAGTAAAAATCGAAAAAAATGAACTAAGAAGTCATTGTTTTCGACAGCTGAAGAGTCGGCTGATGCACTTAGAATCCAGGTTTTGGAAAGTGACAAAGTGCTTCGACAATTGGTTCTAACACATGAAAATGTAAGATTTTAATGAAGAATATTTTGAAAAACGGTAAAGCGATTTTCAATAAATAAAATTGGTTTTTGTTCTCGAATCCCGAAATATAAAAGGCAACCTTTTTATCAGCAACTAAAAAGCAAAATAAACTAAAAATCACTTTTCACAAGTTTACAGGCGAAGGAAAAACGTTATAATAGAAACCACTCAAATTGAAACAAAATTTGAGTTTTTCCTTTTGGGAGTTACAAACCTCATGGCAAACTTCATATACCCTAATCGTAAAATTTTAATTAAAAGTAATGTTAAGCTAAAGTATTACCAGTGAGCAGCTCTTAATGGATTCTATTTAGTTCAACTAATATTTGAGGTATATTTGAAAATATTACCTTTTCAATTCAAAACTGTTAAGAACTTGAAATCGCAACAAAATACGTTTTGGATATACAGGCTGCATTGTCTATATAAAACGCCATGTAAAATCCAAATGTAAATTTATTTCGATTTAAAAAAGTATATGCATAGCCAATAATATCAAACTCCGTATGAGCTTGTAACAAAACAACAAAAAATTAAATAATAGACTCACACATGCCCAACGCATTTGTGTTTCCTAGTCGCTGACACTTTCATTTCGGCGTGTGAAACACATTTACGGCGGACGAACATAAAAGAATTTAAGTGCTCGCATTTCATTAGTTCGAATGGGAAATCAAGACACCCACCGTCATGCCGTCATAAAACCGCGAACCAGAATAGTAGACAGCTGAAGTCACCGCCTGACCAAATTAACGCGAAGCGCAGACATAGGCGACTACATGTATCTATATGCATATGTAAATGTCTGCCTGTATGTCTATATATACTCGTATATATATATGTATATCTAGATGGAAATGTCTGTCTGTTTGTTTATCTAGCAATTACTTGAATGCATATGAGCGCTTTTGTAGGTGGATGATGTGACAATGCTAAACTCGGCGCTTAGAAAAAAGAAGCAGGCAAAAATTTTAGAAGTTTTTTCCAGCGCGAGAATGTGCAAGTCTCAAGAGCGCAATTAAAAATTTCAAATAAAAACGCCTAACAAATGTAAAAAAAATATTGCACTATTTATAAGCACGTTTGTGTGCGTGTAGAGTAAAACTCCCATCATTTTTCGAAACTGAAAGTGTGCCACATTGCCTTGCAACACGCAAAGCCAACACAGCACCAGTGTATGTGTGTATGACCACACGTAGCCGTTAGTGTACACACTTTTACTCGAATTTTTATGATAAGCGCATCAGCGTACCCATGGAATTTTTCCAAGTTTAAGGGGGTATTCTACTCTAGAATTTTGAAAAATTCGATTTTTTTCATATATTTAAAGTTTAGACCCTTAAAAACATATCCTTTAAAGGATTTTTAAAAATTAAAATTATTTTAAGAGCTACAGTTACTTTAGTGACGCAGTACCTAGCCCGGTAGGAAGGTAGACTCACTTTTTTAAACGCGTTTTTCTCGAAACTACTTTTTCCACACGGTACCGGCATTATCTCAAGTTCTATACAACCGATTTACTTGAAATTTTGTGTGAACCTTCTTTGTATAATCCTTTATCGTTCCTACCAGCATCGTGTCAAAAGTTTTGTTTTTGATATTTTAAAAAAATTTAGGAATTTCAAAAAAAAGCATAAAAAATGATTTTTATTTTCAGGCTGTCGCCATTTTTCAAAAAAAAAAATTTTTTTCGTGTTCCCGGACTATAACAGCATCCTTAGTGACTAAGAATTTTTTTTGAATTTTTTTTTCAGACCACCAGGAGGGTCAGGATCAATGTCACTAGGATGCGCCATTTTTTTACACCTGTCTCTCCCTCCCCTCCAATTACTTTAATTTTTATAATTTTTTTGTAAATTTCTTTTTCTGTATTCTTAAGATATCAATAAAAACACCATAAAAAAATGGATAGTAAAAATATTTTTGGTTTTTTTTTTTTAAATAGAATTCAAAAAACTGCTCAAAACTAAATTTGATTTCTAGACTAGAATACCCCCTTAAAAATTTTTTTGGGGCAATGAGTTTTCTTCGGCTTTCGCGCCTATTTTAATGCATGAAAGCGTTTAAGATGATGCTTTGGCATCTGTGACTTGAAGGTCGCACGCGCTGTCTATGAACTCGTATGCGTCTTATGCTTTTGGGGCCAAGCCTTTCGATCATATCGTTAATGTGTGATTATTATATACTAAAATATTGTTCAAAGAAACTAGTTTGAAGCATTTTTAAACAGTAGATTGACCAGCCTCTTAAATGCAAATAAATACATAGTGGGTCATTGACTATTTTCTGCAGGTAAGACCAATAAGTGGCCACTCTTATTAACTAGACACACAAAATTTAGCTATTTTTGTTGCGTTCGATCATCCCAGTATAGCGTTGATTTTGGCGTAATCGTCTGTACTTAGCGTCGTCAATAAATCAAGTGTTGCTGGAATAACTCTATAAAACGAGAAAAAACGTTAATTTCGGCAACAAAAAAGGCTTTTTACAAGAACTTTAATCGGTCAGTTTGTAGGGCAGCTAGATGCCATCGATAGATGGACCGAACAATTTCTTCGAGGATTAACACGGTGGTTGTCGGCCTCTTTTTACGAATTGCTTCGCGCAAACGACCCATAACACTTAAATAGTATTTCTTGTTGACAATTTGGCTGGTTGGAAATAATTCAGAATGCACCACTCCTCGATAATCGAAAAAAACTGTCAACATAACCTTGATATTCGACCTGCTTAGAAATGGTTTTTTCGGCTTCGGCTCACCTCTGCCAGGATCAACCGCTCAGTTCATCAATCGATTGATCGCTTCTGGATAGTTGGTTCAATAATGAACACTTTTTCTAAGTCAAAAATCATTTTGAAATATTGGGTAAGAAATTGCCAACATAAACAAGAAAAGAGGTCGCTGATGAATGAGCAAATCCAAAGTAAAAAACAATGAATTTGTTCTTTCTGGATACACCGTCAACGCCAAGTTTTACCTGGAAGTCTTCAAGACATTCAAACGAAAGGTCAGTCGGATCCGACAAGGCAGTTGCACCACGACAACGCCCAGCTCTCACAGCCTTTCTTGTGAACAGCTACTAACCAAGACCGACAACCTTATGCTTCCGCCGCCCTACAGCCCAGATGTGGCATCCCCGGACCTTTTTTGTTATGTTGCCTAAAAAGGCCGATGAAAGGCAAGCATTTTGAAAAGACAGAAGCGATCCAAACAGCATGCACCTCGGCTCTCAATGCTTGGAAATTGCGCCGGCAGCGCTGCAGCGACGTAGAAGGAGCCTAGTTTGAACGTTTTTAAAGAATTATTACGATTAGTTCAATATTTTTTTTGCGATTCAGTCCTATTACTTTACGGACAAACTCTGTATGTACTTTAGATATCCAAACGTATACTAAACACTAATGACTATTTTGAAGTAACATTTGGCACAGATGACTGACAGTCATAATAAACTTGAACAAATATATTTAGACGGTTTTGGCAAGAAATAGATCCGACAGAAGCGACGTCGGGTGGATAGTTATAAACTGAACTATCATTTTTAATGTGAGATGCTAAATGGGTACGAATGTGTCGCATTAAGGTTTCTAAAATATGTCGGTTATACCACACATCTTTGTAAAAAAAAGGCGGGATAAAGCTGTGCTTGGGACATTTGGAATGTTAATTCAGTTTTGGAGTAGAGATTTCCGATTGCTTTATAGTTGGTTCGGGACTTAGTACCCCACAGCTAAATTAAAGTTTTTGTAAAGGCCTATATCTCGAACTACTGTAATGTTGTAATGTTGTTCTAACTGAATTTATTCAAATACTCATAGATATGAGAAAATTTAGGATAAGCTTGACAGCCAGACAAGCAGACGGACAGACTTAACTGCTCAATCCATCTACAGATTGTTTTTGCAAATTCACCTTAACGATTCTATGCTCAAAATCAGAATCCGATCATTACATGATATGTATGTATAAGAATCTGCTAAAATGGAATGTGTTTGATCACTACTAAGCTTTTACTAAAGTAGAAACTGCGTCGCTCAAAACCCATTGATAACGACAAGAATGATTCATGGAACAAACGCCTTCATGCAACTATGTAAATAGACTCATATGTAAACAAATATTGTAAATCAAATATTTACATATGAAATTTTTGTTGCTTTTTTAGTTTGTTTTACAATTTACATTTAAATTAGGGACGAGCCGAATATCAGTGTCGCCGGAAAACAAGCCTTGATTAAATCATAAAATTATTTCCAAACAATGTTTGAGTGTCAGTCCACAGCAAACGTACACACGTCAAAACTAATAAGACGCAGTAAGACACCCAGTTACATACCATACATACTTTACATAATTGTAAACTGTATAATGAGGGGAAATAGAGACACGTGCGCGTTTCGCTTTCGTCGGTGTTCGACCAGCCTTGTAAAAGCAATAAAACGCGACACAAGCTCTGTCATGTTGTAAGCGCAAGCAACGCGCTCGTTCAGTGCTCTTTCTAGAAACTAAATTACTAGTATTTCAAGCGATTCTCGAGTATTTTGTAGCGCTGTCAGACGCCTTCACCCGTGTGTAGTGAATGTCGTCTGCTTTGAAAAATTTTCTGATTTCACTTGCTAGTATGTGTGTGTGTGCGTTTGATTAACGTTATAAATTATTTAAATAAAAAACTAAAAAAAATATTGCGATACAAAAATTAGTTTTTGAAATTAAATAATTTTAGCTGCATACATGGGAACACACACACATACGCATTAGTTGAAACATTTAATTCGCGCTGGCCTTGATATTCACTCGTCCAGCGTGTGATCAAAGATCGTTTTATCATTTGTCGTCAAGTTGAATTCTGCATTAATGAAGCAGTTTGCTTAAAATTAGATTTTTTTGTTGCAGCAATGTGTAGGAAATACATGCATTTAATTAAATTTATGGCGCCTTTTATTAAGGGTATATATGCTACATAAAGAAAACTGTCAACATTTTAGATGAGAAAAGGCGGAATGACAAGCATCGCAGCGGTGTTTGAGGTGAAACATAAAACACCGCAAATTTTTTGCCAAATTTTTTGCTATATTCGATTGCCAATCGTGCGTTTCGCAGCAAGCAAATCACTTGAAAGCGTCCTGCTTTTTAATGTTGACAATGATTTAAACATTTTTTTTCGGCTTCTATAGCCTGCGGACCCAAGGAAAGGTGTCACGGCGTGGGTGTGGAACTTAGACAATCATAATATTTGAAATGTATGTCAAGTATCGCATCAGAAATGCTAAATTTATGCGTTTTTATGAGAAGTCGTTTATCTATATTTTTTGCACAGGGAAATTAACAGAGCAGATTGGTTTGAGTGCTTAGTTATGTATGCAATAAAAGATTTGGTAATCATTTCATTTTAACAATAAGATTTCAGTATAAATATTATTCATTAACAGCGTAAAAAACTCATTGAAACGAAAGTACTATCCCGGAGTTGAGATAATTCGATAGCTTTACGACAAGTATTAGGTACTTAAGAATCCTAATTACATATTTCTTAAGGTTTTACAATCCAGCCTTACCACTTTCATTCCAGAACGTGAAGAAAAGAGTTAATTAATTCAACTTAAGATTTAATAATTTAAGATGCCTTCATTTTCAACTCAGTGAAATTGAAAATATCATATTTTAAACAATTAAGTGTGCAAATCTCTGGTTGGCACTGACTCGGTTAGGTTAGATTAGATGGCTGGTCAAAGATCGCACGTGAACTACTATATGTAAACCTTTGAGAGTCCATAGAAAGGAAGAACTCTTGTGTTCGAATATATGTATAAATTACTAAAACGCTTAACAGACAAAAAAAAAATATATATATATACAGACGTTTAATTTCCATTCCTACCAGCTCGGTGGGATATCTGATGATATGCATTCCCAAGAGTTTAAGTCTTGACATCCCAACCTTAACCTCAAGAAGGAAGTGTTGAGTTGTTTCCATCTCATCTTCTTCCATACAACTTCGACAGATATCGTTCAGTAGGATTCCCAGCCTTACTACATTAACTCCAAGAGGGCAATGGCCCTTAAAAGTCCCATAACTGGGGACAGTCTAGCCTTACTGAGGACAAAAATATCACTACATCTCTTGCGAAGGATCTTGGACCAAAAGGCTCTTGCGACAGCGCATGTACCGATGCTGGGCCAGCACTGACCAAGCTTCTGCGAAGCTCGCGTATTTAGTAGTAGAATACAAGAGGATACGGGATCACCGATCCACTCCCATTCTACCGATAGCGCTTCTGGGTTCTTGCTAGCATATCAGTTTTACAATTGTGATTCCGCTGTGGCTTGGCACCCATACCAATCTTATCACAAAGACACTTGATGTTATTGATAATGAGGTTAAACACCCTTTGACCAGCCCTGAACGCACTGTTCATGAGTTCAAGTCTAGTATCGTCGCTCTGCTATCTGAGTGGATGGTCACTTCTCTGAAGGAACAGTATATCTAATTCTTATTTAATGACTGCAACCTCGACATGGAAGACACTGCAATAGTCAGTGAGTCTAAAACTGGAGTTGGTAGAGAGCTCCTGACAGTAAACCTCTCCAAAAACCTTCGTTCCAAGCTTTGACCCGTCCGTGAATAAGCCCTCTCTACCAACGGCTTCTTCCCACCCATAACTCCTTTAGTGGTATAGGAGAAGATAAGGAGCCGCCTGAGTTCGGTTTGGCGACTCCATGATCCAAGTCATCCGGTATGTAGTCAAAAACTGACTAAATATTTCGAAAGTTATCGTATTGGTATAATTTTTCTTATGAAAGGTGGGTTACCTGGTAGAGGCCAGAGAAGCTAATAAAGAAAGGGCGAATATTATTTTGTGGAAGTTATGGGACATAAAGTCTTGTGGTATCGCTGAACTGACTGTGTTACCAAATCTGAACTTTTATTTGAGCAAATATAAGTTTCAACTTTAAAAGCTAACTGTACATTTCTGTAATAATTATATTATTTGTCTTCAGAAAACTTTCAAGGATTCATAAGAAACCTTGACATAATTAATAGGCATTATAGTCGCTTTCGATTCTCCACTTCTCTGAGAAAGTCTGTCTTCAGAAAAAACTTTCAAGGATTCATAAGAAACCTTGACATAATTAATAGGCATTATAGTCGCTTTCGATTCGCCACTTCTCTGAACGCTATTTTTGAGAGAGAGAGAATATGTTTAAGCTCTGCTTTCATGTTAATAATTTTACCCGTGATTATATACATATACATTATAGAGAGTTAGAAGATAACTCTTCAGGGCGGTGTCTACCTTTTGAGCTCCATAACTACTAGATTTATCAGTTTTATGCCAGCTATAGTTCATTTCGGCAAGTTTTAGCATATATAAAGCAGCTTTAATAGATTAAAGACAACTTTAAATATTTAAAATGTTAGAATTGGAATCGTCAAAAAAGTGCAAACTTTGCTATACTCCATAAAAGTAGAAATTCTAAACTTAACACTATGTTCATATGGAAAAAAATGTCTTGTTTTCCTGTGAAGATTTCCGATCAAGTCACAAAGCTCCTTTCTTTTACAACAAAAGAGTTGGTGCTAGACAAAATGGCCTTAAACTAGCCACTGCTTCCTTTTTTAAGGATTATCTAAGGGTGCTCGCATGGTGTATGCTCAAAATTGAGCCGAGCGTAAACGGCAAAATGCACTCGGCTTGACTTTGAGCGTCCACTAACACTTTCGAAATTGCTTTAAAATTCTAATTTATTCACTTTCACCTTGAAAATAACGCAAATGCTTCCGATTTAGACGCAGCCACTTACGTCCTTACTTGTCCTGTCGAAGATTTATGGCTGTTCAAAGTAGAATTTCGGTGAAAATTATAATTTGTGGGGTGGTGGTGTGATGTCACTTTGCTGCGCTGCGCACAACCAAAAATATATATTGACTTGTAGCCGGCAACTATTTAAAATTTGCTTGGCAAAAATCCTAAAATCCCGTGCAGACGCGTGTGACACAGAAAAAATGCGACGCAAAATTATCGCACAAAATTTGTCAAGAACAAAAATACAAACAAAAACAACAAAAACTAGAAATAAAAACACAAAAACCAAATAGAAAAAAAAAGGAATTGAAAAAGGCGAAAAGTGTAAATTTAGTGTCAATTTCACTGTCGCAAAGGCAACGCAGCACCTGCGCATCGCCGCCTGAGAATAATGTCTCAATGTCTATTTAAAAAGACACTTGGCTAACTATGCGTATTTAGCGCAAATTGATGTCAAGATTTCCGTTTTAAATTTCTCTTTCTTTTTTTTTCTTGATTTTCGATTTTTTTTTGGTTTCATTTGGCAACGCTTGTGCAAAGGGTTGAGGGCGTTGTGAGCATTTTGCTGCGTGTGTCTGGTGGCACTTGTCTGCAACGTGATATCGCGTCGGCGGCTGAGGCGTTAATGGGGTGGATGTCATTAAAATTTTAATTCGAGTTAATGTAAGTGCGTACTTAGTGACTTAGGAAGCAAAAATTAGATAGAAACTTAAGAAAAATTTAGCTAAGAAAATTTGCTTTTGAAAATGCACACGCGAGGAGGCAACAAACATGCATTTAGATACATACATTTATGTATATACATACATTTGTATGTATATGTGTATATTCTCACACACACACTCACACATATTATATCCCTGTGTCTGTGTGCGCGTAAATCACTCGTGCAAAGCGTGCGATTGGCAGAAGTGGGTCGAACTATTTACAAGCACTTAAGCGAGAAATAAAGAAAACGTAGAAGAAGAAGCACAAAATAAGATCAAACGAGTTGCAAGTTTCAAAATAGAAACACAATTTTCCAAATTGTCATGGCATTGTCAGCGCGCGCTGTTGACTTCTTCAGCGTTTGCCTTCCTTGGAAGCACGAATGCCTCGGCATACATATACATACATATATGCAATCACGCATGCGTTAGTAATCACTTCCGTGCGCGCTTTTCGCAAAAATCATTGTAACGGTATTTGTTGTCGAGCCATTTGTCGTTGTCATTTATAGTTGTGAGCTAGTTTTGTTGTGTATGCATGCATTGTTGTTGTTATTTTTGTGGCGTTTCTTGACTCGGTGACACACATTTGCAGCGTTGCATTGCGCTTCCTGTCAAAAGATTACGCCAAAACTACGCGCGACAAATGCATGTTGTTGTTGTTTTTTTTTTTTCATTTTATAAATGTATGCATCTCCACGTTCGTGTGTGTGTGTGTGTTCTTGGTGCCGCGCTGACTTTATGACACTCATCGCTAATTGGGTGTAGAAAATGCTTCGAAGGCTGCCAAGCGGAGAGCGGACTGCGTATTTTATTTGTTTTCCCAGCGCTGCCAGCAGCAAAGGATATTTCACTCGTGATAAATGAGGCGTTGATGGCGCGCTTCGGCATCTGCGCGCTACTTTCAAACTTCAATAGTGTAATTAAATGCTGTGAGGGCGAAAGCACTTTGAATCTAAGCTGTTAAACATATTTTTTGTTCTAAAGTTTGTAAGGAAGTGCTTTCGGTAATTTAGTTGGAAGACTAAAGAGTATTTTACGCATAAATCTGCCAATTGTTAGTAATTTGTCTTTCACTTAAAAGGTCATAATCACTTGCAAATCAGAAAAAACGAGTTTTTCTTCGTGAAGGGATATCAATTAATAAAAATAAGCCATATTTAATGTAATTCAATAATAACACCGGTCAACAAAAAAAATATTTTTTTTTGGGTTTCTGTTCTCATGCTTGAATTCTGATTCTAGACATTGAAAAACACTTTAATATTAATCTTTAGTTCTTAAACTTTGCTTTTGGCTAATCTACTTCGATAAGTATATTTTAATTTATTTCATAAATCAAAGATGGCAGCACTTTGATTACCCCGAAAGTAAACAGTATTATTATTTGTAAGAGGCACAGTAGTGAATGTTAACCTGTTTATTATAGCTGTAACAACAATATTAGTGTATTACTCAGTTAAAAAAGTGCATCAAGTCAGTGTAAAAATGATGTTGATTTATTCTGTTTCATTTGCGGTGAATTTATTAAAGTTAGAAGTAAAAAATTTGCTTTATCAACAAATTTGAAACTTTGCGAAGCTTATGAAGCCTATTTCAACCTAAAAGTCAGTAATCAAAATGAAAATTGGGTACCTCACTTCACCTGCGTTAATTGTAAAAATACCTTAGAAGGTAAGAAAAAAAATCGAGAAATTGCTCTAATTTCTACGAAAGCAAACTTTAACCGAAAAAAAAATTTATTTCCTTATTTTTGTCATAGGAGAAACTAAAATTTAACATGTAGATGTCAGACCCAAAAATCGTGTTGACCGGTGTAATTGATTCATTTTGAAATAAATTTATTCCCTTAATACCGTAGGCGACATCCGAAAGCAAGTTGTCTGGTTGTGAGGAAGATTTTCTGCTTAAAATTGTCTATAGGCCAGAAACCAAAAAAATTATTTCGTATGCGTATATGTTGCCGGATGAAAGGAAGTCAATTCAAATGTTGATATTCTTTAACAAGGATTAAGAGTGTGGGCAAGGACGTGTCGGACGTCATCTTCCAGCATTAGACCTATCACGGTCGTACATCAATGAATAAATATGCAAAGTTTCACATGGAAAAACTTTCTGACCACGAAAAGACTTAAGCTTCAGTTCTTGTCGCTCAAAACAAACGGAAAGACATGGCTTAAAAGCTTAACTTCAAAGCAACATATTTGAAATACTTGACTGGCCCTCTAAATCCCGAGACCTCAACCCAATCAAACATGCTAGGGTCACCCCAACGTACGATTTATGGTATGCCAGGTGAGTATATGGTCTTAACGACTTATGTGGAGATTTCCGCAAGAAAGTAGTCGAATCCATCCCAAAAGAATTGAGGTAGTAATCAAAGCAAAATTTCGGTCATATTATCGATCAATCGATCCCATGAGCAGCGGAGATATTTTTAACAACTTAAAAATGTGTTTGAAAAAAAGTATGAGTTTTAATTTACTACTTTTAACTGTTTTGTATATGAAAAAATATATCGGATTGCAATTACAAATAAAAAAGTTGCAAAACAAACATGTTTTCTGATCACCAAACATGATCAAATAGTGGACATATTGTATGTGGCTGATCTTCCATATTGGCGTTCTAATTGGACAGAGTGAAGCTAGAAAAATTACTCCTGTCATTCGGTATTGACAAAGAACCCAAAAGAAACTATTACAAATCTAATTTGACTTTTTTCTTTCCGATCCCGTCAGTTCACCTAGATTCCTAAATGTGAACCATACGATGTGTTTTAGCATTGATTCTGCAAAAATCAGTCAAGAAGTAAGAGGTGAAATGCTGTTTACATCCCCTTCTTTCAAGTAGCTTCTAAAAATAACTTTTGGTAAGATTTTTAACTTTACCCTAAACCAGGAAAAGGTTAACCTTGCTGAGGATCAAGGTCTCAGTAATTTAGGGGTTAACTTTCGACCATCTTGTACTAAGAATGCCTAGAGCTCACTCGACAAAGGCAGTTGAGCTCCGCACCGTTTCGATTTTACTGATAGCGAGGCTGAAAAGCTTTATACACTAGTCTTATCAAAAAGTAATTTAACGACGTCGATAGTCAGGTAAAACATTTCTTAACATCACTCGAGCGTACTGCCTTCCCTAGCAGTGCTGCTGTTTTAATGACAGTAAAATTGCCCTAAACGCTGTTATGGTAAGGAAACCTGAAACTAGTGTTGATGGATAGTTCCGGACAACAGACGCCTCCACTAACCAAGAGAAAGCTCATAAATTATCATTATCAAATAAATAAGTATCACATCTGGATTTCAACGACTTTTTCTGTTCCAGTATTGAAAATTTATTTCGATATTTCTTGTAGTTTTTCAGTATATGAAAATTAGGGTGAGCAAAAAAAAAAAATAATATATACGTATACATTGGGTAGTCGAATAAGTAAAAGTTTTCGTATTTTGTCAATAGATGTCGATGCAGTAATTTATATCACCAGTGCTACCAATCACATTCAGTCATACTAAAAATAGAGTGTTCGAAAGGTGAGTTTTAAGCTTCATTTAACGAAAAATTATTAAATTTGAGGAAGTTGAAAATAAGTCCATCTTCTTTTTTTACAGGTGTAGACACCGCTTACGCGATTACAACCCAGTTAACAACAGCGCAACAGTCGTTTCTTCTTTTCGCTATGTAGCGCCAATTGGATATTCCCAGCGAAGCCAAGTCCTTCTCTACTTGGTCCTTCCAACGGAGTGGAGGTCTTTCTCTTCCACTGCTTCCCCGGCGGGTACTGCGTAGAATGCTTTCAGAGCTGCAGTGTTTTCATCCATCCGGACAACATGACCTAGCCAGCGTAGCCGCTGTCTTTTAATTCGCTAAACTATGTCAATGCCGTCGTATATCTCGTACAGTTCATCGTTCCATCGCATGCGATATTCGCCGTTGCCAACGTGCAAAGGACCATAATTCTTTCGTAGAACTTTTGAAAATAAGTTACAGCTGTACAAAAATGAGTAAAAATAAAGAAGAAATTCGTTATTTTTTTGAAATTGTGGTATAAAAAAAGGGAAAGTCACAAATGAAATTTGTGAAGTTTGCGGCGACGATGCTGTATCAGTTCGTGTAGCACAACAATGGTTCGCTCATTTAAAAAGGGCTGGCTACTAAAAGAAGCTCGATGTTTGGATACCACATGAATTGTCTGTGAAAATGAAAACGAACCATTTCTGAAGCGAATGGTAACAGGAGACGAAAAGTGCTTTAAATACGACAATAATATGCGAAAAAGATCATGGTCCAAGCGTAGTGAAGCTCAACAAATGGTCGCAAAACTAGGATTGACACCTCGAAAGGTTGTGCTGAGTGTTTGGTGGGATTGGAAAGGAATCATCCACTGATCCTGGTGATTCTACATTTTACTGTCAACAACTGATGAGATTAAAGCAAGCAATCGAAAAAAACGGCTAAAACTGATCAACATAAAGGGCTTCGTCTTCCATAAGGACAACGCTAGACCACATAACTCTTTGATGCCCTACTTTGCACCATCGGACTAAAATTTGTTTCAGTAAAAGCAGAACTCCCTTCATGGAGTAAAGTTGGCTTCAAGAGAAGCCCGTGCAAATTACTTACACAGTTTTTCGCCGAGAAACCAGAAAGGTTTTACACTGATGGAATAATGTCTTTAGCGGAAACATAGCGAAAAGTGGTCGACCAAAATGGTACATATTTAGTTTATTAAAGTTCATTATAAATATAAAAAAATAAGTAGAAGTTTGTTTAGATATACGAAAATACTTTTTCGATTACCCAATATATTGATTTCATAAGTTCAAATGAATGAATCTTTATACAAAAAATATCCCTGAAGTCTGGATTTAAGCCTATTTTAAACAATCTCGGTGAGCATTCAAAGTTTCCCACGTGTAAAAAAGTGTCTCAATTAAAAATACCATAATTTTAGAAGCCCTCAGGATACAATTTTAAACATAGTGAATTCTTTCATAGCATAAAATTTCCTAATAACTCTCCTCACAGTGTTTTTTATTTAAAAAAATTGTATATTTAAAAGCTTTGAAGCCTTTAGTGGCTTATGATCTACATGTATACCTGATAATGTACATTATGGCACAGAATCTCCTGTGAAACGCAAAGCTTACTGTCCATCAAATAATTTTTTTGAATTAAATTTTTTTTTTAAATATTTTTTGTGGCTCTGTGATATTTTAATTTATCAGCAGGTGCACTAAACTAAAATTCATGAAAATCCTGAGCTTAAAAACATATGGTCCGTTAGTTCGTTGCCTCTTTCAAATCGGTGACAAATTTTTGCAATTACACTAAAAGAGAGCAATAAAATGATGCGGGGCGCAATCGTAAACAGACAAAGACGCTCCTTTTATTGGTTTTTAATTGGTATGCAATCCATTACGCCTGGACGCGATCAAGCATTCGTAAATACGTTGATGACAAGCGTGGGCACATTTATCCCAAATTTAAATTTCAGTTTATTTTGCACCAAAAAATACTCACACACATTCGTATGCATTACATACCTACATTCATTTATTAGGGTGTACCTTATTTACCAAGCTATGTGCAACTGATTTCTGAATGCTTCATTTACCAATTTTTAGGAAAGTTCATATTCCCAAATATATTTAAACCTCTTTAGGAAGACTTATTCTCGCATTATTGGCTTCATTCATTGCTTTAGTTACCTAAGTAGATATTTAAAGCAAATTTTCTAAACCAGGTTTGCTCAAAAAGCTTGTCATTTTGGCTTCAAAATCACATATATTTAGTATCAGTGAAGCATTTATTGAGATCTGGAAGGACATTCTTATATTTTAAATGTTTCCAAGACGTTTCAAAGGAAGAACTTAGCATTTTACTAACACCCTAGAGTATAAAAATGCACGCTTATATTCAAAAATTATTGAGCTCCCCCAAAGTGATGCCTGTTGCACATATGGAACGCAGTACTTTTCAAAATTTAAGTCTTTAAACGAATTTGTGGGTCCGGCATTTGGCTGCAATGGACAAATGAGCAATAAAATATAAAAACAACTGACAATGCACACAGTAAAACAAACAAAGGCATATCAGAACTTGACAGCGACGAGCAACTGTTGCACTGACAGCGGCTGAAAGGTTATGTTGTTTCAAGGATTGCTTTGGCGAGGGAGAATGATGGAACGGTTGGGAATGGAAAGGTAGACGGGCGACATAATGCAAAAAAATCTTTATAAATTGTCAAGTTTGTTGACTTTGGTTGAGATGAAGCAATTGCGACAGATATTTATATAGTACTGTAGTCAGAGATCACTACCCGTGCCAGACTAACTTCGAAATTTGTTTTTAATAACTTAATTATGGGTTACCAAATGAGGTTTCAGACAAGGCGACTTCCTTTCGTGTGTCTTCTTCAATCTGCTGCTGGAGAAAATAATTCGAGCTGCAGAACTAAACAGAGAAGGTACAATTTTCTGTAAAAGCGTATAGCTGCTGGCGTACGCCGATGATATTGATATCATTGGCCCTAACAACCGAGTCGTTAGGTCTGCTTTCTCCCGACTAGATAAGGAAGCGAAGCAAATAGGTCTGGTAGTGAACGAGGGCAAGACGAAATATCTCCTGTCATCAAACAGTCGGCACTCTGGCGATTTGGCTCCCATGTGAATGTTGACATTCATGACTTCGAAGGCGTAGATAATTATCGTCTATCTTGGAACCAGCATTAACACTAAAGACAATGTCAGCCTCGGTATGCAACGCAGAATAACTCTTGCCAACAGGTGCTACTTCGGACTGAGTAGGCAATTGAAAAATAAAGTCCTCTCTCGATAAACAAAGACCAAAACTCTACCCGTCCTATTTACTACATGGTGCAGAAGCATGGACGATGAAATCATCGATAATTTGAGAAGTCGGTGTTACGAGTTTTCGAGGCAAAGGTTCTGCGGAAGATTTATGGTCATTGGCATAGTTCAGCGAATTAAAAGACAGTGTTTATGCTGACTAGGTCATGTCGTCCGAATGGATGAAAACACTACAGCTCAGATTCATAATTAGATACGCGAGATTTTTGTTGGAATCTAGAAGGAATCAGCCGAAGTGCCCGAAATTATGATCTAGAAAAGTAGTACAGCTAAATAGAAAACATTGGGCCGAATGCACTTTCTTACTGCCTTTGAAAAAAAAGGTCCGTTTTAATTCTAGGTCAAAGCCATTAAGTTCAAGTTTCATAAGTCGGTACTAGCAACAATACAAGTCTATTTCCGCCTTATGTTGAGCATTTTCATATGCTGATTCCAGAAATTCCACTTTCCTGTATGAAATTAAGCGCCGACAATTACTTGTCAAATTGTATCAAGTGGCCTTACACAGTACTTTGTTGTCGAGCGCTAAGGCTTTTTTGCTGCCGCCAGTCGGTCGCTCGATTCACACGACTCGTTTAGGAAATTCTGCTGAAATGCAAATATGTAATGGAAAGTGTTTTTTTGCCTCTATTCTACTAATTTGTTGTGTGTATGTATATGTTTCTATAACAATATTAAAATTTATTTGATTTATTAGTTTGACGGCCTTTCAAGGTTAACGTCAACTTTGGATACGCTCGCCAAAGCCGCGGACAATTGTTGTATGAACGTTTGAGTTTAGTATTTTGCTTGCAAATGAAATGGAGAACTTCTTTGTTGTGAAAGTGGATACCCATAAAAATACCACATAATAAATAATATTGAATATTTTACAATTTTGCTTATATTGAGAATTTAATAGTAAAAGTTAGCAGAAAAATTATGTAAAATATATTATATTCCGTCGACTGATTGAATTCTTTTATATTCGGAGACATAAACATATTTATATTGCATAGTAATCGAAATGTAACCGGATTTTTACGAGGCATGTTGGATAATCAGAGACCTTGAGAATTCAAAACTACAGCGATTTTCAATATGTTTTGGAAGACGTTGAAGTGGGAAAATCCTCTTAGCTGTATCATCGGATGTCGACTGGGCAATGGGTGTCGCTGTTTACAATGTCTCAAGCTGACTTTTGTCAGAGTCATTAGACCGCAGGCCCCCTTTTGTTGGACTGCTTTATATGTATCCTCGGAAGTATGTGAATGTGTAATAAAACGGCCATTGCTTATGAGATACCTGGCGCTAGGTATAAAACGCTAGGAGAGACCCCCGAATAAAAACTCAAAATGGAGGACAACAAAGGAACGAAGCGGACTACGAAATCGGTCCAAACAGCGATGGAAGACGAGGCTGTACCACCGGCGGGCAAAGCGATCGTAAGAGCTGTGTCGCCAGCGGCCACACCTCCAGTGCAAAGGCAGCAGTTTGCGGTGGTTGTAGTGCTACTGCCAAACCAGCCACGGTCCATGCAGACTCGGACTAAGAAAGTGCTATGCGCAGAAATTCAGAAAAAGAAGTGGAACTTCTTCCCTCTCCTGTCCAGGTGGATGAGGGTTCCTACTCTGGCAACAAGATAGGGCCCCGGAAGAAGCCAAGCAAGGAGGAATTGAAGGCAAAGGCGAGACACAAGACAGAGGTCGGAATATGCAACCGCAAGTTCAGTTTGAGGAAAGCAGAGGTTAAACGGCTGGCTTGGGTTAGAAAGGAAGGGAAGAACGGCCGGTAATTGGTCCAATGCCTTGGCTGCAGTGTATATTAATCGCATTAAGGACTAAATCGCTGAAAAGAAGCAGTGTTCAACTTTCATTTCTTCAAAAATGATGCCCGTGAGAACGTAACCGTCAATGGCGACCGTTAACGGGCCATAATAACCGACTATTTAATGCCTGAAATTGAAGCTCGTGATCTCGTCGACATTTGATTTCAACCAGACGGCGCCACTTCCTACGGTTAGCAGATGTTTTAACGTTTCGGGCAAGTCGATTGACCACTGAGATCGCCTGACATCCTTAAACTTTTTCCTGTGGGATATGTAAAGACTAAAGTGTATGCGGGCGACTCAGGCCCTGGAGCAAGACATCAAGCGTGTCATTTGCCAATTACCAGTCGAGATGAACTCGAATGTGTCATCGAAAATTGGACTCAACGGATGGACAATCTGAGAAGTAGTCGATGCCAATATGTATTTGAAAGGGATTATCTTAAAAAAAAAAAAATATTCCGAAGAATGTTCTTGATAATAAAGACTCCCAATAAATTTGTTGAAGTAGATTTCTTGAAAAGTAAATACTATGTGAGGACTTATTTGAAATTATACGAACCCGTCAACATACCATACATGACGAACTAACCTTGCATTATATTTACAAATGAGGAAGCCTCTTGAAATCGTTATTACAGATACTCGAAACACCGTCAAGTTCAAGGCTAACTACCTTTATTTGGTGATGCAATACATTTTACAATTTGGAAATCTAATTGTCTTGTCAATAGGTGAGATGTGAAGACAACTGCGGCAACTCACATACTTTCTTTTACATAATAAATAGTTCTGCTAAGTAATTTCATGTCGTCTCTTGGACTTTTACGTACATATTTATTTATATAAATGTCTGTACGTATGTGCATCCCAAGGCTGCGTGTGGTATATATACTCTTACCATCTGAGTATTTAATCATCGTGTTGAAATTATAACACAGTACTGCAGGGCTTTCATCATTTTGATGTTCTAATTGAATATTTACATTAATATTTAATTACAGCACAACGTTGTTGCGGCAGAAAAAAGTGCAGCCTATTTAATAACTGTTAACACGAAAGCTAAACAAGGACGGATTCGTGAAAATAAGAGATCTGTTTGGAAAAAAATGTAAAAATAAATATTTTTCCTAATGTTTAATATATTTTTGCTAATGTTTAATATATTTTTGTTTTTTAATCAATTTTCAAAAATATGAATAACAATAATTCATTATAGTTATTTTTAGCATGGGACGAAAAAATGTAACTCCGGAGGCTTAGAAAACAACAATGACGAAATATTTTCTTAAAAATATTTCTTAACAAAAAACTTAAGTTTCCACTGATTGATTTTAAAGCCTAATTAATTTATAATATATATGTATATACTTATAAAAAGTACTATTAATATAAATGAAGACATTTTGACCACATAATTAGCTGCAAATCTAAGTTCTCCGCTTGCAAGCCACACGAGTTCATTTCTAACTGTGTGGACCCTTACCTAAAATTGTAAATATATCTAACCATATTATTATGTAAAGTGTAAATGTGCTCATACAAGATGATTACTATGAGACCAGCCCACCAACATCTGTCTTTGATTGTGGCGTGTTCAAAGTGCTTGCTTCAATGCGCCGCTATCCATGATCCGCAAATGAAGTACAAATCAAATGTAGCAACGAAAGAGAAGTGCAAAAGTAGTCATAAGCATTCATATGCTACTTTAGCTACATTTCATACAAACATTGAAGCTTACAAGAGTACAGTAGACTCTGTTTAATAATCAAAATAAAATCACATATATGTAAATTACAAACAAATTTCCACTTAAATATGAACGGAAGGAGTATAGCCTCACTTTAAAGCAAAAAAATTTCAGCAATTAGACTTGTAATTGTGCTCAATTTATCATGCACTAATTTTTCAATTAAATAGATAGAAAATAATTGAGGCTTTGTACTACAATCTATGATCTATTGTGCCTTGTCATATATCATATATGGTTACAAAGGTCCAGCACTCTGAACACTTTCAGGAGCTTGCTTGGCGGAAGTGAGGTGATGTGATCCCTGTACACGTAGATGGAACCTAGGGTCTTAATTCATTCAATTAGTGTTTAATTGCCAATAAATTGTTGGAGACTAATACTAATTTGTCACATGTAATTAAGTGAAGATGAAAACTAATTCAGCTAGTAAGCGAATTTCAGCAATTTAGCTTCGATTTGTGCTCAATTTAACATGAAATGAGTAAATTATTTACAATTAGTATATGATTGCTAATTCAATAAATAGTTAACTAATTACACAATTAATATATAATTGACAAATGTTCAAACTAATCCAGTATATAACTGCTAATTTTTTAAATAATCAAGTAATAACCCAATTAATTAACATTTAATTGACAAATGTTCAAATTAATTGAGTGTGTTTGAATCTTAATTGAGCATTGAAGAGATTTTCAGCGATTTTCTTTCTAAATGTTGTCAATATTAGTCTTTTCGCATAGGAGTTAATTCAACAATTAACCGCTTTTGTTCGATTTAAGCGCTAATTTCAAAAAAAAAAAAAAAATAAATAATTTAATCGATTTGCCATACAAAATAAAAATCTATATCAGTAAAGAAGATGAATTTTTAATCGAGTTGAGCTTATGTACGGGTTGTTGTCCAGACTGTAAATTTGGTTGTGTGCATTGATAAAGAGCAATCAGCAGATGAATTTTGGTCATCAGAAAAAATACGAAATGAAGCACACAAGCAAGTTTAACAGCTGATCGTTAATCGAGCCTATCGTTGATTGAGTAGGCAGCTGTGCGAATTGCAAAAATTCTCAATTATAATCTTATTGTAGTAAATTAATTTGGCTGCGTATAACACTAATGACAATTAATCACCTAATATTTAATTGATAACAATTGTATGGTATATAAATTGCTAAGATATTTTCATTTTTTTTTTTTATTTCTCATTTAAACTTCTAATTGTCTCAAGTAATTAACTAATTATTCAATTATTAATATCAATTATAATATTAATTTGCCAACAAATTGATGTAAATTCTCATTTGATGCCACCGGAAACTAAGCTATCGCTTAATTGAGTGTATGTGAATAGGAAATATATTGAGCCAATTATATTTTTAATGTCATCAAGTAAATAAATTGTGTCTACATCATACTAAACATGAGTTTCTATAATTGACTTTATATAAAAACTACGATTAATCCATTTATTTAATTATTTTCTAGTTCCAAGTGCCGGACACCACTGTAGCTCTCTAATTGTATGTGTGTATGTAAAAAAGCAATGTAATGTAATTAGATACTTATGGTTCTTAGCAATAACATGTGCATATTATAAGACAATTTAATTATTGTTAATGTTGCAGGAAAATTCAATAAAATAAAGTTGGCAAAACACTGAAAAGGGCGGTCGAAATGGACAGTGAAAAACCGGTGCTTAGCAGCAATTTAAATACAAAATTCATAATTAGTCAGTCAGCCCTTGATAATGCACAGTGCGTAAGCGACTCCAATATACATTAAGGTGGACACTTAGTATAAATGTTAAACAGTTTTAATGTTGCTTTTAGTTTTTAATTTTGGTATATTTTCTAGTAGGACTTAATTTTATAAACGAGTCAATGCGCACTAATAATCAGGAATGCTCGATGTTAAGAGCTGGATTGCGACTCTGACAAACATAAGGCCGAAGAAAGTCCACCGACGATAGTTTCGGCATATAGTTATAAGTTAGAAGACCGAAGAAAGCCCACCCACGATAGTTCAGTATACAGTTATAGCAAAAATTGGCTCGAATCTCATCTGTTTTGCTAAGCTAAAGAAATGGGTGACATCGAAAAGAGTTATATTCAACATGAAAATTAGTACTAATGTGCGTCTAATTTATAGTGTGACTTTAACATGGTGAAATTAATGAAACATGGAGCCGGAGCAATAATACGTATAATATTCAAAAACAAAAAAGTTTTCATACAAGAACTTAATTTTGATCGGTCAATTTGTATGGCAGCTATATGCTAAAGTCGTTCGATATCGGAAGTTCCAACAAAGGAGATATGTTTTGAGTAGAAAACGAAGGCAAGCAAAATCGATGTCAAAAACTGAGTGACAAGTTCACTTATGTGAACGCTAAATCGACTCAATTTTCCACGCTGATCCCTCCTATATGTACATTTACAAATTTCGTGGCAAGCTACGGCGCATCTCTTAACCCTTAGCCGATCTCCTGGAAGCTCTTCGAAAAAAGGTGTTTGGCAGTGAAGAAGATTTTTCTCTTCATCTCAAATCCATAAACCGAAGGAGGAAATTAAATCAAAACTCGTTGGAATGAGCTACCTCGGTTCATGTACAAAACGATAGATCAGTATTGGCAATCGATAGAAGAGACTATCGGAACAAGATCGGAATACTAACTAGTCACTGTCTGGTGGCGACACTCGCCTGCAGGGTGGGGTTGACAGATCGAGAAGACTGCAGGAAATGTTTAGAGCGGGGCACCAGGGAAACAATGGAGTATCTCTTGTGTACTTGTCCCGCATTAGTACGACTATGCTGTAAGGATCTAGAGACTCCACGTATGATACACTGGAGGAGGTATTAATAATGAGGGCGCAGAGTCTGTCAAAATTCGGGTCAAGCGCAGACATCCTATACGGTGACTACTCCTCTAGGATCTAGCAACTGAGCTCCATCTGATATTGCGAAAGACCAAAACTGGTCTATGCTCGGCTTATTCGCCTACTTGATTTACCTAACTTAACCTAGTGAAAAGGGTAAAGGAGGGGTCGACAAATCTATCTTATTGAATGCAAATGATTAATAAAGTTCAAAAAATGGGCAAATTAGAGAATATGGAAACTGGAAGTTTTCTGGAAACTGGAATTATCTAGGATAAAATGTCACATTTCGAGAGACTAAACAATCACAGCCAATCAAAGTTGTGTGAAGTAATATAAGGCAGATAAAGGTTTAAGGCAACCAAATATTCCAGAATCTGTGGAAGGTATCAGAACTTCAGAGAGACCTTTTCCATGAGTTGGTGTAGCTTTTAAGGCGCCGATCACAAGAAATTAATATTTGTTGAACACTTCCCGGCCTAACATGCGCAAATTGGTGATCTTCAGTTGCAACGCATTGTCCACGCGTTCACTGATTGTCCGTCTGGCTATTAAAGCTGAATCGGCCGACTGACTGGCTTCCTGACCAGTTGAACGGTCGCCGCTATACTTGAACCCTAAAATGCTGCGCAGGCAATAAATTGGACGTATGTAATTTAATCACGCTCACAATTTTTTACGCCAACTTCCACATACCGTTGGACATGTTGGCAGCATAATGACGATAAAAATAATATAACACTGCAAATATTATGAAAAAGTATTAAAAATGCTGGTGTTGGGGTGTTAAGATTAACGAATTTGCTTTTAAAGTGATATATTTTCATAACAAACGTAAGTACATATTAATTAATGAAGCCTTCGCTAAGGGCCAAGCCAATGTGTTTTAAGTACTTTTAAGTACTGTGAATGTAAGTGTGCGTGTACAGCAAAATAAATCCAATTGAAGCACGTGCGCTAGACCCAGCTATTAAATTATTCGACTCTAAATAGATACAATTAAAAAAAAAATAGTTTAATTTTTTAATGCTTATATGCATGTATATATGTGCCGCAGGGTGAGTTAGGGTTTTTATTACCAAATGGCACTTTGGTGCGCCTTGAAGCGAGAAAATTTTAATGGATATGAATGCCTAATGTCCGCCTTCATAAATAGTTAATGGATTAGAATAAATAAAAATATTTTATATGAATTTTAAATATAGCGAAACCATTATGAGCATTTGTTGTAGTCACAATTTTCACTTTTAGCAATTATTAATTGTAAACTTGTGGGCACTGGTAACCGGTGGTACTTACAAGGGTTAAAAACTTAACTGTTAACTATGAATTTGCAGTTCAACACTGACCTTAGTATATTACTCGAAGGCACAATTTTCGCTGTAAAGTCCAAAATGTTGTTACTAGAATCATAAATTTGAAAGGAAGTTCATTACGACAAAGGACAAACATATCCCGGGTGAAAATGTTGAAACATTAGAAGCTTGAGCTCGAGAAGCTTCTTCAAGCTTTTTCACAAGATCATTAACAATCATGATCTAAAGAAGTGGCGAGAAAACTGACCCTTGTTACAGTTATGTCGTAGAGAAGTTTGAAAGTAAGATGCTTAAAGTTCCGAGAAAACCTTGTTCTATGCTCCCTCGATATCGATGAAGGCCCTTACTGTAAATTTTTTGTTCCTCATGCTCCTTTTGAGCCAGGAGACAATAGAGTGCAAGGCAGTGTCCACTGACCTATCTTTTCAATACGCATGCGGAGCCTTTCAAAGTCGATCTCTTGGAATACTACGCCTTAAGTGCAGATCAGTCAGTCTCTCTAACATCTTCAGTAGGAACGACTGATGGCTTTAAACACCTAGGCCGTTACAAGCGATTCTTACCGTCAGTCAGTCTCTCTAACATCTAACATCATCGCAATCCTAACCTGTCTCCAACCTCCAAGAATAACCCCAATCTAAAGCGGTTCGCATAGATGGGTATTAGCCAACAGCACAAGAGCGTGACTATTTGGAGAGGATCTCTGTGGAAACTTTACAAGCAGTGCTGAAGACTTCGACGTACTTATCCACCGCGTCAGGAGAGACCTCTGACGCGCTTGGAAGGACTCGTCGGAGCTTCCTGCAATTAAGTTGAGAGTAGTAGTTATAGTTGAAGAGTTCAGAGCCGTTAGCAGCTTTTTTCAGCTAGAAAAAGACGCTAAAGAGGTTGGTCTTGTGGTGAATGGGAGCAAGCCAAAGTACCAGGAGGCGACAGTCAAAGGAATCTCACGTCATGGAAAAATACATTCATAAATTTCGTAGCCATAAATTTGAAAAAGTTCAGCACTTTATCACCCTAGAAACCAGCAGAAATATCCCCAATAATCTATGTCTGGAAATCAACTGTTCGATATGATTTCTACAGTGTTAAGCGTACAAAATCCAACGAATGCGCTAATTAGACCATGTCGAACGTATGGAAGGTAGGCTATGCTCCAGAGAAAGGCTGCTTCGTTTCGGGACCCATGGTTGGACATTGGAAGTCTGGATTTGAGATATACCACTACCATGACCTAGGATAGAGGAACATTGTGAATTTTTTTATGCTCTGCTCAGACCGATCAACGTGTTTTAGTTCCAAAGAGGAAGTTATAGTTACAAGCTGAAGGGTCACTGGGTGAACTGAGTCACTGAAAACTTTACCAAAACATCTGAAGTAAGTATTTTACAGAAAACATAATAAATCCTATCTCCAAAGAAGAAGTCAGCGAAGACAGAAGCTGGGAATATGTATGAATAAAAAACAGCGAATACATGAATTGGAGAGGTGGCATATTCAAGGTTAAGGGTATGTAAAATTTCTGTTAGATGTCGCTCTTAACGTCAGTGATTACCATAATATTCTTTAGAATAAATGGATTTCTAGTATCGCGAAACCTATACGAATACCAGGGTATATTGCAAAACCCTACTGACTACAGCTGGATAAGTAACAAACTTCTTAATGGTCGCCATTAGAAGGATAAAACAAGACAGAAAACTAAATTATGAAAGTTCACAATTTGTATTGCCGCTGCGGAATCAATATTATCTAAGTATTTAAAAGTATTGAAATCTTATAGGTAAATATATGTATGTATGATAAATGTACCAGTGAACTAAATTTAGCACCCGTAACCTAACTTTGATATGATAAAATTTATTTTTCTGCCACTTTTGTGCAATAAAGATGATTGAACCTTGTATAGATGAGTTTTTAACACCTATGCTCGACCACATATATACGCTAAAAATATTTTCATTAAATTTTTCAAATATTTCTTGATCAACTTACCGCATAATTTTTCTTTTATTGTTCGGATGTATGCGATTTGCTGAGTCCGGATCGATTTTCCTTAAATGGTTATGCAACAACTCAGATGACATTGCTGACATTTCTGACTGAGGTAGAAATAAAGGCTAAAAGCATACGATATAAATAAGTAATGAGACCAAAAATAAAGCAAAGTAGGAAAATGAAATGAAATGAAATATTTTAAAGCACAGTGTTTAGAAAACGATTTTGAAGCATTTGTTAGAATACAAAATTTTGCAATAATACTTACATTCTTCATATCCTCAGGTCCAACGTCAGTGTTTTCCTTTTGAGTAGTCACAATTGAAGTAGATGTGCTAGACTGGTTGTCTATGCCGTCCAGCTCGTTGGGATCTTTCGGACTAACGAGTATATCCCAAAGTAGCGATTCAATGTAGTAGTTAGTGCCGCCAACAACAATGGGACACTTGTTTTGAGCTAAAAGATTTTCGATCTAAATGTATTGAACAGTTAAGGATTATTTTCGTATTATTTTTGACTATAGAAAAAGCGTACTAGGGCTACAACCTGAGGAATATAGCCAAAGTAAAGTAAAGTAACCAACGGACCATTAAATAACTTGAACGAGGAACTTAGTCACTTAATGACGATTCAAAATATTTAGGGACGATTTAGAAATCCTTACACATGTTGTTTGAAAATATATGAAAAGACACTATAGATCTTGAGGTGACTTCAAACGATGACTTATCAGCAAGTCAAGAACCAATTTTCCAAAAGTTTACCGTCTCAAAACGGTAAAAGTATAAGTTGTGTGCTTTAAGACGAAATCCCGAAAGTCCAGCTAGAAAACTCGTACAATCCGGTCCGAAGGTCGAGGATGTTATACCTCTCTGATAAACTACCGCTCAGACACGCAAATAGAGTTCGGGATCTACAGGACAGTTATGCATAGGAATCCGCTTAAATCACCACAATAAGCTGTCTATATCCCATTCTAGTTAAGTATTTATTCAGTAGTCACTTACAACTTAATTTCATAGCCACTTCATCCTTCCGAAATTAGAATTTCGTAAACTACATGGTGAAAAACTTCATATAATTTTCGTTCGGTTTTCAAACAAAATTCTCTATAAATATTTTTTTTTTTTACTATTTTAACTAAAATTGTGTTAAATTCTATATTGTTTGTTCGCCGAAAGCAAAATATTTCAAAATTAACAGTTAATATAAGCAGCTTACACTAAATCCTCTGCGTTAAAAAAATTGTTGGCGGATTTCCGGAGGAGCGCGTATCAAAATCAGGTTAGCGGCCGAGTTTGACGCAGTTGAAAACCGTGCCGTTATACCGCCGCGTACGCAGAGATCAATAGTCTAGCAACGGAGCAGTGAAGACGCTAAACGGCAGAATGGCCGGGCTTTCCATGGTATTCAATGGCCTCTTGGTAGGTGCCTCAGGATTTGCTTTGGCCTCAATACAGCCGACCGAACATCCCTATGCCTTCTCCGCTTGCGCCTTTGGTCTCTGCCATGGCCTGCTGGGCATCATACATGCCTACAAGCAGGGCGACGAGAGTGACAGTTGTAATAAGATACGTCAGATATCTGACAGTGTTATGGAGATCGTGCATTTGCCGCTTATAAATATTGAACTATATTTGGCATCATCGGAAACCAGCGCTTTGGCATTGGGCCATGGACTCTTTGTTATACCACTCGCTTTTGATTTAATTGCGAAACTCTTCACAGAGGAAGGCGATGATAGCAACACAAATACGTTGAAAGATCTGACGATTTTGGGCAATATCATGTCGCTGACATTCTTGGCTGTCAATGAGAGCAACTACGTATATGTGAGCATGGCACTTACGGCCTTCTTGACCAAATATGGTGCCATACTGTTGGACAGCTACTGGGAGGGCTCACTCGAGAACACTGTACTTACCGGTTATTCAGTGTTTACATTCCTTGCCAATTACGCAATCACCGGTAAGCCAGAGTGGATGAAGCAATGAGATGGATGGATGGATCTGAAGACCGAATGAATGTTGTTGCGGAAAAATGCATGTAAACAGACCATTTCATGAGATAATTATTATTAATTTGCGGAAAATACATAAATTTGATTTCGAAATGGACTTGTTGCGTTTTATGAAGTGGTAAAGCAGTCTGGACGATCATTTGTAGATGCTATAAGTGTAGTGTTGTTTCAAAGCACAGAAGTATTTTTGTAAAAATATTTTCGAGTATTTTAGATGAACATAGTAAGAAGACGCCACGGTTTTGGGCATAAAACTTGTCTGGTTCGAAAATTTTATTGGACTTCGAAAAATCTATTGATTTTATAGCTAGTGAGTTTCAGAAAGTCTTGGATGAGTTAGTAATTAGCGTCAGCCTAAAAGAAACTTCTGAATGCCAAACATTTCTCCGGCCACTTTTTTATTTCTATTGACAAGCCTTTACTTAAGAACTATTTAAGGTATATTCTGGGATGAACTCTCAATGTTTTGCATTTCTGCTTAGACTGGCAAACAAATAAATGAAGGAAGATATTTTATAATGAGGAAAACAAGATAATCTGTGCTTAGGAGTAAACCAAATTAAAGCATCCAAGAAGGTGGACTCGTCTGTGAATTATTCAGTTGATACAGTAGAAATGCTACCTTAACAGATCTTGTCCTTTTTTATCAATCAATTGGACTATCACTTTCAGCAGGCGGATTTTATATTTCCTTGGATAACCTGACTTAATGTGATGATTGAATTTTATTTACTTTTTCTAACAGAAAGCTATTACCCATAATTTATCATCAGCGGCAACCAGTTCGTAGGTCTATCCACAGTATGGTCTATCCTAATGTCGACAGTACACTAGAGTAGATGCGGTTTCTATAATCTTTGGCACAACTAATCTCAAGTAAGCTCCGGTCAGTATTTGGTTGAAAGTGGAAACTAGCGAAAGAGAAGGAAAAGACACAAAATTGGGAATACATGGAAACCCAACCACTTCAAAGCATATGAAGCCTTTATACTTCCGTGCAGACATTTATCGCGTTGAAATTCTCTCAGAGTGGAAAAGCAAGTTTAATCTAACTAAATATCATTCGAATCAGAGGTGGAGCTCAATTACGGGCTTTCCAAGTTTTTTCTCAGGTACCAAAAACTTACGTAAATAGGTAAGTCTAGACTATCGGTTAAAATTAAGGCGTCAGATTGGAGGACTCGTGGGAAGATGGAGTTCAAGAGTTAATTTGTGGACTAAGCTAAACAAATCTTTGGACTCCACAACCTCTTCTTTTGCCTTTTTTCATGTCATTCTTTGTTATATCTACCGGCTAAACTAAACTTAAGTGAAAAGAAAATTGAAAAGGTAAACATAGTAAACTTATTACCACTTGAGCGTACCATAGGCAGCAAAATCACTCATCTTGAGACGCAGTAATCATTACAAAATAATATTCGACCGAACAGACCACGTCCGGCAGGCAGTGAAGAAACTGAAAGTGTACACGAAGACCGTGGAAAGTGGAATGACTTGGCATATTTTACGTCGAGATCATAAATTGCGTAAAAAATACCTCTTGTGCAACAACTGAAGTCGCTTGATCTTCCCAAGTGACGTCGTCTCACTCTGGGGGCTCTTGAAAAATTGCAAGAAGATCCGACGTTTTCAAACCAAATTTTGATCAGCGTGAAAGAACATTTCTAAGAGGCGAAGAGCAACCTGAAGAAATGTCAGAGCTGCCATTTCATCCAGAAAAAACAACGGTGTGGTGCATTTGTGGGCCGGTGGAATCATTCGTCCATATTTCTTCAAAAATAATGCGTAGGAGAACTTAACCGTCAATGGCGACTGCTATTGTTCATGATATCCGACTATTCGATGCCTGAAATTGAAGATCGTGATCTTGGCGATATTTGGTTTCAACAAGACGTCTTCCACACATCGCATCAGTCAATGGATTTATTAAAAGAACAGTTCGGTGAGCAGATAATTTCATGTTTTGATCCGGTCGGTTTGCCACCAAGATCGTGTGATATCTGTGATTTCGTCTGGGGATATCTAAAGTCTATGCGGACAGTCCTGTTTCGATTCATGCCTACGCCAGTTACCAGTCGAAATCCTCGAACGAGTCATCTAAAATTGGACTCAATGGATAGATCAACTGAGACGTAGCCGATGAAAATATTTAAAAGAGATAATGAGAGAGAGAATGTTGTTAAGTTGCTATTAAACATCCAGAGGTCTAAACGAGTGGGGGCCGAGTCACACTAGATGTTAGGTAACGACCTTACGGACACACGTGAACAATTAAAATCCCTAGATCCTGAATATTGGCCTTGGAAAGGATAAGTAAATCACTAGGAAAGGAGAGTGTATGCATCCGAAAATATCTCCATTGGATCAGCAATCGATTCAAGTCTCACAACCACGTATAGTAAGAGGTAGCTGTAAAAAGAAGGTCCACTACATTCAAGACTCGACAATATTAACTTCCAAGTTATGCATTGGTTTATAGACATTGCTTTATCGGTCAAGAGTAAGTAAGTAATATTTTGCAATGTTTGTACACAAACAAATAAATGCGAATTCGTTTTTCATATTTTCAATTATTTTTTGCATGTTTTTCGGTTGTTTGTGTAGGGATAGTGTTAAAATATGATTTTCGCATGTTTTTTGTGTTTCCTTTCGCGTCTGTTTGCAATGACGTTGCTGCTGTTAAGCGTTTAAGTAGAAAAAAAAACGAAAACCAAAAGCCACAACAACAATGGCGGCTACAAAATGAAAACATTAATAAATGTTTGCACTGTGGCTGCAACACATACACATACATGCATAAACACAAACAAAAAATGCATGTGTTTGTGTGCGTGTGGTTGTATGATGCATACCAATAACACTTTTGTGTCGGTAGCATGACTAGCCGATCGGCGTATGTTCTATACGCTCGCTTACAAGTATGTATGTACAGCTGCGTGAGAAATAATGACACCAGCGATGTTCTGCCATTTAAGTTTTCTGCCCAATCTTTCACCACAACATTAGAAAAATGCCTTTAAACGATCTTTTTCTGGAGTTCTGAAGTTGAACTGTGACAGGAACTGTACTATGACAGGAATCTATCAGCTTACGATCGTAAAAAGCTCTTATAGGTTTTTTACGTACAATACAAAATTCTACAGAGCCGCTATCTTGAATTGAGATCCATAATATACCCAAATAATTGAAGAAAACTCGACGAACTACTAGCTTTTGGACCCAATTTAAAATATTAGGCATACCCTACACTTAGAAGAGGACATTCTTTTCATTTAACGATTTTTAGAATTAATTTGGATTTGCTCATTCTTCCGGTCTTTATTCGTTAGCTAGGAATGCCCTCTACCGAATCCAGTCGGTGTGAGCACGCTCCGAAGTACAGTCGCGGTGGAAGAAAATCAGTCCTATTACTTTCCGGACAAACCCTGTATGATAACTAGGCGAGTCGAACAGATGAATGCTTATGACCCAGAAGTTGGGTCTTTGCTTGACTTGTTTGAGAAACTCATACATACTATATATTCCAGAACATATAAGCGATTCGATTGAGGTTATAAATAATGTATTTTCTTTAAAAAATGTAGATCTATCGATAAACCTTAAGCAAATCGTTGAAAACATGAGACCAGTAAAAATAACTTGAATAATCGGGTGAAAAGCCACCTCTATTATTCTAACATTTTAAATATTTGATGAATAGACCCCTCATCCCTCAAGTTCAATCTCTAAGATGAATATGGTGATCTCAGCGGACACTCTACCAAACAATACTTAAAAGAGAACGTTAGAGATCCCCAATAACGATATTGGATGGAAGAATATGTAAAAAAAAGCATTTTGGGTTACTTGCTGAAGAGCTTAAAAGGTCATATTTGAGGTTATCCTTACGAAATCAAGGATAGGTTACGAAATCAAGGATAGGCATAGGATTGCTATCGAAGAAGAGCACTGCTCTAGTGGCCAAAGCAATGGTATAGGGCTAGAGACTCATTTGGTAATTCCGTGCTTAAGTGAATAAACTTTGCGGACAAGGACCTTCCCTGATAGTGGCACGTGGAGCGTGGTTGATAGTGGAGAGGTACGTACTAAGTCAGTGCAAGTCATGCACACTGTGAGTAGGTTGAGAGCTTCTTTTTCTCAGGCGTAAACTCAAAACAAGGAAGAAGGAGCCATGTGTAGAAGTTCACGCAAGTAAGGAAACTTCTCTGAGCGCCCTTCACTTGGGAATGGCCAGAAACGATACTTTTCATATGGTTCAAGAGCTTACGAATTCCGGTCTTAGACCAAGTATCCTCAGGGTAGCCAAAAAAATAACCGTTTGAAGGCGAGCTAAGGTGAAAAGGCCAACCATTCCTCTTCAGGGTTATGCGCTGGGTTTGGGACCTGCCTCATAAAAAACACTACCTCTGGAAAAAA
The DNA here is from genome assembly GCA_037783105.1 of Bactrocera zonata. Taxonomy (NCBI): domain Eukaryota; kingdom Metazoa; phylum Arthropoda; class Insecta; order Diptera; family Tephritidae; genus Bactrocera; species Bactrocera zonata. The sequence continues at coordinate 650,136 of JBAWJQ010005959.1, read as the reverse complement.
GAAATCAACCTCATTCGGCTATAACCGCGTAAGCGGTGGCTACGCCATTAAAGAAGAAAAAGATCTCAAAATAAAAAACTCGAAACTGCAATTGTTATGCACACGATTGTTTATGCCTATATGCGCCGTGCACGTGTGTGCGTTTGTTGCTAGCGAATTCGCTGATGCGTCTGTGCGGCTGTTGGCTTATCTCTTCCGCCCTCCGTCCATCCGTCCGTCCGTCCGTCCGCATGTTTGAACTTTGAGTGCGCATGCAATGCGGTTTGTTTATTAAAAGCGAATTGCTTAAGTGGAACCACGGCCAAAAAGCCGGCCGGATCGGCGTGCCGCGTCTGTCTACTCAGCCAGACCCGGCGTCCAACCGGCATTGCGGTTGTTTTGTTTTTCGTGCGTTTCTTCTGCTTCTTTTATTTTTCTTCTGTTTTTTTGTTCTTCATTTTTCTTTGTTTTCAAGACGTCTGCGGCGCATCGCCTAATGCAACACACGTCGCTGGCGCGCGGCCTGTGACTGTGTCTGGCTTTCGTTTTGTTTACCGATTGACTCATTCATACAGGTTTTTGAACTTGCACAAGGTTTGCGCGCAGTCGCGATCTGCCTGCCTGCGCTTGACTGGCTACCTGACTGGTCGACCATCCGGCTGACTGACGTATAGACGCTTCGCCGCAAGACGCTAAAAAGCTGTGAATTTTCGGTTTTGTTGTTTCTTCTTCACCACTTTGACGTCTGCGCGTTTCTTGCATTTTGTTTTGTTTATGCACTTTTTACCCGCCAGATTTTTTGTTTACATATTCCTCAGTTACGCTTTTTTTCAGCGCATTGCGTCGATTTGCCTGCAACTCATGGCGTTCGCTGCTGTTTTTTATTTGCCCGTTGGATTCAAAAAGTAAGTTTAAGTATTTTGCGGGGGGCCGTAGCCGGTGCCCACTTTAAACCGCTGATGACAATGACTTTGTATTTATTTCTTCGACTCTTTGGCCGTTTGTGTCTTTCAACTTGAACCGCATCATTTCGACCTCTACTTAAATCTTAATTAGTTGATATGTTAACTCTCGATTGCATTTCATTAGCGATTTGCCGAAATCATCATGGGGACCCATACACTCGAAAGTGCTGAAAGTGACAACATCTTAAAAGCCCATCATTTAGCTGTTCTTCTGCCTGCATTGTTTCATGAGAGATTTTGTTTTCGGAACGCCTCTTATTTATGGTGTGATGGCTTTATGAGCTGTGAGCCGGACGTTATACACCAACAACGAACAACAAAATGCACGCATGCCATAAGCGATCATTATCTGCGTCCCTGCGTCCATCTCGTGCGAGACACATGTTTTAGGATACAATACTTCACCTTTCGAGTTTCTCCATTCCTGGAACACATTTGTCGGTTATGACAAATGAAGATTGCTCGTTCTGCATTCCACTTATGTGTGCGTTAATTTGAATATTTGAATCAATTCTTTAATGCATTCACTTTCAATTCGTTAATTGATTTTATGAGCTCTCCAGCCTTACATTTTGGAGCTTTACGATTTACGCTAATTAGTATAAGGCAGTGTTTGTAAGATTTTTTTTAGTTGAAAAGGTCTTTCAATGGATTTAGTGTGCGGACGTCGAATACGGCATATGAAAAGAAGTTACATGATTACTCTCTGGGAAGTTTCGTCTAATTCGATGGATATTCAGAAAGTTTATGGAACCTTGCTTAGTAAAAAAGGTCTTGTCGTATACTATACTATAGGATGGAATACCACAGCGAAGAGCTTTTGAACCCAGTTGACCAACTATACGAAAAGGAGATATCTTAGGAAATTTCATTCTCTTCTAAAACTGTCTTATAGATAATGGAGTAACTGAATTTCACGAACCTTTAGCCAAATTAGAAAAAAAACCATGCATGTAATTTTTCTTCTGAAAAAGATCTTATCACCTTAAAAGTTACCAAAGGATAGGAAGGAAAAAATATGAACACTACAACTCAATGGTATGCCAAAATAATAGACCAACTAACTGAATTTCAAAATCCTTTTTTTTCTCCCAAAAACTGCTTACTGAATTTGTAGTCCTAAAAGTCCAAAAATAATGGTATCTATTCCACAAGAAAGGGTCACTTATCCGAGGCTGTTGTTTGCTTTTCATTGGGGAGTTTTTTTACGTGGCGGGTCCCAAACCCAGCGCACAACCCTAAGTAGGGAATATTTTGCCTTCTCACTTTAGCTCGCCTTCAAACGGATGTTCTTAGGCTACCCAGAGGATACTTGGTCAAAGACCGGAAGTCGTGAGCTGCTTGAGTCATATGTAAAAGAATCGTTTCTGGCCACTCCCAAGTGAATGGCGATCAGAGAACTTTCCTCACTTGCGTGAACTTCTACACATGACTCCATCCTCCTCAAGAGCTATAAAAAAATTATAACGAATATAATTTAATGTTCTGATAAGCTATTGGCATTATGCTTTAAAAATGATTTCGGCGAAGTGACAACAGGGGCTGGATCGAAAAAATTCCAGCCCAGAGGAGAAATTTTCGACCACTTATTGTAACGAGTGGGGTCATATGTCAGCAATAATGCTCCGAATATTATTTTCCAAGACTTCAGTCGTCTCAAGCTTATCTGCGTAGAAAAGCGACTTCACATAAACCCACAAAAATTGTTCAAGGACAATATTGGAGGTCAGGCTACAAATCCACGAAGTAAGGTAACGCAGTCTCAAAAAGTTCCCTTAATAAACTGATATTTTTGGAACTAAAAGACGTCCACATAAATAGCCTTCAATTAAGGCATGAAAAAGTCATTAATCACGGCTCTACTGCGTTCCTTATTGACTGTAACATTATGGCTAGATTCATTTTTTAAAAATATGGACCAATGATCTAAGTGTCCACAGAGCACAAAAAACAAAGACTTTGTAAGATTTCAATCCTCGTCTCAACCATTGTTTGAGAGTTATCAACACTCCAAATGGGACAATTTTTCTCATGCTCATTCAAACAAAAGTGAGCTTCATGACTGAAAAAAATCTCAAGAAATTTGGAATCGGTGGCCATTTCGTTTTGGGCTCATTCACGCGAACGAGCGAAGCGCTTGATATTCGTTCGACTTCAATGCCTGCACGATTTGGATTTTGTAGGCTCGCAAGCCAAGATCTTTACACAAAGTCTTCCATAAATTGGATGTGCACAACCGAAATGGTGACGCGCGATGGCGGAAGTACCCATACGGATCTTCTTCGATACTTTGCTTCACAGCAGCAATAGCGTATTTAGTGCGCACTGTACGTCATCTGCGAGAATGGGAATTGTCCACTAGAGTAAACGTGGTGCGAAACCCTTCTATGGTTGGATTAGTCGAATTACCCATTCTGCTGGGCGATTATGTCTATTGTTTCTCATTATTTTGTTAAAAAAGATGTTCTGGGGTAAGTCTGTTCATTATGAAATGGCAAATCATGTAACAGAGAGTCAAAAAAGCCAACTCCGAAAAAACATTACTCCATTGAAAATCCCAGGTCGAAAGAAAGCATCCGTTCCAAGTGGATCTTCCTTCCCTTTTCAAAAAGTTGCTCATCTGTCGTAACTAACCGATCAAAATCAATATTTTTTTACTAGTGAAGGGTATTAAAGCTTCGGTGCATAGGAGTCAACGTTTTTCCGTGTTTTAATTGTTGATTCAATTAGAGGTAAATTTTACAGTGGACCTATTCGACCGCATAGACCACGTCCAGCTAGTTTGAAAGGTTCATGTCAATATCTAAACTTCGTGTAAGAGAATTCGTCTTAAATGGGCTCAGAGATATATAGATTACTTATGGAACTGGGCTATATTAATCGCTGGAGGTGGTCTCTGTCAATAGATTTGGTTGTTTAAATTCATTAGTTTCTCGTAAAAAATATTCGTTATTTATAACCACCGCACATGGCTACCAAGTTTTACTGAAAGCTTTCTTCAAATTACCGGATACGTTGCAGAAAGCATAACTGTACTCAAAACATAAATTTTCATCACAAACATACATACATACATGTCATTACGTTTTTATGAAATATATTTTTGTTGTTTTTTTTTTCGCTGTCAATCAAGTTTTCGGAATGCGAGTTTCGAAATGCGCGAAAGAAGTGTAGCTTCTTTAATGAATCACAAATTGTTAAACAGACATTTCCGTTGCTGTTGGACACTATTGAAGTGTGCTGCAAATATTAAACAACTATACGTGGTATATGCTTAGCCGAAGGCAATATGTACACATACATACATACATATGTATTTATCAGCAGAGTATGGTAAAATTAAAAGAACGTTGCATGCGGTCAAAACGGGCGGAAGTGGTGGGGTAGAGTGTACGCGAAGTTCTTGACTTTTTTGGAAGTGATTTATTTACGATATGAGATTTTAAAGTAAGTTTTTTAATGTCAGAAATATCTTATATATAAAAATGAATCGCAAAATGTGTTGGTAAGCGCATAACTCAAAAACGCCTGGATCAATTTCGCCAATTCTTTTTTTAAAATGTTCGGTGAGTCTCAAGGATGGTTTTTACGGCAAGAAAAGTTCGAATATTTGCCGGGAACCCCTAAAAACAGCCCTTTTCTTTTTTCCATACAAACGAATGAATGTTTGTTTGTTAGTAGCGCTAAGGGAACGACTGAACCAATCTTGATGAAATTTTAAGAGAATGTTCTGTGTGGATCGGGGAAGGTTTGGAAATAAAAAAACCGTATGCTTTTCGTGAGGAAAAGTCGGAAAATTGGACAGTTCCAAAAAGTTATTTTTTTCCAGACAAAATTTTTTTTTTAAGTTTTTTGTTTTGTTTTTCAATTATTTGAATCGTTCAAATTTGTCGTTTGCTTCAAAAATTTTTGAAAATTATTCAGTGAAAGCGTTATGTATGTCGCACAAAAGTGATCAATTTCAGATTGAAATTTGTTACGATGCCACGAAGTGGTCGCGCTAATATCGGTCGGCGTCACACCAAGGCACATGAACGAGTATTCCCAGGATGCGGTGACATAGTACGTGCAGTATTATAGATCGCGGTCAATCAGCAAGCGATCGTCACGATGTCACAGCACGACTTTTCAAACAACAGTTACGATGTTCTTCTTTGGATGGTGGATAGTGGTTCCACCAGATCAAATTGATGAAATCATTTCTGCGGAAATTCCTGATGCAGAGAAAGATCCATTATTATACGAAGTGATGAAAACGAATATGGTTCATGGACCTTGCAGGCACCAAAATCCCACTTCGGTTTGTATGTCTGACAATAAATGCACAAAACGGTATCCACGTGCTTTTCTTTCGGAACACAAACTAGAAATGATGGATATCCACTCTATTGGCGTCCAGACGACAGTGGCAGAACATTCAGCATTCAATTTAGAAGAGTGAATATCGAAGTTGACAACCATTATTGTCTAATTCACATTCAAAAATTATATCAATGTTGAGTATTGCAGTTTGGTGTAATCGATAAAATACGTTTGTAAGTAGATCACCAAAGGAAGCCACATGGCGGTTATTGGTCTTGAACGATACGGTCGATACGTGAACTGCACTACAGCGCTTTGTAGGATATTTACTTTTGCAATTCATGAATGATTTCCGAGTGTTGTGCGTCTCGCAGTTAATTTGGAGAACAGCCAAAGAGTGTATTTCAACCCAAGGGATACTGTACAAAAAATTGGAAATGGGTTAATTCCGGTTGATACTTCCGGTGGTTTGATATCAATTCCATTCGCCGGTTATCAATTCACGAAATATGAACTCATCACGAATGTTCGGGCATTGGCCAAATTATCGTAACTACGATTCCTGAAGTGCTCGCGCAATGTTAGCTACCAAAAATGCCAATGTTGTTGACTTAAACTGGAGGATTCAAAGTCAAATTCCGGGAGACTTGCGCTCAGACAAATCGATCGATCGTCTTGACAATGAAGGCGACGCCGTGAATTATCCAGTGAAATTTCTAAATTATTTGGAGAGGCTTGGTATGCCACCGCATTATTTGCGTCTCAAAGTTGGATCTGTCATCATTATGTTTCGCAATCTGCAAGCGCCGAAACTGTGTAATGGAATCCGACTAATTGTGATGCAGCCATCGAATGCAAAGGGCAGAACGCTTGATTCAGCAAATTTCTTTGAATTCCAACGTTTTGCCATTTCAGTTCACACATATTCAGTTTCTAGGGAAAGTTGCATTTGTGATTACAATCAACAGGACACAAGGATAGTCGATAGAGGTGTATGGCATAAATTTGGAAATGCTTTGTTTTTCACACGGCCAAAGATACGTGGCGTGCTCACAATTTGGAAAACTATCTTCTTTGTACATTTACGCACCGGAACAGAAACCAAAAAATGTTGTTTATTAAGCTGCGTTACATTGAAAAAAAAAAGAAATGATAAATTTAACTTTCTTTTCATTTCAAAACACAGAATTTCACGCAGGAAAACGGCTGCGGGGTCAGCTAGTATTTGAATATTTTCAGGTTGGCTCTTGAGTGTCGACTGCTCTTGGCGACTTACCCGAAAGTTTAAACCTTAGGCATATTAATTATCTGAAAGATCAAGGGTTATAATGAACAAAATAAGGGATTTTTAAAATTTGATTATACCGAGTAAGCAAATGTGACAAAATATGCTTTTATATTGTAATCTTGTATAAGAATATATGTACATATCTAATTGACGCTTAAGTCTCTGGAAGATATTGGCCGAAATATGCTTAATGATTTAAGCATTGACCATATAGCTTTTACCAAATTTAACGTGGCTATCGTCGTAAAAATATATAATATCCACAACTTAACCCAAATATATACTGAGAAGTGGCAAGCCTTTCTTAAAATTGGTGAAATAGGTCTATACTCTCTTTCTACTCGTCTACTAAACTGAGCCAGCATTTCCTAAGTGGAAGTACTAGGTATAGAGAACGCCTGTGGAGTTATATTAAATAACTACGGGAGAATGCAGAAAGCAACTATATTTAATATAAGAATAACCAGGTGTTAGTGCTGGTCTTGTCAACGCCAAAAATCAATTCCAGCGTAGCAAACAATTGCAGGAAGACTCTAAGCTCACTGACAGGTCAACTCCTTCTTCTTCAGGTCAACTCCACTTGTCCATAATTTGAGTTTCCAGTTACATGAACATTTTCGGCAAGGCAAGTGCAGACGAGTTGGCAAAGCTGGGAGACGAATCCGAGGCGGACTTAATACTATGTCTGCTGGCAACGATCAAAATAGATCTTTATATTCAGTTTGAACAAATAGCTCAGCAGATCAATAACACATACATGCCTCGTTCTGGACGACCTTCCTCCTCTTCAACTGAAAGAAACGTGAAAGATTGAAAATTGTCAGGCAAGTGCCTCCCTAGGCTTTTGACAGCACGAAAGCTGCCTTTATGCCGTCATGTCTGAATTTGGTATCCCCGCAAAAGTAATACACCAAAAGCTCCGTCAGGATTGGGAAGGACCTCTCATAGCCGTTCGATACCAAACGAGGTTTCAGACAAGGAAAAATAATTATTTTATAAGAGTCTACAGCTACTGGTGTATGCCGATGATATTGATATCATTGGCTTCAACATCCGTGATATTAGTTCTGCTTTCTCCAGACTGAATAGGGAAGTGAAGCAAATGGGTCTGGCAGTGAAGGAGACCAAGACGAAATATCTCCTGTCATCAAACAAACAGTTGTCGCACTCGCGACTAGGCTCCCACGTCACTGATGACAGTCATAACTTCGAAGTTGTAGATCATTTCTTGGAACCAGCATTAACCAAGTCCCACAGGACCAAACTCTACAAGTCACTCATTAGTCCCGTTTTGCTATATGATGCAGAGGCATAGATGATGACATCATCTAATGAGTCGACGTTTATGGAAAGATTTATGGTCCTTTGCGCGTAGGCCACGGCGAATATCGCATTCGATGGAACGATGAGCTGTACGAGATATATGACGTCATTGACATAGTTCAGCGAATTAAGAGACAACGGCTGCGCTGGCGTCGTGCGTATGGACGAAAGCACTCCAGCTCTGAAAGTATTCGAAGCAGTACCCGCCGGAAAGCGGGGAAATAGGAAGACCTCCACTCCATTGGAATTACCAGGTTGCTAAAAGAAGAAACGACTGTTAATGCCAGTAAAAAAGAAAAAGTGTTAGAGAGATGGCAAGAGAGTTCGACATCTCCCAGAGTCCGTTCGAATGATTATGGTAAATATTTTGGGTATGAAACGCATTATTTCTCGACTCGTCCCGATTAAAGTAAATATAGTACCGTAAACAGGTCTCTCTGGACATACTCGATCGTCTTAATTCCGATTCCACATTTATGGAGAGCTTTATAACTGCCGATGAGATATGGGTTTATGAGTTTGGCATGCAAAAAAATCAACAATCGTCGGAATGAAACCCGTTTTCAGTCGACCGAAATATTTCGAGGACTGAAAAAATCGTTCACAGAAGTGTATCACATTTGTTCGGGATTACTTTGAAGGCGACAAAATTAATATTGATGAATTATAAAAATTTTTCATTTTATCTACAATTTCCTGCACTGTTTTGTCACAATGTATATTAAGTGGTTTCATTGATAGCACCAAATGGTTTGAGTGCAGTGATCAAAATGAGCGCTAGTTGAACATATGAGGCCACTATTCCTACTTACCATCTAGCTAGGTCTATATCTACCACTAGCTTCTAATATAAATCGCTTATCTATATGTGTATTGGTGTCCGTCTCTTTATACCCTGAACAGGGTATATTAAGTTTGTCACGAAGTTTGTAACACCCAGAAGGAATCGTCGGAGACCCTATAAAGTATATATATAAATGATCAGTATGTCGAGCTGAGTCGATTTAGCCATGTCCGTCTGTCTGTCCGTCTGTCCGTCTGTCTGTATATATACGAACTAGTCCCTCAGTTTTTAAGATATCGTTTTGAAATTTTGCAAACGTCATTTTCTCTTCAAGAAGCTGCACATTTGTCGGAACGGCCGATATCGGACCACTATAGCATATAGCTGCCATACAAACTGAATGATCGGAATCAAGTTCTTATATGGAAAACTTTCACATTTGACAAGATATATTCACGAAATTTGGTATATATTATTTTCTAAGGCAACAATGTAATCTCCGAAGAAATTGTTCAGATCGGTCGACTATAGCATATAGCTGCCATACAAACTGAACGAACGGAATCAAGTTCTTATATGGACAACTTTCACATTTGACAAGATATATTCACGAAATTTGGTATATATTATTTTCTAAGGCAACAATGTAATCTCCGAAGAAATTGTTCAGATCGGTCGACTATAGCATATAGCTGCCATACAAACTGAACGATCGGAATCAAGTTCTTGTATGGACAACTTTCACATTTGACAAGATATATTCACGAAATTTGATATATATTATTTTCTAAGGCAACAATGTAATCTCCGAAGAAATTGTTCAGATCGGTTGACTATAGCATATAGCTTCCATACAAACTGAACAAATAGTTACTAACAGAAATGCACCTGTGAAGGGTATTTAGCTTCGGTGCAACCGAAGTTAACGTTTTTTCTTGTTTTGACTTCAATATATCATTATATGACATTGTATTATCGCTCAATAAGACAGATATCTCCGAAAAATTCAGTGAAAAGAGCATAGTTTGGATAGCATACCCATGATTTGTAGGTATATTGTACAATATATATTTATATTTTATTGCTACTATTTTATGATTATTTTTGACTATTTCACAACATATACGGAGGCCAATGCCCTCTTTCTACAGGAAAATTTTTACAACAAAATCGTGTAAAGTCGGAAATAATTTTTCCAAAAAAGTATAGGGCTATATAGAAATATGTGTGTATTAGTATGAAAAAACTAATGGCTATATCGTATACGAAGAAGCCATAGCAACGCCCACACTAAAAGTTCAGTCGCCAGCACCATCGCCAATTCTGGCGTCCATCTAGTCAGCTTCTCTTTTAATTGCCGTAAAGAATTCGAAATCGTTTTAATTTACTATAATACTTTTTATATGTATTCTTGAGCTTTTTTGGCTTTCTTAAAAAACTGCAACAAATCAAGCTATGTATGTATGTATATCAACAGCAAAAACTCATAAATGTTGTTGTTGCTTTTTTTATAAATATTTAAGAATAAAATATTGCTTACTAAATATCTGCTGACAAAGTCAGCGCCACAATCTCAGAAACACTCGGTTGATGAGCGATGAAAATGCTGCAAAACTATTACTGAAGCGATCGTGCTGTACTCTACATACAGGGTGGTCATGTTATTATGACATGCAAGTGAGAAGAGTTCTCTAAGCGCAAGCAGCTCACGACTTCCGCTCTTAGACCAAGTATCCTCTGGGTAACCAAACAATATCCGTTTGAAGGTGAGCTAAAGTGAAGTCCGTTTGAAAGCGAACCATCCCTCCTCAGAGTCGTGCACTAGGTTTGGGACCCGCCACGTAAAAAAAGTCCTCAATGAAAAGGAAACAACAGCCTCGGATAAGAGCGATCCCTGTGGGATTTACTACAGTTGCCATATAAAAGCCAGTAAAGAAGAAGAAGAGGGCACTGCACGGATAACATTTTCTTTTAGAGAATTTTCTTACAGGTTTCGCTGACGGAGGATCCAAATTCCTGCAAAAGTAGAGGACACTTCGCTACGGATATTACTTTTATGGGACTTTTTTTCAGTAAGATGGCGCGCCGAGTCTCGATCATATTAAGTGGTTATCTCGCAACTCTACATACTCGTATAATGACTGCACTAGAGTTTTCCTGATGTGAAGCAAAGTTTTGCGAATAATCATTGGAAAAGTTAGGCCCTTAAAGTTAGTATCGAAGCAGCAATTCGTGAGATTGGACCACCCTATATGTACAAGTATGTGCACAAGTATGATTGCCACCGCCGTCCACTTGATGTGAGGACACCCAAAGCATACTCAGATATGATATTGTGACAAGTCCGTCCGGAAAATCTTCTGGTACACATTTTTGTTTCTGTTTATTTATATTCACATATGACAACATTTGTCACACGATGGGAATAGCATGACTGCTGCTGTCTGTCACCACGGCGTACAACTTCACCGTTGTCTTGATGTGCGTGGATTGGTGTGTGTGTGTGATGACATTAATAATTTTCAACTGTGGCAACCCATTATTTTTAGATTTTCCAACAGCAAAAGTTGTTCTTGTTGCGTGCAGATTAATGCCTGAAGATTTGAATACACTGTTGACTTGTTGGGAAAACTGGGACAACGAATTCCGCAGAGATTACGAAAAGAAACTACCCAGACCAAAATGACAGAGTTTGAAAAGAAAAGAAACCAAAATAAATGAATTCATTTGTAGCACTAGAATGGCGTTTTAAAATAATTTTTATGATTTTTAAATATTTGTATTCCGTACTCGATAGCATCATTAAGCGCTTTATTTTTAAATAAATATTTTTAGGAAAAATCGCCAAAAAAGGAAACTACTTCGGCGGCACTAAAGCTATAATACCCTTCACAGGTGTATTTCTTACAGCGTAAAAGTGTATTAAAACGCTTGGTCTTTATTTTTATCGGTCTGTTTGAGCGGCAGCAATTTCGTCAAATAGAAATTTTTTCCTGTACAAAAACTGCAACATGTTACAATAGTATAAAAACAAAGCAGTCACACTTTATTAGCATTGATGTTAACAGACTGCTGAATGTTGCTGTTATAATCCTGGGCAAACAACAAAGCAATGGAATTTGTTCGTTTTATGTTACAGCAAACCCACCGTGATCTTCTGTAATGTTGTTACAACATACACAACAGTGTAAGAATGTTACATATTTGCGCATACAAACGCTGTTGTTGTCTTGTTATCACGAAGCAGGGAAGCAGCACTGCAAAAAAATTGTAAGTGCAACAGAATGACCGAATGTTAATAGAACATATTCGTTAACATTCTCTGTTTGATAGTCGTGTGTCGGTGAGTGCGCGTCGGTTCTTGATCGCGATCAAAGTTGGTAAACAAATAATAATTACTTATTTAGTGAATTTTTTTGAGTATTGTTTACAAATTATTAGAATTTGTGAATGTAAGGTGATAATTGTGTGTCAATTAATTGAAGTGAAGGTGTGCAAATGCAATTTAGCAAAGCAGTGCACAATGTGTTGGTTTGGCAAACATGTTTCAGCATGCTTTTGTGTAAAATTGGTTTTTACTTAAAGATTCCCAACTGGGTGTTATAAAAGCAGCAAATACATATATACATACATCATCATCATCAAATAAATCTAATTTTAGTGGAGAATTTATCAATATTGGTGAGACTAAATTATTTCATTGTTCGATCATAGCGTTTAAAATATCCGACGTATGTACTTACGTTGAATTGAAAGAAATTAAATATGTACATATGTGCAAGCAATAAAAGGCACGGGTGAGCACTTATGTATGTACATATGTATATCCATTTAAAATAAATATTAATAATAATAAAATAATAGTAAATACTAAATCTGTTTATAGTCAAATGTATGTGATTATATAAATATATACGTAAATATATATTTATGTTTGTAGAATTGTATGAATTTGGCATAAAATTAATAAGTGAGAAGGGCTAAGTTCGGGTGCAGCCGAACATTTTATACTCTCTACTATTATACCCTGTAGCAACAGTTTGCAAGAGTATACAAATTTACTTGTATTGGCCGTTAAAACTAATTATCATTCCGGTATGAAATTATAATTCTGGAGAATACTTACTTTTTGATCCAACTTTGGGTATTTACAGAGGTGTATATTCAATATATTAGTTTAGCATAAAAAGGATACAATTGGCAAAGCGGCATTACGAAAACTGACCACAGTAAATGGTTCATTTGGTGTCGCTACATCCAAAAGATGGTGCTTAGCTCGAGACTGTTCCTCTTTGGTGGCCTTTGCGGTAGCAATGTCCAGATTAGCATAAACCTAGAGATAAAAAATATTCGTAAATAATAGGTTGTTTTGCAATTTAAAAGTATTTTTTCATTAAATTTTATACATAAGGAAAACAATTGTTTTAAAACAATCAAATGGAAACCGTTGATATCTTTTAAACGAGCTGTTTCAAGGCAACATCACCAAATTCACGACGTTTACGGTAGTCCAATGGCTTCAGTTCTTGAGTGAGAAAAATTGTATATGGATGCAAGCCCAACACCTTTCTCGAAGGGTTGTATTTGAGACGCTCAAAATTCTTGAAAATGCTCTAGAATTGACAAATTGCGGTCCTAAGCAACATTACTGAATACATATCAAGTCATATTCAAAATGGCGGAAACGACACTTAGAAGTCATATCATCCATATTGGGAAACCCGGTATATATAGCACCTGTCGACATAGCCAATGCATTTCTGCGAAGGTTACTATCGGACGTCGGGAAACCTTACACAAGGAGAGTCTGAGAGTGGGAGTAAAAGTGAGCTTAAAGCTAGTCAAGGAGTGGATGACCTCAACAGCTGTGCCTTCAAGCTACTTCCATATACAACTCGTCTGAATACCTGGCCATAGTGGAATCGTCGAAAATTTTAAAGCCCATGAACTTGCAAGAAGGAGCACCCATACCCAAATCTCATTAGGACGGAACGAACAGTTTTTCCCCCTTTGTCGTTGCGACAAGTGGGTTTATTCGTGGTCTCACGAATATCAGCCTATTTACCAAACCTAACTTAGGGTACGAATATATCGTAAGCGACTTTTTTTGGAGAGCATTCAATTTTCTATTTTTAGTACAGTTAGAAACTAGAATTAAATTTTTCTACCTGATAATAAGAAAATATAGAAAACTGTAAGGTGAAGGACTTTTCTATTACAATTTAGAGCTCGTACTTGGAGAGACTTTCTTAGAGGTGACTAGGAACCGATTTAGTAATCGAAAAAAAAAAATATTCATTTTACTCATCTTAATATACATATGTATATATGTACATATATGTTTATACACATACAACAAACATTTTTCGCTTCGAAACTTGTGTGGACGAACATTTTCAAGGACTGTTTGCTTTGTGCTCTACCATAAAAATCATTAATGATTTAAAAACATTATACAAACAATTTGGACAGACTGCGCTCGATATGATAAACTTTATACACTACACATACAACATACATACATACATATGTACATAATGCCAATAAAGACAAGCTTGAAATTGTTAAATGCAATCAATTCGACTAATTTGATCGATTCCATAGCGGAACTCAGTCTGGTCAGCGGTCAGCTTGCATAAAAGTAAAATTTAAATACGAAACTCTCAAATAAGCTCATCTTCAACCAGTGCATACCCATAAAAAACAAACATAAATGCCAGCATGCGTTTTTTTAAATTTGTTTTAGGTATGAACTGGTCCTTCAGTCGATATCTCCATAAAAAACACTTCCGTGTTTGCTGTTTGAATGGTGTTGGTTGTTGAGTTTATTTCTTCATTGAAATGTGTGACAATTTATATAAACATTTCAAATCAAATATAAAAAGCCGCAAATTCCAAATTAACTTCTGGTTTGAGTCGACTTTTTTTATCCCAATGAAAGCAACATTTTTTTTATATAAGAAGAATTTATACGACAAACCAGTTATTCACACACATAAATTAAAAGAAATAAGAACAAAAGGCGTATTTTAATTGAATTGTACATTCATATATGCATACAAATATATGTATGTATGTGTATAAATGTATGCACATACTTATATAAATTTCTTATAATATATGTAAATAAATTAAATTAAAATAAATAGAAATTTAAAGCTCTGTTAAATATTCGAGCAGCGTTTTTCGGGTTGGAAAGATTAATAAATAAAATATCATATTTATACCTAATATCGTTAAAAAGATGGATGAAATGGTCGTTCGAATGGTCAATCCATGGGGAAACTGAAACAGAAATTCAACTTTCACAGATCTGGCAATGAGCACCGACACGTATCCAGTCCAGTAGGAAGGAGTCAGAAGGCTACTGTTGGATCAACACGAAACAACCTCTAGAGACTCAATACATACTTAATCGGATGCTTTTCTATAAGGCTCTAATGAAGTCTTATAGTTCGACTAAAAACGAATGTCATTGGACACGTCATACTTTCGCTCTCCAGCGGCTTTTTATGTGTTTGGGTTAGTGAAACCCCCGAAGAATTCTATTACATACAACGTGTACAAATTTACTTTCGATTTAACTTAACATTAATCTGAGAAAGTTTCGGTAAATTTATCGAATTTCTTTCTGAGACATTATTCGAAGCGTTTTCCGGAGATGATATACGACTTTTGTAAGTTCATGTTCAGACGGGGACCCTTTTTGCCGTTCAAACCGTACACATTTCGTATGCGAGGAGACGACATGAATAGACAAAGCCGCTCGTGGTGGCTTAATTTGTAACTCTTCGAGGTGAAAACATCAATTAAAATGTTGAGCAGATCCATAACAATGCTCTCAGCCTTTTCTCTGTCTCATATCAATTATCGAGCCAAATTTCTTAAAGTTTTCGAAGAACTAAGAGCGTAACAAAAACGGTTTGGGATATCAATGAAATTCTTTATTCCTGTGAAAGTACCTTCGCCATTATGTATGGAACACGATTATTTTTTTGCATGGCCACGGCAAGCTTGCAGAAGTCCAGACGCTAAATCCACTTTTCGACGGTTTTCAAGCATAAACCGGCCGATACTGCTGCACGTTCGATATTCGTAGAAAGTTCATCAATCGTCGCTGGATTGTTGGCATAGACCATAGACTTGAAGTAGACCCACAGACAGGAAACAGTCCAACTGCGTCAAATAACACGACCGAAGCGGCCAATTGACTGGGTCATTTCGTGAGATTACATGTTAACCAAACTTGATTTTCAATAAATCAATTATGACATTCGCTGTGTGGCTTGTGGCACCGTTCTGTTGGAACCACATATTGTACAAGTCCATATCATCCAATTTGGGTCAAAGATATTCGGTTATCATTAAGCGGGAGTGATTCCTATTCACAGTAATGTGCCGGTCTTAATCGTCACGGAAGAAGTACGAACCAATGACGCCGCCGGCCCAGGAACCGCACCAAACTGAAATTTTTTCGGGATGCGATGGTGACTCATGGAGTACATGTGAATTGCTACCTGACCAATAACGTATATTTTTATTATTGACGAAGCCATTCAGCCAGAAATGAGCCGCATCACTGAAGATGATTTTTCGCTGAAAATCTGGATCATTTTCAAGTTGTTGCTCAGCCCAATTCACGAACATATGACGATTCTGGTGGTCAAACGGCTTCAGTTCTTGCGTCGATTTGATCTTGTAAGGATGTAAGTCAAGATCTTTTCGCAAAATTCGACACAACGACATCACAGAGATGACCAACGCTTGAGAAAGACGTGTGAGAAACTGATTTGGGTCTTCCTCAATTGATGTGCCTGTGGATTCTAATTTTTACAATTGTTGATCTGACAAGACGATTATGACGACCATAAATTGGACATAGTGCTCTTAAAGTTGAGGTCACTGACTCCGAATTTCGGTAGTAAATTTTATTAATTTCGACTCGATGTTGGATTGATTCCATGATGAAATGGCAAACCTTACTGAAAAGAAATGTCGAAAGAGCGGGAAGAAATATGGCGTCGTTTGCTATCGCTATCGGTCTACTTTTGTAGCGTACCTATTGAAAACCCCGTTACATAGTTATTACCTACAAACTACTCGCTTTGACTTTTCTGACAGAGTTTTAAGTATATTACGGTTTTTCAAATGACGATATATATATCCACCAAACATGGAGAACAAGTTTGCAAATTCCATGTTCGTGTACGGTTGGAATTGACAAGCCCCAGTCAACGATGATGAAATAAGTATTGAGCGACATAGGAGTTTCGATGAATTAAGCGCCGCTTCATTTGCATATTTTCGAATATAGTTATATCTATTGAAGCAACTAAGTATATTGAGTTCTGAATGCATTGCATATTATACATATGTATGTCTATCACATATGTATATACCACTAAAATATTGATGGGTCATAAAAATCGAAATGAACCTGATGTCACCTGTTACTATCGCTCCACAAAACTCTTTCGAGTTTAATTAAGTTAAAATGTTTATACAAAACGTAAAATGTTCATAATTATCGTGGCGAAATTAGCATAAACTCCGAAAAGTTTCAGCCGGTTTTACTACTCTAAATCTTTAATTGTCTATGCCTTTTTGTTAAACTTCAGTTTCGCTGTTTGGCGTTTCTGTTTCAAACGCTTTTATCTGGTCGTCAAATTTACTAATAGAAATGCATACATAAGTAATACCTTTAGAGAAAATGAATAAAATTAAAATATAAATAATGAATGTCAAACTAGAAATTTTTTTATTAAATGCCTCGTGTTTCGAAGCAGTTTTAATTGGCTTGTCTACTGGCTGGACATTTTTAAGTATACTCGTATATACATATACAGTGTGCGACAAAACTAAAGCACGGAATCTACCTTGTCGGTACTTAATGTAATAAAATCATAAAGTATGTTATAAATGATTTTATTTTTATTTTTATAACTAGTTCATTCAGTCTTCTTTTTGAAAATTAAACAATTTGACTTATTAAAAAAATAAATAAAAATAAATATATGAAAAAATCCAAAAATCCGGTGCGACAAAACTAAAGCACGAAATGATTTCATGATTGAAAAATTTATGTCTTTCAATATTTCGTTGTGTACCCCTTATTTTTCAATACAGCTGCACGTCGGTGAGGTATGGACTCAATTAATTCATTTGATGTGATGCATGAAATGCTTTTCGATGTTTCCTTTACTTGTATGAATAAAGCGTCCTTATTTTTACAATTCTCACCTCTAATTTTTCGACCTACAATTTCCCATTAGTTTTCTATGGGATTGAGATCTGGTGATAGTGCGGCTCACTTCAAAACCTCAATCTTTTTATCAATAAACCACTGTTTTACACAAATAGCAGTGTGTTTCTGGTCGTTGTCATGTTTATCTCTCCATTTTAAAGGCATTTCTTTTGTAGCATGCGGCAGCATAATATTATCAAAAATGTTCTTATGCTTGAATTTGTCCATTACATCATTTATATGATGAATTGTATCTATTCTGTTCCCTGAAAAACAACCCCACACTAGTACATTGTCTCCACAATGTTTTACCGTGCCTGTTGTATAACGTTGATTTAGGCGTTGTCCCTTCGGTCTGCCTACCAGCTTCAGCCCATCTGAATCTTTGATATTAAACTTCGATTCGCCAAAAAAAAGTACAGTCTGCCATTTGGTAATCATCCAATTTAGGTGCATCCTCACATATTCCAATCGTGCCAGTCTGTTCTTTAAAGATATAACGGGTGATTTTTTTGAGGTTAGGATTTTCATGCAGTAGTATTTGACAGATCACGTGGGATGTCAGACATGGTGTCAAAGAGAAAGATGCTCAGTATGCTTTGACATTTCATCATGAATAGACTTACTAACGAGCAACGCTTGCAAATCATTGAATTTTATTACCAAAATCAGTGTTCGGTTCGAAATGTGTTTCGCGTCCGTGTCCGATGAGCGATGAGGCTCATTTCTGGTTGAATGGCTACGTAAATAAGCAAAATTGCCGCATTTGGGGTGAAGAGCAACCAGAAGCCGTTCAAGAACTGCCCATGCATCCCGAAAAATGCACTGTTTGGTGTGGTTTGTACGCTGGTGGAATCATTGGACCGTATTTTTCAAAGATGCTGTTGGACGCAACGTTACGGTGAATGGCGATCGCTATCGTTCGATGCTAACAAACTTTTTGTTGCCAAAAATGGAAGAACTGAACTTGGTTGACATGTGGTTTCAACAAGATGGCGCTACATGCCACACAGCTCGCGATTCTATGGCCATTTTGAGGGAAAACTTCGGACAACAATTCATCTCAAGAAATGGACCCGTAAGTTGGCCACCAAGATCATGCGATTTAACGCCTTTAGACTATTTTTTGTGGGGCTACGTCAAGTCTAAAGTCTACAGAAATAAGCCAGCAACTATTCCAGCTTTGGAAGACAACATTTCCGAAGAAATTCGGGCTATTCCGGCCGAAATGCTCGAAAAAGTTGCCCAAAATTGGACTTTCCGAATGGACCACCTAAGACGCAGCCGCGGTCAACATTTAAATGAAATTATCTTCAAAAAGTAAATGTCATGAACCAATCTAACGTTTCAAATAAAGAACCGATGAGATTTTGCAAATTTTATGCGTTTTTTTTTTTTTAAAAGTTATCAAGCTCTTAAAAAATCACCCTATATATGGCTTTTTTTGCACTAACTTGCTACAGGTAGCATGAAAATCCCCCATGGACAGCTCGACGTTGTATGGATCTGTGTAATATGTTTAACCGTAATTGTCATACAATAGATGTTGCCGATATAAAAGGGTAATTTTTTATTGCCCGAATGGCTGTCTTATCCTCTTGTTCGGTTGTTCTCCGCGGCCTTCTACCACTATGCACTAGAACCGAAGAGCCTGATTTGCGAAACCGGCTTAATGTTCGGGAAACAATAGGGTGATTTCTTTCAAACTTTTTTGCTATAGTCATAACCGATTCTCTTTTGTTAAAATCCTCAAAAATTTTTTCTTTAAAATGAACAGAATAGTTATTTCGAGCCATTGATATATAATTCACTTTAACATACAATAAACCGTATTGAATAACGAACTGCAACTGAATTTGCACTTATATTTTTCTATTTAGCTATTAACTACACTTACCCAACATTTTCTGATCATTACAAATCGTTAGACAAACAATTAATGTGCAATTAGTGTGAATTCTCAGTTATGTGCTTTAGTTTTGTCGCACCAGATTTTTGGAGATTTTCATATATAGAATTTTATATTTTCTCTTACTAAGTTGATTTGTTTAATGTTAACTAATTTTAAAAGAAGAAGATATGAACTAATAATATAACTCAATTAAACATCATTTAATGCCTACTTTATGAATTTATTCAGTTAAATAGCGACAAGGTAGATTCCGTGCTTTAGTTTTGTCGCACACTGTATGTATGTATGTATGTATGTTATAATTGGCAAGATCAATTAGCTGACGATTTTTTGCAACCCTCAAATCCTAGTCACTTAGACGCTTAGTAGCTTTTTGCCACTAATCGGCCTATTAATGAATATTCGAAATGTGTGCAGAGGCCGAGTGGTCAAGTGCTTCATTAGAAATTTAAGGCAATCAATGTCGGTTTTAATGTTGCTCATAAATTAAATTTTTTTTATATAAACTTGTATGCGAATTTGCAAATTTTTCGAATGTGCTACGTGGAATTGGTTTTAAGACGCTACCGGGATTCCAATTAAAACTCTTGCTATGTATGCTAAAAGCATAACATTAGTATGTGGAAATCACCAGCTGTTCCCAACTGTTTGGTAAGAAGCAATTTCTTAGGCTCTCTTCACGCTAAACTGGAACTATTAAATATAAGTGGTTAATATCGGGGAGGGATTCCGATTTTCAGCCAAAATACTTTTTGTGTTTCTACCATATTACTCAACCAAATTCTAGATAAGGAGCAAAACGGATCATTTTTATGAAGGTTCAAGAGTTTGAACCAATCAAGGATTTTGAAAAATTCAATTTTGTTTGTTTGAAAGTATGTATAGTTTAGGATGAAATCACTAAAATCATTATTCAATTTGTAAAATAGAGCGTAAATATTTTTTAACACAACCAACAATGTCAGCCTGAAAATCCAACGCAGAATAACTCTTGCCAACAGGTGCTACTTCGGGCTAAGTAGGCAATTGAGAAGTAAAATTCTCTCTCGACGAACAAAAACCAAACTCTATAAGTCACTTATTATTCCCGTCCTGCTACATGGTGCAGAGACATGGACTATGACATCTGATGAGTCGAGGTTACGAGTATTCGAGAGAAAGGTTCTGCGAAAGATTTATGGTCCTTTCCACGTTGGCAACGGCGAATATCACATTCGATGGAACGATGAGATGTACGATGACATTGATATAGTTCAGCGAATTAAAAGACAGCGGCTACGCTGGCTAGGACATGTTGTCCGAATGGACGAAAACACTCCAACTCTGAAAGTATTCGACGCAGTACCCGCCGAGGTAAGCAGAGGAACAGGAAGACCTCCACTCCGTTGGAAAGACTAGGTGGAGAAGGACCTGGCTTAGCTTGAAATCTATAATTGGCGCCACGTAGCAAAATGAAGAAACGATGACTATTGTTAAGTCGGCTATAATCCCGTAAGCGGTGTCTACGCCAGTAAAGAGGAAGAAAAATATGGATATAGAAATATTTACGATTCTACAAAATGTCTGTTTGAATAATAACCTAAATTTATTCAACATTTTTCTAAAGCCCGAAAATTATATAATATACATATGTCTTAACGACGATCTCTCAATAAACTAAACTGTTATTTTTCAAAATAAATTACATTAACCCTTATTTACAGTTTCCCACTATTACTATACTTTATCTTACACAGAAATAAAACTAATAAAATATAACAACTCTGTCGCGCAAGTACTGGCGTTTAACATACCTGCATAGAGTCAGCGCTGATTATTTCGCCGCCGAATCGCTCTGCCAATTCCAGCGACAACTTTGTTTTCCCCGTGCCGGTTGAGCCCAAAATCACAATTAATGGCACTTTGCGTAACATATTTCACTTTACTTTTCCACCTTGAATAATAAATAGTGTTTTCACTAAAATTTCACCACAAATAAATACCGAGAAAATGTTGAAATTTGTGCCAGAAATGTAAAAGCACGTAAAAGCGAACACATGAGCAACAAAACAAACTAAACAATCAGCTGTTCGCTTTGCTAGCACAGCACTTATTAGGGTGACCAGCTGATGGTTTCACATGTTTTTAGTTGTGAAATGAAAGCGAATAAAGTGACCAGACATAAAGATTATTATACGAGTGTGTACATATGTAAACGTATTAAATAATTATTCACTGAACAGGGTATATTATGTTTGCCACGGTGATTCTAATACCCAAAACGAAACGTCGGTGACGTTATAAAGTATATATGGAAATAATGAGTGCGACAAGCTGATTCGATTTAGTCATGGTGCCTGTATACATGCGAATATTTTTGAGATATTGACCTGAAATCTTGCACATGCCTTTTTTTCCTGAGCACTCTGCTCATTTGTCGGAGCTGTCGATATCAGTCAACTATAGCATATAGCTGTCATACAAACTGAACGATCCAACTCAAATCTTTGTATGAAAATTTATTTTATTAGACAAGGTATCTTTTTGAAATTTGGCACAGCTTATTAGCCGGAGCATCGTTACAATATTCTAAGAAATTGTTCAGATCGGACAACTGTAGCATATACATAGCTGCCATACAAACTGGGCGATCAAACTTAAGCCCTTGGATGGAGTTTTTTTTATTTATTGCTTTAAGAAATGCGACTGTAGAGTTTACTGTTTACCGGAACTGACAGATATGACCAGCTCTTTCCCTGGAAAAGTAATTACCAATTACCAAATTTCTTTCAAATACTGATAAACGTAATTCGTCATCGAGTTTCCTCTCTATTTAAAATGCAAATATGTTAATTACTATTGAATTTTACTTTGAATACCTTTAATTAGATGCCATGGACCATGAAGACAAAAGGTCCTTAATATGCCAGCTTTTTTAAATGCAGACATCAGGCTATACAGATTCCATTTTTCATTGATAAGCCGCAGCCCATGTTGCCCACTTACCACACAATGTATGAAATTAACCCTTGTCATGTTTGCTTGTTAATTTCCTGTTTCTAATGAATGCTCTATTTATCAGATTGTTACATTGTTAATTTTCATGAATAAAGTAACCAAAAAATTGTAAGAAAGGAATCAAAAACTACTACGTCATATTTAAGGTCAACACAAGAATATAAGTAAGGAAAAAAAACAATGAAATCAACCCTCAAATACTGTTTTGCATAGCAATTATGAGATATTGATGTGCGTCGCCTTGGTTAACTTTATGCCGTATATATCGACAAAAATAGATATTTTATTAGAATTTGGGGACTATATCTTTCTATGAGATTTCTATATAACTGTTCTAGGCCAGGTATGCTTGATATAACCTGGTTCGCTACATAAACTGTAAAAAGCATAAGCTAAGGGATGCGAAACGTAGGATCAAACGAGACTTTTTGTTATGGCGTAGCAGATACCGCAATTTTTTTGAGTAATCGTGCCGAAATGACAGCTCATTCCTGGATATAACGAGTTGTTCAATGGGGATGCTACAAATGTATACCGATAGGAACAGCAAAAGACATCATATTTTTCCCACTCTTTCGACATTTCTCTTCAGTATGGTTTGCCATTTCATTATGGAAAGATATACGATCCAACAACGAGTCGAAATTATTAAAATTTAGTACCGAAGTTTTGAGTCAGTGGCTTCAACTTTAAGAACGCTAATCGTCCTGTTAGATCAAAAATTGAGCTTTTAGTGGAAAAATTATAATCCACATACAAGATGTTCCCGTGCCAGTGAGATGAAGAAGTACTCATAGTGTTGAGAAAATTGCTGCCGCTAGCGCATCAATTCAGGAAGACCCAAATCAGTTTCTCACACGCCGTTTTTAAGCGTTGGGTTTCTCTGTGATGTCGTTTTGGCGGATTTTGCGAAAAGATCTTGACTTATATCCTTACAAGATCAAATTGACGCAAGAAATGAAGACGCTTGACCACCAGAATCGTCGTATGTTCGTGAACTGGGATGAGCAACAACTTGAAAATGATCCGGATTTTCATGGAAAAATCACAATCGATTTATTGAAAACCAAGTTTGCTGAACGGGTTATCTCACGAAATGGCCCAGCCAATTGGCCGCCTCGTTCATGCGGTTTGCCGTCGTTAGATGGTCTATGGTCTATGCCAACGTGAAATAGCGAAGTATCGGCGGTTTTATGGTTGAAAACCGTCGTAAATTGGGTTCAGCGTCTAGACTTCTGCAAGCGTGCTCGTGGAAGCCACGCAAAAGAAATCGAGTTCCATACATAATGGTAGTTTTGAGTAATGCGGCCGAAAGGACAACTCAGTCCTGGATGTATGTATGTCCCGATCAGTTCTAATAACGTATAATTGACTCACTAACAATCAGCTGACTATGTCGTCTCACCGTTTCTTCCTTGTTTGGTTTGTTTTTCTCCTTTTATAAACGAGATTAAGCCTAGTATGCAAAGACAAGCTCCTTCTAAAGTTCAAATTTCATATTATGTATATACAACAGTTAAATTTTGATTTTGATTTTCGAAAAACAAACTTGCTTTTGACAAAGTTCATTAACCGCTACATAAATTTGCGAATTTTATAACAAAACATTAAAACGTTTTAAGCCTATGTACACACATACATACATACATATGTACATACCATATACATATACATACATAAGTATATACACATATACTTTATACCGCCTTATAGAAACCGTTCAGTGCGCACACAAATTATATCAGCAAATTCTTGCCGGTTAAGCATTAAAAGTCAACAAACGTTTTGAAGGACAACTTACGAAATTTTAATTTGATACAAAAATTGCATAAATACATAAACATAAATTCATAATTTATGTGATAAGAGAGGAGAGGGTAGCGCTTGTGGACCACATAATGCCGAAACTTAAAACACACCGATAAAAGCGACATTTAAAAATACATACCTATATATTATGTTAGTATTATCTTATACATATTTATGTTTGTTATGCATATGTATATATCTACCATATATGTATATGTATGTAAGTATGTGGGTTTGTAAATTAAGCAATTTAACTTGATTTCTGTTATCATCTAGATTTCATCACATTTTGCACATATTTGTGAACAAATTATGGCTTTTTGGGTAACTAAAAACATCTTTACATAGGCGGATGCCTTGTGTTAATTTACCTTTTTCCATTCATTTGAACACATACATAATACTTAGATAAAAGCCTTATATTTCCGATTTCGCTTTCCAATAATATTGTGGTTTTATTAAAAATTCGAAAGAATGTTCGGGTCTTCGAAGAAAAAACGTTCTGATTTACGTTATCAAAACTTCTTTAATCACAACAAATATATTTGAAATAGCAACTCCAAAAAATGTTGTAATACTTGGAAGTCGATAAGGAAAGCTCTCTGAGCGTCATGCACTTGGAAGTGGTCAGAAACGATTCACTTACATATTGCAGCTCGCGACTTCTGCTTTTAAATCATACTTGTATATCCTATGGGTAGCCAAAATACATCCGCTTGAAGGCAAGCTAAAGTGATAAGACGTTCTCCGTGGTTGTGTGCTGGGTTTGGGACCCGCCACGTTAAAAAATGTCCCCTATGAAAACTAGTCCTGCTATATGATGCAAAGGCATGGACGATGACAACATCGGATGAGTTGTCGTTGCGAGTTTTCGAGAAAAGTTCTGCGAAAGATTTACGGTCCTTTGCGCATTGGCCATGGCGAATATCGCATTCGATGGAACGATGAGCTGTACGAGATGTACGACGACATTGACATAGTTCAGCGAATTAAAAGACAGCGGCTACGCTAGTTAGGTCATTGCTCCGAATGCACGAAAAGACTCCAGCTCTGAAAGTATTACCGCCGGGGAAAGCGTGGGTAGCAGATGAAGAGGAAGACATCCACTCCGTTGGAAGGACCAAGTGGAGAAGGACCTGGCTTCGCTTGGAATCTCCAATTGGCGCCACGTAGCGAAAAGAATAAACGACTGGTCTACGCCGGTAAAGAAGAAAAAAAAAGAATTCCGAGTGGATTACCGAAAGACTGGGTTCTAGGCCCCCTTCTTTGGAATATAATGTATGATGGGGTGCTAAAAAGATACCAACTAAAAGCCATTAAATTAATTGCGTACGCAGGCGACCTTATTCTGGAAGCATTCGTTAAACACGTTGATGACCTCCGGAGCAAATGCAGTGAGTGTATAAACAGTCTGCGTCAATGGTACTCCTCAATTAGTTTAGAACTGGTGGAGCAAAAGACGGAGTTCTTGCTCGTAAGTACTACAAAAGTGGAGGAAAGTATATCTGTTACCATAGGGGAGTGTGAGATTCATTCACAGCCACAACTAAAGTAAGTATATGTTAGTAATCAAGAATGAACAGGTATACAAATTATCAGAGCCCAAAAGGGAATAGAGAGTCAAAAGCTTCACAATATGGCAGCGGGGATGGCAAACCTCACTCAAAGTACGGACGACATGGGGACCTGGATTTCCACCTAACCCAAATACTAAGTGGACATGGGTGCTTTAAAAACTACCTGTACCGATTCCAGCACGACATTAGTCCGAATTGTCCGACGTGTTCAGAGTGCTTTGAAAACTCTAAGGGTGGATAAATGCAAATGAAGACATGGTGGACATTTGGTCGACAATTAGTTCAAATTGTAAATTTAAATAAAATTATCTATATGTAATTACTTTATAGGGTCTCCGAAGTTGCCCTGATACCCTGTTTAGGGTATAAAAATTTTTTTAATACATTCCCTCTTAAACTCATTCGTCTAACGCGGACTTTACGTACGCAAGTAATTCCTTATATGTATGTACCCAAAAAATAAGGTGACAATTTCATCCCCTTCAAGGAAATCCCCTCCCGATGCAATGCACTTATGCCAACGGATTTTCTAATCTACGAAACACTGGTCGTAGTCACTTTCCGGGATGGCCTTCAGTTCCGTCTTCGCTGCGGCTTGCATCTCCTCTATCGTAAAAAAACGGTATCCCCGGAGCGGTCTTTTGAGCTTGGTGAACAGCCAGAGGTCGCACGGCGCCAGATCAGGTGAATACGGTGGTTGCGGAACAATATGGGTTGAGTTTTTGGCGAAATGATCACGAATTACGAGGGCAGTATGGGATGGTGCATTATCGTGGTGTAAAAACCAAGAATTGTCTTTCCACAATTCCGACCTTTTTAGGCGGATAGCGTTACGCAAACGACGCATAACGTTCAAATAATATTCCTTGTTGACTGTTTGACCGGTTGGAAGGAATTCATAATGCACAACACCACGATAATAGAAGAAAACAGTCAACATGACCTTGATTTTTGAGCGACTTTGGCGCGATTTTTTTGGTCTCGGCTCTCGTTTGGCACGATATTCGCTCGATTGGTCGGTTCTTTCGGGATCGTAAGCATAGATCCAAGTCTCATCGCCAGTTATAATGCATTTCATGACACCCTGGTAGTCGGAAAGCATCGTTTCACACACTTCAACGCGACGCCTTTTTTTTCCAAAAAATTCAATGTTTTCGGTATCAGTCGAGATTTGACGCGCTTGAAGCCCAAAACATCCTTCAAAATGGTATTGGCTGAGCTTTTCGATATGCCAACTTCATCAGCAAGGTCTCTAATTGTTAAACGACGGTTTTTTAACACCAAATCTTTGATTTGTTGAACGTGAGCTTCGTCAGTTGAGGTTGATGGTCGCCCTGGACGCTCTTCGTCTTCGACACGTTCACGGCCGGCTTGGAACTCACTATACCACTTGTAAACATTTTTTTAGACATAGCCTCATCACCAAAGGCTTTCTGCACCATTCTTAACATATCCGCAGCAGAAAATTGATTCCGTAAACAAAATTTAATGCAAATTCTTTGCTCAACAAATTTCAACATCGCAAAAAACGACACGCATCTCAAACACTAATGAATATTTTGACATGAAATTTGACATAAATGTGACTGACAGTACTACCAATCTAAAAAAATAATAATTCTCCAAATCCTTCTACGCGCGCAGTTTAAATTCAAATGTCACCTTATTTTTTGGACCCAGTAGTATGTGAGATGCTTCTGGCTAATCGTTAGCAAACCTTTGTATAATGTCAATGTGTTGTCAATTCAAGTGCGCATCATCTTTCTTCAAATTGGCCATTAAGCCTCTGATACCCAATAAAGCTAATACGATATTCAATTCGAGCAGCCGCTAAATAAAAAGGGCTGACACTTCATTTCTATTCAATAACATTTAGCGGACTTGTCTACGAGTATTGAATTTATTAACCCTCCTTGATATTTATTTGGGACATATGGAACAACAACAGCTCTGTACCCTTACATACGCATTTTTTTTTGTTTTACAACAAAAGCAAGCTATGCTTGCTTGGGGCACATATTGTGTGTAATTGATTCTATTTATTTACACATAAACTTATGACGCAATTTATATTCAAAATCTGTGTGAACCAGGTTGCATGATTTAAATTTTGTAGGACATGCCAGGGGTTCGCGAAAGCTTCCAGTTGGTGCCGTGTGGCTTTCGCTCGCAAGTTATCTTACTTTGAATGCTTGTTATTGTATTCTGTACACACACACACACACTTTGTATGTGAAAAGAAGAAAAACAAAAGCATAAAAAGTTTGCAAGCTCTTCTCCTCCCAACTTCAATGAAAGCTGGGGTTTGTGGCATACAGCGCCGTCAGCTCCTTGCTAAATGCGCACACGTGTTGTTGTGGAAAACGACGCCATCCGCCTTTGTTGGTACAGGCACATAAAGCGGACATGCTCACAAAAACAGGAAACTTTAAATTCTACCCTCAAACCAACAATAAAAATACTCCTCAAATTCGCTTGAATGCAAACGAATACAAAAAACAAGTTCGAGCTGAATTTAAGTTTTCGGCGAGATTCTTAAATTCTCCTTTCTTTCAATACTAATTTTCAGCTTTCCTCAAGCGCGTAATTTTTTTTTTGTATTTTCGAAGTTTTGTTGTTGCTATGCAAACATTTGTGAAAGAATTCGCGTATCGCGTTACTTGATCCTTTTCAATTGTTGTTTTTTCTTATTGTAATGCTCTATTAAAATATTTTTATGCCAGTTTAATGTGTTGTAAATTGAATGGCAGCATGAGTGTGTGGAAGCATAAAGAATATCTTGTTTTTCAAACAATTCTTTTTAATTTAAGTATACTGAATATCAAAACAATGCTTTGTTAATTGTTATATAATGGTCTTCTAACTCTTAAGGTATTTTCAAACTAGTTAAAGCTCATAGGCCTAGTGGTTCTGCTTTTAGTTGGGTAGCTATCTCACTTCGATGCCGACTATTGTATACCCTCTGGAACTGCCATCACACGAGAGTATCAAATTATATCCTGGTATCGATCAAAGTCAAGCATATGGTTTTCTTAAAACAATTCCCGTTGATTAACTACACCCTACGGATGTGTTACTGTCTCATAAAACCCTTCTGGACGCGGCCTTAAATATTTTAGTATCCATCCCATTAAAGTATAAACTATTAAGAAAGCACGGCAGACACCGGGGGGTACTGAATCGAAGACCTTCAAAGCTGGAGTGTTCCATTGACTGCTGTACTCGACGTTGCCAACACGCGATGCTCCATAAATCTTCCGCTAAACCCTTCCGTCGAACACTCCTAAGAACGATTTGTCTTTGTCCATGTCTCCGTACCATATAGCAGGATGGAGATGATGACTGACTTGTGGAGTTTGGTCTTTGTTCGTCGGGAGAGGACTTTACTTTTCAATTGTCTATTTTATTATTTCTGACCTTGATAGATATTTACATATATAGATTTTATATTCAGGAGAGAACTACAAAAATTGGGTTGTCATATAACTTTTTCTCAACTTCGCATCCATGTATTTAATGAGATTCAAGGGATCTTTGGAAACTCTTTAAATAAGTTTTTCCACTTAAGACATGATTTGGTTATTCCAGCAGAAGTATTCTCTCGCGAACAAGAATTACATTTCGGAGGTCTCTCACTTTGGAAAGAAAAAAATAGGAGATTGGGTTCTAAAATGTCAACAAAACCGATCCGTTTCTGAAGCACCTGGTTACTGGATTGAAAAGTGGATAATTTATGACAGCGTCAATCGAAAATAGTCAGGGTCGAATCGCGATAAGCTTGCGCTGAAGGGTGATCAAGCCAGCTTTAAAATTTTGGAAGGTTTTGTAGTGTGTTTCGTGCGTTGCCAGGGAATCATTTAGGGATAGGGACATAAAGGAGGCCAAACTCTTAATCCGGACCTGAAATCTCAACAATTGGAATATCTAAAGGAAGTAAATGCCCAGAAGCTTTGTCCAAAAAGGTAAGGAATTGTGTTCCAAACGCTAGGTCACACACATCCATAGTGATTCGTTAGAAGCTCCGAGAGCTTGGCTGAGTTCTTATGGATTCACCTTATAGTTCGAGCTATACACCACGTGATTGCCATCTGATAACAATCAATGGTAATTTCATCGTTTATCGCAACTGAAAGCCTTCAATTATTTCAAAAGACTCCTAACATTAAACAAAAAATCATGTCAATATCGAAATCGGTCGTTTTTCCGCATACTATAAATTTGGTTCATAAATCTCCGCAAAATAGCTTTTTTACCATTTTTATCAGAAATTCAAATAAAGGGTGGGCCATCTAACGTTTTAAATTTGAACTATCTATATTTCCACATTGGAAACGTCAAATACCATTCGGAAAGTGACAGATATTCAGTAAAAAGTCTAAAATTTACGAAATGGGTCGCTATTCACTAGAAGAAAACTGGGAAATATTGAAAAAAAAAAACCGGTAAATTTTACCGAAAAAGAGGTGATGTGAATTGGCCTCCCAGAAGCTGCGATTTAACTCCGTTGGACTATTTTCTGTGGGGAGCTGTTAAAGATAAATTTTAACAATTCAAGATCTAAAGTACGAGATTCAAGCGGCTGTAGCTGCCATAAGGCCTGAAACCATCGAGAAAGTACTCCAAAATTGGGTGGATCGGATAAGCTACTGTAAACTCAGCCGTGGTGGTCATTTGTCCGAAATTGTTTCCCACAAATAAATTTCATAAAACAACCTTTTAAATAAATGTAAGACCTTTGAAAAATATCAAGCCGTTTTTTTATTGACTTTTCAAATTTAAAATTTTATTGGCCCCCCCTTTATAAGCAACAAAAAATATGTATGTACATTCATAAATTTACATACATATATTCCATAAAGCAAACTATTTAATATCAGTCCGTAGTACTTGAGGCAAAGCCGCCAGTGAAGAGAAATAATAAAGAGAATTTTCATTGCTAACAAGTACTAACTGCGTCTGTGTGTATATGTAAAGCGAAGTAAATTTTGTAAATTGTTATGTCCTCTAATTGCGGCACTTTGCCTCATTTTGTAGCAAACACGTACTTCGGTACTCGTGTAAATGCCTTCCTACTACGCGCAACAACAAGTTTGAGCTTCCGCTTCCTGTCGCTAACAGCCTCCATGCCACATAAAAAGCACAGCAACAATTGTAAGAGGTAAGGAGGTAGTGAGTTTGAGTGGAACCGGGGTTTATATCATATCTTCTTTAGTGGAGTAGGCATCGCTTGCGCGGTTATAGCCGAGTTTAAAACAGCGCAGCAGTCGTTTTTCATTTTTGCACTTTGGCGCTAATTGAAGATTCCAAATGTAGCCAGCTCCAGCTCCATGTTGTGTCCATTTCATTGGGGTGCTTTGTTTACGTATCGGGTCTAAAACCCGAGGGATGTTTCGCCTTCTAGTTCGTCTTCAAACGGATGTGTGTTTGGCTACTCAGAGGATACTTGATTTGAGAACAAAAGTCGAAAGCTGTTTGAGCCTTATGTGAATGAATCGTTTCTGACCAATCCCAAGTGAAAGACGCTCAGAGAACTTTCTTCAATTTCGTGAACTTCTATACATGTCTCCATCCTTCATATTCCATGTAGGCAGGACAAATTAAAATATGAATAAATGCTCATTTTTAAGTTAATTAAAAGTTTCGTTCGAAAATCCACCGAAGTACATACTAATTTCTCTGAATGCTTTCCAATATACTTCAGCCTCGAAATCCAATGCAGAATGACTCTTGCTAACAGCTGCTATTTCGGACTGAGTAGGCAATTGAGAAGTAAAGTCCTTTCTCGAAGAACAAAGATCAAACTCCATAAATCACTTATTATTCCCGTCCTGCTATATGGTGCAGAGGCTTGGACGATGACAACATCGGATGATTCGAGGTTACGAGTATTCGAGAGAAAGGTTCTGTGGAAGATTTATGGCCCTTTACGCATATGCAACGGCGAATACCTGCCAGGGGAAGCAGACGAAGAGGATGACCTACATTCCGTTGAAAAGACCAGGTGGAGGGGTTACATTGCAAAAAGAAGAAACGACTGACGCGCTGTTGTTAACTTGTCTGCGCCAGTAAAGAAGAAGATTTGACGGCTCCATAGAGCATAAAGTTGGTTCACAGTAAACGTTGGGCACACGCTGAAAGAGCTTATGAACCGAGTAAAAAATTAAGGAGTAAAATCCCTGCATTATCGTTTAAAAAGTCGTGCGAGGTCCTTGTCATGTCTGTCTTAACCTCATACACGTATAAATAAATACTAAGAGACCTTAGAACACTGAATTGAAGATTATAAGTTCAGTAGACAGACAGACCGATCACTATTTAAGAGTCAGCGATTTTCCCTGCTAAGTAATGCGCTTAGGATGGACCCAGAGTTTACAAATATGGTTAGTGACTGGTAGCAAAGGAAAAAGCATAAGCTCAGAAGCTCTTCTTGCGTTTGGATGATCAGAACTTAGCTTGTTGTTTCGAATGGAAATCAATAAAACAAACGTCTTGGGCTTTACAGTAGATTTAACTGAAATCGCTGACCTGGCTTCTGAACGTAACAAGAAGAATCAGAACTTATCACATGTCTTTTAATAGTGCGGTTTTGAGGGCGTGGCTGTAGTTAATAACAGCGGCATATTGCGCTCGGGTATAAAAATGCGGCAGCTACAACAACGTTAAAGTGAAAAGTGAAAAGAGTCACACTGGAGCAGCACCTTGCCACACTATTCAACAATACACTTCTATAACACATTTTAGGTGCTAAATACATACAAAACAAGAAAAACGTTAACTTCGGTTGCACCGAAGCTAAATACCCTTCACAGGTGCATTTCTGTTAGTAACTATTTGTTCAGTTTGTATGGAAGCTATATGCTATAGTCAACCGATCTGAACAATTTCTTCGGAGATTACATTGTTGCCTTAGAAAATAATATATACCAAATTTCGTGAATATATCTTGTCAAATGTGAAAGTTGTCCATACAAGAACTTGATTCCGATCGTTCAGTTTGTATGGCAGCTATATGCTATAGTCAACCGATCTAAACAATTTCTTCGGAGATTACATTGTTGCCTTAGAAAATAATATATACCAAATTTCGTGAATATATCTTGTCAAATGTGAAAGTTGTCCATACAAGAACTTGATTCCGATCGTTCAGTTTGTATGGCAGCTTTATGCTATAGTCAACCGATCTAAACAGTTTCTTCGGAGATTACATTGTTGCCTTAGAAAATAATATATACCAAATTTCGTGAATATATCTTGTCAAATGTGAAAGTTGTCCATACAAAAACTTGATTCAGATCATTCAGTTTGTATGGCAGCTATATGCTATAGTCAACCGATCTGAACAATTTCTTCGGAGATTACATTGTTGCCTTAGAAAATAGTATATACCAAATTTCGTGAATACATCTTGTCAAATGTGAAAGTTTTCCAAATAAGAACTTGATTCCGATCGTTCAGTTTGTATGGCAGCTATATGCTATAGTGGTCCGATATCGGCCGTTCCGACAAATGTGCAGCTTCTTGAAGAGAAAATGACGTTTGCAAAATTTCAAAACGATATCTTAAAAACTGAGGGACTAGACGGACAGACGGACAGACAGACGGACATGGCTAAATCGACTCAGCTCGACATACTGATCATTTATATATATACTTTATAGGGTCTCCGACGATTCCTTCTGGATGTTACAAACTTCGTGACAAACTTAATATACCCTGTTCAGGGTATAAATATATACATACAAACAAATATATATGTGTATAATATGACTGCTTGTTGAACCGCCTGTGTGTGTAGTGGTATTCCTAAACATTTTTTTATTAGCATATTTATCCTCTATTTAGACTTCAGGCCATCAAATACAAATTTCCACTGTGTACAGTGGTGCACTTTTGGCACTTGACCGCTACTTCGTTATCCCCAGCGTCGGTCGCGACGTCATGCAAATTGAAGTTGCAAGTTGCAACAGAGCAAAGCGACAATGCGCCGTTTAAGCAAAGTGGCACGAGTGAGTATGCCAGGCATGCACATACATACAGACATGTTTACATATGGAAATGTGGCTTAAACATATGTATGCATGTATGTGTGTGTGTGTGTGTGCGTTTGTGGCGAAAGGTAAGTAAGTTTGCATAAAAGGCAAAGCGCGTCACGCTGCCACAAAGTCACGAAATAGCTGCAAACCCAACGCCACATAGCCGGCTAAACAACAATAACAACAGCAACCCAATGGGCTATACAAACAACAACAACAACCACAACAGCAAAATTGCAATAATGCTGTCCGCACACTTGCGGCCTGCTCGAGTGAGTTCGTCACGCTACGAGTGTTAGAATGTTGCATGCAGCATGCCGCACGGCGGCCCATTTGTGCGTGTGTGTGTGTGCTATGCGCCGTCTGTCGCGCCGCAGCCATGCTGCTCGCCATCGGTGGCCAGTCATGCCATTCCACTTGGCCACACACTGCAGCGCCCCTCTGCCGCACTCTTTAGCGCCCTTTTAGCGGCACTTCAATGCGCACTCGCGCCCTCCGCATTGCCTTCCAACCTCTGCTGCACTTGTAGAGCCCGGTTAGGGCTACCTACTCGTGGGCTCCGTCGCTTAATGCCTCACCTTTGCGCTTTATTCTTCTTACAATGCCAGTTATTGTTGCCATTTACTTGCTCATTGTTGCTGTTGTTGTAACGCTTTAGTTTATTTTTTACTCATTGCGTTTTGTTTTATTGAAAATCCACAATCAAGCTGTAAATATAATAATTTGCGCGATAGTAATAAGTTATTTATTTAATTTTTCGTTCCGATTGTGGGTCCCCGTCTAAAGGGAACGAATGGAAGAAAAAAGCGAAATGTCGCAGTAGCACGCGAGTATTTTATTACATTGACGGGTATAAATGCTCGGCAATAAAGAGGCAATGAAATACAAAAAATATCTTCAACATTTAATGACTTCATATTCATAATTGTTATCAGTATGCGTGTGTGTGTGTGTTTGTATAGTTTCTTTGAAGGTGAAGTATGCGCTAATTCTTGAAATTTATGTTGGCTCTCAACATTTAGCTGGGGTGAGGAGCCCCTCTATGCGCAACATGCTTATGTAGCTTTACAATAACCCTCATTATCTGTCTCATTGAATTATTTGTTGAAGGTTGTGTAATATATTAATACCTAGGTTTAGTCGGAATTTTGCTAGGGAACAAATTTATGTGCACGTTCGCATGCTGACGCTTCTTAATTGGTTCTGTAGCCTAGAAAATGAGTTTTTATCAGTTTTTGAAATTGCAAAGTGTTTCCAAAGTCATTTGTTGGTAAAAAAATGAGCAAGAAAACTCCTCAGCTTCGGCTGCGCCGAAACTAAAATACAAAAACTTTCCGTACAAGCGCTCTACTTCGATCGTGCAGTTTGTACGAGCACTATATGCTATAGTAATCCGAAATCGGCAATTC
The DNA here is from genome assembly GCA_037783105.1 of Bactrocera zonata. NCBI lineage: Eukaryota > Metazoa > Arthropoda > Insecta > Diptera > Tephritidae > Bactrocera > Bactrocera zonata. Next base: position 614,514 of record JBAWJQ010005959.1, on the reverse strand, counting down.
CGACGAAGGAGCAGGTTCTTGGGCGAAAAATTTCGTGCGCAAAATTTTAGATCGGCATTTCCAAAACCTGTTGTTAACTCGGCTATAATCGTGTAAGCAGTGTCTACGCCAGTAAAGAAGAAGATTTCCAAAACCTGGGCGACAGACGGACATGACGAAATCGTATGCCGACCATTGATATCCAGTGATATGAACTCGAGCGATTATATCAGCTATCAGCGCCTTAAACAGTATTGGCCACTAGAGAGGAGGAGAAAAGGAGCACCAAAATGTGGCAGGAGCGGTGAAATTCCTCATCCAAAGGGCCCTGGACCCATAGACTTATATCGGACATCCAATCGTGGATAGACAGATGACATGGGGACCTGGACTTCCATCTGACACAAATACTTGCTGTGCTTTAGAAGCTACTTTTACGGATTCCACTACGACATTAGTCCAAAATGTTCCTTTTTTTTCAAATACAAGGAAAAAATGAAAGCTACACTCGGTGGTAGTTTTACGGTCTATAATTTAACGACATTTATGTGTCAGACCACTGTTAAATGGAAAGCTGTAAACGAAGTGTCAGCATTCAAAATGACAAAACTGAGACTTTTTCAACCGATTAGGCGTCCGTCAGTCCGCACAAGAGAAAAGACTTAAACTCCTGTCTCTCCCACGAAGCAATACTTAGCCGGTGGTTCCGTGGGAGAGTCTTGAGTTGGGAGTAAGATAGGTTTAGCGGATTAAAGTTCCGCCCTCTGGCTTCCTATGCTTCCCCCCACTATAAAAAAGACGTTGAACTTTAAATATTATAGCAGATCTATGGCGATCTCTTCAGAGGGCTTAAGACCATTTTCAAAAAAAATACCCTGCAGTAAATCGATCTAATTCAATAGTTCCTCAGAACTGTTTCTATAAGAAAATCTTTCATTGGGTGAATTACCAGTAATGAGACGGTCTGAAAATCTGTGGTGCTCTGGCTTTACTTGACTGACCTTCACTTCAATGTAAGGTAATATTTGGCATTACCCCAACAAACTTAATTTGTATTTCGCCAACAGTGGACTTATCTTTTCAATTTCCCCTCGCTTTTGTTGGCAGAATTATGGGAAATTCATAATGAAGCCCTTAAGCGAGACGACACCACTCTGAGAAGTATATATTTGAAAGTATTGGCAATGTTAGCTTTAGACTTCTGAAAGCAATCATTTCAATCTATTTTTTGTTTTTTTAGTAAACCTCTCTATTTGGGGAACCTTTTTCCATCCGTTTGATTTAAGCTTTTTGGCCATCCAAAGAAGCAATCCATTTAGCTTTCTTCAAAATTAATATGTCCTTCCAATCATTTATAATAGCTTATTCCTTATAAGGCGCTTTGTAGGCTATATATATGGCGTTAGAAAGATACGATTTCTTACAAAAAAACCTGCTGTTTTGTAATTGTTTGGTGCAGTATTTGAGCACGAGTCCAAAATGGACCCCACCAAGAGGAAATATGCCACATTTTTAAAATGAAAATGTGAATAGTGTTATGGCCTTGATATTCTAACAGGCAATCAAATGCAACTCCACTAATTTTGATGTCAAAGATACACTACGCCATGGAAGTAGAATTATCGAAAAAATTCAGACAGTAACGGAAATCGTTGTGTCCGACGGTCTTGTAAGTACTGCTACAATTTCTCAGTTACTAAACATTGTATAGAAACCGTTTGAAACCATTTACATTTCACTGAATTTCCATTTGCAAATCTCTACTGAATCGGAAGAAAATATATCCATTCAAGACAGCGTCAAGCCGGCATATAAACAGTGACCCAGCCACGATTGAGGGTCAGGGAATCATCTACTATGAGCACCCCTGCAGCTACACTTTTAGTTTGGACCTGTTCTGTCAAAAATTGCACCAGCTGAAGGGAGTATTCGCCCAGAAGTCACCAGCTGCGGTTAAAAGGAGAGGAATTGTGTTCTATTGACGGCAGGCCACATACACCAATAGTTTGCTTGAGAGGTTCTAATCTGTCTTGCTCAATGCAAGAATTATGGTTATGACTATCGGTGCTTAGCCAATAATTTTGCTGTTGAGACTCACGCTTCAAGAGAAGCTTTTGAAAAACAACTGTCCTTGGTTCTGGTCAATAGTTACCAAATTGTCGAACAAAACGGTGCATATTAGATCTTATACATTATTAATACCTTTTGGTATATCATTGTATATTTTAATTATTCCAAAGATTCTTGTTTTACAAAGATTTTACGAAATTTTCAAAGGAAAATATGCAAAAATCAGTTATTACGACAACATTTACGCAGTCTTTCGGAAAAAAGATGCCTCTGCCTCGACAACAGAACTTCTTATCGGATCATCCACATAAAAAAAAAATTATTACGTGTTTAATATAACAAATAGAAAAAGAAAAAAGTGAAAAATGTATTTTTGACAGCAAAAAAAAAAAAAAAAAAAAATCGGTGAAAAGTTTCCACAGTTTTTTTTCGAAAATATTTGTAATTGTACAGAAAAATCTTTCGTTCAAAAATCTTATATTCTAGAGAGTTATAACTACTACTGTGCCCAAAAAATAAGGTGACATTGCATTTATTTCGAAAATTCTTTATTTATTCTTCCAAATCAATTGTATCCCCTCCCGATGCAATGCACTTATGCCAACGGATTTTCCAATCTTCGAAACACTGGTTGTATTCACTTTCCGGGATGGCCTTCAGTTCCGTCTTCGCTGCCTCTTGAATCTCCTCTATCGTATAAAAACGGTGTCCCCGGAGCGGTATTTTGAGCTTGGTGAACAGCCAAAAGTCGCACGGTGAATACGGTGGTTGCGGAACGATATGGGTTGAGTTTTTGGCGAAATCATCACGAATTACGAGGGCAGTATGGAATGGTGCATTATCGTGGAGTAAAAACCAAGAATTGTCTTTCTACAATTCCGGCCTTTTTAGGCGGATAGCGTTACGCAAACGACGTATAACGTTCAAATAATACTCCTTGTTGACTGTTTGACCGGTTGGAAGGAATTCATAATGCACAACACCACGATAATCGAAGAAAACAGTCAACATGACCTTGATTTTTTAGCGACTTTGGCGCGATTTGTTTGGTCTCGGCTCTCTTTTGGCACGATATTCGCTCGATTGATCGGTTGTTTCGGAGTCGTAAGCATAGATCAAAGTCTCATCGCCAGTTATAATACATTTCATGATACCCCGATAGTCGGAAAGCATCGTTTCACACACTTCAACGCGACGCATTTTTTCCAAAAAATTCAATGTTTTCGGTACCAGTCAAGATTTGACGCGCTTGAGGCCCAAAACATCCTTCAAAATGGTATTGGCTGAGCCTTTCGATATGCCAACTTCATCAGCAAGGTCTCTAATTGTTAATCGATGGTTTTTTAACACCAAATCTTGGATTTGTTGAACGTGAGCTTTGTCGGTTGAGGTTGATGGTCGCCCTGGACGCTTTTCGTCTTCGACACGTTCACGGCCGGCTTGGAACTCACTATACCACTTGTAAACATTTTTTTTAGACATAGCCTCATCACCAAAGACTTTCTGCACCATCCTCAACGTATCCGCAGCAGAAAATTGATTTCGTAAACAAAATTTAATGCAAATTCTTTGCTCAACAAATTTCGACATCGCAAAAAACGAAAAACTCACTTTTAGCAGCTCACAAAACGACACGTATCTCAAACACTAATGAATATTTTGACATGAAATTTGACACAAATATGACTGACAGTACTAGCAACCTAAAAAAAAAAAATGATTCTCCAAATCCTTCGACGCTCGCAGTTTAAATTCAAATGTCACCTTATTTTTTGGCACAGAAGTATAATTAAATAAGACAAAAAACAAAAATAGATTTTTTGAAGCCGTGAAACCCCTGTAACCCCTTAGCGAATAAATGTAACAGTACATAGCATGTACCTAGCAACAACGTGAGATATCAGTGGAATCTAGTGGAAATATTATCCTCGGCGTATGGAAAATTAATGCCAGCAAATTGTCAATTAGCATAATTTGATTAACTTACAGTAGATATTTTTATATACATATACATACATATGTATGTAATGTATATAATTCTATGATATGGTCTCAAAAGTAGATAAGCAATTTACGTGACGGGCTATTATTGTTGCAAAAAGGGGTACAAACCTATTTTTATGTTGTTATTTGACATCTGCAGAAATGAATATTTTTTTTCCATACGTGAGCAAGGGTAAACAAAAATATGAGGGTACCATATAATACTTTCAAAAAAAGGTATATAGTTATGTGCGTCATTGATTAATTTTGTTGATCTCAACCCTTTGCTGCTGCGTAACTGACAGCTGTTATTACCCCAGCCCAAAGCATAGAAATATTTTTTCTACAGTTACCATGTGTCGCAATGCATAATAATCGAAGATTCGAACGAGCAATCAAATGTCAATCAAAATCTAGAATATGTCAATGATATGGGCGCTTTGTTACCCACCACACATATTAGATAAGATTCTAACTCCCAGTTGAGGAATGAATGTGAAAAAATCTAGAAGGGTGCTTTGACAACTTTTTTGCTTGCCTCGATTCCGATATTTTCACGACCGGAAGTGTTGTTGGCAATTTATTGACACATTTCGAGCGAGGGGACACAACATTTTCTAACAATTGATGCCACTTAGTTGGACAAGCATAGGCCAACTTCTTGTAAAAGTTTATTGAAGTGGCAAAAAATTGTAATTGTTGTTGTAAATGCATTGTATACAACTCATATCAGCAATTATCGAACAAGGAGGGGTGCCGCCTTCGATGGTAGGCATGAGAGTGAGTGCTTGGGCGCTACAACACAGCATAAGCACCCCGTGATCCCTTCTTCTGTGTCTGAAATCAATTTTCCTTTCTGATGGGCGTTGATTATGTTGCATGCAACACGTTTAAATTCCCATTTTTTATTTCAAATCAATCGCTTTTGTTAAAGTGTCACTGTTGCTTCGAGACCCAATATCAAATAGAAATTTACGAGGTTTTCATCGTTGCGCTCCTAGCATTGAATGAGGGTACACTTCCATATTAATACCCGTAAACTTACATACATACATACATAATCATAGCATAATTGTGAATTCATCAAACTAATTTATATGTATTCCATAGCTATACACTCGTTAATTTGCCGAAGATGTTTGTTGTTAAACATTTGCTTGTTATTACAGGTTGACACCAGATTTATAGCAGAATGAATAAATTAACATTTTTCCAGCGAACATACTTGTACTTATAAAGGTGTAAAGTGCTGTGACAGCACTTGACGAGTCGCGATTAGGCGGTTGCCTACCCGTTAGGAAATAATATAAGGCTGCCAATAATCGAAATAATTTTTTTAGCTTTTCTGGAGTCAGAATGTTATATTTCAATAGAAAAGCGGAAAAAGCAGATTAAATCATTCACGAAGACTTAACATACATACAAACATACATACGACAATGCTTGGCGCAAAGTCATCCCCGTTTTTAAAGTATCAATCATAGATTTGGATTATTCAGCTTGCGACACGACCAATAGCTTTCCCACACCCACGGTATTCGGTAAAATTGATATCAATGACTATTCCCTTTTTCACGGTCTCAAGAATTGGATTAATGGAAAAATGTTGCAAATACGGAAAACAGATTAGAAACAAAATCTTATTTTGAAGGCCTCTAAGCTGCTCACTGCCGAGCCGATATCGGAATGGCTGATGATTCTTACAAAAAACAAGAGAAAGAGAGTCTATATATTAGTTGTAATCTTAATTTTAACAATTAAACTCAGTAAGAAATATTATAGCTATACCTGATGCTTCTTATTGGTATTGAGAGGTGATAGACTGTGTATATTTTCCAAAACTAAATTTTTCAATACTGCCAGAAGTAGTCTTTAGGATCTAGCTATTGTTCCTTTAACTAACTAACTAGTTTAAGCGGTGATGCCTTGAGTTTTACTCCATCGGTCTGGGGCTGACTCAATTGAGCGGCTAAAAAACCCTGAAAAGAAGAAACGGTAGAGCAGACGTTCTATTGTCCGATCATGAGGAAGGAAGGAAGGAAGTTTGAATAGCAATTACCCGTCTGAAGAACAACGAAGCGGCAGAGGCCGATGGATTGCCGGCCGGGCTATTCAAACACGGCGGCGAAGGAGCATTCATCAACTTCTTGGTAAAATATGGTCGGCCAAAGCATGCCCAACGATTGGAATTTAATTGTGCTCTAACCAGTCCACAAAAGAGGAGATCCCACAATCTGCGCCAACTAACGTGGGATAATTCTCCTCAACATCGCATATAAGGTTCTATCAAACGCATTGTCTGAAAGACCAAACCCCACCGTCAACGAACTGATTGCACCTTATTAGTGTGGCATTGGGCCTGGTAAATCAACAACTGATCAGATATTCCCATGCCCAAATCTTGGAAAAGACCCGTGAAAAGAAAATCGACACTCACCACTTCTTCATCAATTTAAAAGCTGCTTTTGACAACACGAAAAGGAGCTGCCTTTATGCCGCATTGTCTTAATTTTGTATCTTTGCAAAACTAATACGGCTGTGGAAGCTGACGTTGAGCAATACCAAAAGCTCCATCAGGATCAGAACAGGACTTCTCCGAACCGTAAGTAAAGTCCAGAGGCATGTATGATGATCTGATGATGGACGATGATCTGTACGAGTTATACATACCTCGACAGTGATATAGTTCAGCGAATTAAGAGACAACGGCTGCGATGGCTAGGTCATGCCGCCCGAATGGATAAAAACCCTCCAGCTCTAAGAGTATTTGACGCAGTAACCGTCGGGGGAAGCAGAAGAAGAGGAAGACTTCCAGACCGTTGGAGAGATCAAGTGGAGAAGGGACCTGGCCACACTTGGTATCTCGAATTGGCGCCACATTGCGAAAAGAAGAAACCACTGGGGTGCTGTTGTTAACTCGGCTATAACCGCGTAAGTGGGTTTACGCCAATAAAGAAGAAGAAGAGTTCAAATCCCCAAGTCAAGGTCAAGTTTTTCTTTAATTGGGTTTTTGAATACAGTGGATGATCCTCAAACTCTATTACTGACGGCTGTTAATAATTAAACATGCTATCAGACAAGGTGTCCTAGTCAGTCTAGTCTATTTCAGATTTCCTTAGTTAGTGCATGTATCTTTACCGATTTTGAGATAGACGATTTCTTTTGCAACATCGAAGTTTAACGTAACTATCCAATAAAAACAATTTCTCAAAATAAGTTCAAAAATTTAGGGTTCTGTCAAACTCAAGTTTCAACTGGATTTGGCTACTTTGAGGCAATGACAATTTTATAATACCAAGCTTAGTGTCACAGTCTTCCCTGCAGGGCATTAATTCATGTACTATCAAATATGGGGACCTACATAAGTTAGCATAGGTATATGCATTTATGTATTCACAGCGATTCGCTAGCAATTTGAATGCGTTCAACACAAATTAATATTGCGTGCACGTTCTGTGGCGAGCATAAAAATTCACAAATCTTACAGCGAAGACCTGCGTACACGCAGCATTGCTACAAGTACAGTGGCGACGCCGCGAGACAGTGGCACCGACCAAGCCACCAGCCTGATTTAGTCGCGAAAGCATTGCTACTACGCATGCGCAATTAAATGCCTGCTTAGTAGACCTGTGTCTATGGCGGCTGGTGGCGCGGTATGAAGCGTTTCATACCTTGCTACAAGTGTCTTTGTACGTTTTATGGGCTAAATAATGGCTATATGGTAGAATGGATGGCTGCGTATATAAGTTCATTCAGTGCTTGCACTGGAATTCGTTTTTTATAGCATTTTCATTATCAATACGTGTTGAGTGAGAGGATTATGACCGAATAGTGTCGTTGCGCATAAAAAGCGAACACACTAGGAACATTTAGCGGGCTCTAGAATAATGCGATCGATATATGGAAATTCAAGGTTTTAAAGGTGCACACAAAGTGGCAAATAGGCATTCATGGCATTCATGACAAACATTGTAAGCGGAATTGTGGTTATGGGAAATTAATAAGCCTTTTGTTGTACAAAGGCCGACAAACAAGCTAGCACTTTTGTTAATTTTTTATTACGCTTTGAGTGAGCCATTGTTCGCGTCAATAAATCAACATTTAACGGGTATTAAAATTACAACGCTATTTCGATGAAGTAATAATGCTAAATATTTATAAACTTTCTAGAAATATCAAGAATCGAGATCTGAGGGTTAGAGAAAGGCGTGGATGGCAGATATTCATTTTTTTGCACGAGAGGTATTTAAAATCAGTCTTTTTTTCATTTCAAATCGTGAGAAAGTGAAAAATATTAAGATTGTTTGGTTGAAAAAATTATTCTCCAATAGGCGAATTGGATTACCAATAAAGGCATTATTTTTAGTTAAGCCCGCAGTACAAATGAGGCTGAACAGGTTAGTTATGCTCCAAGAAGTTAATTGTGTCCCTCAGTTTGAAATAGGAACAAAAATGTCCCCCAACTCCACTTTCTTTTATCAGTTGCCATACTCAACATCCACAATCCAAAAAAGGACCCAGCGTCAATATAATTTTGATCAAAAATGATTAATGAGATAGGCGGCCGAGTCTATTGGTCAGAGCTCGATCTTAAGTGACCGCTCAAGCTTCCGGAATACTGCCGTATCTTCCAGGCCGAAGGCTCTGCGGTCAGGAAAGCGGCTGAAATAGCTTACAAGCCAAGAAACAACATAGAAGAGATCAATATGTTCGGTGATATACGATTTTGCCACTGAAAATAAACTCACATCATACTAAGTCAGAGATATACAGTAGATACATATATGTATATATGTATATATGTATATCAATATGTTTAATGACGCAGAAATTTTAACGTGTGAAAAGTGAACTTTCTGAATATGTGATGGTTATTTATGAGAAACGAAAATTAGTTGGTGAAATTTTAGTTTGAATGAAAAAACGAAAATTCCTATGTTACATAAAAAAATAGCGACCCCTTAGAGTTAAGCTACAGCGCCTGGCTTGCGGGAAGATTTTTTGTTTGTCAGTCACTAACATTTGAGGGGGTAAGAGTTAAAAAAAAAAAATAAAAAAATTTTATTTGAAGGACCCTCATGTATGTACATATATGTACATATAGTATATAGTAAAACCCTATACGTATCTCGCTTAGTTTTGGGTGATACGCATAACCGTTAGGTGAATAAAACTATTATAACCATGTGGCAACAGGCTACAAGCTTTCTGCAATTTTTATCCCATATTTTAATTTTCGGTGCAGTACATATAATGCAAAGTCTAAAAAGCAGAACCCTCCCCAACAAACACTTTTTCTTATGATTGTTGTTGTAATTTATTTGCAAATGGTTTTATTAACTTGTTTGAATTTATGCAAGAGAAGTAAGAAATATTTTATCGACAAAGTACTTAAAACGTAGATGAAACGTAAAATGAAAATTAAAGATATTTTCCATTCTTATTTTGTAAAAGTACTTTTAAAACAAAATGTTCATTTAATCAATATTGCTTAATATAGTCCTTTTTCAAAGCACCTTATTATATTATTATACATGCTGTATAAAATAAATATATAAATAAGTTTCAGAATATACATATAAAAAATCGCATGCGAGTTCTTCCATTTGACACCGCAGTCGTTAAAACCGTTTGTAAACAAAACAACCTTGCACGGAGAAGCAACAACTACCGCAATGTAGTTGTCATGGAGCGAGTGCATTTTACCCCTTCGCTATGCTGCGATGTGCAAATGCATACATACAAAGTAAGGTGGACAAGAACAACGGACGTCTTCTTTATATTTCGACTCCCCCACATACAACAAAAACAACAGCATCACCTCGTGTCGTGGGGAGTTCTACACACTCACTACACACACATTTGCTCAGCGACAGTCAATTGGAATTTTTCAAACGCGATCGGTCATCGGTCAAAGTGCGCGTCGGTTCTTGTTGCGTGAAAAATAGTAATAAACGCGTAAGAAATTTATAACGGGTGATTTTTTTGAGGTTAGGATTTTCATGCAGTAGTATTTGACAGATCACGTGGGATGTCAGACATGGTGTCAAAGAGAAAGATGCTCAGTATGCTTTGACATTTCATCATGAATAGACTTACTAACGAGCAACGCTTGCAAATCATTGAATTTTATTACCAAAATCAGTGTTCGGTTCGAAATGTGTTTCGCGTCCGTGTCCGATGAGCGATGAGGCTCATTTCTGGTTGAATGGCTACGTAAATAAGCAAAATTGCCGCATTTGGGGTGAAGAGCAACCAGAAGCCGTTCAAGAACTGCCCATGCATCCCGAAAAATGCACTGTTTGGTGTGGTTTGTACGCTGGTGGAATCATTGGACCGTATTTTTCAAAGATGCTGTTGGACGCAACGTTACGGTGAATGGCGATCGCTATCGTTCGATGCTAACAAACTTTTTGTTGCCAAAAATGGAAGAACTGAACTTGGTTGACATGTGGTTTCAACAAGATGGCGCTACATGCCACACAGCTCGCGATTCTATGGCCATTTTGAGGGAAAACTTCGGACAACAATTCATCTCAAGAAATGGACCCGTAAGTTGGCCACCAAGATCATGCGATTTAACGCCTTTAGACTATTTTTTGTGGGGCTACGTCAAGTCTAAAGTCTACAGAAATAAGCCAGCAACTATTCCAGCTTTGGAAGACAACATTTCCGAAGAAATTCGGGCTATTCCGGCCGAAATGCTCGAAAAAGTTGCCCAAAATTGGACTTTCCGAATGGACCACCTAAGACGCAGCCGCGGTCAACATTTAAATGAAATTATCTTCAAAAAGTAAATGTCATGAACCAATCTAACGTTTCAAATAAAGAACCGATGAGATTTTGCAAATTTTATGCGTTTTTTTTTTTAAAAAAGTTATCAAGCTCTTAAAAAATCACCCTTTAGTAAAAGTGCTTTTAAAATTATTTTGTTTAATTGAAAAGCTTGAGCTAGAGTTGTGCCAATTAAATGAAATCTCAAAATAAGTGAAAAGTTCTAAGTGTTCTTGTAAAAGCAAAAAATTGTAAGTGTTCTTTCTCGTAAAAGCAAAAAAATGTGTGCAAACTGAAATAGAATAGTGTGCATAGGTAACTTTGTTTTCTATGATATTAGTATTTATGTTTGTTAATGGTGTTAATAGTGCGAAATGCGTGGAAATCGCATCAAGTATATCATTCATAAAAAGTGCTGCAGTGAATTAGTGAATTAATTTCTTTTTAAATATATTTTGTCAAACATGAAGTGAAGCGTTCGTTCTTTCGATGTTCGTCTAACATCGTTCGCTTATTAACCAACAACGTTGTTCGTATAAACAAACAAATAATATTCGACCAGGAGAGTGATCAATTTTTTGCTCTAAAACTTAAAGGTGAGTACAGGGTGTTTGTATACAAATTACTTTACTTTTTTTTTTAAATAAATTGAATATGTTTTAAGAATTCATATTTTTTTTTTTAAACAAATTGAATATGTTTTAGGAATTTATATTTGCATATTTTTAATAATTTAATTTTTATTATTTGTATTATTATTATTTTTATTATTATATTTTATTATTTATATTAAACTAATTTTAAATTTCATTTGAAAAAGTAAGGAAGAGCTAAGTTCGGATGCAACCGAACATTTTATACTCTTGCAACTTGCGCAACTCAAAGCCAGGGAAATACTTTCAGACGTAAAACGTTAACCAAAGGATCGAAATCCAAGCAATTTTATGTATACATATGTACATATACTATGTATAACCAATACACTGACAGACACATAAGCTTTGTTAGAAAACGAAAATCATTACTATATATAGTATATGGGAGTTGAGGTAGTATTGACCCCATTTTATCTACTTTTTCCCATACCACATATTATTACATGACACATACTAAAAAAACCAATCATTTTGAGTAAAGTCAGCCGGAAGTTCGAAAATCTTAATATTATGTATAATGGGGGCTTAGGGAAGTATTGGCCCGATTCTAACCATTTTTGATATACGGACATACCATTGTTAGAGAAGGATTATGTCTGAATTTCAATTATATATCACACATATTGACAGATATTTTCGATTAAAGGACAACTATAGGTACTGGGGTCCAACTATTTGCTACCTAGGGGCTTAAACGGTTTTGATTGGATTTGAATAATTTTTGATCACAAGGTGGCATATACTAAAGGCATCATTCATGCAAAGTTGTATCCCGTTATATTAATTGCTTCTTGATTTATGTACTGGAAAATGAAAAAATCAAGTGGAATTTAATGTTGAGCTATATGGGACGTAGGCGTGGTTATTGTCCGACGGACAGGCAGTCCCCCGGATTTCAACTTTTCTCGTGGTCCTATATACATATATATAACCCCATATCTATTTTGATTAGTTTTAGGTGATAGTTACACATAACCGTTAGGTGAATGAAACTATTGTGGTCTGTAGCAACGGTTGCAAGTGTATAAAGAAGAGGGAAGTTAATGAAACTGGTTCATATCAAAAACATTTTATTTAAACATGCACATATAAACCTATATAATCATATACATATGTAAATATTTTCAAAAATTATACCGGATTATTCATTAAAATGTTTTTTAATTTTTTTTTTCAATTTTTTTCAATTTTTTTCAAATTTTTTACACATAAAATCAGTAATCAAATATTAACAATTTAGTGCCTGAAACATTTCTTCGCAAAATAATGTTCATGAACGTGTATATCTCGTTTTGATTTAACCATTTTAGCTTTTCTTCTTCATTTCATCTACACTGGTATTTATGAGTTAAATACACTTTTTTCCATGTAATATCACTTGATAATATAAATATAGATTTCATATATAGTAATATGAAAACATATGTATGTACATAAATGCAACTTACTTGATATTGTTGTGATTATGTCTACTGAAAAGGAATTCAGCACAAATATTCAGCTACTATCATTTACGATTTCTTTCGCACCCGCTCACAACCAGTTTTTTTTAGCGCACAACTTTATCCAGACCCTCCTTGCATTCCAGTTGTTATTGCTTTGTCTCATTCTCATCATCACCTGTCAGATATATTTGTTAACTAGTGCATATCTTAGTATGCATACTTAAAGAATAAGTCATTAGCTTACTTGGTTTTGTTGTTGTTCTGTATACTCATAAGTCAAATCATGAGAGCGCTAATTCTCTTTCCTTAAATTACTCACACTCGCTAGTTTTTGCTAAAATTCGCACCCTTACAATTTGTTTGGCTATACATACATATTTACATGCATGTGTACATACATATGTACGATCGTATGCAGCATCTAACTAGCGCTCTGCCGGCCGTTTTAGGTTATGTTTTTGGTTTGCCGTTTGTGTGGGCACAGTTTGTTGAAAATAAAGTTTTATATATCTTTATTTCACTTTTATAACTTTTTAATCGTTAAGTAAGTTTATAACCGAAAAATTAACTTATTTAAGACATTTGCACATTTAATATAAATTCAAGAATTCCATTCACTGCTGTTGAACTGATTCACTCGTTAGCTGCAGCGGAACTGACGAGCATAGGGCAAACGGATGTAGGGTTGCATATCCTTTTTTAAAAATATTTTAAAATTTAAATAATAATAATTTTAAGTAATAAATTATTAAAATTAAATGCAATATTTTGTAATAAATTTTGATAATAGTTATAACGATTTTTGTTGAGCGACTTTTTTTTACTAAAAACAACGAAAATTAAAATAGTGATGAGTAAAGTATAGAAATCTGCATATAAAATAAATAAATATAAATACGTTTAAGTATGTTTATTTGTTATTTCTTTAGTCAAAAAATCAGTTCTTAATTTCCATGCAATATATTTATATTCCTTAAAAAATTTCGTATTGCAAATGCAACCCTTTTCCGTTTCCCTACTGTTCTCGCTAGTTCCGTTTCGGCGAATGAGTCAGCTGTTTGGCAATGACAAGTTAATTTCCTTCGTGACATTCAAAATTGCGCGCAGTTAATTTAGCAAAAAGTCAATTATATGTATAATAAGTAAGAAATACACTAATTTTAAGTAAATATAGTACATACATGCAATCTAAGTGAACAGTAAAAGTATGTGGATATAATAAACATATGAGCTAATAAACAGGCGTTTTTCGTTCAATAGTTTTTAATATAAATGTGTAAGTATATAATAATAGTAACTAACCAAATTGTTCAAAGTATTCTAATATCTGTTTACGAATTAAAGGAAGCGCACGCTCACGGGTGCATATGTCTCTATGATTGCCGTAGCGAAGTGGTTTAAGCCGGCGCAGTATAGTAGGTGGTGCTCTTCTGGTATGTAAATACATGTTCTTTTTATATAAAATATGTAGTGAGTGCCAACTTTTTTATACTGTTTGTATTACCTAAAACTACATACATCTGAAATGGTACAAGAGGCTTTTGTAGGAGCCGATGTTAAACATAGACGGTGGGTGGTGCCATGCACTTTAGGTGAAGTCACATATCTTTGTAACTATTCTACCGAATTCAGTACATAATATTATTATGATATTTCTTTGCTATAGTGCTAAAATGCTTCCATATGATTCTTACACTTTCCAGTGTACAAAGTTAAAGTAAAACTTTGTACAACTGTGTCCAAAAAATAAGGTGACATTTGAGTTTAAACTGCTTGCGTCGAATGATTTGGAGAATTATTTGTTTTTTTAGGTTGGTAGTACTGTCAGTCACATTTATGTCAAATTTCATGTCAAAATATTCATTAGTGTTTGAGATACGTGTCGTTTTGTGAGCTGCTAAAAGTGAGTTTTTCGTTTTTTGCGATGTCGAAATTTGTTGAGCAAAGAATTTGCATTAAATTTTGTTTACGGAATTAATTTTCTGCTGCGGATACGTTGAAGATGGTGCAGAAAGCCTCTGGTGATGAGGCTATGTCTAAAAAAAATGTTTACAAGTGGTACAGTGAGTTCCAAGCCGGCCGTGAACGTGTCGAAGACGAAGAGCGTCCAGGACGACCATCAACCTCAACCGACGAAGCTCACGTTCAACAAATCAAAGATTTGGTGTTGAAAAACCGTCGATTAACAATTAGAGACCTTGCTGATGAAGTTGGCATATCGAAAGGCTCAGCCAATATCATGAAGGTTATGATGTTTTGGGCCTCAAGCACATCAAATCTCGACTGGTACCGAAAACATTGAATTTTTTGGAAAAAAAAGCGTCGCGTTGAAGTGTGTGAAACGATGCTTTCCGACTACCAGGGTGTAATGAAATGCATTATAACTGGCGATGAGACTTGGATCTATGCTTACGACCCCTAAACAACCGATCAATCGAGCGAATATCGCGCCAAAGTCGCTCAAAAATCAAGGTCATGTTGACTGTTTTCTTCGATTATCGTGGTATTGTGCATTATGAATTCCTTCCAACCGATCAAACTGTCAACAAGGAATATTATTTGAACGTTATGCGTCGTTTGCGTAACGCTATCCGCCTAAAAAGGCCGGAATTGCGGAAAGACAATTCTTGGTTTTTATACCCCGATAATACACCATCCCATACTGCCTTCGTAATTCGTGATCATTTCGCCAAAACTCAACCCATATCGTTCCGCAACCACCGTATTCACCTGATCTGGCGCCGTGCGACTTCTGGCTGTTCACCAAGCTCAAAAGACCGCTCCGGGGACACCGTTTTTATACGATAGAGGAGATTCAAGCGGCAGCGAAGACGGAACTGAAGGCCATCCCGAAAAGTGACTACAACCAGTGTTTCGAAGATTGGAAAATCCGTTGGCATAAGTGCATTGTATCGGGAGGGGATTACTTTGAAAGGGATGAAATTGATTTGGAAGAATAAATAAAGAATTTTCAAAATAAATACAATGTCACCTTATTTTTTGGGCACAGTAAAGATCAATCCTTGGGCATATTTAAAAAGCCGATCTTTGTTGTTTTCCGGGATTTTTGAATTATTATTCACATATAGAAATCTTATTATTCAATCGCATCTGTTATGGAACATTGTTTTGGATATTACGGGTACAGCCAGGTCTTCGATCGTACTCCAGTAATGTCGCCAACTTGAAAGTTGATCGTAACCTATAAAGAAGTTGATGCCAAGGAATGCAATGAACTCACTTTTTTTGAGATTTAGTGCTTTGTTGTTTTTTACAGTATACAAATTTGAATTTAATATGGTTCATTGAACAATAGTTTCAATGTACGACAAGAAAAATGGTGTCGGCGTGTAAACATCTTCAAAAAAAAAAAAAAAACCAGTGGACTGTTACCACTAATAAGTCAAACTGTGAAATCTCTGTTGTTTCTTTAATTTTTTTCTATTTCCGCAATTGTTCCTCAAGAACCGCGTTTTGAGGATTTACCGGCTCTACTGTTTCTTCAGCCATGATTTTATGTAGAACTTCTCTCAAAAACTGATCTTCTTTGCCTTCTGAACTTATAACTTGGTCTTCTTCATCATCAGACTCTATATTCGTGTTTGATTCATTATCTATTGGTATTTCTTCTAAAATTAAAGTAATTTCGTCTTTTTTCAAAGATTTGCATAAAAACGTTCCGTGATGTACTAAAAATTGTATATACTTAGTTACATTTATGAAAATATATACTATTGCCCAACGGTACTCGTAAGTCTCCGAGAGAAACCTGATTATTAGGTTAGGTTAGATGGCTGATCAATGATCGCATTATGAGATGTTGAGATCTCCTGTGATCAATCTTGGGCCAAAAGGCTTTTGCGACTGCGCAAGTTCCGATGGTGGCTGAGCGTTGGCCAAGATTCCGCGAAGCCCAGCTACGTTAACTTGCTATAAGTACGTGGATCGAAAATAGAATGAATTTGGCAATAAGTGGAGTGATATGTACTTTGAGGGTTGTACTGTAGAGTACCGTTTGTCCGCAAGCTTTAAAAATTCTTCCAGCCCATTTACTAGAGCAAAATTATTGAGTGTACTTTAAAGTATTGTCGGACGACAATGGGTTAATGAAACCCAGGGAACATGTTTTTAGTATGTGGCATGATAAAAACGGGACTTTCAATAGGGGTGTTAAAAAGTAGACTGATCAGCCATTTCCGAATGGAAAGCTGAACGATCCAACAAGGAGTCAAAATTATTAAAATTTACTACCGAAATTCGGTGTCAGTGACCTCAACTTAAAGAGCGCTACGTCCAATTTGTGGTCGTCATAATCGTCCTGTCAGATCAAAAATTGAGCTTTTAGTGGAAAAATTATAATCCACAAGCACAATACAAAATGTTCCCGTGCCAGTGGGATGAAGAAGTGCCCGTAGTGTCGAGAATATTGCTGCCGCTAGAGCATCAATTCAGGAAGGCCCAAATCAGTCTCTCACACGTCGTTTTCAAGCGTCTCTGTGACGTCGTTGTGGCGAATTTTGTGAAAAGATCAGGGTTTACATCCTTACAAGATCAAATTTACGCAAGAACTGAAGCCGCTTAACCACCGAAATCGTCGTACGAGTATGTTCATGAATTGGGCTGAGCAACAACTTGGAAATTATCCGGAGTTTCATCGAAAAATAGTCTTCAGCCGTGAGGCTCATTTCTGGATAAATGGCTTCGTCAAGCAAAATATAATATGTGTTAGCGGTCAGGCAGTAATCCATACGTACTCCATGAGCATCCCGAAAAAATTGCGGTTTGGTGCGGTTTATGGGCCGACGGCGTCATTGGGCCGTACTTCTTTCGTGATGTTCAACTCCGGAACGTTACTATGAATGGGAATCGCTATCGCTCAATGATAACCGAATATTTTTAGCCCGAATTGGATGATATCGACTTGGACAATATGTGGTTCCAACAGGACGGCGACACAAGCCACACAGCGAATGTCACAATCGATTTATTGAAAACCAGGTTTGGTGAACGTGTTATCCGCCGCTTCGGTCGTCGCTTTTTTACTCGTTCGGAATAAGGTTTTTGGCAACAAATAAAATTTATTTAGCAGTGATTAATTGCTTTACAACAGATTGATTGATTGATTGGTGTTTTATTATAAAACACGAACAGTGCGTCTAAAAAGTGCGCATACAATGTGCAGGTATACAAATCTTTAAGCTGAACGTGTGTAGCTGTTAATTTTGAGTCACACACGCCGGCCAATTGTTCTCGCTATACGCTGTTGTCTACTTTGGCTCGGGTGACTGTGGTGGCGCAGATAAAAGTAATTATTAAAATGCTAATTTAGCATATTTAATATAGATTTCGCAAAATGCCAAACAAAAGCAAAGACGCGGAAAGAAGAGTCGCCGACCTAGCAACTAGATAAAAGCCGTTTAACGCACAAAGTGCTAATGAGATCGAACACAAGGTAATGGGAGCGGGGGAAAAAGCGCGTAAAGCGGATTATTTAGGCAAAGAAATTCGTGAACGCCACCCAAAAAGGCGAATATACAGACACACATACAAATGTAAGTTAGAGCGTTTGTGCGTTGCGTACTGTGGCGGCGATCGCATACGGCGTTGCGGTTCGTTGGGTCGCGTGAGCTATGAATTGAAAATTTTCACACGCTGCCGCTGAAAGCGTTCGAAAGGAAAACTTATTTAGAGCAAGCGGACACGCTTTGTTGTTGGCACGCACTTGCCTACATATGTACATGTGTATGTATGTGAGTTTCGAATTTTGCTAATTTTTTTTGTGTTGCGCCCAGCCAGCAGCAGCGCGCTAATGGCTTAACTACGCACTGTCTAATCACGAAGAGTTTTCTACGCCGTAGGAAGGAACCACGTAATCAGTTGGTAATGCGTACAACGGCAACAACAACAACACAATATAACTCAACTCAATAACTGCAAAAACAAATAGCAACAACAGCAGCAGCAACTCGGCGATTTGGCAACCTATCTGGCCGGGGTACAGCAACAATGCGCTTGGCGAGGCCAAAACGCCAAAGACGACCCTCAAAAACTGGTGAGCACTTTAGTGGCGATCGAGAGCAGCCAACAACTTGCCAAACGCACTACAAAGCTTAGCGCTGGAGCAGCAACAAAAAAGTAAACCTTTCCAACCGCCAGGTCAGTGGTGCACCAACAAAGTGTGTGCAAAAAAAAAAGCAAAAAAAATTGTGCAAAAACAAAAATAATAACGACAAACAAAAAATTGCGTATCCAAAAATTTTTGCTAATTTTTTTGCATTTTTGTTTTTGTACGGCTTTGCTGTTGGTTTGCTTTCAATTATTATTGGCGATTTCTAACTTGTTGTTGTTGGTTGCGCTCTGCATGCGTTAAGTTTGTCAAACACGAGCGAATAAGCGAGCGGAATGCTACAGGCCGTTTCAACTAATTATTATAATTTTTAAAATATTTTTTTATGTTTTTTTTTTTGGTTTTTTTTTAATTTTTTGGTTTTTTCATTTTTTTTTTTGGTTTTTTTTAATTTTTTTTTAATATTTTAACTATCTTTTTAATTTTTTTTCCATTTGTTCAAATATACATATGTACATAAGTATGAACGTATACCCATACCTTTGCTTCTCGCGAAAGGCTGAAGAGGGCTCGTTAGCCTAAGCCGCAGTAGTAGCTTTTATTATTTATGTATGTATGTATATGTATGCGTTGCGTACGCATTGGCGGAAATCATAGCCGAAAGCAAAAGTGAAGCACCATTTGAAGTTTCTACTTAAATTTTTTTTGGGCTTTGCGTTGCGTTGGCTGCGTTTGCTGCGGCTCATAAGCGCTTCAAGGCTACCCGCCTGAAGGCGGTGGAAACACGTACAAATGTAGTTATCATACAAATTGCTACGCACTTTTTAGTATTATTATTGCACACTTAAGGGCACAAAAGCAATTTTGCGTCTCAACTTAGGCTTGAACATGCGTAAATATAATATATGCATGCATACATATGTATGTATTTATGGTCATAGATTAAAATGTACGAACATAAGTATGTTCGAAAACGCTTGCGTATTTTCACCAGCTGATTTCCCAATTAATTTGAAATGTTGAAGGCATATATAATTATGTACATTATACATACATACAAACATAAATACGGTTCATATGTATTTCCTATTTCCAAGTTCCTTTCGAACACTTCCGTGAAGTTAGTAAGCTTCTTAAGCACCGTCGATAAGTGGAATAGCGTCCGTTCCCACAACAGTCGGGTCTACGTAACGTCAGCTCGGCATAATTCTACCCCTCCAACAACAACATTTCTAGTCCTTACTGCAAGGGGAAGATTTATATTGTAATCAGAACAATAGTTTATCTTTTTTGAAGCTCAGCATGCGGGTTTCTAAATTAACACATGTCTGAACATTCAGAAACCCACATATTCTCTGCCTTATACTGAACTTTTGAATCATGGAGTCGCCAGACTAAGCTACAACTACCTAGCAGATACATATGTGGGCAGAAGCTGTTGGAGGATAGGAACAATTAGCTTCTTTATGTTCTCATGGGTTGGTGGAGGTTCGCAGCAGGGCGATGAACGATCCTTGATCTCAGTAACCATGCTTTCAGGGCTGGTTAGAGTATGCCTAGCTTCGTTGTTAATGGCATCGAATTACTTTGTCATACATAGCTGTAAAGTTGATAAGCTAGCAAGGAATATCCTAGCTTTACTATCAGTAGAATGGCAAAAGGTCGGTGCTCTCCTTTCCTCATGTGTTCTACTAGTGTTCATGCGCAGTCGCAACATCCTCTTGACCCAAGATCGATCATAAAAGAGCCAGTGAGCTCTTTGCCCTCAGTAAGGCTAGTCTCTCGTTGGTTTAAGAGACAATTGTCCCCTCAGCATCTATGTTGTAAGATCTCTAACGATCTCTGGAGCCATGAAACTCAATCTAACCTATATCCTATAGTGGTCCGATATTGGTTGTTCCGACAAATGAGCAGCTCCTTTAGAATAAAATAATAGGCGGACACAACTAAAATGACTTAGCTCGTAATCTATATATACTTGTTCAGGGTATAAAGATATATTGCAAAAAAGCGTAAAAAATGCATTCATTTGTCATGCAATTGAAGGTTAGATTCATCAGAAATAAGACTGTTTCACCTTAAGCGACTCATACTTTTTTTAAAAACTTGGAAGATTGTCAAATTTCGGTCTTAAAACGCAACTATTATAACTATACCCTTTCGAAGTTAGAGAATCATAAGTGGAAACTTCTTTATTCGCTATTTTTTGGCAGGCTCTAAAAGAAATTGAGCCATGCGTCAATTTCAAACTTTTAGCCGAAAAATTCATTTGTCCGAAGAACTGCAATGTCACTTTTGTTCAGAGACCCTTGTGACATCTTGGATGGTTGTTAGTAATTGGAAGACTCTACAGCTGGAGAGGTACACTCCAGTTGCTTATTTCTACGTTATGGATGGAAACAGTCATATATCAAGCATGTTTTATAAGGTAGTCTTAATTTGTTGTTCATAGTTTTAGAAAAAAATAAGTTAAGCAACATTTTTCTTATATTTTTCTTTTTAAAAAAACAACTGTGCAGTTGATGTATATTTTTTCCGCAATAAGCTCATCTATACATATGTATATGGATTGTTATTTTCTAGCTGTCTAAGATATTTACGGCTGGCTATTCAATAACGCCCCAAACATTTGTGCATTCGAAAGTCAAAGTCAACAGTAAGCCTGATAAATAATACTGCTTCTTCTTCCTGCTATATTATTCAGGGTCCTCACTGCTGAAACACGTGGATCTAATCGGAAAACATCCAGCAATTTCATTTTCTAAATTTAGGTCGTTGGCTTTTACTCTGCCAATTTTTGAATTTGCTCTCTTATATCAATCCCAAACGCATATTTTCAACACCCGTGTTTCTAAAAGTAAATTATTAATTTCGTGGAGCAAAATCACGACACAAAAAATCCAGTACTTTAGAAAAAACTTTTACGGTATGTTTTGAAAATCGTTAAGTCAATTGTTGACGTGATCCTGAAGGTTCAAAAGCATGCTGTTTCCACGGCATCGGATATTACGTATTGTTTGATGTGTTGCTTTGAGATCGTAAGAAAGGTAGATTTTAGTGTTATAGGCGGACTTATTCCATAAGAGATGAATGTTTGATATATACATATATGTACATATGTACTGGGTAGTCGAAAAAGTCGAAAAATTCTTTTCGTATTCCTAATTAAACTTCAATTTATTTTGTTTTATACTTATAATGATCCAAATATGTACCATTTTGGCCGACCACTTTTAGCCATTTTTCCACTAGAGACATTTTTTTATTAGTGTAAAACTTTTCTGGTCTAGCGTTGTTCTGCTGGAAGATGAAGCCTTTTCTGTTCAGCTTTGGCCGTTTTTTTCGATTTCAACAGTAGTTGATAGTAAAATGTAGAACTAATCGTTCGACCAGGCTGTAAAAACTCATAGAGGATGGATGATTTCCTTCCAAACCCACCAAACACTCAGCATAACCTTTCGAGGCGTCATTCCTGGAATTGGGACCATTTTGTTGAGCTTCACCATGCTTGGACCATGATCTTTTTCGCACATTATTGTCGTATTTGATTAACTTTTTACACTTTTCTGTTACCATTCGCTTCAGAAATGTTCGATTTCATTTCGTTTCAGCAAAGACTCGCATATGTTAATTCGGTCCATTAAATTTATCACCGACAATTCCTGTGGTGCCCAAACATCAAGCTTTTTTTTTAGCCAGCCTTTTTTAAATGGTTCAAAACCGTTCGATGATGAATGTTAAGTTCCTTAGCGATGTCATGTCTCCTTATGTCACGGTCTTGGTTAATCTTTTCCAAATTTCATCAACTTTTTCAACGATAGGTCGATCAGGGCGAGATTCATCTTTCCGAGCGAACTATTGTTGTGCTACACGAAGTGATACAGCATCGTCTCCATAAACTTCCCAAATTCCATTGGTGGCTTGCTTGGCATTCTTCACTTTTTTATAATAAAATTTCAATATTAAGCGAATTTCTCCCTTATTTTCACTCATTTTTGAACAGCTTTAACTTTTTTCAATTTCCCCGAATTTAATTTTTTTTGGTTAAATTAAGTTTAAAATGTCACCTTTCCAGCACAATACAGTTTGAAACATTGAGAAATACGAAAACGACTTTATCGACTACCCTTTATAATTTTTTGCTTTCTCTGAGCTCCAACCAGCTACTAGTTATATATAAATATGATCTCAATAAGAGATTGTTGTGTTTTTATGGTGACAGATAACATTTCGTGAAAATAGTCGGATTCATAGTCCTCGCTCAGCTATATATGTATGTATCGATGAATGTTCTAACTACCTAGAACCTAAAGCCACGAAAAGTGCTCTCAATCATCAACGTTTCTATTTAATCCAACAAAATTCGGTTTTCAAATGAGTGTATAGTCATACCAAATCGATAATACCATAACCTACCTTAAAATTAAAGGTGTAAGATATTTCTCCTTACTATTTCTTATGTTATCCCAAATAATTCTGGATGCTCGAATATGGACACACCCCAAAAAAGTGAAGATTTTACATACGTTTATATGTATGTATGTATATGTAGTTATGTATGCATGTAAGCATATAAATCCGTAATAAACTGGTTCGTAATGCCTTTTGTGCAAGTCTTAGCATGGAGACGACATAATTGGGTTTTGACTACCGATCACCTGTAAAAAGCGCTAAGCTTTGTCCGTAATTTATGAGCAAATTTATGATGAGACGTAAATTTCATGCACGTGTCAAATGAGTTAAGCCATGGAACTTAAACAAAAACAGCTGAAATTATAATGAAGACTGTGTGAACAAAAAATTGGAAAAAATTTAAAAAAAAATGGAAAAAATCAAACAAAGCATGGAAAAAACAACAACAAAAGCGAAAAGTTGCTTATAATTTGGAATTTTAAAATTTGCATATACATATATACATATACATATTTACATATCGATACATATGTATATACATATATGCAAACATTTTTGTGTATTAGTTCCAGACACACAATTGCACATTTTCTAAGAGCAATAACCAACAAAATATTCCAATAAAATACAACAAAAAAACGGCACAAAGAAAAAGTCAATACAAAACCGCCAATAAAATATTTATGCAAACTATTTGAAACGAATGGATTATTACATATATTATATGTATGTATATTTGTATGTATATATGTACGTATGTATGTATACATATATGTTTATATATGTATATGTGCGGTGCTCAGGAGGCAAGGCATGTATTCAATTGGCCACTTGGTCATTGAGAGGCGCAGCGCGGACTTTGTCGGTGAACTCACCTGCTGTGTGACGACCAATATTGGCTTCATTTTATTACAGCCCTACCAGCATACAACTTGGCCAACACACGCACACTTACATTCATACATATATGTATACGCTTTTGGACTTTAATAGTGCGATAGCTGTGATTATACTGAACAAAAAATGTAAAGGTATATTTGTGTGTGTGTTCAACTGAATTTTGATTTCTTCAAAAATTAATAAATATTCACGCACACATTGCCATGCATGCTTCCAAATGTACATACAGACTCCATCAGCATTGCTTCGAAATGAGTTTGCTTTAGTTAAGAATTCCAGAAGCGTTTAGAACTTGGCTTAAACAGGCGCTGCTGGCCGAACTAGCATGGAATAGTTTTTGGCTTACAGTTCTTTCTTGCTGCTGTTGTAGTTTTTTCAGCCTCATCTATATGCGTGATTTGTTCATTATATTCTTTCGGGCCGCAAAAAACATACATACAAACACAAAAACTCATACTCACGCACTTACATATAGACATGTCTTCATCTGCAGAAGTCACTGCGCCTGTGTGCGTGCTCTTTCTTTGTAATTTGCTGAATGTAGGGCCCCAGCTCCATAAGTCGTACGAGCCCAAAAGTGGAACTAAAAGGAAATTGAAAGTCTCGCCAGTAATTTACTATTAGTCCCAAAACTAATGGAGCTCGGCTGAAATGAAGCAAATCAGAAGCATTGGAGAATGACAAAGCAGCTAATGTGTGGATTATGCGTAAGAAGTTCGAGTGAATTGCCGATTGATTTTTCAGCCACAAATATATTCCTGTACATATGTATGTACAGGTATATGTATATATGTATTCAAGCCCTAAGCAATGCCTATAGAATATTTTATTTATTTTTTTTTTTATGGTTGCCTTTACACTATTTAATTTGGGACAGGTGCTTTTGTTCGGCCAATTTTGTGAAACCGGATCTACGCATGCGCCGCTGAATATTTATTTCCTAAGAAAAGAATTAGAAGCGAAAAAAGAATTGAAGACATCAAAACTGAAGGTATCATTCGAATATTTAATTCATTTTAGTCAAAGCGAGCTATACATAAATATATATATACACATTCAAATTATTACATATACATGTATATATGTTTGTACATAATTATAGCTATTATTGCGAATGCCTAACTTGCCTAAAATTATATAAATATTTGCAGCCTCTAGGCATCATTTGCTATGCAAACACAAAGTCTTGTCTAAGTAGTACGTTGAAACCATGAATGAGCTTGAAATATGCAAATATTCGTTGCTTTAATTAACCATGATTAATAAGTGTCGAGAAATGTCCAAACAGAAACAAAAAGTTTAAAACACATTAATCAATCAATGGCAAATTAAATACAAAAAACTAATTTGAAATCGTAATGATGGTTTTATGCGCTAGACCTGCCTTATAGGATACGTTTCGGAGCAAAACATAATCTTATTGTGCAACTGTTTTGATTAAACTAGTGGGCTCCAAGTTTGCCTTCGAGCTTCACTCTTATTTTGGCACCTTTCCTACAGTGTTATTCATGTGGTCTGACGCTGCTCCGCTGCCTTTCTTTCATTCTTAGTTTTCGAAGCGCTATTGCGGACCACTCTTCCATTTTAGCCCACACCAGCTCTTATCGCAGTATTTGACTCACTGTTGTCTAGTGTTTGTTAGTTCTTCCTCTCCGCTACATATCTCGAGTAGGAGAAAAAAATTTTGCTCTGCGTTTTCTGCAACATTTCCGCAGAAGGAACATTGTGTTTCGTCATCGTGGCCAAATTTGTGCAGGCATTCCCTGGAACAGCTATGTCTCACAGTGTTGTCTGTGAATCCTTAAGGTGTTAGAAGTAGTCAGAATTAAAAAACAAAAAATAATTTTTTTTTTTGCATTTTTGTTAAGTGAATATCTTAAAAATATTCTATGAAAATTTCACGTTGATCCGATAATTAGTTTTTGAGTTATTCGACAAATAACAAAAAGAGCTCGGTCACTTCAAAGCGCTAGTGTGAAACTTTAAACGCGTTTTTCTCAAAACTATGTTTTTTGAATCGGTGACAACTGTAACTCGAAAACCGCTCAGTAGATTTTAATGAAACTTATACAGCTTTTAGAATACATAATAAACTCGGGCCTGATCGGAGGACTTTTATTTTTTCAATTTTTTAAGACCAATTTTGTTTGGCCGCCATTTTGTTAATTAATTTTGAAAAAAAAAATCCTACGATCAGGCCCTGGAATATCTATTTATAAAACTATTTTTTTTGTCCGACTGATTTTAGATGCATCTCCAAGGACTTATAGTTGTCACCGCAAGTACCTTTTTTGGAACCGGGTCAACACAAACAACTATAACTTTGGAAATAAATTTTTTTTTTTGAAATTTTCTTGACTTCAAGTCAACATATTCTATAAATAACATGATTTAATAGAAAAAAAAACACTGAAAATTCTAATTTTTTCGTGCCTCTGACTACCCCTAACCGCTTAATTAGCCTATACGTCCATCTTCTTTTATCTGCCGCATCCCATTGCTTTGCAACACATCGAGACTTGTAATTCTCTTCGTTAATTCGTCGGCCGTTAGGCGCATATTTATTTCTTTTATTTTATAATAGGCTGTACTTAACGCAGATGTCATTATACCTGGTTGCATAAGACCTGATATGATAGCGATCGCTTCGAAGGACTGTTCCCCATATCGGAACTGCATACTTAAGTATTGACTGGCTAAGTTTAGCTAGCGGGGCTCTCTAGATAAGTCCGCATTCTGGATCAACAAATCTACTGCTACCTTAAAGGCTGCAACCTCGGTTTGGAAGACACCATAATAGTCAGGAAGTCTTAAGCTGGAGTTGATAGAGAGCTCCTGATAGTAAACCCCTCCAACCTTCTTCTCAAGCTTTGACCCATCCGACAAGAAGCTCAATGCCTCTCCCTCCTGTGGTACCTAGAACTCTTTCAAGATTCATCATAAATACCCTTTCAAGGCGGCTAATGTAAGTTTCGACTACGTCTCCTGATTCGCCGGAGATATGAATACCGAGATGTTTAAAACTCAGTCTTGCAAAAGTTGGACAATATCACCGTCGACATTACCGTCTACCATACAATTTTGACAGTCTGCGTCCGACTGGATTTTTAGCAGCTTTGCTAATCCATTCGCTTGGCCTGAAGGATCTCACAGTCGCGCATAGGCTGGTCGTCGACCTTCGTCTGCTAAGCCCACACGAAGTCCATAGGTCCAGTCTATGAAGGAAATAGACTAATTTCAAAATATTTTTCTTCAATTCTAGTGGCGCCATATAATCGAATACTCCAAACTTTTCAGCTTGGTAGGCAGGTTAGGCAGCCACGATCTCAAAAGGTTTTAGGGAACGGTTTTTTCCGGTATAATAACATTTGTTGACATTAATTTTGAATTATGTACAAAATAAGAATTTCCTTATGCTGACGATCATAGGTTACCTACAGCGCCCTTTGAAAATATATCTATATATATGCATCTTGTATGCCTAATTACCTTTGACAATCCACATAATTAATTAGTCAATCCGTTACCCTACTCTGCACAATGCCAAGAGATCAACCAACCTTTTTTGTAAACATACCCTTCAAATTCTAAATGCCTTAAGCTCTGTTTCCTGGTATTATTTGCCTGACAAAATTAATAACCATTAAAACTGACTGACAAAATGCGAAAAAAAGCAGACAAAACTCAAGCTCATCTACGTACGTTTTCATTGAGGCGATTTACGTTTTCTTACGAAAACCTTAATGAAATTGCATATAGTTATTACAAAGAGACGAACGCTAATGACATCAATGGCGACCAACAACAAATTTACTGCAAAACCGAAAAAACCAAACGAAAAAGGCCATTAAAATTTATTTACTTACGAGTGTGAATTTTATGCTCTTGGCATTGCGACCAAGCCGAGGCGTCGGCATACGCGGGCGCAGAAGTACATACATACCTACCGCCACTTGATGGCAGCCCAAAAAAGGTCCTAAAATGAGTTGTGCTTCGACTAAGTAAAAAATGAATAAAATAGGAAAAAAAGAACTTTGTTTCGGACAATTTTTTGCTTTTACTCATACCTTTTGCTTGTTTCTAAATGTTGATGATTGCTGCTGTAGACCGTGAGTAAGGGAATATTCGAATATACGACAACATACGAAGAAACTTTATGTTGCTGTGTGAACATTGGCGAGCTGATTTATTTGTGAGACGCTGTGTGCTTATTGTGAAACGAAGAGGAAAGCAATTTTTTCAGAAGACTACAACAACAACAACAAGTTCTTCTACAACAACAACAACTACAATAACAACAAAATCATTTCGACGACAAGGCAACAACAACAAAAACGATTTTTTGCGACGATAACAACAACAAAATTTTTTTGCAACAACAACAAAAATGCTGTAACAACAAAATACTTTTACAACAACAACAAAAATAATTTTTGTGACAACAGAAAATTTTTTACAACAAAAATAATTGTTGTAGCAACAAAACCAATTTTTACAACAACAACAATGCCAACAAAATATTCAACATGAATAAAAACAGCAACAACAACAACAAAACAGTCCAAAAACGTTGTAGCATCCCAATGTTTGCTGATAATTTCCAACAACAACAATAAGAACAAATACCGCTTGCGCTTGAAATGGCGTAAAAAAGCGCCAAGGAGGCACAACGCTTTTGTGCTTGTAAAGTCCATTTTTATGCTAAAAGTTGCCGTGGCCGCTACTGTACCCCACAAACACTATGCTGGAAGCGCACACATCCACACATTCATACATACGTACGTACATGTGGAGTACGTTAAGCTATGCAGAATCTCGGAGCAACTTCAAAATACGCCTACCCTACTTAAGTCTGCCACAAGCTGCGCCACTAGTACTTATACTCATGACTCGTAACATGATTCAAACAGCAGAAAAACTTGTTCCATAACGATTTTATTGTCTTGCTTTTTATTGTTTTTGTTTTATTTTATATTTTATGTGCAATTTCGTTTTTTCGCACATAATTTTTGAACGGTGTCCTCTCACAAGTGCCGCAGCATAAGCGCAATGCGAGACGTACCATACACAATCAAGCACACATGTTCATACATACATATGTATATGATTTCCGCATAAACCTACCTTTGTATAGATTCCTACACATTTGCCGATTTTTTTGAATTCGAAAATTTGTGCTTTTTGTTGCATTTCTTTGAAAATCGCTTAAGCCAATTTTACGCTTGAATTTTTAATTATCTTTCATTTCAGGTTCTTGTGATTTTTTACTCCTAAATTGTAAGATGTGCACACATAGATATCAGTCCGAAATGTTTATATGTATATAAATGTTATATATATATATATATGTATATGTATGTTAATATGTATTTAAGAAATATAAGAACTTCTGAAAGTTAAATGTAGTGGATATGTGAATTGCGCATGCGCAAAAACTGATTTATTTTATTCTTTTTCCGCCTCCGAAATAATGGAAGCTTATGTGAAATTCTCGGGTAATTTTGTTTAGTTTCTTTGAGTTGACAGCGCTCTTCGAAAATTATATGTGACCTGGTCTACGGAAAGGGGGCTTAGGTGTTAAAAAATCAATTTTCACTTTTTAGTTGATTCGGATGGAAGATGAGATGCTTTTTTTCAACAGCTGTTTCCCAGAAAACTATTTTTCGCACGTTAGCTCCCTTTTCGTAGACCAGGACACATATGATATCTATCGGGACTGTGATCTGTGATCTATATATGATATGTATCAATGCTTACGCGGTTATAGCTGAGATCACAACAGCGCACCAGTCGTTCTCCCTTTTTGGAGCCAGCTGGAGATTCCAAGTGTAGCCAGGTCCTTCTCCACCTAGTCTTTCCAACGGAGTGGAGGTCTTTCTCTTCCTCTGCTTCTGCAACGCGCAAAGGACCATAAATCTTCCGCAGAATCTTTCTGACGAAAACTCGTTACGTCGACTCATCAAATGTTGTCACTGTTAATGCCTCTGCGCTATATAATAAGACTTACAGAGTTTAGTCCTTGTTTCTCGAGAGAGAACTTTACATCTCAATTGCCTACTTAGTCTGAGTAGCACCTGTTGGCAAGAATTTTTCTTCGTTGTATTTCGAGACTGAAATTGTTGTTGGTGTTAAAACTGGTTCCAAGATAGACGAAATAATCTGCGTCTTCGAAGTTATGGTTTTAAATAGTGATGTCAGGTGATATTCCGTCTTCCCCTCGTTCACTGCCAGGCCCATTTTCTTCCTTCCTCAACAGAACTAACGGCGTGGATTTTGAGGCCAATGATATCAATATCATCGGCGTACGCCAG
Source organism: Bactrocera zonata (assembly GCA_037783105.1). Lineage (NCBI taxonomy): Eukaryota > Metazoa > Arthropoda > Insecta > Diptera > Tephritidae > Bactrocera > Bactrocera zonata. Next base: position 583,916 of record JBAWJQ010005959.1, on the reverse strand, counting down.
CTGCTGTACGCTATGATAGAAGATTGTACCTGCTCGATTAAGCTCTGCAGCTCGATTTATGTTCCCCTACAATAGATTGAAGAAGTCGCCCGATAGGCAGTCATTTTTTCTCCTCGATTGATAGCGAACGGCTTGGAGAGGTCTTAATCACTCCTGGCAGAGCTTTTGGTGTTGCTCAACGTCAATTTGCGCAGCCGTATTAGTTTTGCGGGGATACCAAATTCAGACATATCGGCATAAAGACAGCTTCTCTTCGTGCTGTCAAAAGCAGCTTTGAAATTGACGAAGAGGTGTGTGCCGATCCTCTTTTCACGGTATTCTCCAAGATTTGGCGCATGGTGAATATCTGATCAGTTGTTGAGTATCCTGGGCTAAAACCACACTGATAAAGTCCAATCAGTTTGTGTACGGTGAGCTTTAATCTTTCACACAATACGCTCGATGGAAACTTATATGCGATGTTTAGAAGGCTTATTCCACATTAGTTAGAGGGCGTAGATTGTGAGGTCTCCCTTTTTGTTGATTGAATAGAGCACACTTAAATTCCATTCGTCGGGTATGCTTTCGTCTGACCGCATTCTACAAAAAAGCTAATGCATGATCCTTAAGAGGCCGTATTTGAAAAACCCGGTCGGCAATCCATCGACCTTTGTGGCTCTTCAGACGCGTAATTGCTATTCGAACTTCATAATGGTCAGGTAATGGAAAGTCCGCCTAATCATCATCGATTAGGGAATCGGGTTCACCATCTCCTGGTGTTATGCTTTCACTGCCACTTTTTCATGTTCGGACAATGGAACGTCCGCTCTATTGACATCGATTGAAAGATCGGGTTCACCATCTTCTTGGTGTTATGCTTTCACTGTCATTCATCAAGCTGGAGAAGTGTTTCCTCCATGATTTTAGTATGCTCTGAGCATCAGCCCCTGGATCACCTCTGGCTCTAAAAGAATACGCTGTGTTAGATCTTAAAAAAGGATAAAGAAGATACTCAAGGATAAACTATGTTGTTCGACTTAAAGGACGGTATATAAGACCCTAATTTTTATAAAAATCACATGCAAAAGTTCACAGTTTGATTACAGTATATTTAGTAGATTAGGTTTCGAAGTCACTTTAGACATTGTGCAGTATAACTACATATAAATGTTAAGTGAATTGAAGTAAACATTATTATCCGACATCATTAGAAGTGCGAAAATTGCCACAATATATAAGTATGTAGTTGTAATGGATTAGTCCCTTCATTATTTATTAGGAAGGTCTTAAAGTTTGCGCCGAAATCTAAGTTTTAGTTTACATCCCAACCCTTTTAGACGCAAGCTTAGTTGTCTCTTCAATAAATAACTTCAAAGTCTCCAACTCTTCCAGAAATAGATACAGTTTTCATCAGAATTCTTTGTATCTCCCACTGGCGCGTTGGGCTTCAATAAAGCACATCGGTCCGCTCCTGCTTTTTGCTAGTGCTTTTAGTTCGTTCTTCGATTTCCCGTATTCATTTCTGTCTTTTTGTGTGGATTTCCTCCGTGGCTGTGCATATAGAACTAAATTTCTTCTGGCCAAAATATCTTTTCCAGCACTGTTTTTCGCAAATATTATACAACCTTCGCCACGATCAATTCCTTTGTCTTGTGTTCTAAAAATACTCACTGATTTTGTTCTGTTGATGTTGATTTTTAAATCAGTCCTACCCGACTCTGCTCACAGATGGTTAAGGTTATCTTGAATTTCGGAATGCTAAACAGACAATAAGCAAATATCATCCGTTCGTTGTAGTTCTAGTAGATTGCTCTTGATGCCATCTATGGATCTGTATAGGATGTCATCGGTAAGATCAGAAAACCTGCTCATCTTGCAACTCCTGCCTTCGTTACGATGCTTTGTGCGATCTAATCATTGTGAAGTAGTCTGCACCTGAAGTCTGCATATTGTGCTTTGATTAAAGATGACTGGCTAGTGTTTAGGTGACTCTCGTGCCTCGATGTGAAGTGATTAAAGAGTTATGAGGTGATCAAACGGAAAGCAAGCTGCTGATTTGGAAGTCATAAGGTAACTTCACGGGAAGTTGGCTGTTCGCTGGCTTTATAGAAGACAACGGTGCCTGCGCTTGACCAATGCGTAGGCGATTCTCGCGCCTAGGTGTGATGTGATTTCAAGGTCATAATTTCCTTAGATCTAATCGCCCAAATACTGTGGGTTGTAGCGCCATACTTTCAAACGCCGAACTGTATTCAACGAAACAATTAAAGAGTCGACTTTGATTCCATCATTAATTATGATACGCGTTAGAGTTGTCTGATCAACGCACGAACGATTCGGGTGAAATCCGGCTTGTTGCTTTCTCAGAGATTGATCAAGTTTTCATTTAATGCCGCTGAAAAGAATACTGATAGCTTGAACCTAACGGAGAGAGGCCTAATTTCGTGATAGTTTTTCATTAAGAACTTATCAAAGGCGACGTTCCTTTGAGATAATGACTAAGATACCTTCCAGCCTGTCCTCAAAGATCTTTTCTTCTATTCAAATTGAAGTGCAAATTGGAAGATGGAGTCTCATTGTGTGTTTTGTGCACACTTTCAGAGTTTCAGCTGGGATTCTATCGAACTCTGGTGACTTGTTACTTTTTAAGCCTTTTATTGAAAATATGATTTCCTTTATGGCTTTAAGATCTCATTCCGTTTTTCCAAATTAAAAAAAAAAAAAAAAATATTTCAGCGGTAAATTTTTTGCCTGCCTTCCGCAGGGTTAAGGAAATATTTCATAACGCACCAGCGACATTTTTGCCGAAATTCCAACTCGATTATGCGCATTAGCAAAACCAGAAGCAAAAAAAAAAAAAAACAGAAACCGACATTCTATCTAGTTTCAGCCGGCAACTTGCCAAGCTCGTGCATTATTTAACGGAGAGTTTCTATATCTTCTTTACACGTATGTTGGTTTGTATGTATGTGATAAGTGATAAAAACCAATTAATGAATTGTAGCGTTAGAAAAAATGGTTGCTAATGCCATTCACTGCTTTAAATACGCATTTATATGCGTGTAGATAAATCTGTATCGAAATTATGATAATTGTTTGCATATTAATGAATTAATTAATTAACCTGTTGGCTCGAGCCAGTCCGTGCTAGAGAGCAGACGCTGGTTGTCAACAGATGATCTTCGATCTGTCATGGATCGCTGTTGCTAGCTATAACGCTTAGCTAGTTGGCAAGCCGCCGCCGCCGCCGCCGACAGCAACCTGTTGCGGTGAATAATTCTAATTCTTAGCATTATCAACTCGTCTATTCTTTGGACTCACACAAAAGAAGCATAGTAACAAAGCATCTAAGGAGAAAATGATGACACGAATTCACTTGGCTTAGACTAGTTTTGTTGTGTTCTGTTTTTGCGTATATAATTTCTATAACTTGTCGCTGAAAAAATTTGCAAACTCAAGTCGAATAATTTAAAGAATTTCATTTGAATTTTGGTTTTGTGTTAAAATCTCCATTACCGAGAATTTTAGTTATTCTTTGTACCTTTGTAAGACGTCATTCATTTACATGCTTTCAGGTTTACATTGAATCGTAACTTTAGTTGTCATTGAAAAATATTCGCTCTTAAGTGACTTTCCGAGTCATATGTTCATGTGAGACAATGATATTAGTGGTTCTTTGTTGATGTAAAAGTGTAAATAAAACCATTTCGCTTTTACTTGGGCTGACGGCTAAGTCGCTTCTCTTCTCCCAGTTGGATACCAGTAAGCGTTTCTTTAACCATAAGAACAACGTCGTCAGGTGTCAGGGTGTAGGGTGTCACCCAACAGCCTCGAACCTGGAGTTCTTTAAGTAGATCGACGCAAAGATGCAAAGTAGGGGTGAAAATACTCTGCCCAGCAAGGTGCCCCGATAAGCTTTCGGGATGCTATATGTATATGAAATGCTTGAAATTCGATTTCATCTTAAACTTTTCGATTGCTTTAACATCGTCTTCAATCTTGAAGGTTTTCGCGATATCGAGAAAGTTGCTCACAGCAAATTCCTGTATATGAGGTCTCCATGCAGCCGATCTGTCTTTGATGTAGCTTGTTGCGCCTTAACAGTTTAAATCTCTGTATTCTGCACGTAATCTACAGATTCATGAATCTCAACCACGTTTTCAACAGAAACGAGTATAAGTTAATGACACTAAAATCCTTAGTACCGGCAGTAAAGCTCCTTATGGCCTTCGGTACAATTGCAACGTTTACAAGTCTCCAGACTCAACAAACATTGCCCAATCTAATACAGTTCGCGTAGATAGGGGCCAGCTGCATGACACCTCGACCGACCGTTCTAGTTGCAGCGGTATGATGGCATCAGAGTTCGGGGACTTGGCACGTTCGAACAAATTCAGCTCCTAGGTAAGGTGACATTCACGCAAACGGTCTAACTAGGTTGTAGACCCTCTCGAAGATCCCCCTACGGCACTTCTTCAGCGGATTGGTTAAAGAGAAAGTGAACATTCAGGAGTAGTTTGAACGACTTGTCACTGCTTACGGTCCAACGACTATAAGCATTTCTAAGATACCAGTGTGGAGTAGGATTTTTCGCTAGAGTGCTTCTAAACCGTGAGGACTCATGATACTCCTCTACACTTTTGCAGAGGACTTTTGACTTTCTTTAACTCTGACTTGTAATTAAACAGTTCTGCGCTACACTTCGGGCTTTGTTGAAGAGTCTTTTGCTCAACGATCTGATCTCATTTAGCTCCGATGTCCACCAAAGGGATTTGTCTTTAAATTTATCTATTTTCGGAGTACATAATCTCAGTTAGCTCCGATGTCCTCCAAAAGGAATTGCCCTTTATATTTATGCATTTTGAGAGGACATGAGATTTCAAGATTAGTGGAGCACACCGACCTGATGACGAGCTCAGCTATAATTTTTTATTTCGAAATCAAGGGGATATAGCACGGTTGAGAATCGCATAACATCAAAAACCTCCGCTCTGCTAGCAGTCACAAAAGTGAGGAAGTTTTCCTTATTGTAAATAGAAAGATGTTATTATTCTTCTTTATTGGCGTCTTCCTCTGCTTGCCCCGGCGGGTACTACGTCGAATATTTTCAGAGCTGGAGCGTTTTCATCCATTCGCTGAACTGTATGTCAATGTCATCGTATATCTCGGACAGCTCATCGACCCATCGAATGCGACGACTTTCGCCGTTGCCAATGCGCAAAGAACCATAAATCTTCCGCAGAATTTTTCTCTCGAAAACTTGAAACGTCGACTCATCAGGTGTTGTCATCGTCCATGTCTCTGCACCATATAGCAGGGCAGGGAGGTTGAGTGACTTATAAAGTTTCGCCTTTCTTCATCGAAAGAGGACTTTACTTCTAACTGAAAGATTTTCACGGCCCCAAATAGTAACCTCTTGCATTTGTGTCCCAATTTTCCCAGACGGTGTGTCTAGAGTTGGCATCCGAGGCGATCATTAAGCCGGCTCTACTTTGTATGGCCTATTTCAGAGCTCTGCTCAGCAGATCCGGAAGTGGCTCCACCTCGTCGTCTCTCGCCAGAGTTCTTCTAGCCTAACAGACACAACATCCCCATTCAGAAATAGGGTAAAAGAAAGCACTGAGTTCATTTCTGCCGAAGGCAAAATCTTGGATATCTTTGTTGTTCGCTTTACAAACAATTTTTCACAAGGGAGAAGACCTGAAAAATAATAAATATATAACTTTTTCAATAAAAATTTTATTATTATAATAATAAATAATTATGCAATCACAGTTTAAGATTTTGGAAATTTTTTCATCATCTAAAATGCAAACTAACGTAACATCACTTTTCATAAGTTTATAAAAAGTTCATAAAGAAACCACTCATATTGAAACAAAATTTGAGTTTAGGTTAAAAAATGGTTATAAAGGGTGATTTTTTAAGAGCTTGATAACTTTTTAAAAAAAAAAAACGCATAAAATTTGCAAAATCTCATCGGTTCTTTATTTGAAACGTTAGATTGGTTCATGACATTTACTTTTTGAAGATAATTTCATTTAAATGTTGACCGCGGCTGCGTCTTAGGTGGTCCATTCGGAAAGTCCAATTTTGGGCAACTTTTTCGAGCATTTCGGCCGGAATAGCCCGAATTTCTTCGGAAATGTTGTCTTCCAAAGCTGGAATAGTTGCTGGCTTATTTCTGTAGACTTTAGACTTGACGTAGCCCCACAAAAAATAGTCTAAAGGCGTTAAATCGCATGATCTTGGTGGCCAACTTACGGGTCCATTTCTTGAGATGAATTGTTGTCCGAAGTTTTCCCTCAAAATGGCCATAGAATCGCGAGCTGTGTGGCATGTAGCGCCATCTTGTTGAAACCACATGTCAACCAAGTTCAGTTCTTCCATTTTTGGCAACAAAAAGTTTGTTAGCATCGAACGATAGCGATCGCCATTCACCGTAACGTTGCGTCCAACAGCATCTTTGAAAAAATACGGTCCAATGATTCCACCAGCGTACAAACCACACCAAACAGTGCATTTTTCGGGATGCATGGGCAGTTCTTGAACGGCTTCTGGTTGCTCTTCACCCCAAATGCGGCAATTTTGCTTATTTACGTAGCCATTCAACCAGAAATGAGCCTCATCGCTCATCGGACACGGACGCGAAACACATTTCGAACCGAACACTGATTTTGGTAATAAAATTCAATGATTTGCAAGCGTTGCTCGTTAGTAAGTCTATTCATGATGAAATGTCAAAGCATACTGAGCATCTTTCTCTTTGACACCATGTCTGACATCCCACGTGATCTGTCAAATACTACTGCATGAAAATCCTAACCTCAAAAAAATCACCCTATATATTGGTTATCATTTGGTTATTAAAATGGTATATATTAGTCGTATATCTGACAACGATTTTGAACCTTTGAATTTAAACTGCGCGCGTCGAAGGATTTGGAGAATTATTATTTTTTTTAGGTTGGTAGTACTGTCAGTCACATTTATGTCAAATTTCATGTCAAAATATTCGTTAGTGTTTGAGATACGTGTCGTTTTGTGAGCTGCTAAAAGTTAGATTTTCGTTTTCTGTGATGTCGAAATTTGTTGAGCAAAGAATTTGCATTAAATTTTGTTTACGGAATCAATTTTCTGCTGCGGATACGTTGATGATGTTGCAGAAAGTCTTTGGTGATGCGGCTATGTCTAAAAAAATGTTTACAAGTGGTATAGTGAGTTCCAAGCCGGCCGTGAACGTGTCGAAAACGAAGAGCGTCCAGGGCGACCATCCACCTCAACCGACGAAGCTCACGTTCAACAAATCAAAAATTTGGTGTTGAAAAACCGTCGATTAACAATTAGAGACCTTGCTGATGAAGTTGGCATATCGAAAAGCTCAGCCAATACCATTTTGAAGGATGTTTTGGGCCTCAAGCGCGTCAAATCTCGACTGGTACCGAAAACATTGAATTTTTTGGAAAAAAGGCGTCGAGTTGAAGTGTGTGAAACGATGCTTTCCGACTACCAGGGTGTCATGAAATGCATTATAACTGGCGATGAGACTTGGATCTATGCTTACGACCCCGAAACAACCGATCAATCGAGCGAATATCGTGCCAAAAGAGAGCCGAGACCAAAAAAATCGCGCCAAAGTCGCTCAAAAGTCAAGGTCATGTTGAATGTTTTCTTCGATTGTCGTGGTGTTGTGCATTATGAATTCCTTCCAACCGGTCAAACGGTCAACAAGGAATATTATTTGAACGTTATGCGTTGTTTGCGTAACGCTATCCGCCTAAAAAGACCGGAATTGTGGAAAGGCAATTCTTGGTTTTTACACCACGATAATGCACCATCCCATACTGCCCTCGTAATTCGTGATCATTTCGCCAAAAACACAACCCATATCGTTCCGCAACCACCGTATTCACCTGATCTGGCGCCGTGCGACTTCTGGCTGTTCATCAAGCTCAAAATACCGCTTCGGGACACCGTTTTTATACGATAGAGGAGATTCAAGCCGCAGCGAAGACGGAACTGAAGGCCATCCCGGAAAGTGACTACAACCAATGTTTCGAAGATTGGAAAATCCGTTGGCAAAAGTGCATTGCATCGGGAGGGGATTACTTTGAAGGGGATGAAATTGATTTGGAAGAATAAATAAAGAATTTTCAAAATAAATACAATGTCACCTTATTTTTTGGGCACAGTGTCTCGGTTTACTAGCCCCACCGAATTTCTACCCTGACCCCCTGACATTACATCATTATTTTAATAGCGAATTTATTGCATGCGTTGCTACATACTTACTAACACACATCTAAAATATTGTTGTTTATATATGCACATATGGCTTATTTGTTGCCACCGGCTTCAGTGGTTGTTGCCACGGCAGCCCTGAGCAATTATTTGTTGCGGTGGTTTCAATGTTTTTGGCGCAACCTGTTAACACAGTTTTTCTTACTGCAGGTTGTAATGCCGCGTCACCTCAATGCCAATTATACGCACACATACAAACATACACGTGATTACATACCATCACGATTGTATGCCACAACTTTTGTTGTAAATACACACGCGAATCCACGCCGTTGCCGAGCAGACGCGAAGCTAAGAAATTGGCGTCCACCGCCCAAAGCCAAATCGCCTCCAAGGTGTATGTATGTATGTGGTATTGTTAAACAAAAAAAAAAAAAAAACATGTAAGTGCACATATACTTGGATGTATATAGTGTGTATCTATGCAACGCGCAATGTGTGCCTGCAACATGGTAACAGACTTTGGTTTGGGCCATTCCCATAGACCCGGCAACAGACGATGACGCCATCTGTGCTTTTTCGGCTTTTTGGATTATTTGGCCAGTTTTCAGCATATTTGTTGTTGTCGTTGTTGTTGTTGTTGTTAGTATTGATGTTATTGTTGTTATTATTATTGTTTTTGGTATAGGAAAATCTCGTAACCGTATGCACATGTGTGTCTTGGCGCTTTGTAGATTTGTATATTTACTTGTATTTTAAGTAAAATGACGTGTTTTCCACCACTGCCCGCCTTTGTAACCCCCGCCCACCCCACATGCCACAATCAACTCCACCACCGGCTCCTGCGCAATGTGACTAACGTGATTTTTCGTGCGATTTTGGACTTATTTCTGATTAAAAAAGTATCAAAGATTCGTTGTTGTTGTGTTTTTTGTTGTATTGTATTGGGGTTTGATTGTTTGTTGGCTGAAATTTTCTTGGCACAATCACTAAAAATGCATTAGCGGCAACATTTTGCACATGATTCATGCAACATGGCATTGCTTTGGCGCATTTCAGACGCTGCCAGTGGCGTATACTCTACGGAGGGGTCTAAGGATATTATGCAATTATCTTTAAAGTTTGTTTTCTAAGTTTCTTGCTTTTCCTGGGCTTAAAAGAACAGCGCCGGTTTGACGGCCAAGATTGAATCAAGAAAGCGGAACTAATGCTGAACAGAATAACGATAAGAGGGGTAAGGAAAAACATCCGCTGTGTGGCTTGTGCCTCCGTCCTGTTCTATCCACATATTGCCCAAGTCCATATCATGCAATTCGGGTCAAAAATATTCGGTTATCATTGAGCAGCAGCGGTTCCCATTCACAGTAACGTGCGGGTCTTGAACATCGCGGAAAAAGTGCATCTCAGTGACGACGCTGGCCCATAAACCGCACCAAACCGTAATTTTTTCGGGATGAAATGGTGACTCATGGAGTACGTGTAGACTGCTGCCTGACTAATAATGCATATTTTGCTTATTGACGGAGCCATTCAGCCAGAAATGAACCTTATCGCTGAAGATGATTTTTCGATGAAAATTCGGATAATTTTCAAGTTGTTACTCAGCCCAATTCACGAACAAACAACGATTCTGGTGGTCAAGTGGCTTCAGTTCTTGCGTCAATTTGATCTTGTAAGGATGTAAGTCAAGATCTTTTCGCAAAATCCGCCAAAACGTCGTCCCAGAAAAGCCCAACTCTAGAGAATGACGAGTGAGATACTGATTTGGGTCTTCCCTAATTTATGCGCTAGCGGCAGCAAGATTCTCGACACTACAGGCACTTCTTTGTCTTACTGGCACGGGAACATTTTGTACTGCGCCTGTGGATTCAAATTTGTCCACTAGACTATCAATTGTTGATCTGACAGGACGATTATTACTCCGAATTCCGGTAGTAAATTTTAATAGTTTCGACTCATTTTTGGATCTTATACTCGTATCTTTCTATGATAAAATGACAAACCTTACTAAAAAAAATGCCACGGAAAAGATATGGCGTGGATCCATCGCATGAGTTCAGTGACCACGTATCAGCCGAAGTAGCGATTCCACTGTGAATCAAAAGTCCAAAAGCGGGTATATACGAGATAACGACAATGTTTGACAATCATGTCGAAGTAATGTAGCTATTAAAACCAAAAAAGTACGTTTTGAGGACTTTGAGCAGATCTCTAATTTAGAAACATCCAAATTGAAATTTAAAAAAGCACTTCAGAAATAAATTGCTAAGGCTCTAGACGTAAAATGAAGGTATTTTTGTAGATAGTATATTTCTATAATTCGAAAGTCGCCGTAGTAAAAAAAGCTCGTTATTGCTATGCAGTGATATCCCCTCCCTATAAAATGCCACTGCTTAATCTTGATGCTTATCTTACCGACTCTTTTTGTGTCAGCATTAATTCACTGTAATTTTTCAAGTAGCAACTTAAATAAAAATAAGTAAAAAAGCGAAAGTTCAAATGGCTTTTGATTCATCCAGTAAAGCATACAAAAGATTTCATAAACACAAAGGGAATACGGAAAGTTATGTGAAAAAACATAAAAATGAGTTAGTTAAACGGTGCGGGAAAGTGGTCTCGAAACGGTTTAATATTTCCGTTTTTGTGTGCTTCGCCTTTGAATTTTTATAAATCGAAAATATTTTTATACCAGGTTTTACAATAAGTTTTGTCGTTTGATCAAATAGGTATTCTAAATCGTCACAATGGGCGACGTTGTACATATGCAGTCCATGTAAGGTCCCAACTAGGATCGACATTTTAACTTAAGCTAACCCAACCTATATCTCTGGTTTATAATTGAAGAATGATTTTTTGTTGATGCTGATGCGGGTTCCAAGATACATAGTCGAAATCATCTACGACTTCGAAGTTATGACTGTCAATAGTCGCAAGGGAGTCAAGTCGCGAATGCGACGACTGTTTATTTGATGACCGGCGATATTTCGTCAAGCCTTCGTCAAGTGTATAATGATTTTTCGCCTACATTTAGAACAGTAGAAAGATGGGTTGCTGAATTTAAACGTGGTCGTACAAGCCTTGAAGACGATCCACGTGAATGACGTCCAAAAAGCGCATCAACGCCAGAAATCATAGCCAAAATGCAGGATATTGATATTGACTGAGAAAGATTAAGTAGAGGCTATACACATCTCATTAGGCAGTGTGAGCCATATTTTAAGTGAAATTTTGGGTTCTGGAAAGATGTGTGCGCAATGGGTGCCACAATCGCTAAAACAACTTTCTCAGCAACATTTGGAGCACTACAAAAAGGATAAAGTGAATTTTGTGCGTCGATTCATTTCTATGGATGAGACTTGGGTCTATCATCATGATCCTGAACCAAAACAAGAGGCTAAAGAATGGTGTAAATCTTGTTCTTCGGCTTCGAAATGACTTCGTGTCCGGAAATCGACCAAGAAGGTTATGGCATCAGTTTTGTGGGATGCGATATGAATTTTGTTTGTGGATTATTACTGTAAACTGCTAATTTACTTCTGAATATTATTGCAATCTTCGAGACCAGTTGAAGGAAAAAATTCCTGAAAAAAGCCCCGGTTTGTAAAGGGTGATTTTTTAAGAGCTTGATAACTTTTTAAAAAAAAAAAACGCATAAAATTTGCAAAATCTCATCGGTTCTTTATTTGAAACGTTAGATTGGTTCATGACATTTACTTTTTGAAGATAATTTCATTTAAATGTTGACCGCGGCTGCGTCTTAGGTGGTCCATTCGGAAAGTCCAATTTTGGGCAACTTTTTCGAGCATTTCGGCCGGAATAGCCCGAATTTCTTCGGAAATGTTGTCTTCCAAAGCTGGAATAGTTGCTGGCTTATTTCTGTAGACTTTTGACTTGACGTAGCCCCACAAAAAATAGTCTAAAGGCGTTAAATCGCATGATCTTGGTGGCCAACTTACGGGTCCATTTCTTGAGATGAATTGTTGTCCGAAGTTTTCCCTCAAAATGGCCATAGAATCGCGAGCTGTGTGGCATGTAGCGCCATCTTGTTGAAACCACATGTCAACCAAGTTCAGTTCTTCCATTTTTGGCAACAAAAAGTTTGTTAGCATCGAACGATAGCGATCGCCATTCACCGTAACGTTGCGTCCAACAGCATCTTTGAAAAAATACGGTCCAATGATTCCACCAGCGTACAAACCACACCAAACAGTGCATTTTTCGGGATGCATGGGCAGTTCTTGAACGGCTTCTGGTTGCTCTTCACCCCAAATGCGGCAATTTTGCTTATTTACGTAGCCATTCAACCAGAAATGAGCCTCATCGCTCATCGGACACGGACGCGAAACACATTTCGAACCGAACACTGATTTTGGTAATAAAATTCAATGATTTGCAAGCGTTGCTCGTTAGTAAGTCTATTCATGATGAAATGTCAAAGCATACTGAGCATCTTTCTCTTTGACACCATGTCTGACATCCCACGTGATCTGTCAAATACTACTGCATGAAAATCCTAACCTCAAAAAAATCACCCGTTAGAAGGAAAAATCTTTTTTCATCAGGACAATAATGCACCGTGTCACAAGAGCGTTTTGGCAATGGCAAAAAATCATGAATTAAATTTCGAATTGTTGGAGCATCCACCGTATTCATCAGATTTGGCCCCCAAGCACTTCCATTTGTTTCCAGAACTAAAAAAATATATGCGTGGCAAGCGTTTTTCATCAAATGAAGAGGTCATAATAATACTGAATAATAAAGTGTATTTTGATTCATCAAATTGTGTTTTTCATGTCAAACGACAAAACTTATTGAACAGCCTGGTAAATAATTATTTATCACTTTTTAGTTTGAAGTTGATTTTTTGATTTCCAAAATTGATCTAACTTGGTGTACCAGCAGTATATGTTTTCTGAGATTTTTGTTACATACTTTATTATTTAATATAGTCCTCTTTCAAATCACCTTATTATAATTATTACATTTATATTCAATAAGCATTTTAAAATATTTTCAGAGTGTATATAAAAAATCGCATGCGAGTTCTTTCATTTGACACCTCGATCGCCAAATTGCTGCTAATTCACAAACAACAAATATCAAAGAGAAGCAACGACAACCGCAATGTCGTTGCCATGTAGAGAGTGCATTTTACCCCTTCGTTATGCTGCGATGTGCAAACGCAAAGGCAGGTGGACTAGAACAACGGACACCTTCTCTACATTTAGACTCCCCCACATACAGCAAACACAACAGCATCACCTCGTGTCGTGGGGAGTTCTACACACTCACTACACACACATTTGCTCAGCGACAGTCAATTGGAATTTTTCAAACGCGATCGGTCATCGATCAAAGTGCACGTCGGTTCTTGTTGAGTGAAAAATAGTAAGAAATTTATAATAAAAGTGCTTTTTAAATTATTTTGCTTAATTGAAAAGCCTGAGCTAGAGTTGTGCAAATTAAATGAAATCTCAAATGAAGTAAAAAGTTGTAAGTGTTTTTCTAGTAAAAGCAAAAAATGTGTGTAAAGTGAATTAGAATAGTGTGCATAGGTAATTTTGATTTCTATGATATGTTTATGTTTGTTAATGGTGTAAATAGCGAAGTGAGTGGAAATCGCATAAAGTATATCATTCATAAAAAGTACTGCAGTGAATTAGTGAATTAATTTCTTTTTAAATATATTTCGCCAAATATGAAGGCAAGCGTTCGTTCTTTCGATTTTCGTCTATCGTCGTTCGCTAATTAACCAACAACGTCGTTCGAATAAACAAACAAAGCAGCCCAGGAGAGTAATAAATATTTTACTCTAAAACTTAAAGGTGAGTACAGGGTGTTTGTATACATTTTTTTTTACAAATTTCCGAATAAAAATCATTTGTGTTCAAAAGTCGCTAAACTATAGTTTTTCTATAAAGCCCTGACCTAAACTCGTACAAAATTATAGTAAACAAATATGCTTTGATAATATCCCCTTTTTTAATGTTTTACAAATATTAATACTAATTTTAATACTAACTACATTTTCAAATATTTTTGCGTTTCCAGATCACATAATAAAACTTATGAAACAAAAAAATTTGTTTGAGATTTTTGAAAAAAGTTTCATTAAGGGTCCAAACTGATCAACGCACGAACACGAAAGTTCACAAAAATTTTTTCCATGAATTTTTTTTATAAATTTTTCAGCTTAACATTATTTAAATACTATTTTTATATCACACTCAAATAAATGTACGTAAATATTAATTTTTAACACAAAGTTAACCAATATACAAGGTTGTTCAATAAGCTTTGTCGTTTGATAAGAAAAACACAATTTTATATTGAAAATACACTTTATTATTCAGTATCATTTCCCTGAACATTAATACACTTGCTACAACGATTCTCCAATCTTTGGAGCCCATCCATGAAGTGAGAGTCCGAATGATCTGCAAAATACGCTTCAACAGCCGTTATGACCTATTCACTTGATGAAAAACGCTTGCCACGCATACATTTTTTGAGATCGGGAAACAAATGGAAATCACGGGGGGCCAAATCTGGTGAATACGGTGGATGCTCCTACAATTCAAACTTTAATTCAGGGATTTTAGCGAAATGCTCTTGTTACACGGTGCATTGTCTTGATGAAAAGGACCTTTTTCTTCTACAACCGGGTCTTTTTCACTAAGTTTTTCTTTCAACTGGTCAAAAAGATGGCAATAATATTCGGATTTAATTGTTTTACCAGTTTGCAAGCATTCCACAAATAAAATTCCTCTCGCATTCAAAAAAAAACTGATACCATGACCTTCTTGGATCATTTCCGGACACGAACCCGTTTTGAAGTCGAACAACCAGGTTCAAACCACTTTTTAGCTTCTTTTCTGATTCAGGGTCATGGTGATAGAAAATTACATTCGAATGTGTTTTTTTACATTGTTAGCGAATGCGGTACCCATTGTGCAAATATCTTTCCAGAACCCAAAATTTCACATAAAATATGGCTCCCACTGCCTTATGAGATGTGTAGATCCTCTACTAAATCTCGCTCAGTCATTAGACGATCTTCCAAAACCATATCCGGTATTTTGGCCATGATTTCTGGCGTGGATGTGGCTTTTGGACGTCGTTCTCGTGGATCGTCTTCAAAATTTGTACGGCCACGTCTGAATTCAGCAACCCATCTTCCTACTGTTCTAATTGTGCTACACCTTCCAAAAATAAGAATTTTATCACTGCGCGATATTAAATTTTTTCCATTTTAAAAAGATACCGTGACCCTAAATGGCATGTAAACAAAGAATGAATTGACAGATTGAATGTACATTCATATGAAGCGTGTGTTACTAACAGAATTATGTAAGATTTTCAATACTATAAAGTCAATAAAAACCAAGTTGTCGGAAAGCAATCAACTGAGTGACCCAATTTACCTCAAAGCGAGCACAGATAATTAGCTCTTCAAACTTTGATCTTACCAAAATAAAGAAAAGCACGTTTCCTTGACAAGAAAGCAGTTAATGAGTTTGATAAAAAAAAAGTGAAAAAATACTAATTAAGGTAAATTGAACATAATTCTGTCAAACGTGCACCTCGTAGTATGGTTGATCCGTTGGCCACATTTGACTTTAATTGACTACAAAGTTATATGTATTAATTTTTGAATGAATCCGATTTGAGAATGTAACAACGGACTGAGATGGAAATGTTTCCCTAAAAACTTACCTTGAAAGCTAATAAACAGATGTACCATACACATATACTACATATAACACATACTGGCCGACAAATTCCAACGAAATCTTTATATTAGGTCTATAGGGGCTTAGGGTAGGATTCAACTCATTTTTGATACAAAGAAATACTATTGTCAGAAAATAATTCTGTTTTAATTGTTCATCTCCTACATTGACCGATATTTATGGTCAAAAGTCAACTATAGACCATATGTTCGGTACCTAGGGGCTTGAATATATATAAAACCCTTATATATTTCAAATAGTTTTAGGTGATACGTACAACGTTTGGGTGAAAAAAACTATAATACTATGAAGCATTTGGTTGTAAGAGTATAAAAACAAAACAGCCACTCTTTACTAGCATTGATGTTAAAAAATTCTATTTGGAATTGCTGTTATAATGCCGGACAAACATTGGTTCGTTTTGTGTTACTGCAAACTTGCCGAGTGTTCCTCTGTAATTAGGTTACAGCCTGCATAGCAGTGTAGGAATGTTACATATTTGCGCATGCAAACGCAGTTGTTGTCTCGTCATCACGAAGCAGGGGAGCATTACTGCAGAAAATTGCAAGTGCAACAGAATGACCGAATGTTAATAGAACTTCATTCATGTTCGTTAACATTCTCTGTTTGAGAGTCGTGTGTCGGCAAGTGCGCGTCGGTTCGTGTTCGCGATTAAAGTTTTTAAAAAAGTAATAATTTCACAATTTATTGGAATTTTTTGAGTATTATTTAATAATTAATAGACTTTGTAAATGTAAAGTGATAAGTGTGTGTTAATCAATTGAAGCGAAGGTATGCAAATGCAATTTAGCAAAGCACTACACAATGTGTTGGTTTGGCAAACATGTTTCAGCTTGCTTTCGTGTAAAATTTGCTTTTGCACGACGATTACCAACAGTGCGTTCTGAATGCAGCTAATATTTAGTAGTAAATCTAAGTTTAGTGAGAAATTTATCAATATTGGTTATATTAAATTATTTTTATTGTTCGATCATAGCGTTTAAAATACCCGACAAACGTTTAATTGAAAGAAAATAAATATATTTTTGCTGATAAAGCTATAGGGGCTTGCTGCACGTTTAATATTTATCGTTAATATTTAAATCTATATTGATATTTGGAAGTGCTACTTATTAAATATTTATTTGCGACATTATCTTTTCGAAGCAAAAGGCTAATTTGAGAGAAATATATTAAAATTTGCAATTTTTCGTACGTTTTTCTGCAATTTGTTGCAAGGTAACCAAAGAAAATACATATGTTTCGCTGCTTTTTTGCGTTCTATAATCGTAAATGATTTCTCCGCTTAAATATAATGGACAGAATTATTCTGATTGAAAATTGTTTAGATTCCGATCCCTGCTTGGCGTTTTACATCTTGAGGTATTTCCTTTTTTTTATTCTTACAAGTTTCAAATGTATAAAATGTTTGGTTGCACCTTAACTAAGTCTTCTCTTACTTGATTGTCGTCCAAAAATTTTGTCTACATAGTTTACATCAAGCTTAGATATTTCTTTCCAATTCAAAAATATGTTGTTTATAGAGTGTTTTAATAACTAAAAATGATTTTGTGCATTAAATCATAACTTTGGTTTTCCATTTGATACCATTTATTTTAATTTTGATAAATACTTCCTGCGTGCATACATAGATCTATAAATTCCACTTCTGACTGGTGACATATTTCTTAATAGATTTTATCTAAATCGCACAACTCAAGGAGAGAAGAACAATGGAATTAATGAAAGGATCTGTTAAGTTGACAAATACCAATCAACAATCGACCTTGAGATACTTACAAATACCGTTAAGCTTTTGTTCATAATAGGATTAAAACAAACTCAAGCATTTTACGCGGACACTGTGGACTCACAACTAATAAACAGTCCGATTCAAAACAAATGGCATAAATAAATACATAATTACGTACAAATTTATATGTATAGACACATATATATATATTTACATATATATATATATATATATATATATATGGTACGCGAACAAAAAGTGCCTTAATTGTGTGATTGTGCGAATATCAATAAAGTATGCTTTGTGTCATTTGTAGGCCCACAAGGTGGAATGTTGATGTCGGCTGTCAGAAATCACCTAGCGATGACAGCAGCATTAGTGCTTAAAAAATTCATATGTACGCATATACATACATACTTACCTATAAATATATGTGTGTACTTTGGTTGATGGTGTGTGCTGGTGTGAAACTATGTATGAAAGCCTAAAATTAATAAATCTATTAAACAAAGTAGCTCATTTTTCAGAGTCGAACACACATACCGAGTCCATTAGTGCACTGATGTTATGATATATGTACATATATGTATATACATATAAGTATATTACATATATTTACTTATATATAACTTATAAACCAAATGCATGACACTCATAATGCGATTATGTCAAAGCAAGTCTTTGTAGCGTTCAGACATATTTTTGGTGACCTGTAGTGAATTGCACGAATTGTGGAGTGCTATGTAACTAGTTTGAATTGCAGAGGGAACTAGTTACTTAACTTTCGATAGCAATGCCCTATCAGATGTCAACTAACAGATTTTGGTCAGTTTCTTAATTTATCGCATCTATGACAGTTTGCAGATTAAATTTTATATATGTATATAATTTAAGTGGTTACATAAACTCACGAGTTTCAAAAAATCGTATTTTTTATTGTTTTATTGAATGCTAAAACATCTTTACAATATTAATTAGTTTTTAAGTTGACCCAAGTAATAGTTTCGGAGATACAGTCTTGAGAACTTGTGCGCTGGCGGCTAGCGGCTAAGTTCGCCGTCTTTAAACGCGTTTTTCTCGAAACTGTGTTTTTGAAATCGGTTGACAAGATTTCTGGAGAACTACTCAACTGATCTTCAAAAACTTTTTTACAGGTCTTTGAGATAAAATTCTTAAAGACTTAGAAGAAGGATTTTTTCGATCGCGAATTTATGTACACTGAAATTTAATCTTTTTGTAAAAATGTCTGCCAAAAATCCAAATTTGTTCAAGTTCTAAGTTAAGATTTTAACTAAAACACTGATTTTTTTCACGATCCTGTAAGGAGTTATCTTGCCAACGCGTCGCAATGGGCGAGTTTAAAATATTTTTCAGAATTTCTTTGTTGGTAGTAAATACTTGTAACAAAAAAAAATTCTAATAAAATATCTCATATTAATATGAGAAAAAAAAATTTTGAAAAAAGCTGTTTTTTACCCGAGAAACCCCATATTACCCTTAAAAGATCATTTTCTTTCGGGTGTTGCCAACTTCGTGGTATAAATATGTATATGTATCATTAATATACAGTAAAGTCCTCTTTATTAATTATAATCATAAAATATCAAGTTGTAGTCTGTTCTTCTTCTTTTTTATTTTATTACAAACCTTTTCGTATCTTCTTAATTTGCTATATAATATTATAATTGACTGTATTTTTTGGCAACTAATTCATTTTTAACCCGGACATTCTAGTTTTAAGTTAATATTTACTATGAAATCTCAATACTGGGTAATTACATATAAGTGTGTATAAAGTTTATGTATGAATATGTACTAATGAATTTATATTCCTATATATTAGTCATACAGATTATTGTAGAAATTATACTAGATATTGTTTCCTGCAAAATAGAAAATTATTCACGCTTTTTATAATTTTTTTACAATCGATAAATTAGTGGTCACTTGTCGTTCATAGGCTTTGATTTTCTGAGCACAATTTGAGTGCCAGCGAATTTCTCTATTAATTTTCGTACCAATTTCTGAAATCATATAACATAAGCTTCTCATAATAAACTACCATAAAGAGAGGCAGACATGTATCTATAATAAAATGAGCGAACCTAATAAAATTATCATTTAATATTGTTTCAATCGATTCAATCGATTAACATGAATGCCAACAAAGAACGCTTTCGTCCATCAGATCTGTGATTAAAAATAAATTTTAGTCGATAAAAATATTCCATCGAACTCCATATGACGAGTGTACTCTATTTCTTCTGTTCGTTCTAATTTTAGAAATTTCTAACAAAAAGTGAGATATTTTTAATTGTGGTTTGCCTATCAATATTTCTTTTCAAACGAAAATAGTTCTGTGGATATTTCGTCTCATCCGCATCCAACAAATATTTTTACAAAATAATGTCGTTCTCTTTTCATATTCTCTTAACATCTCTGTTTAATTCACCTGTAATGTAATGTAATTGTAATGTCATAAATTATAAACACGCTGACTCTAATATCATAAGGTGTAAGGTGTTTGAAAGATTAGAATGAAAAGCCGTATTGATCGATCTTCTGTCCGTTCAATGGTTAGCTGTGTTATAAGATAAGATATCTAGCAAAGGGGTGAATGAACGAATCGTTGTGGAAGTGTGGCTTCTAAATTCATAAATTGCTAGAGCACTGGTAAACAACTGGCACAACCGTGGCTGTAAGATTTTTCTGGATCAGAAATTTTCAAACAAGCGGTAAGGCTAAATATATTTATTGATGCCAATGATCAAAGTTGTCTTGAAGAAAGTTGGGTAATAACAATTCGGCATCTGCTCTACAACTGTTCAGATTTCGCTAGACTTAAGTTAACATATATTGAATGTTATATTTTCGATTAATCGTGAAAATTGTCTGAAAACGAAATTAGACGATTCAAGAGAGGCTCAAAACACTTTGCCGATACAAGAAGCGCATTAAATGTCCACAAAATAAGAGGCAAGTGAAAGCTATGTACACGCACGGAAACATTTTTTTATAAATTCAATTTCGTTTAAAGAATTTGTACGGATATATCCTCATATTTTTCCATTGGAAATTCATCTTATACTATAGATGTTCTTTCTTTGAAACATTTCGTTTAATGTCCGCAATTTTTCAATCTCTCTCTGGAACTTCAACAAAAAAAAAAAAAAACAATGTTAAATAACTTTCGATTTCACTAAATATTTTAAAATAGTTGAATAGTTGTTGCTTTGAAGACATTTCCATATAATAATAATAATTTCTTTTGACACTCGTATAAATAATTATGTATGTATCTAGCTATTAGCGTTTTGTTAAAGGCTATGGTCTCATATACCATTCGATCAAATTTGACTCGGACTGGTTCGTTTTACGACAAGTTTGTCTGGCGATTTTTACAATGCAAGAAAAAACAAAAATTGAACAACGAGTTTACTTGAAATTTTCACGTCCACTGAATTCTTTAAAATGTTGCAGAAGTTTTTTAGGAAATCTACTTTATAAAGAACACAAGTACTGGAGTGGAACAAGGCATTGAGTGAAAGTCATGAAGTCATTGAAAACTTGGCCCAAATACTGTCCACCTCTGTTAATGACAATTACTTTGAAAAAATTAAAAGAACAGTGTGTAAAATTCTTTGTGTTGGCAACAGAGAGATAGCAGAGGATCTCTACATGTCTTAAAGATCCAAAATGTGTTGAATTAAAAAAGGAATGCTTGACAATGTTGCTAGCGAACCCACATTCATCAAACGCATCAGAGCTGGTGGCGAGATGTGGCTTTATGAATATGATCCAAAGGATAAAATAGCCGAAAAGAGATGCCACTTGACCAATAAATATAACGCGCCGTCCCAATCTAGCATAGTTCTGACTGACTTCTTGTCCAAACACGCGGCTGAAGTCATCGCTCAGCCACCGTATTGGCCAAGCAGTCAACATGTGAGGTTTTCTTGTTTTTGAAAATGAAAAATACTTTTCGGATTCTATTAAAGCGCTGAAGACCTTCCTAACAGTGGCTTATAAAAAGTGTATGGAATATTGAATTGAAAGATGGCTCAAAAGGAGCCTACGGCAATAATTTAGATTTGTACAAAAATACATGAAAATGTTGTTTTTTGGTTTGTCAATCCGGGTTAAATGGTATTCTCAAAAGCTTAGCTTAACCGTTAGTGATAGAAATCTGTGAACCAACTATTTATCGAACCGATACGAATGACACATTGTAAAATCTATCGATCGCTTAAACGACTGCCACAGAGCGACATAAATAATTAGAAGCAAATTAAGCATGACTAATGTGCCATGCAAGTTAGCATAAACGCACTTTTACATATACATACATACATATGTATGTATAAAATTAATACGGATATGCGTATATATGTAAGACTAAATCAGAAAAGACCGTCTTGTAACAGCAGCAGATTTATAATTGCCCGCATGTCGTACACTACCGACTGTTGTATGTATGTTTGAATACATATGTATGCAGATATGTAATTTTAGTGTCCGGCTTGTAACGACTTGTGCCTTATAAGTCCGCTGAAGTAATTGTAGAATTGGCAAGAAACGCTTACAATTACCATATGTTGTGTCAGCAGCAGTGCGTTTCGCGGTTAACCGATAGATAGCGAGCAATACGAGCGTGAAATGTGCGTACCACCGCTGTGCCAAGTCTGCTATGTTATGTGGCTTATGCGAGGTTTGGCTGGAGGCGAGGCAGAGGCATTGAAAATTCGAAAATTCGCCAGCTAACTGCTTGACAACTGCGAAAACCGAAATCGACGACGGATTTTTTAATTGTCACGTAACATGTCGAATATGTGTAATTGCCCAACTTTCAGCCTATAACACCATAACTTAAGTTTTTTTTTTAAAGCACATACATATACACATATAGTCATACGCACTTACTTACATATCTGTGTGTTTATACAAAGTTTGTGTAACCAGAGGTAAAAGCATAGAAAACGTCTTGTAGGCATGCGTACGCTTAGCACTGTGGCAAATGTGTGTAGTTATGTGTGAATATATATTTATATTTATGTATATGTGTACTTGCAGCACATTGCCGCCGCCTGCCTGCGCTGTTGATTAATTGGCGTTACTGTGACAAATAGCATAAAAAAATTGGAAACACTAAAAACTACTCCGATAAAATACTACACATATACGCATATATGTACATACATATATATAGTACATACAGCGTTAGATAAATTTACAAAAAAAACAAGAAACAGAAACAGTGCAACCGAAGTTATAATACCCTTCAAAATTAAAGCAGTTTTCATACAAGAACTCCATCCTGAATATTCAGTTTATATGACAGCTATATGCTATAGTGGTCCGATCTCGACAATTTCTTCGGAGATTGTACCGTTGTCTTGAAGAAAAATTTTTATCAAATTTTGTGCAGATATCTCGTCGGATAAAAAAGTTTTCCTTACAAGAACTTCATTTTGAACACTCGGTTTATATGGCAGCTATATGCTATAGTGGTTCGATCTGAAAAATTTCTTCACAGATTGTACCGTTGTCTTAGATAAAAATTCTTACCAAATTTTGTGCAGATATCTCGTCAAATAAAAAAGTTTTCCAAACAAGAATTTGATTTTGAAGATTCAGTTTATATGGCAGCTTTATGCTATAGTGGTCCGATCGGAACAATTTATCGGCAATTTGTACCGCTGAGTTTAGAAATAATTTCAGCCAAATTTTGTGAATATATCTCGTCAAGTAAAAAAGTTTTCCTTACAAGAACTTGATTTTGGTAGATCAATTTGTATGGCAGCTATATGCTATAGTGGTGCGATATTGGTGGTTCCGACAAATGAGCAGCTTTTTGAAGAAAAAAGGATATGTACAAAATTTCAGATCGATATCTCAAAAATTACGGGAAAATTTTCACGTACGAGTTTATACAGCTCGTCTCCGAGGTTTCTTTGTAGATACTAATTATTCCTTGCAAAATTAATACACGCTGTGTAGGGTATAAAAATTACAAATAATTTCGTACCGCCACATGTGTACTATGTACTCAGCGGTGCGTACATTCGATTTCTTCGATCCGTTGAATTGTGCGTGGTAAGAAGTCCACAATGTTTGCATTAAGATTTACGGCTCCACCTTTGCCCGTAAAGTAAACAGGATTAATTCTTCACATACACACACACACATACAAACAAATGCAGCATGTGTGTAGTGTAGCTGCGCACAAATGCCATTCTTGTATTTATTTATACAAATTTGACAAATGAGTTCATTATTTCCTTATATTTCCTATTATTTGTATGTCGGCTTAATTTCGAGCGCCAGCGGTGATCCATTGAAATGGAAAGCGTGTGGGTAGCCCAGCATTACCAAACAAAATATTATGGTCACCTGTCAAGGTAATGCGAAGTGCGTACAGCAACTGCGTTCTTTTATTTGGACTTGAAAATAACAAGCAATGAATTGCTTCTAGTCAAAAAGCCAAAGTTCGAAATGTTTTCGACGCAAATTGAAGAAGTGGTTCTTTTATTAATAAATGTGTTAAATTATGACAATTTACTACACACTAATCACTCACTTTTTTATGTAGATGTAGAGGTCTTTTAGAGCCTACATAGATTCTCTAAAAGTAGTTAAGAAGAGTTGTATTTATAGCTCAAATTGTAGAATATTAAACCAAAAGTGAGTTTCATTCCTGATTTAAAATTTCTTGTGAAAAATGCGATTGCTAGCAATCTCATTTGGGGTCCATTGGCCGAACGTGAAACGCGATTGATGGTCGTTCGGCTTCACTTTTTGCGGTGGATCGGTGGATTTTGTAAGCCCGCGATGATGGATGAACTCAATCGGATCTTCTTCGACACTCCGCATCACAGCAGCTCGATTTAACCACATAGCTAGACGATTATGTCGACCGAATATTGAAAGCAGTGCACAATGAGTCTCTCGAACCGAATTTTGGTAATACATTTGCACGCTTCGCAACCGCTGTCCCGGAGGAAGTCTGTCAAAAAGGAAGGCTGTCAAAATTTATCAGTTATATTGTAAGAATTATCTTTTTATAAGTATCATCTGGAGATCGAATTGCCAAAAAAGTAATATTTTTAGAAGTAATAAAAGGTGGATGTAGGAAAATGCGTGGTGAAAAACAGTCTATATTGGGTCTTTTCGTATTTCTAATAAAACTCCAACTTAATTTTTTATATTTATAATGAGCTTTAATGAACCAAATATGTATCATTTTAGTCCATCACTTTTTACCATTTTTCCACTAGAGACATTATTCCATCAGCGAAGAACTTTTCTGGTTTCTGGGCGAAAATCTGCGACAAGTAATTTTCTCCGGCTTCTCTTGAAGCCAGCTTCTTTCCATTAAGGGAGTCCTGCATTGACCGACACAAATGGTAGTCCGTTGGTGTAAGGTCAGGGCTATATGGTGGCTGCACAGCCAAGCTCTCCCAGTTTTTTCCGAGTTACCAAAGATGTGTGTATTCTAGCGTTGTCCTGAAGGATGACGAAGCCCTTTTTAGCGATCAGTTGATTGCTTGCTTCAATCTCTTCAGGTATTGACTGTAAAATGTAGAATCAATCGTTCGACTAGGCTAAAGCAGCTCATAGTGGATGATTCCTTTCCAATACCATCAAATACTCAGCATATTTTTTCGAAGCGCTCGTCTTAGATACCTATTAGCTTCGCATTTCAAGGGACTAGTTATCAAAATAAGATATTAACGTCCTGTATTACGAATGTGTCTGCTCAGAACCTCCGTCACCATTAAAGACCAGAAGATCGATGTATAGCGTGACAGCCGACCACTATAACCAACCTTACCTAGCCTCATCTAACCCAACCTAATTCTGTAACTTCGCAAACTTGGAAATATTCTAGAGTATCCATAGAAAGATTACTCAAAAATTTGTATTTAAATTAAATAATAATCTGACACATTTTAAAATAAAACTTACCTTTAGTAAAATTAACGTTTTAGTGCCGTCCAACAGTCAAAAAAAGTTGTATGCTTGAACTATGGTCACATAACTTGAGATAAAATAAATTGTTAAATTTTTACCGATTCCAGTTTTGGCGTGAATTCAATTAGAAATGAAGATCATTATCAAATATATACGTAAGTTTGTGCATATAAAGGGTGGGCCATATAAAATTTTAAATTTATAAAGTCAATAAAAAAACAGCTTGATATTTTTCAAAGGTCTAACATTTACTTAAAAGGTTGTTTTATGAAATATTTTTGTTGAAAACAATTTCGGGCAAATGACCACCACGGCTGAGTTTACAGTAGCTTATCCGATCCACCCAATTTTGGAGTACTTTCTCGATGATTTCAGGCCTTATGGCAGCTACAGCAGCTTGAATCTCGTACTTTAGATCTTGAATTGTTTCTGGATGGTTGGCGTAAAATTTATCTTTAACAGCTCCCCACAGAAAATAGTCCAACGGAGTTAAATCGCAGCTTCTGAGAGGCCAATTCACATCATCTCTTTCACTGATTATGCGATTTTCGAAGACAGGGCGTAAAAGATTGAGTGTAGCGTTTGCTGTATGGCACGTAGCGCCGTCCTGTGCCCCAAATGCGACAATTCTGCTTGTTAACGTAACCATCGAGGTGGAAATGAGCCTCGTCCGAAAAGATGATTTTTCGGTAAAATTGATCATCCTCGTTTTTTTTTTTTTTTAATATTACCCAGTTTTCTTCTAGTGAATAGCGACCCGTTTCGTAAATTTTTGACTTTTTACTGAATATGAAAATAAGGTAGTGATATTATCACTTTCCAAATGGTATTTGACGTTTCCAATGTCGAAATATAGATAATTCAAATTTAAAACGTTAGATGGCGCACCCGTTATCAGCTACAAACAGCACGTAATTGGAAGAAGCTACTTAAACCATTAGCAACAATGGCAAAATGACTGTCAATAAAAATTTGAAATATTCAGTGAAATAAAGACTAAAGACTACCTGTTACTACAAACACACAAACACAAGTTTTTTCACTTTTGCTGATAAAACGAATGACTTCAAAGAAAACCCAAAAAATACACAAAAGCAGGAAAGATAAACACACATATGTACATAGTACGCCACGCATGCGCACACGCACTTTTGGTAACATAAAACAACAGCAAAAGCAAGAGCAACGCAAGCGCAACAAGGCCGTGACCGAGCGGATAGTCGTTGACGAATTGACACTTCGCTGGACAAACCAACATAAATATGTCTAAGTTTTCTTATGTATGTATGCATGTAAAACTATGTGTGCTCATAGATGTTTATATAACATATCAGCGAACGCGTCAAGTCGAGTAGATTTTGGTTAGTTGCATAGCCGAAAATTGTCCAAATCAAACAAGTCATAAAAAAGTTTGTTTGTAAATCGTGAACAATTAAAAAATTTTATTTAGCGATGAGGTGCCGAGAAGATGCGATAACAGTAAGGAAACGGAGCCAGCAAGTACAGTGGGGACAAGTTAATTTATGCAGCATCTCCGGAATTTACACTTTTCTTTCGTTAAACCAACAGTCATTAATGTTCACCTCCACATTTCTGTTAACGTTGGCTTTACGAGAAGTGCTTTGCTAGTAAGGGTGAAGAACCGTCAAGATTTTGTAATACGAACACAGGCAGATTTATATTTGGCTTTGGATTAACTCCTAGACAGCATTCCGCAAGGTTAGGTTAGATTAACGTTAGGTTAGGTTGGGATAGGTTAAAGTTAGGTTAGGTCAATCCTAACAGAGATATCTCTTGAACAGCTATAGTCGATCCGATGTGGTACATAGAACTTATAAAGACCCTCACATCTAGACGATGCGTTTTGAGCCGATTCCAAAGTTTTTTAGGCAGCTAGTGTCAGTTTCGCTTAAAGTCACCGAAGGTATGATTGATGTCTCAACCTCAGTCTTACAAAATCTGGATAATGGAGAAGATAGTGTCTGGTTGTTTTCATCTTACCTCTTTACATACAATTTTGACAGTTTTTCTCCGACTGGATTTTTAGCTCTACAATTAATGCCTATTGGACAATGTCCAGTAAGAACTCCTGCGATTGCGGCAAGATGAACTTTGGTATCATTCTCCTCAATTGTTGTAGATTTGTTGTATTCATTTACAGCAACAACAGCTGATGATACTTCTATTAAGTTCTTCACATTCGAAATTTCCTATGTGGTTTGCTCGCCTCTGACAGTGATGTTACTGAAGTGCGAACTAAGACTGCGTACATTACCTTCATCGAAAATACGTCATGATTCTGACAAAACAAGATACCTAGTAGACTGCACAAAGCGCTTGATGTGGGTGAGAGACTTATTGTCTCTACTATCGATGGATGAACAACTGGTAAAATGTGGTTTGATTTTTCAATGACTGCAACCACTTTACATCGGCATATTTTTTCCCTTATATGATTGTTCGAAGATTTCCAACGCAGAGTTTGAACCGTAATCTTTCCATACCTCAGACTTCAAACATTTAGTTTTGCAGCTCGAATTATCTTCTCAAAGAGTAGATTGAAGAAGTCGCGCAAAAGGGAGTCGCCTTGACTGAAACCTCATTTGGTATCGAACGGCTCGGAGAGGTTCTTCCCGATCATGACGAAGCTTTTGGTATTGCTCAAAGTCAGTTTATTAGATTTGCGGGGATACCAAATTCAGACATTACGTCATAATGCAGCTTTAAAATTACCTCTTCGTCTTTTTGTGTGTCGATCCTCTTTTCACGGGTCTTTTCCAAGATTTGGGGGATGGTAAATATCTGGTCAGTTGTTGATTTTCTAGGCCTAACGCCACATTGATAAAGTACAATCAGTTTGTTGATGGGAGGCTTTAATCTTTCAAACAATACGCTCGATACAACCTTATATGGGATGTTGAGGAGGCTTATCCCATGGTAGTTGACGCAGATTGTTGGTCTCCGTTTTTGTGGATTGGACACAGCACACCTAAATTCCAATTATCTGGCCTACTTTCGTCCGAACATATTGTACAAAGAAGCTGATGCATGCTCCTTATCAATTCTTCGCCGCCGTGTTTGAATAGGCCATCATCCCCCATCGCTTTGTTGTTCTTCAGACGGGTAATTGCTATTCGAACTTCTTCGTGGTCGGGCAATGGAACGTCTGCTCCATCCTTATCGATTGGGGAGTCGAGTTCGCCATCTCCTGATGTTATGTCCTCACTGCCATTCAGCAGGCTGGAGAAGTGTTCCCTACATAAGTCATCAAAAAGCGGATCCTCGTCCCAGGCTGTTGTTTACTTTTCATTGGGGGCATTTTTCTTACATAGCGGATCCCAAACCCAGGGCACAACCATGGAGAGGGATGGTTCTCCTTGATACTTTAGCTACGCTTAGCGCTACAGCCCCAATGTTTTATATTTTATGAGCTCTCTTAGTGCTTTGCAAAGTTTGAAGTCATTCGAATACCAACTCTGGCCAGTGTTTTAACATCCCACCTCTTACATTCAACTTTTTCAGCTTTTCAGTGAAGTTCTTACAAATTCAATTCGTTCAAATAGCAATATCTAAATATTACTTCGTAAAATAATAAATAATTTGTAGCGCTCTGGCCTACTAACAAACCGTATTAACCTTGTTTCCCCTTCTTATATTCCCTCACTCACTTTGAATAGCCGGTAGCTTCGTATTCTTTTACTATTGTAAATGATTGATGAATTATTTGAATAAATTTCTGTGTACCTGAAATTTAATAGTTTAGGGCTTACCCAAATACGACTAATATTGCACGAGTAGGCATACTCCAGTGTTAAGTGCGTGGCACTTGGTGTAATGATCTTTGCGATTATTGCGCGTTCGGTTAGTGCGAACCATGGAGCTAAAAACAATACTGAATAATACAAAACCAGTATGTGTAAGGCGCCGTCAAAGCACCAAATGCTCGTGCCGTCAAAGGTAAAGCGAAGCGACCCTACACCAGTGGACCGGCCAGTCAATCAACCCAATAGTGAGCTAATGTTCGCGCTAATGAAGCAAAAATCGACTGAGCGTTCCAACGTTGCGGTGATCTGTCGAACATTGTAACAGCAAATCGACATTTCTGTAACACTTTTCTATTCTTCTATTTGACGATTTCTTTTTCGTGTATTTATTAGTGCTTTTTTTTGGGTAGTAACAGAGAACACACATTACGCAGACAATTAGACAACTGTTGCTACGTAGATACGTACTGGTAGAAAAAGCAGTTGGGCTGCAGAGTGTGGAAAAAGGTTGTAAGTACAGTGATCTCTGGTTAATTGATATTGCAAATAACTGAAATTTGTTGGTTGAGTAATGGTATATATACTTATTTCAGAGAAACAAATTCCTATTTGAACACTTGTTTTAAACACAACCTTCTCGCCATGTCTGCGTTCTGCTCTCTCGTTTCAGTATATTTATGGTACATCCAAGGGCGTCTCCGATGCATCTACTTGAATTCAATGCAATATCTTATTTTGATGTCCATTAAAGGGTTATAACATTTACCTAATCCTTCTTTTGTCTCTATTCTATTATGAAGTTTATTTATACCAGTTGCGTGTTAGATTCGTAAGTCTCCAAAGCATAATTTTAGATTTTTAAATTATAAATTACGTGCAGCTCTTGTTATGAATACTCGTAAACCCAATACGGTTGGGAAAAATAGAAATCCACTTCATTTAAAAAAAAATTATTTTAATTTGACCTACTGACCAAATAGCACGAGATTCAGTTAAATGGTGTCTACTGCAAATGTATTTCACAAATAAACTAGATTTGAGGATAAATGCTTTAGGCTAATCATTATAAGTATATCTTACATACTTTTTGGGGATAAACTCATTAAGCGTGTGAAGCCGCACGTTTTGATCATTTTGCTAGAAAGATTGAAGAAAGCATGAGAAGATGTACATGTGTATCGTATATAGAAATTTACATATGTAATACTTTCAAAGATGTTGCTAACTAGATACGCTCACGATTTTTAGCAAGGTCTGACCCAATTTCAAACATTTACTACGGAATTCATTCAGCCAAGTTTTGAAGAATATTGAATCGAACAAGCAACTGGTATAACAACGAATTTCTCGAGCAAAACTTGAGAAAATGAATTGAAATAACCGTTTTCGTTGACAATACTGTATATGATTCTTTAACATTCAGATTATATAAGTATATCTCTAAGAAAAATATATGGGCCATTCCATCAATTGGCGACATGGTTTTGTACCCGTGGTTCTCCGATTTTGACCAAACTTTAGAATATCATAATATAGACCAATAGAAGAATATCTGTTAACTTTTTAGTGGTCAAAGTTGCTCCATTGTTTTTTGGCGCGCACTTCAAATTGAGATCAAACAAAAAAATGACTTTTTCTTTTATTTTTTAACGACCTCAAAATTGAGTGAAAAAAATTTTTAAGTTATCCAATTTTATGTAAAAAAATCTCAGCTTTCTGATAAAAATATTTTCAAAATCCAAAAAAAAAACATTTTTTTTCCAAAAACCCGGTTTTTTTGTGCTTTTCCCCCAACTATTTTCCAAAATTGACCTGTCGCTTCGATTCCTCGTTAAATTTTATGCGACAACTTTGCATTTTTTTTGCTGTTCATGGGATCAGAGTCCCATATTTTTGAACACTGATTCTTATGTAAAATTGGACGAGGAATCGAATGGAAAAGTCAATTTTGAAAAAAAGTCGATGGAAAAGCACAAAAAACCAGTTTTCTTGAAAAAAACCTTTTTTTTGGATTTTGAGCGTCAACTTTAAATATTTTTTGCTGTTCATGGGAGCAAAGTCCCATATTTTTGAACACTGATTCTTATGTAAAATTGGACGAGGAATCAAATCGACAGGTCAATTTTGAAAAAAAATTTGGGGAAAAGCACAAAAAACGGTATTTTTGGAAAAAAAAATATTTTTTTGGATTTTGAAAATTTTTTTGGATTTTGAAAATATTTTTATCAGAAAGCTGAGATTTTTTTACATAAAATTGGATAACTTAAAAATTTTTTTTCACTCAATTTTGAGGTCGTTAAAAAATAAAAGAAAAAGTCATTTTTTTGTTTGATCTCAATTTGAAGTGCGTGCCAAAAAACAATGGAGCAACTTCGACCACTAAAAAGTTAACAGATATTCTTCTATTGGTCTATATTATGATATTCTAAAGTTTGGTCAAAATCGGAGAACCACGGGTACAAAACCATGT
Source organism: Bactrocera zonata (assembly GCA_037783105.1). Taxonomy (NCBI): domain Eukaryota; kingdom Metazoa; phylum Arthropoda; class Insecta; order Diptera; family Tephritidae; genus Bactrocera; species Bactrocera zonata. Next base: position 552,005 of record JBAWJQ010005959.1, on the reverse strand, counting down.
CGCCAATTGATGGAATGGCCCATATGCATATGACTTAACTTATGCTTTATATCGAACTTTAAGATTTCAAGATTTTTGTAGAACTCTAGATGTACTGGTTTTTTTATTTTTAAATGTTGGAAATATATTACATACGTTATTACAATAAATAATGTTTAAAGATATCCAGGGTGGCAACCAAGCCAGATTCGACTCAACTCAAGCCGAAATGCCCAACTTTCGACCAGTTTTTGAAGCAATTGGAGCTATAAATTACCAACAATACGCCGAATATTTTCTTCCAAGACGTCAATCGTCTCGGACTTATCTGAGGTTACAAGCGACACTTGTAACAGTAAAGCGGCGTTAAATCGTACGATCTTAGAGGCCACGCCACAGGCTCATGACTCGAGATAATGTGTTCACCAAAAGTTTCCTTCAATAAATTGATTGCTTTGTTTCGAATTTCATAATACAGAGTACAAATGTATGTAGTGCCGTCTTGTTAGAACTAAAGATTGTCCACCCTAACATTTTCCATGATCGGGCATGTAGAAGTCGTTAATCATGGCTCTTTAGTGTTCACCATTGACTGTAACTTTATGGCTGGCTTCATTCTTGAAGAAATATGGAGCATTGATTCCCTCTGCCCATAGAGCACACCAGGCATTGCCTATGCAGATGATGTTTTTGGTCGAAGAAAGGTTCCTGAGTTCCGTGTAAGAGTTGACGCAGGGGTCTCTCAACGTCGTAACAAATTTGGCGGTCAGAAGTGGTCTCGTCATCAACCCAAGTTAAACCAAGGTGGTTTGAACATATAAGATCCCAGTGGGAGATATCTGTCTGCAACCGGCGGATAGAGGAAAATATCTAGGGCCCATTCTAGATGAGAAGAAGCCGTTAGAGGAGCGGAGCAGTGAGCTTCTTTACGTATGGGTCAAAACTTGAGGGGAAGGTTGGTGGAGGGTTTTATTGTTAGGAGCTCTTTATCAACTCCTGCTTCACATTTTCTGACTATTGCAGTTTCTTCCAAACCAAGGTCCCAGCCATTAAGGTAGCAGTAGATCTGCCGCAGTCTTCTTCGGAGAGGTGACCATTTTCAGATAGCAGAGCGGCGATACTATTTAAGTGCGTTCAGGGTTGGGCAAGGAGTGCCGAACCTCGCTCTCAATAGAATCGAGTATCTTTGTGATAAGACTTGCTGATGAGCTAGCAAGGAAAAGGGACCTAGAACCACTATCGCTGGAATGGGTCGGTGCTTTCGTATTCTCTTGTGTTCTACTACTAGATAGCTGGGCTTCGTGAAAGTTAGGCCAGCGCTGAGCCACCATCGATACATGCGCTGTCGCAAAAGCCTTTTGCCTCACGATCGATTGTAGGAGACCCTTTTGCCCTCAGTATGGCTAGCCTCTCCCTAGTTGTGGGGCTTTTAACAGGCCTTTACTCTATTGGCGTCCATGTAGTAAGGTGGGGAATCTTACCAGACGCCATTTGCAGAAGCTTTATAATGGAGGTGGAAATTAAACGCCTGTGCAAATTTGTATTGGGTACAAAGCGTTTTGCTTCGCAAAGGACTACTTATAGTCCTAATCCGCGTGCGATCTTCGATCAGAAATCTAACCTAACTTAGTGAAAATATTGATTTTCTTAAGAGAAAATGTCTTAAAACCATAAATTACCTATGTAAACTGTCTTCGATTCTCTGCTTCTCTGATAGGTGCTTTTAAGCGCTACTCTTTTATCAAAAAAAAAAAAAAAAAAATATTTGGAAAAGCAATACCAAAATTAGAGAGTTACATTCGTTGCGAGGGAGTATATGGCTAGCTCATCAAGTTGGTATAACTTTCATCTTCAATGCTACCAAGTTTTTGCTTACAGATTTTATACCAGTTTTACCGTTTCGAATGGCTCAAATGACAATTAACTGTCAAACCTGACAATGCAGATATTTACTTTCATTAAAACTTAAGACTTTAAATGAATTAAATTAGTTTAAAGAAAACGTAAGGTATGTGCTCGCCTCGAAATCGTAAAATTAATAGATGTTGCTGCGTTAGAAAGATGCGTGTCTTCATCAAAGCAGGAATCATAACATAATTGTGCATCCGTCAAAGGACAAGACAGGTTGCTGTCAATTTGTACGAACAACTGGTACAATTTGTCCGATTCACTACACTCTAAAGCTTGGCGAATCGAAGACAGCTATGTTATAATTTCGTTCTATCCATTACTAGCTGAGGACCCACATAAGAGGCTGCACAGTGTGACAACCTCCTGCAGTGAGCGGTGATAATTCAGTGCAATAGATTTGCTTCAGATATGCCCCTGAAAACACTTATACATATGTATGTATGTTATGTACATATGTGTTATGGACAGCTCAACAGTAGCAAGTTAATAAAAAAGCGAGTTCCAGTGTTAGACAGCGCATGCTGAAAATGATGGTTTTTGGTTACATACATTACATACTTATGTGCTTCAAGTGTAGATAAGTCTTTTTAGAGATTTGTATGCAATACTTACATAGGTTCACACTACCTCTATTAGTACCTAGAAATTACAAAGTACACATGCTAGATATAATCTCCTCGCACGGCAAAGCTACTGTTTGCATACGATATTTTTGTGTACACTTTCGATTTCTACCTTCAATTTGTGGCTGGACCCAGCCGTGCTTACATAACTAGAAAAAGTGAAAAAGTCACAGATTTCCAAAAAAATACAAACAAATTTTACGCTTAACCCACGAACGCTTTGCAGGTCTTCTTTTTTAGCTTCTTTTTTCTATTCTTTTTTTTATTTTTTTTTATATTTTTTTTATATTTTTTTTATATTTTTTTTTTTATGTTTTTTTGTTTTTTTTTTTTTAATTTTTTTTTTTTTTTTTTTTGTTTTGGTTTCTTGAACAACATTTGTGTGCATAGAGTTATGTTTGTCTGTACATAATTGTTTGTTTAAGCACTTTTCTACTTTTCTCTATTTCTGGTTTCTCCATTAGGCCGCTTTTTCAGTTTTATTCTATTTATGCACGCTTTAACACTTCATAATTTTGTTGAGTTTATCAAAGTCATATGATCGCAGACAACCCCAAACATTTTTCGGCTTAATCGTAACTTCATATCAACATGTATTATCTATAACACGCCTGCAGACCCTGGAAAGTCCAGCTTTAACCGGAAAAAGCGACAACAATAAACCGAACGAAAAACTCAAAAAAAAATTCAAAATATAAGCCGTGTGCTCAAACGATCGTTTCAAAGTCTGCGCTTACATAAAGACATTTTGTGTGTGCCTAGAGCACACATACTTATACACACGCCTTTGAATTTGTCGGCGTATAGTTACCTGCCGCTGCCTTACCTTATTTCATGTTTTATTTCTTTGTTATTTGATTTCTTTTGCTTTACTTCTTTGTTATTTGATTTCTTTTGTTTTATTTCTTTTTATTTGATTTCTTTTGTTTTATTTTTCGCACACTTTGCCACATCGAGCATTCCAAGTTCTTACGAAAATCCCACACAAATCTAATATCATCGAGCAATGTGTTAGATTGTGATAAGCGCAAAGGGGCAAGAATTTTTGCATACACAGACACACATACATTAAATATTTGTATACATACATATTTCTCTAAAAAAATAAAAGAGCCGAAGAATTGAACCGCAAAGAAACGTGACAAAGTTTTTGCCAAAATCTGCAAAAAAAGGTAAAAAAAATAATTACACGCATAAATCTGCCGCCATAAACATAAATAATAACAAAACAGAAATTTATATAAATGAATTAAAGCCGAGTAAATAAATTAAAGAAATTAAAAAACAAAAAAAAAGCAAAAACGCGCTTCTTTAATGGCAGGTAATGTCCAACGCGGCAAAGAACAACCTAAGCCAAGCACTGGCGCAGAATAATGAAGCATAGCTGGCAGAAAATGAAATGTAAAAGAAAATAAATAAAGCTTTGCGCAGCAAAAACTTCTTTTAATTGTTTTGCAGAATTTCAACTCATTACGACTTTATTTTATTCGCTTTTTAACTATATTCGAAAGTAAATGTTTGTCTGTGTATGTCCACACAAGTTTGTTTGGTTCCAGGGCTTAAGCGTTTCAAAACAAAAATATTTTGATAACTTTCTGTTTTATGCTTTACTGTCACATACGTAGCATTAAAAACAAACAAAGAAGCTGGAATACCCTTCACATAAGAAATAAAGAAGTTCCCATGCAAGAACTTGTTTCCGATCCTACAGTTTGTATGGCAGCTACATATTGAGACAAAGTACCCGGAAATTGTAAATAAGACGCAAAAATTTAATTATTTATCAATACTTATTTTGGGTATTCTAGTCTAGAAATGCTATATCACGGCATTTTTTGAAGTCCAATAAAAAAAAACTAAGAACATTTCCATCCAATTTTTTATCAGATATTTATTGATATTTTAAGAATACAAAAAAAATAAACAAAAAATTTTGTGATAATTTGATTTATTGCGGCGTGGTGGCGTGGCGGGGGTTGAAAATAAGGGTGCGCCCTTCCTGACACAATTCTAACACATTGGGTGATCTGAAAAAAAAAAAATAAAAAATTTTTAATCAGTAAAAATGCCGCTATCTAAAAAAATTAAAAAAAAAAATTTTCAGTAAATGGCGTCTGTTTGAATTTTTTGCCCGTTTTTGGCAAGGATCAAAATTTTTTAAAAATAGTAAAAATCAAAATTTTTTAATAATCCTAGTTCTAACCATAGAGAGATATATAAAGAAGGTTCACACCAAATTCCAAGTTAATCGGTTCATTAGAACTTGGGAAATCATGTCAAAAGTGTTGAAAATAGTAGTTTCGAGAAAAACGCGATTAAAGTTTTACGATATTCGCTCAACCGGTCTAGTTGCCACGTCACTATAACTTTGAAAATAATTTGAGTTTTGAAAAATCCTTTTAGAGAGATATTTTTGAATATCAAAACTATCGAAATATGAAAAAATAGACTAGAATACCCCCTTAAAGTAATCTCACATATCTTATTCCATCGCAACACTTTTGGTAAGCACTTTTTGGGATGGCCTTCAGCTGTTTTGTATTATCGCTCATTCGACTGAAAACGGAAATTATTGACTTGTTTGCATGTCAAACTCAGAAGCCCACGTCTCATCGGCAGTTATAATGCTTTCCATGAATATGGGATCGGAATTCGCACGATCAAACATGTCCAAAAGACCTGTTTACGGTACTCTTTTGGAAAAAAGTTCAACTTTATCGGGACGAGTCGAGCAAGAACGCATTTCATACCTAAAATAGCCACCAAAATCATTCGCACGGACATGCGAGAGATGTCGAAATCTCTTGCCATATCTCTAACACTTGCCTGACGATTTTCAAGCACCATGTCCTTCACATTTTTAATATTTTTTTCAGTTGAAAAGGTCGAAAATTGTCCAACGTGGCATGTTTTTAACGATTTCTCGACCGTCTTTGAAGGCTTTGTACCACTCGTAGGCTTATGTTTTTGATAAAACTGAATCAGCGTAAACCTTTTTCAACATTTCCAATGATTCCGCACACGAAATTTGGTTAGAAATACTCGTACTAAATTTTAGATAAATTCTTTGTTCGATACTTTCATCCATTGCAAAAATCGTAAGGCACTATTGAGGCGTACCGACTTAAGCTGCTGCTATGAAGAAACTGGGGAACAGATCGCGCTCGTATTTGGTATAGTTATTAAGGACAGTCCTACCAACCTGGCAAAGTACGTATTTTGAAATATTATTTACCCGGAAATTTAATTACATTTTCCGGTTGCTTTTTTTGCCACAACGTATGCTATAGTGGCCCGATCTAAAAGCTTTCTTTGGATCTTCTTGCCTTAGATAATAATCCATGCCCAATTTCGTACAGATATCTCGTCAAATGAATATACTTTTCATACAAGCGCTTGATTCCGATCCTTCAGTTTGTATGACAGCTGTACGCTATAGAGTTTCGATAACCGTTTCCGACAAATGAAGAGCTTCTACGTAGAAAGGAAATTTAATAAAAATTTCAGAGCAATATCTCAAAACCTGAAGGACTAGCTCCCGTATGTACCAACAGACGGACATGCTTAAATTGACTCCCTTATGGGGTTCCCGCCGTTTCTTTCTAGGTGTTAAAAGCTTCCTAACAAACTTCATATAACATGTTCAGGGTAAAAATATAATACTTTTGCAAAGTGGCTATTTGGCGTTATGATCGATCATTTTTCACGTCGTCGCGTGTTTAATTAAAATACTTAATACTATAGCTACAAATTACAATCATAATCTGTAGATACTTAGAATACTCTTTTTCTTCTTTAATGGCGTAGACATCGCTTACGCGGTTACAGCTGAGTTAATAACAGCGTGCCAGTAGTTTCTTCTTTTCGCAATTTGAAGCCTTCGCGCGGCCTTCTCAACCTGATATCTCCAACGGAGTGGAGGCTTTCCTCTTCCTCTGCTTCCCCCAGTGGGTATTGCGTCGAATATTCTCGGAGCTGGAGTATTTTAATCATTCGATCGACATGACCTTGCCAGCGCAGCCGATGTCTCTAAATTCGCTGAACAATGTTAATGTCGTCGTATATCTCGTACAGCTCATTGTTCCATTGAAATTGATATTCGTCGTTGCCAATGCGCAAAGGACCATAAATCTTCCGCAGAACCTTTCTCTCTAACACTTCTAAGGCCGAATCATTAAATGTTGTCATCGTCCATGCCTCTGCACCATATAGCAGGACAGGAATAATGAGTGACTTATAGAGTTTGGTCTTTCTTCGTCGAGAGAGGAGTTTACATCTTAATTGCCTGCCCAGTGGTATTTAATCTTTCACACAATACGCTCGAAAGAACCTTATAATCGATGTTGAGGAGGCTTATCACTCGGTAGTTGGCGCAGATTCTGATGTCTCAATTTTTGTGGATTCGGTAGAGCACATTTAAATTCCAATCGCCGGGAATGTTTTCGCATGTTTTCCAAATAATTATAGAAAGGGGCATTCACATTCTCTTTTAAGGTCGCGGACTGCGCTCTCGATACTAGTCAAGTAGTGCTTGTCCTCACTAGCAATTGCTTCAAGCTTCTTCAATAATAGACTTGAACGGATGTCCGGTTACAACGGAATCGCCGGAAATAGCAATGCCGATGAGCTTACTAGAGAGTTTATACAAATTTCAGCCGATTTTAAGCGAGTCGGTTTTCCGATGACCTCTTAGGTTCTAGCACTGGCGCTATGGATCTCCAGTGAGCTTGGCAAGTTCTGCTTAACAAACATAGTTAACTTGTCGTCAGTGAAATCCTCCTGGCCGAGGTCCTCTAAACTACTTTTTCTAAGCAAAGTTAACCTCGCCGAAAAAGCAAAGCCAAGTAGTTTACACCAATTTCATCCGATTACAAACGAATTGGTTTTCCGATATCCTGATGGGTTCTAGCTCTGGACCTATGGACCTCCAGCGAGCCCGGCAAGCGCTGGTCAAAAATCAGAGGTTGTGCTACTGCGAACTCTTCCCGGGCCTAAACAAAGTCAATTGGATGTGTTCTAACTGGACACTGCCTAATAGATTTACACGCGTTGCTGCTAAATATTTTATCGGGCACTCTTCGTCAAAGTTGTATCGAAGAAGGCGAGGTGAAATCATCTTGTCAATGTATCCCTTTATCCTCTATTATTGTCTTAATAAATTTGTGCTAAGCTCAAAACGCTTTCTCGATTAGCAGATTAAAAGAGGAACCTCCTCCACGTTGGATCAAGATCAAGCAAGCTAAACTTCTACATAAATATTCGTACTTTTAAGTAGTTTACTTCCATCTACGATGCTTGAGCTAATGTTTCAGGTTGACATTCGACGTTAAAAGTAGAATTTTTAAGCAATCTTATTTATTGGATAAAGTATCAAAATTAGATATCAATTCTCTATTGAACTTCGAAAAATGCCTTGACTTCTTGCAAAATGCAGAACTTCAGCTCATTTTAATGAACCTCTATCTAGCATTTCAAAGAACCTTTAGGTTTATGTATAGTATAAAGTCACAGCCAGCAGGTGTAACTTAACCTATTATCTTACTTTGGGAACTGAACCTAATTGAGTTATGTATATTTTTCGTTCTAGTTCGAAATGAATTTGGTGTTCTCAACAGTTTCGGAGTCTATCCCCATTGATTCTGCAATCGTTTGTCAAGGTAAGTCGAACTACAAATTATAAAATATTCTGCATAAACTCAGATATACCTACGAGAAGCCACAAGCCATTGACTAAATTACATACAAGTAAGAAGATGCCACAAAACCAATGAATCATTGAAAGTGTTTTCTTCTTCTTTACTGCTTACTTATAAAAATGTAGTACGAAGGATGCACATTATTATAAAATATTATATTTTATAAAAATAAAAAAAGCTAACTACTTCTTGTCGCAAAGCGGCATCCTCGTCACACTTTCTTTGATGACCTTAAAATTAGAGGTTCATTTACTCTTTCAGTATGTAGACCAATTCTAAGTATATGTGTGTGAAGTGCAACTGATATTATTATGTTGTTGTTTGTCTGAAATTCACAGACTTATTTCCAAAATTATTTGGCTGGTTATTTATTATGTGCGTCGCGCCGAAGTCTCACATCCTCATATTGCCAACGATGCATTAGGCCGATTATATGTACGATTAGGGAAAAATAATGGTGAATCGGAGCTGGTAGTCACTGGTTACTTACGCGTATTTTTAAGGCTTAAACAGTTTCACATAATCGCCGGTAGCTGCGGGCAATAGTGCTCGAGTGAATAAATGTACTCAAAAACATATTATATTAGAATGTAATTTATGTGAATATTCGCCGAAAGCAATATTGAATAATAAGGGAGAGAGAGTCAAAGAAGATAGCCGCTTTTGGGGTTTGCGAATGTTGTGATAATGTTGAACTATGAGTAAAAAATTTTAAGACTTTGTACATAATTTATTCTTCAAAATCTATGTCGTCCCCCTCAAAGTAATAACCCTTGACCCTTGTGTAACGCTTTTTTTTCCAATTTCCATTTTTGGTATGATATTGGTTCAAAAATTGGGAGTATGCGACGGTGCATTATCGTGGTGCACTCCTCCGACCTCTTTTTAATCTTGCTTCGCTCATTGACAGTTTGGCCAGTTGGAAGGAGTTCAGAGAGCACCACCACACCTCGATAATCGTAAAAAATTGTCAACATGACCTTGATTTTGATCTGCTTTGAAATGGTTTTTTCGACTCTGGCTTTCCGAAGTGTTTCCGAGTCGTAATCACAGATCTAAGACTCAACGACGGTAATAATACGTTTCATGACAACCTGGTAGTCGAAAAGCATTGTTTCACAGACGTTAACGCGACGCAATTTTACGAAAAACATTTAGTGATTTCGAAACGAATCGTGCTTTTACTTTTCCTAGACCCAAATGGTCTTTCAAAACGGTGTCCACTAATCCTTCCGACACTCCAACGAGATCTCTGACTGTTATTCTTCGATTCTCAAGCACCAACTCCTTTAATTTGTTGACGTATTGATCATCAGCTAATGTTGGTGGCCGTTATGGACGTGGTTAGTCGTCAACGCATTCTCGTTCCTCTTTGAATAATTTATACTAATCAAAAACATTTGCTCGCGATAAACAGTTATCATCGAAGGTGCCCAGATATGGATCAAGAGGGATTAGAGTTTGCTCCACCAGGATAAGACCACACACAACGATAGGCAGCAGATCCAATAGCTTGGTTAGAAGGTTCTTATGTATCCACTTTATAGTTCGGACCTGCCACTATGGGATTACTAAGTATTCGTATCTTTGGCGAATGATTTTGCCAGTGAAGCATTCGACTTAAGACAATCTTGTGACAATCGACCGACCCAATTTTTTTCCAATATGGACAATGGTTTCTTAAGAGTAACACTATAAAATTATCTTCAAAATAACAACAACTTATCGAATAAATCGTTGCATATTTGAGCTAAAGCGAATCCTTCTAACTAAGCTAAACAGAACCAATTTCAATTTAATACAAAATGAAAGAACTTCGTTTAAATAGACCCTATAATGTTAGGCGACAAGTGCTGGTTTAACTGTAGTGTATTACTGTTACATCATCAATAGTACAGCTGTAATTCTAAGATGTGCCAGTTACTTAATAGTTTAGCTTACTTAATGGTTTATCTTACACAATTAGATAAAATAATGTCTAAAACCGATACCATATTGATGGTAATGTAATCTATAAATTATATACTTAACAAGTAAGGAAGGGCTAAGTTCGAGTGTCACCGAACATTTTATACTCTCGCATGATAAAGTGATAATCGAGATTTCATTATCCGTTATTTACATATTTTTTTATTTTGCTGTAAAAATAATTAGATTAGTAGTTCCTGAGATATGGTTTTTGGTCCATAAGTGGGCGAGGCCACGCCCATTTTCAATTTTTAAGCCCTGGGTGCAGCTTCCTTCTGTCATTTCTTCCGTAAAATTTAGTGTTTCTGACGTTTTTTGTTAGTCGGTTAACGCACTTTTAGTGATTTTCAACATAACCTTTGTATGGGAGGTGGGCGTGGTTATTATCCGATTTCTTCCATTTTTGAACTGTATGTGGAAATGCCTGAAGAAAACGACTCTGTAGAGTTTGGTTTACATAACTATAGTAGTTTCCGAGATATGTACAAAAAAACTTAGTAGGCGGGGCCACGCCCACTTTTCCAAAAAAATTCCGTCCAAATATGCCCCTTCCTAATGCGATCCTTTGTGCCAAATTTCACTTTAATGTCTTTATTTATGGCTTAGTTATGACACTTTATAGGTTTTCGGTTTTCGCCATTTTCGAACTTAACCTTCTTATGGAGCCAAGAAATACGTGTGCCAAGTTTCATCATGATATCTCAATTTTTACTCAAGTTACAGCTTGCACGGACGGACAGACAGACATCCGGATTTCAACTCTACTCATCACCCTGATCACTTTGATATATATAACCCTATATCTGTTTCTTTTAGTTTTAGGACTTACAAACAACCGTTATGTGAACAAAACTATAATACTCTCCTTAGCAACTTTGTTGCGAGAGTATAAAAAGGTATATCAGTATGTACCCCAATAAATGCCAGAAAATATGACTAAAATAGGCATCTCAGCTGAGTGTTAACTCTTTGCGCTTATGCCATGCCACAAAACCATAGAAACATATTTTCTATTGATCCCAAATACGTAATCGCCAGCACGTGCACGTTTTACTTTCATTTTTTCTTTCTTTCACAAAACATAGTGACAGCTTTCATAAAAGCTGTGCAAACAGACATCATGTGGATGTCTATTTCAATAAATGTTAGTTAACACATCAAAAGTACTAACACAAGGAGCTATGAAATTTTCATTGAAGAAACATATACATACGAACATTTGCATTTATATTTGTCTCTGTTTAATGTTTTGCACAGTTTTTCGGCTTATAATATATACTTTATGAAGTGGCCCAAGAAATATAAGCCTCCTTCTAAATGAGGTAGAAATTTTAACTGTCAATGAAGATAATTCTAAGAAGAAACTAAAAACAGTTTACTTCGGCTGCACTGAGGCTATAATTCTTTAGCAGCTGCGTTTCTTATAGATAAAAGGGTATTAAAAGGCCCTTATCTTGATTTTAATCAATCAGTTTATATAGCAGCTAAATGCTGATCTGATATCGGCGATTGTGACATATGTTCTTGGGGACAAAAGGACATGTGTAGGGACTATGGCGCGTATGCGGAAACAGACGGAAGGACAGACCATAATAGATCTCTCGGTCTCAAACATTTCTAACAGAGCATCTTTGTTAACTTTCTACCAAGAACCCTCAAAGTCAATTGTAGTTAAATACAATTCCGAACAATAGCTTTAACGTAAGACCCATAGGATGAATATTTTTCTAAGAAGCGGTACTGTCATAGTTTGTCAATCTAACGAATGCTAGGCAGTCAAGCATAAACTGTCAAGCTGTTTCAACCACTTCTTCCTGCAGGGAATTTTGACATTCGACACCATAAAAATTTTGACTTGGTCGCTACTCAGTAACGCGTCACGGAGAATATTTCCTAAAGAACAGGCTTACATATTATATGGAAGTTTTTACTCCTTTTGTCCGTATTCTGACTTCTTTTTTAAGAAAAGTTTCCGCACGATCGCATGTTATAAGCTTCCAAGGTTCTTAGATGTAGAAAATTTATTTTTAATGGGTTGACAAAAAAGTCTTGCGGTGTTTTTATTGAATCAATTCGTGTGGTACCCATACATCGAGCTTCTTAGTGACTCCAAGCTTCTTCAAATGGTTTATAACGGTTTGATGACTACTATGCCGGTCTCTTTCGACCAATTCAGCGATTTTATCGCAATTTTCGACGACAGGCCTTCCGGAGCGTGGCGCATCTTCGACCACCTCTACACCAGAAAGAAAACGTTGAAACCATCGTTGTGCGGTGGAAATGGAAACTGTATCGGGTCCATAAAGTGCACAAATTTTATTGGCGGCTTGAGATGCATTTTTGCCTTTATCGTAGTAGTACTGTAAAATATGCCGTATTTTCTCTTTATTTTGCTCCATGTTTGCGACGCTATAACTCACGAACGACTTAAAAGAAATGACAATCAATCAAACATGTGTTAGCGCGTAAAATAAGCTTTCCAAAAAGGTATAGCATGACCCGATGCGACGTATAAAACTAGAACTACGCGCTTTCAGCGCCAACTAGCGAAAATACCGCAAGACTTTTTTGACAACCTAATAGTTAGATTACAGAACCAGCTACACAGAGGTTGAGTCGTACCTCGCTACATTTTTCTCTCCAACGAATCCAACCAAAGCGATTAAAATCAAGAATCATACTATTATAGATATAAGGTCGAAACTGAGACCCAACATCCGGCATATTAACTTCCCACTATGGTAGCAACACCCAACAGAAACACTGAAGACAATATAAAACATATATAGTATATAAATGAATAGCGTGACGGGCTGAGTCGATTTAGCCATGTATGATTGTTTGTCCGTCTGTATATATGCCAACTTTATCGGAAAATTCGCGCACGTCCTTTTCTGCCAACGACACTGCCATATGTCGGACCACTGACTGTTCTTTTACGGAAAACTATTTCATTTGACGAGATATCTTCAAGAAGTTATGATTTCTACCTGTGGGAATAATGCAATCTCCGAAGGAATTGTTTAGATCGGGTCACGAAGCATATAACTGTAATTCGTTTTTATATGGGTTAATAACGGGTGATCAAAGAAGAGGTACTCTTCTCAATAGCCTTTTTTTTGACAGATCACGCGTGAGTCGTGTCAAGACTTACGCATGAACAACATTTACAAAACGTTCAACTTTACTTTTAGTTCACGTTCTGCAAAGTATGTGTTCCGCGCTTTTCGCTCACCTTATGGTCAACATAATTGACCTACTGAGCGTACTATTCCCATTACCATCACTCATATTGAGACTCAGAATTCATTATTGGATAATATTCGACCAAAATGACCGAAAAGAAAATGTAGCAGTCGTAGCTGAGAGTGTACACGAAGACCGTGGAGAGTTCGTAGCAACTCGGACTGACGTTTAATACGACTTGTCGAATTTTTCGTCGAAATCTTGAACTCAAAACCTAAAATATATAGCTTGTGCAAGAACTGAAGCCGCTCTACCTTTTCAAGTGACACCACTTCGCTTAATGGGCTCTTCTAAAGATTCAAGAAGATCCTACGTTTTCGAGCCAAATTTTATTCAGCGATAAGGCCCATTTCTGGCTCAAAATTACCGCATTTGGGATGAAGAGCAATTTGAAGAGATCCAAGAGCTACGATTTCATCCAGTAAAACTAAAACTTGGTGTGGTTTGTGGGCCGGTGGAGTCATCAGTCCATATTTCTTCAAAAATGATGCCGGTTAGATCATATTCGTCAATGGTGACCGTTATCATGATAACGGCCATGATGCCTGAAATTGAAGTTCGTAATCTCGACGACATTTTGTTTCAAACGGGATGACGCCACTTTCGACACATCGCATCAGTCAATGGATCTATTGAGAGAACTTTGGCGTGAGCAGACAATTTCACGCTTTGGGTTGGCGGAGTGGTGACCAATTTCGTGTGATATCACACCGTTGGACTTATTTCTTGTGGATATATGTAAAGTTTAAAGTCTATGCGGTCAATCCCGCTTCGATTCGGAGCTTGGAACAAAACACCACGCGTATATTCGCCAGTTACCAGTCGAAATGCTCGAACGAGCCATTGAAACTTGGACTCAACGGATGAACCATCTGACACGTAGCCGCGGCCAACATTTGAAAAAGGTAATCTTCAAAAAATAAAAGTCAAAGAATGTTCTTCAAGAGAATTGAATGATAATAAACATTATTTTCCTCCCTTAAATTTGAAGTCTCCGTGTTTTTTTCTTTAAAAAAGTAGGGAAACTCGAAATGGGTCACCCTTTATATACATATAGTTAACTTTTTTCATGTGTGTTTCTTTTACATTAATTTAGTTTTGTTCAAAGTTTCTTCGTTTTCCTAAATCAAATCCGGTCTGCTTCGAAACATACCAAAACTGTACTGTAATGCTGTTAGTAATCAATAATTAATGCCACTAATTACTCATATTCATTACATGAAAGCATAATATCGAATTCATTGTAGCCACCCTAGTGCCCAATAATGGTATGTTTCTTCGCATGTCTGTATGTCTACGCTTAAATGTGCCAAATAATATCAGGCCGTGCAAGTAGTTACATACAAACATACCTTATACAACTATATGCAGATATTTACATACATGTTCATATGTATATTTGCAAGTTTTAGGTTTTAGTTATGTCTGCCGACGCCAACAGCCCCAACAGTGTCTGTCTATACGCCTCTAATAAGGTATAAGCGTCTATACATACAAGTTTGTGTGTGTGTGTGGTGAAATACATATTTATGCGTGTATCTGGCCATAGCTGCTTCGTCAACATTTGCGAATGTGCGTAAGTGAGTTTGTAATGTGAATTAATAATATACGTAAGTATGTATGTATATACGTTTATATGTGCCAATGCGTGTGCGCGCGCTTGTGTGGATGCGTTTGTTGTTGGTTCATTGGCCGCCAAAATTTTTGAAGGCCAAAATAATTCACGATTTTAACTGCGTACCAGCCGCGTCGGCAACACCGAAGAATCACAGTGCTTGTACTTTTTTGGCGAGAATTCTTTGCCGCACATACACTTACATCCATGTTATGTATATGTATGTATGTATGTGCGTACATAAAGCATAAAGCATAGCTGAAATTCAGCATTAGCTGCCGTCGCCGTGTTGTGTTTTAATATTGTATGTTGTTGCTATGTATGTAGCAGTCATGTATTTTGTTGTTGTTTTGCTGAAGCGTCGCTTACACATGTTTCTAGGTGTGTGCGCAAGTTTGTATATTTTCTTTATTCAAGCGGCATAGAATTGAAGTGTCTGCTTGTCGTTTCGACAACTTTGCCATTTCAGCATTTCCGTCCTTTTGGTTGACGTTTGGGCGGGCTGCGCGTCGTTCTGGCGTTTGGCAGGCGTTGTGTGTGTGTTATAAGGTTCGTGAGGTCGTTTGGAAGCAATGCTTTGTACATGCAATATATATGTTTGTATGTATTTTTGTGTGTATGTATGTATAAGTATATATGTTTTCGTGTATGTAACTCAAAAAGCTTTCCCTAAATTCTGTTTTATTTCTCTTTGTCATTCTTGTTTGTAGTAATATGCTTTATTGTTGTCTTCTGCCTTATAAGCTTGGTTTTATTATTATTGTATTAATATTATTATTATTTGTTGACTCTCTCTCTGCTAGTTTTAGGCTGTTGTCATTTCGCTTTTCAGCTTACCAAACTTGCTTAGCGTCAGCGTATTCTGCTTCAGCAATAATTGTTTTCTGCGCACATAAAAATTCTATTTCATTATGCTCTTACATAGTATGTATGTATGTAAGTATGTAGATTCATAAAGCACTCATATGTGCTGACATTTTTATGAACTTAAGTAATTCGCATTTCATATATTTCATGCAAATCAGCGCCAATATCATGCTTCATGCCGGATTTCGTAATATTTTGCTAGCATGCTTTGTGCTCACACGCTTTTCTAGCATTCACTTTCATTTCGCCTAGTTGAACAACGTTGCGTATACGCAACTATATGTTACTTGTGGGAGAGAGAAAGAAGAAGTAAGAAGTGTTGTGGAAGGTTATTATATTCGGTTGTATAATGTATCTTTTAGATTTGTATAAATAAAATATGGTACATATATATGGGGGACCTGGAAAAATATTCTCGACCTACATCATGATTTTTGGCCTAATTCCATATTATTCTACTTAAGTGGAAAACCCCATAAATATTTTTTAGATTTCCTACACATTCGTTGCTGTTGTTGTTGTAACGGGTACCTAATTTCCATTGGGATGGTAAGGATTCGTCATTTGTCATCGACCTCATCCAATGTTAGGTCTACGAAACATCCTGTTTCGACGGAGGTCAGTGCTTGTCGGCAGTTAGTTGCATCCGAAGTCTGGTTGGCGTATTGTTTTATAACATCGACGTAGTTGGAGGATTGATTGATGCTTCTAGAAGGCAGTTCCGCTCCAAGCTAGTGACTGTAGACATGATTTCTGCGAAAGCACTCCAGCATGAACCGCATGGAGAGGAGCTCATTATGCTCCTTTACTGGGAGCTTGGGCTTCACTATGCAGATGTTCGATGAGATACATCAAGAAGCATTCTGTGCTGCAGTGGTACTGTGCACTTTTCGGAAGCCATGCTGGTGGTTTGCTAGGCTCAGATGGTGTGTGTAGATCGGGAGCAGCAAGGCCTCAAGTTTCTGCACTACTGAGGAGAGGAGGGATATAGGCCGATAGGACTCCCCTTTTGTTGTCGAGTTTCCCAGGTTTCAGTAGTAGAACCACTTTTCCGATTTTCCACACATCGGGTATTTGAAGAGTGGTCAGCGACAGGTTGTCGTCCTTGGTGAGATAGCTTAGTTCGATTGGTACCCTGATGAGTTTTTTAGACACCTCTGAAACGGTCTCTTCAAGTATGAGCTTTTAATTGTAACGGCAAGGACGGGGACCCTATAAAATATAAATATATATAAATGATCAGCTTGACGAGCTGTGTCGATTTAACTATGTCCGTCTGTCCACCTTTCCATATGCGAACTAACCCTTTGGTTTTTATTTAAAGTCCCTAAAAATCGATCTGAAAAATTTCAGACCTCACTTTATATTCAAGAAGCTTTACATTTGTCGGAACCATCTACATCGGACTACAACCTCTAGCTGTTATACAAACTGACCAATCCAACTCAAGACCTTGTAGCAAAAACTTTTTTATTTGACAAGCTGTCTTCACGAAATTTGACATTGATAATTGCCAAGAGTAATTATACAATTTTCGAGAAAATTGCTTAGACAGCTATAGCATATAACCGGCATACAAGCTAATCAATCTAAATCCAACTTTTTATATGGCGAAATATCTTTCCAAATTTTGTCGTGTAGACTGTAGGAATTATCTAGGGCAGGGCATCAGGCAAACAATGGAGCATTTCTTGTGGACTTGTCCCGCATTGGAAAGCACGGTATGATACACTGGAGGAGGTATCGATAATGAGATCACAGAGTTTGTCAAAATTCGCGCCACGCAGGTATCGTACTGGATGACTACTCCTCATGAACCTAGTAACTGAACTCCATCCGGTATCGCAAAGCACCCAAACTGGTCAACGCGTGGCTTATGGGCCTACCAAATTAACCTAACCTAACCATCAATATCAAATTTATGTAAAAAAATATTTCGTATTTGTGCAGGGTATAATAGATTTGAAATTTATTTTGACGTATGTAACCATACATCTTACATATACATATGTATCTTATGATACGAGACCAAATCGCTCTTAGTCGAGGAATGCATAGAAAGGCTAAACCCCCTGTCCTTGTGCAACCGGGTGCACCTAATGTGGGTGCCAGGGCACAAGGGAGTAGAACGAAATGAGAGGAAGGCAGCAAGTATGCGCCACGCCAAGCGGCTTCTAGGAGGGTACAATCTCTCCAGGTTTAAGGAACTGATTAACTTCCCCCGAGAAAATTTCCGTCTCCTCGTCGCAATCTACACAGGGCGCTGTAAGCTCAGGAAACACCTGTCCAACATGGGCATGGTCTTGTGTGCTAACTGCCGATTCTGCGACCTGGAACAGGAAACACCAGCACACCTAATCCTGGATTGCACAGCAATCTGTGGAAAAAGGCTTAAGGCCCTGGATTCCGTTTACATTAGCAGGGATCACATCACCTCACTAGCGCCTGGCAAACTCCTGGAACTGTTCAGGCTGCTGGGGCTCATGTGATATAGGAGAGGGCACAATAGACCCTAGGTCGCGGTGCGTTACCTCAAATAACATATCTATCTATCTATCACATATCTTTCCAATTTTATGTATTCGAAACTACGCTTATACCGCTTGGCAAAGTGTGGCGCGCGTATAAAAACAATAATATTTCAAGCCTATTAGCAGGTAAATATTTATACATATAAAGCCCGTGATTGTGCTATTCAATTAAGTGTACTTGTTTAATTTCAAACTTTAAAATAGTTTCGCCTCACATATGAACACGAATCCAACACATAGCATTCGCTATGGTTACTTAGTTTACTTAGATTGTTGTTGTTATGTGGCTTTATGCCTGTCGCACTTGATTGTATTTCGCGCCACTTGCTGTCATTTCAATATGTCCAATAAGCGCTGGGCCGTTGTCTAAATAGCCGATTTGTCACACTTTATTAAATTCATTCACTTTAAGCCCAATCAATTTTAGCCCAGCGCATTGGAAACGTTACCAAAATGTCAAATTAACAATTGTTAATTGTTTGTATTGTCAAAATGCTTTATTTGCAACAATTGCTGGTAATTCGAGGCGTATGTTGTCGATCGACATCGATCGCCAGCACAAACCTACTATATTTATAAACATACATATATGTATGTGCGTGCGCGTGTGCTGCATGGTATTTCAATTGGAGTGCGTTCACCTGCCTTAATTCTCATCAATTTGCTCGGTCACGCATAAGTGACTGCTTGAATAAGCAAATAAGTGTACTTAAATATAAAACCAAACATGTCTCTCATGCCAAACGCCATTACTTCTGCAAATACTTGCTACATTTATGCTATAACCAACAGTAAACCTCTTAAGAATATATATCTTTATATGTATAAGTAAATATGTAGGTGTAAGGTCTACTAGGTTTTCCCAAAAAATAAAGCTTTTAGGCATAAATGTGTTAAACGTGGTAAGAAATTATAAAAATAGATTTGCTCTAACTCCATAAGCATTATCGTCAAGTGGCTAAAATTTCGGTTTCTCATAACACCATTCAAGATTTTTGTTAACAGAGTAGCAAGAAAATAATCTAGGTTGATCCCAATCTTAATGGTTAAAAGTCAACAACATAGATTAGGTTAGGTTAACTTGGTAGGTCAACAAGCCACGCATATACCAGTTTGATCCTTTGCGATACCAGTTGAAGTTCAGTCCAAGACAAGTTGCCACTGTTTCGGATGCCTATGCGTGACGCGAATTTTAACAGACTCTGCGGCCTCATTATCGATACCTCCTCCAGTGTAGGTTACCGTGGCGACTCCAGATGTTTACAGCGTAGTCTTGCCAATGTAGGGCTAGTGCACAAGAGATGCTCCATTGTTTCCCTGATGCCCTGCTCTAGACATTTCCCGTAGTCTGCTCGATCTATCAGACCCATTTTACCGATGTTTGTCGCTATCAGACAGTGACCAGTTAATATTCTAATCATTTTCCTACAGTCTCTTCAATCGAGTGCCAGTATTCATTTGTGTACTTCCGATCAACCGTTTTGCGCATAACTTTTGCAGTTTTTCACGCAGGGAGCTTGTTCCATCGGGTCTTGATTTTCTTTACCATGCTTCTGGCAAGATCTTCGTAAAAAGAATGCATGAGTTTCCCAAGGTTGATCACGTTTTCGGATGTTAGCCGTACACCATTATTGGCAATCTCGCCGTTCTCACGACAATCCAGTCTACGTAACCGGAACGGATCCGGATTTTTATCCGGTCAAGGACTGGCAACTCGGCAGAACTCTGCCGCTACAGCAATAACAACATTGGCAATCTCGTCCACTATTTCATTGCTCTCGATACTTTTCAGACTTGGCACCCAGTAAAAGTGAATTTACTTACTTCTGGCAACACTTTCCACTGCTGCTCTGCTTTCAAAGGCACTTCTAACCGATATGCTGCCTTGATTGCTGCTTGGCTGTCTTCGCAAATGCTGACTCTGGATTTGCCTGCAGGTGCATTAGAGGCCAACACCGCGGCTTTCGCAATAGCAAAGTCCTCAGCTTGAAATTTACTGCAGTAGGTAGGTTTTGCCTAACTCTAAACAGTATATTGTCCGCACTGTTTAGAGTGTGATGTAACATACTTTTACGCCAGGCATCTTTTTCTGTGTTTTCTTTGAACATTCTTTTCCAGTTTAAAAGTGGGGTCATGTAGTATGTGTTTGCCCAACCGTCATTACCCACCGAGCTATGCCCGAAGAGGTCGATAGGTGGCAGGTTTAGTACCAGTTCAAGAGTCTGAATTATTCTCCCGTTATACACAATGCAGCGAGCCTTTGAACCCTTTTCATTAGCATCAGATAGATGGATATCCGTACGCCTGTCCACCATACTACTGCACCGTAAAACAGAATTGGTCTAACAATAGTTGTGTAGCACCAGTGCATGAGAGAAGGAAACTTTTTTCCTATTTATTTTGTCTTTAGGAAAAAACGAGAGCTAGAAAGTAATCAATGAATTTCAGATCCCCTTGAGTCCAAAAAATACTTCCGTGGACATACCTAGAAACCGTTACCAGCACCGTTAAAAGCTTCTTATACCATCTCGCGGGTAAAATTTAATGTCTCTGTTATGTTATGTGATGAGAGAGCTGGGTTATGATTCAATTTCATTCATTTTAATACTCTCGGCAGGAGTTCTTATAATATTTGCCTGTAGAATTTTGTTGTTGTAGTTTTATTGGTGTAGGAGATATGTATATACATATGTACATACATTAAATTTATTAGAGATCCGGGCCACTCCCACTTTTTCAAAATTTTTTGCTCACTGATTTTTTTGACAGACAGATAGTCACCTGAATTTCAACTCGTCTCGTCATCCTGATCATTTATTTATATGTAACCCTACATCTATCTCTATTAATTTTAGGTGATTCATACAACATATATGTACATATTGCAAGAGTATAAAAACAAAGCAGCCACTCTTCATTAGCATTGATGTTAACAAACTATTTGGAATTGCTCTTATCATCCTGGACAAAGAACAAAGCAATGTAATTTGTTCGTTTTATGTTACTGCAAACATGCCGAGTGATCCCCTGTAATTAGGTTACAGCATGCACAAAAGTGTAGGAATGTTATATATTTGCGCATACAGACGCAGTTGTTGTCTCGTCATCACGAAGCAGTGGAGCAGCACTGCAGAAAGTTATAAATGCAACAGAATTATCGAATGTTAATAGAATTTCATTTATGTTCGTTAACATTCTCTGTCTGAGAGTCGTGTGTCGTTAGGTGCGCGTCGGTTCGTGATCGCGATGAAATTTTTATAAAAGTAGTAAATTAATCATTTAGTGGAGTTTTTTAATTGATTTTTTAATAATTATTAGACTTTGTGAATGTAAAGTGATAAGTTAATAAATTGAAATAATTGAAGTGAAGGTGTGCAAATGCATTTTAGCAAAGCAGTGCACAATTTGTTGGTTCGGCAAATATATTTCAGCTCCTGTTGTTGCTCGCGTGAAAAATGTGCTTTTGCTCGAAGTTTCCCAAATGCGAGTTATGTTAGTATAAGTGTAGTGAGAAATTTATCAATATTGGTGATTTAAATTGTTTTTATCGTTCGATCAAAGCGTTTAAAATACCCGACGTTTAATCGAAAAAAATAAATACATACATACTTATGTATGTGCAGACAATAAAAGGAAAGGGTAAGCACGCATCCATTAATAATTTTGTATATTAAACATAATTGGAAATTATTTAGAAACTAATTATTGATAAATATTTAAATTTGGTTCTGGTAAAGCTATAAGGGCTTGCTACACGTTTAATATTTATCTTTATATTTAAGTCTATATTGATAATTGATAAATCCTGTGGGATTCGCGACATTATTTTCTCGAAGCAAAAGGCTTATTTGAGAGAAATGTACTAACATTTTCATTATTTCGCACGCTTTTCTGCAATTTGTTGTAAAGTAACCAAAGAAACAGTGTGTTGCTACTTTTTGCGTTCCATAATCGTAATTAATTTACCCGCTTTAATATACAAGTATTGGACAGAATTACTCTATACACTTTTATGTTAACGAAATGTTAACGAAAAATGAAAATGTAAAAATTTTTTTAGTAACAAGTAAGAAAGGACTAAGTTCGGGTGCTGTAATGAACCTTAATTTAAATCAATAATTTTTAGAAAGTTCTTGTATGGTCAATAACACTGATACACTGATGTTTATCTTCAGATCTTTTTTGCTCCATTAAGATAAAATATTGGTATATTAATACTAAATAAGAACTAGACAATCGTAATTTAAAAATGTTAAATTATTATTACTAAACAACCATATATAGTAGTGCCAGGGTTCATTGAATTGGGGTAACTATTTCAGTCACGTTTGAGTAAGGAAACCGTTTGTCATGCCACAAAATTTACATACCAATTTTCGTGTTACAGCGCACGAGTATGCTCAAAGACATTATAACACAATATTGTAAATTACAAAGACGGAAAACCCAATTTAGACAAAAATGATATAAGCGCCATGGGTGCTAACTAATTTCCTACTAACAAGTAGCACTGCAGTGAGTGGAATATAAAGTATGTATTTTTAATTATAATAGTATATAGTATATATATATATATATGTATATATGTATATACTATTTATATATATAGATATCTAATAATACAAACATATATGTATATACATCTGTATATTTTAAATTGTTTTCTATTTGTACGCCCACGAGCTTCTGCAGATTTCTTCAACACTTTATTGGAATTGAAATCACACTTGACTAATGAATTGAAATTACAATTTTGTTTTACATGATATTCAGATTCAAATATTACATACAAAATTTATTCAAACCCAACGAGAAAATCAGTTCTCAAATTTAACTGTAGTTACTGTGGCTGATAAGAAACAAGATGGAATAAGTCCTTCTTATAATACACTTGAAGATCTGATTTAAAGAAATTTAACCGATTTTGTGTTTGAGCTCCGCTATATGACACCTCAGTCAGCCTGTAATTTACTACCTTAATTTGATGATGACTTATTTGGCATTTATTTTTTGAAGATTATCTCTTTCAAATGTTGGCCGCGACTACGTCTTAGATGATCCATCCGTTGAGTCCAATTTTCGACGACTCGTTCGAGCACTTCGACTGGTCACTGGCGAATGACACGCGTTAAATTTTTTTCCAAGGCCGAATCGACTCTCCACGGTCTTTTCTCAGCTATTGCGTGTTGGACTATTTAACCGCTTGAACATAACCTAAATCATGGAACAAACGTCTAAATATTTACCCCACTTTAACCTTCTTAAATGTACCTTCAGCGCGCAGTGAGAATCCAAGAAAAAATCGTTTAATAATTGTAACTCCCGGTAACTATAGAAGAAGTAAGATCTATTGAAGACAAATACTCATTCTTCACAGGTTAGAGTTTTAGAGGTATGAGGGTATCTCATATTTTTTTAAAAGACCTATAATTAAATCAAATTTGTTTGCGACTCGCATAGAAACCTTCGACCCTGTTGGCAAAAAATTAGAACAGTCGATTTTCGCAAGCTTTTCTTGAGACGAATTATTCACTAACGACATCATTCTTCGTAGACAGGAGGTTGGTATCACGGTCAGACTATATTGTGGACGCCTAAGCCAACTTCCTGGCGAGTCGCTATCGAAGTTTACAGCCTGATGTCGTCCTTATGGAATACACTTCGTTTTCTATTGGTTCAAGCTGGCCGCTTTTGAGCCTTTGCTAACTTTTGACGATTCCATTGTTGACAATGCAGGCGCGAATTATAATTTTGACCGTAGGGGAGAAAATTCTATTAGATTATTCTCTGCTAATACCACCAGACATATCAAAACATTCCCGACCATCAGTCCCGGCTTGGTAACCGTTTGCGCCGCTATTTTTGTGACTTATTTCTTAATACCAGTAAGTACCTGCTTCCGAAAACCATCGATTTTGTTGCGATTCAGAGCGTTTCGTAGCCATGCATTGATATTCATTTACATGGCAATATTGGGAAATGGAAACCGGTCCGACTCGAATATTTTCCATTATCACTAGATCTCTTGCCTTCGATGTTGGACCAAAAGGCTTTTGCGATATGCATGTGCTGATTGAGTCTGACCAAGCTTCCGTGAAGCCCAATTATTCAGTAGTAGAACACAAGAGGTTACGAGATCCTCTTCGGTTCTACTGCTAACGGGTCTAGGGTGCCTTGCTAACTCATCACCTTTACAGTTTGCCTGCAATTCCATTGTGGTCTGGCACTCATCTAATTACAAAGATACGCAATGCTATTGATAGCGATGTTAGACACTCTTTGACGAGCCCTGAACGCTCTGTTAATGAGTTCAAGGCTAGTATTGTCGCTCTGCTATCCGAGTGGATGGCCACTTCTCTGAAGGAGGATGCATTCCGGAGTAGTAAACATACTGCTAGCTTAATGGCTACAACCTCAGCCTGGAAAACACTGAAATAGTCAGGAAGTCTGAAACTGGAGTTGATAGACAGCCGCCGACAGTAGACCCCTCCACCAACTTTCCCCCAAGCTTGGACCCATCCATAAAGAAGCTCACTGCGCCTCTCCTCCAACGGCTTCTTTCCACCCACAACTGCGTCGCCGGTATGTGGGTAGAGAAGGAGCCGTCAGAGTTCAGTTTAGCAACTGCATGATCCTAGTAATCCGGTATAAAGTCAAAGTGAGTGAGGATCTCCAAGTGCTTAGACCCGTGTTCTTTTAGGCACTGGACAATAGACAATGTAGTCTTAATTGATTTTTGAGTGTAATCGATGACCACATTATCTTGAATATAATGAATTGAATGAATAATTGATTTCATACACATATCCCCAGTTTGACTATCACAGTTTCAGTTGAACACTTTCATGATCTATACTGATTTGGATGAGCGATCTGATTGCCTTAGCTAAATTGGTGATTCGTGAATATGAAAAACCTATGGTTTTCAAGTACTTCAGCCAAAGAGAACAGCTTTATACCAATCAGAGATATAACGGTACTAATGATATGTCCAAAGATGGAGCATCTGATTGTCTAGTATGTTACCCGCTTGTATGAGAAATAGGCGCATGAAAAATTTTCAATATTCACCGAAATGTTAGTAGACCGAATCAGTGGATTCCCCGATTTCCCTGTAGGGTATTTAAAAAAGAATCGATAGGCATGTATGAAATTGTTTCAGTCCATAAGAACTTATACACGAGTCGCAAGCGTAAATTTACGTCGCAATAAATAAAAGCCAACAAACTGTTGAGTGCCTAATTATTTGGTAATACACTTCAGAAAAGAGTTCAAAACTTATGCGCCAAACTGCCAAATGTTGACAATACAAAAATCCATATAAAAAACGAAGAAAAAAGAAAACGAAAAAATGCGGAGCAGAAATGAAAAAATCATCAGCGATAAATGCCGAAAATGAAAGCTAACCAAATAAAAACAAAAACAAAAAAAGCAAAAATTACAAAACTGTGATAAAATGCTTAAAAAGCCGTACTTCAACGCCGCAGAACACAATTACGCATTTAGTTTTGAGGTATGCTTAAATGTATGTATGTATGTGCCTACTACCAATTCTTCACAAACCGGCAATAGAACCTGTAATGCCGAGTATATATTTGTATGTTTGTATGTGTGGGTAAATTTGACTGAACCGACGACTCATTGGTTAGCCAGTAAAGTCGCACTCGAAAAATGCGTGCCAAGTTCGAGGCGAAACTTAAAAATGAAAAACAGAGGCAAAGAGGCAGCGCGCAACCCAAGTGGAGAGCAATATATACATACATACGTACAAGTATGAGAACGTCTGCGAAGCCAAAGCACTACCTTAACCGAATTGCGAATTTCGTACTAAGCGTTGCCAACTAGTTACTAGTGTTAGACACTTGTTTAGTTAGCCAGCGCTTGCCTGCAAGTATGCGAAGAAAAGCAACAAAAAATACACGATAAAACTCGAAGTTAAGCGTGATCATGAACTTGAACTACACTTGTCAAACTAGCATATGAAACATGCACACACACATGCAAACGTATGTAAGTATGTATGGGAATGTGTAAGTATGTACATATGTAAGCAAGTAGATCCGTTGGAGGCAGTGAAGTGCGGTTATGATGAGTAGTTTGCTAACTGGTTGGCGGAACATGTAAAAAATTAATTAAATCTTACAAGTATATATGTATGTATACATTTGTATGTATGTTTGCATGTTTTTATATAAATATGTATACAATCCAGTATATATACATATGCATAATTATGTAAAGTTTAATAGCAAATAAATTTAAAGTCATTTGAGTATTTAAAAACATCAAAATTCAACGAAATAGTTTTATGTTTGCCCCTCTGCACTTCCCAAAGCCTCTCTTGGACTTAACTTATCTTAAGTGGTAGTTGTGTAGTCGTTGAACTTAAAAAACTAGAAATATCAAGACGCCGATAGGTGTTCTTCAAGAGTGGCTTACGCTATTTCTTAAACCTGTAGCTCTTTTCTAACACTGATAACAAATATTCGGTCGACTTAAGTCGAGCAATCATGGATCGGTTTCGCACCACGTTTACTCTCATGTAGATAATGCTCATCCTTAATATCGTCGTACAGTGAATTCGTAGCTATAACGTCAAACTAAAGGGTGGTCCATTTCCAGGTTCCCTACTTAAAAAAAAAACACAGAAACTTCAAATTTTATGGGGAATGTTTATTATTATTCGAAAGAAAACTATTCGGCATTTAATTTATGAAGATTATCTCTTTCAAATGTTGGCCCGGCTATATCTCAGATGGTTCATCCGTTGAATGCAATTTTCGATGACTTAATAATACACGTGTTGTTTTGCTCCAAGGCATGAATCGAAGCATGGCTTTAGACTTTATATATCCATACCGAACGGCGTGATATCGCACGATCTTGCTGGCCAATCGACCAGTCCAAAACGTGAAATTATCTGCTCACCAAAGTTTTTTCTTAATAAATCCATTGATTGAATGATGTGTGGGAATTGGTGCCGTCTTGTTGAAACCAAATGTAGCCGAGATCACAAGCTTCATAGTCATTGACGATTGTATTCTCACCGGCATCATTTTTGAAGAAATATGGACCGATGATTCTACCGATCCACAAGCCCCACCAAACGGTTGATGAAATAGCAGCTCTTTAATCTCGTCGCTCTTCTTCCCAAATCCGTAAATTTTACTTGTTTACGTACCCATAGAACCGATTTGTCAAAACTGGGCTTTTGAAAAAAGTAACTCTACTAGAATCACATGTTTTATACATACATTTAATTTCTTTTTGAAAATCACGTGTATAAAACTCTTTCTTCGGTTAAAAAACTCAATATTTATCACATCACATCAGTTGATGATAATAAAAGGAGAAGTAGTCGTCCTTGCGTAGTTCGTATCAATCCAATCATAAAAAATATTCGCGGACGCATTCGTAGAAAACCAACGACTTAATGTCAAGACTTATTCGAAATAATCTCCACATGAAAGTCTACCGTAGATGAACTGGTCATCATCTGACAACGCGCTTGAAGCAAATTAGGCTCAACAGATGCTAGCGTCGTCTTCAGCTCGGGCAATAGTGTATCCCTTTTTCGAATAAAAAAAATTTAACTATTGAAAAAATTTTTAATTATCAAAAAGACAAAATCTACACAAGAACTTCCAAAGACACAATAAATGCTTTTTCAAGGATTAAGCGTGGTCACAATCCAGCTTTTGTGATGGTTTGGTGGGGAGTCTTCTGTAAAGGAGATACATACATAGCTTTACCTTCGTGAAAAAGGGGTTAAAACTGGTGCAAAGTATACAAGGACGATGTTTTAGAAGGCGTTGGAAACAAATTTTCACCAGCGAAATCAATCACCACAAATAGAAATATTTAGTAATCATTTTATGGCAAATGCGGACTATAAAGTGGATGCATAAGAACTTCCCAAACAGGTTTCGGAAACATCTCAGAAGCCAATCCTACAAATTTTTTTCTCACTGAACAAAGATGTCCACTTCTGGGCGTTTGTTTCCATCAGGCGGATCATTTGTTGGCAGTACAGATCTGAATTAAGAGTTTGGCCGATTCTACAATTACGGTTTGCTTCGTAAAATACCAAGCAGTAAGCTTACCACCCCACAGTGCAGCCTCCTTCAGAGTGCTGACTATCAACGTCTGATGAGTAAAAGCGCTCGGTTCGGGTTTCAGCCTTGAGTTTGTTGAAATCGCTGACTGCATGCACAAGACTAATGATGGCGAGTTATTTTTGATTAGATTGATTTGCGTTCCAGGCCACTAAGCGGCATTGCAGTAACCTGTAAGGCTGATAGCAAGTAGGTACTTCAGCCTCAATAACTGCGAAATGGGAACGGGTAGGGTCTATGTGGTGTGATCTTGTGGTTCCAAACGGTTGTGCTTTAAAGAAGCTTAGTAAGCGTTATTCACCTACCAGCCACTGTGCAGTCGTAAGGTTCTTCTGGTCCAGGATAAATAGTAAGGTGTCTAGAGAACTTGCCGTTCTCAGCAAGGTACATCCTTCAATAGTTGTAGAATTTCTGCTAGACACTGTCCGATCGTGCCAGTTGCATCAGCTGTTTGTTTATCTGTCCTCCTTTTGCCAGATAAAAGCAAAAACATTTTCGATCTCTTACTTTTAGGCATCCAGTTGAAAAAGCGGAAAAAGAAATAAAACACCTTAACAGATTTAATGATAGGTTCAGGGCGTTTTGTCGATAGCTGAAATCCAATTAACCGAGCTTTTTCGTCTATGTTTTCAAGGAGTGAAGATATTCCTCTTCCTGTGTTTCCCCCGGCGGTTAATGCGTCGAATACTCTCAGAGCTGGAGTGTTTTCGTCCATTCGAACGACATGACCTAGCTAGCGAGGCCGTTGTCTTTTCGCTTATCAGCTCATCGTTCCATCGACTGCGATATTCGCCATTGCCAAAGCACAAAGGATCATAATTCTTCCGCAGAACCTTTCTCGCGAAAACTCGTAACGCCAGCTCATCAAATCTTCCATGCTTCTGCACCATATAGCAGAATGGGGATGATGAGTGACTGTTGGTGTTAATGCTGATTCCAAGAAAGACGAAATTACCTACGACTTCGAAGTTTGACTGTCAACAGTGTCGTGGGAGCCAAGTCGTTAGTGCAAGGGCTGTTTTTTTTTTTTTTTTTTTTGATATCAGGAGATATTTCGTCTTGAGCTCGTTCATTACCAGACCCATTCGCTTCGGTTCTTTGCCCAACCTGGCAAAAGCAGAACTAAGGCCAATGATATCGATGACATCGGCGTACGCCAGCAATTGTACACTCTTGGAAAAGATTTTACCTTCTCTACTATAATAAATTAATAAATTGTTTGTTAGTATGGTTTCCACATCTAACCATTTATGAACTCCCATGTCCACCTATTTATACTTATGTACATGCATCTACAAGAGTTCATATTAAATTTCAACTTATATGAATTATATTCTTCTCTTATTTGAGCTTCTATTAAAAAGTGCGTGTCTTTTTAGAAATATACACTCGCTTACATTTGTTCAAACATCTTTATTTAGACTTCTGTCATTCACTTTCCATTCTTAATTTCCCTTTTGATTCATACGCACAAGCAGCATTTACACACATACATATGTACTTATATATTTGTGTTAGACTACCATAATGGTTTAATGTTTATGTTCTGGCTTTGTTTACAAACATTTGATGTTAATTTTTTCCATTTTCGTACACGCACTCACACACATACACACACATCACTGCTTATACATAAATTATAGCTATAACGAGATACCTTTATGTATGAATTAAAGGCAAGCCATAAGAAGAATTTAATGTATTTATGCATGCGCAAGTACACGCTTATGCTTGTTTGTATATGTGTATGTGTGTGTGCGTTCGTAGTTTTTACTCGCATGGCAGATTCATACATATTTATGCGCCTGACGATAGCTCAAGCGTCGATGCGTAGACGCAGCCGTCCAGTGCGCTTTAATACAGCCGTTTGTACATGTGTGGTATGCTAGACGGCAGTCAGTTAGTCAGTCAGTCAGTCAGTCAGTCAGTCAGTCAATCGGGGAACTAGCTGCCTATCAAGCCTCGTAACACCCACCGCGCTCTGCTCAGCCATCAACTTCAATATAGTTTTGACGAAAGATCGCGGTACGCCTATAATATGGTCTACGTAATGTATGTATGTATGCTTTTTATGATAATATTGTCATACATTATATAGGTATATATGTATGTATGTGCGTGTTGAAAAGTATATCAGTTAATTAGGCCTCGTGTTTGGGTGTTAGGTCAATGGGACAATAAAAATTGGTGTAATTAAACGTACGGCATAGAGACTTTATTATAAGAGCTCGTTCTAATTTATATACTTATATAAAGTTGTAGAGACACATAAATATGTATGTATGTATGAAGACTTCTGTATACAAATAGTTTCATAAATGGAATTTTTTCTTTACTTAATGGCTTTCAGAACTTTTTATTAACATTCACTTTCGCAATAAAAAATAATTTCTTCTTTTTTTGCTATAAGAATTTAAAATGTTTTAATCGTTCAAACGCTTAAGTGAATTATCAACATAAAATATTAACAAATAAGGAAAAGCTAAGTTTGGGTGGAAACGAACATTTTGTAGACATGCAACTTGCAGTAATCCAGACCAGGGTACGATCAGAAATCCGGAATCCAAGCAATTTCATACATTCATACATAGTATACGTATGTACATATGTATGTCGTAGTATAACTCATACACTGGCCGACATACATAGTTTCGAACGAAACAAACACGTACAAAAATTGCCCTCGCACTGGCCGTCCGTGCAAGTTAAGTGAAACAGACAAGCGAAAAATAACAAGAATGGTGAAAAAAAATCCCAAAACTGCATCTTCCAAAATTGCAGCAACAATAACTGAAGATTTGGACATAACCGTACACCCTCGCACAGTTCGACGTGTGCTGAATGAAGCTGGGTTCAATGCCAGGGTTTGCCGCAAAAAACCTTGTATAAGTAAGATAAATAAAAAAAAAGCGCTTGGATTTTGCAAAAGAGCACCAATCCAAAAATATTTCATTTTGGGAAAAAGTTCTCCGATGAAAGCAAATTTAATATCTACCGCTCAGATGGTAGTATTTTAACATGGCGGAAAAAAATACAGTACTGGAACTTCAGAACTTGCAAACCACAGTGAAGCACGGTGGTGGTGGGGTTATGGTATGGGGGTGTATGGCAGCTGCAGGCGTGGATAATCTCATTTTCATAGATGAGACTATGAAAAAAGAAGATTACTTGGCCGTTTTAAAAACAAATTTGAAAGCCAGCACTGACAGTCTTTGCTTGGGAAATGATTTTTATTTCCAACATGATAATGATCCCAATCATACGGCTGAGATTGTACGGCTTTGGCTTATTTATAATGTTCCCCATTTACTGCGAACACCTCCCCAGTCACCTGACCTTAACCCCATCGAAAATCTGTGGGATTTGCTAGATAAAAAGGTTCGAAATCACAACATAACATCAAAAGAACAGCTTAAAAGAGTCCTTTCCGAAGAATGGCTGAAAATCGGGGCCGATGTTACAAAAAAAACTAGTACATTCTATGCCCAATCGTTGTCAGGAAGTCATTAAACGAAAGGGGTTGCAAACAAAATATTAAAGTTAGTATAAACGCTTATTTAAAATAGAATTGTTGAAATTGGCGAATACTTTTGTCCAACCATTTTCTGAACTTTCTGGAGTTTTTAGCTTAAATATTAAGATTTATTATTTTTAATTGGAGTTTTTTTGTCAAGAATGAATGTATGGAATATAATTTATTGAAATATAACTTAAAAACTAACATTTAGAATATTCGTTTATAGTTTGAAACCTAATTCATGTATAGCATGTTCAGTGGCAAATACTTTTGTCCATTCAGCATAAGGTTAGTTAGAAAAATAAAAATCATTATGTGGATGTAGTATATGGGAGTTGGGGTGGTATCAACCCGATTTTATCAATTTTTGCCAATATCGCATACTATTAACATGTCTCATACTAAAATAATATTCGCTGGGTTTCTTTAAGGTATCTCACATACAATCACCAATAATATGGAGTAAAGTCAGCCGGAAATTCAAAAATCCTGATATTATTGGTATGGGGGTTAGTTCAAGTTTTTTCCCAATTTTATATATACATACATTATTTGGCAAAATGATACACTGTTATGCGCAAAACTCATTTTCATTGAGATAACTCACCGATATATGCTATACAAAGTCACTCGGAAATTCGAAAAGGTCCACCATAAGGAGACTCAGGGTTGAATCGACCCCATTCAATCCATTTTTGATATACAGATGTACTATCATTAAGAAAGGACTATCTCTGAACTTCAATTGTATGAGTATATCCCATACAGTAAGCGATTTTTTTCGTTGGAAAGCCAACTATAGATTTTTGGGTCCATATTTTCGGTACCTAGGGGTTCGAACAGCTTTGATTGGATTTTAACCATTTTTGGTCATAAAATGGCCTACTTTAAAGATATTATTGGTGGAACCTCTTAAGCTATTATATTAATTGTTACTTGATTTATGTACTGGGAAGTGAAAGAATAAAGTGTAATTTGAAATTGTGTTATATGGGAAGAAGTTGAAGTTGTAGTCCGATTTCACCCATTTCCGCAGAGTAACATAGTTCTTAATCTAGTCGAAATTGGTCGGTCGGGTACCGAGATATATGATTTTATCTCAAAGTGGGCGGTGCCATGCCCAACGTCCAATTTACACATCGGCTCCTTTAAAGCCCTCTCATACTTTATTTTTTTTTCAAAATTTTTGGCCACAGGTCTCCCTTACTACTGCAATCCCCTGCGCCAAGTTACAGTTTTATATTTGATTTTAGTACTTTGTCATGACACTTTATAAGTTTTTGGTCAATGGTAATTTGTGGGCGCGGAAGTGGCACTATTACACCCAGGAACCCGGTTCATTAAAATATTTAAATTTTTACTAAACTTGCATGGACGTGCGGATGAACGGACGGACAAACAGATAGACAGTCATCTGGATTTCAACTTTTCTCATCATCCTGATCATTTATATTTATATATCTCTATATCTATCTCGCTATATTTTAATACTTCAGCGAGTGCATTGAATTGCGAAGCTCCTACATGGATAAGTGAGATGAATTCAAGATAAAGCTGGACATATGATTCTGTCGGAGATGTTTTCTACACTTTCTGCATGTAACATCGTTACTTATGACCATGCTGCTCACATGTAATGAGAGTAGGTTGTGATCTGTCAAGAGGCCAACAGCCGTCTGGCAGTCTTTTCGAAACCGAGCGAGTAAGAAACAAGCGAGCTTTCCGATGGGTCTATTGCACAGGTACTGGTGATTCTGCATGCTCTTAAAGCATTCATCTTACCCTAATCCGTCTGTCAAGAGTATCGAAAATCTCATTGTGTCGTTCTTAGTAAATTTCGTATTTCCTGCACTGATTCAGTAGTCAGACAAATGGTACTTTCGCCAATTTCGTCAGCTTTCTTGTTATAAGAAATTCCTTGTGGCTGGGAAACCAGTATACATATATGCAACCGCTTTCCGGCCGCCGTTAGATCTGCTTCTATCTTCCTGCTTCTAAGGTCATAATCCTTGCCGCCTTGCTTTGCTATTAATGTACTTAACATATAAATTGATCTTCGTTATGTGTGTTACTGTGTTGTTTGCTACCCCAGTCGCTTTCCTTACCGCTGAGTTGTTCGCTTGGTAGATACTGCAGTATTCCAGAGGCTGGGAGTGTTGCCGCCAGCTCAGAGCAATAAATTCCAGCTCCGACTGCATTAACAAATTTTGATCTGTATAGCTGTTGTATGTTCTACTCTCTTTAGTGTGACTTAAAACATTCTCTCCCAAATAAAGCGTGAAGATATGTGATCAATTATAACTACTAACCCTCAATTCTCATGAAGAATACACCTAACATCGCCGACAACAGTTTACCGCACCGAAGCACTGTTAAGCAACATTAGCTTGACTACCGCTGTGTAAATGCATGAGGCTAAGTGGCAGGCCCCATATTAACTATAGTACTTTCTTATATGCAAAAAAGGCATTAATTTTCTCTCTCTCCTACGCCTTGAGTTTCCACGTCAATCCTTTTTTGCTAATTTAAACCCGTTGGGCCTCGGGGATCTCCATGTCGGAAATTTGTACCTCCTTGTAAAGAGTCCCATACTCGTCTAATCGGTATTTATCTCTAGGTTGACCCTTAGAACTTGGACCTTAGAATTAAGTCCAGGAATTTCCGCGTCACTAGTATAACTATCTCGTCTGTTTTTTAATGAAAATTTTAATCACTTTGTTAAAGTCCAACATTTCATTCATGTGGAGCAAAACGCTGACAGGTCTTTTTTAACCAAATCTTGTTCCACATAGTATTTTTTTATACTTATTCAATCTCTGGGCCAACATTCTCAACAGCAATACTATCACGGACTTTTTCCACCTATTCAGCACTGCTCCTAGCTTCTGGGGTTTCATTAGCTGCATGTTCAGAACAATTCCAAAGGGTGGTCCATTTCGAGATTTCCTACTGCTTTAAAGAAAACACACAGGAACTTCAAATTTAATAGACAATATTTATTATCTTTCGAAAAAAAATTCTTTGGCATATATTTTTTTGAAGATTATCTCTTTCAAATGTTGGCCGCGGCTACGTCTCAGATGGTCTCTCCGTTGAGTTCAAATTTCGATAACTTCATGGAGCATTCGAGCTTCAAGTTCGCCTGGTAACTGTCGAATGACACACGCGATGTTTTGCTCCAAGTCAATTGCCCGCAGAGACTTTACATTTTGCCTATCTCCATAGGGAAAAGTATAACGGTGTGATATCATATGATCTTGTTGACCAGTCGACAGGCCCAAAACGTGGAAATTATCTGCTCACCGAAGTGTTCTCACAATAAATCCATTGGTTGATGCGTTGTGTGGGAAGCGGCGCCGTCTTTTTGAAACCAAATGACGCCGAAATCATGAGCTCCAATTTCAGACATCAAATAGTCGCTTACCATGGCGCGATAACGGTCGTCATTAACGGTAACGTTCTCTCCGGAAACATTCTTGAAGATGTGAGTTCGGAAATTTTACTTTGTCGATTAATATCAGAGAGAGAGTGAATGTATTAAAATACTA
The DNA here is from genome assembly GCA_037783105.1 of Bactrocera zonata. Classification (NCBI taxonomy): domain Eukaryota; kingdom Metazoa; phylum Arthropoda; class Insecta; order Diptera; family Tephritidae; genus Bactrocera; species Bactrocera zonata. The sequence continues at coordinate 516,389 of JBAWJQ010005959.1, read as the reverse complement.
TATATTCCGAGTTCTAATAATAGTTCTAATTTTTCTCAAAATTGTCTTCCAAACATTGAGCTCCTAAGACCATTTGAGTGTTTTCATGAATATTAAGGCGAAAAGAGTTTTACGTTCGGAAGGCCGGTGGCACCAGATAATTTTTCAATTGGTTCAAAAAGTGAGGTTATAATAAGAAATGCCTTTTTGTGTGGACAATTTTATTGCACAATAAAATTATTGAAGAAGTATGAGGCTCCGCAATCAAAAAGCGAATCACCATAGTTTATGGAAATTTCCAAAGTGCCACAGAAACGGCGCGTCAAACTATATGTAAATAGTTGTATGAAGTAACCACTTATGTTAATATATATATGTACGTAGTAAGTGTGTGTGTGCATATAACATATAGTAAATCGGTGTCACCCAATTTGGTCAGCAATTAAGAAACCAGCGCGCACAGCTGTTGCCACTTATGTGACCATTGACCATTGAACAAACTTAAACCGCTGATGCTGACCAAAATTGAAAACCACCAAAAACAGTAACAACAACAACTACACTATGTTGAAAATGACAAAAGCAATAATAATTTGCGGCACATTTGGTTAAATACTTAGTTAAATGTGGTAAAAAGGGAAGTCATGCGTCGGTGCGCGCCCACACACACCGACACTTTGCTGTCACAACGCCACAATTAGCCAGCGCTACAACTCTTCAGCGCTGGAATGCATTTGTACATTTGTAATTGCCTTGGAATGAGTCTGTTGTGCAGCCACAATTATGGCACACCCCAACAGATTTACTCATCTGCGCCCTCAACCAGAGCCATTTAACTACTCATTCATTCATTATGGCAATCGCTCAGCCGTTGCAGCGCGGCGCACGTGAGGGCCGCGCTGGCGCACACGTTTGCCTTTGCGTGGCGAGCTAATTGCCTATCACTGCTTTTAAATACCCACCGCGCACCATAATATTTATATTTTGCGGAATTCCTTTTTTTTTTGCTTTTGTTTTCATTGCTTTAATATTTTTATGATGTGCAAAAAGTTCGCAATACTCGTAAAAGGGAGAGAGCACCGAAAGCAACAAACAAAAAGTTGCATTAAAAACGCTATTCACACTTTTTGCCTTTGCGCTGTCTCGCGTGAGCTCGTTAACAGGCTTTTCCCACACACACGCGCAAAAAAACCACACATACATTTGCACTACATACATTCCCACATTTGCGTGAGTTTTTTGCCGCGTTCTTCCCGCATTTGTGTTTCTCTGCCGTTTCTAAACAACGTTTGTTATTATTTCACTTGTTTGCAATTGTGTGCGAAAGCGACCAAAACAAAAGCCCCCTCAAATGTGCCTAAAAAAAAATTGCTCGAACTCGTACTCGCCTAAATCCAATTTGCCAAGCCACCACGCAAGCACACAATGCATGCGAACATAACCTCACTTCACCTTGTCCAAAGCGCCGACGTGCGATTTGTGTGTGTGGCGTGTTTGATGTCATCGCAGTGGCCAGTCAACTGGCTTTGGTGTTGCTGTTATTGTTGGCTGTGGTGTTGGCGTTTGACACCAACTGCGCTGGAATCAACACCAGCCGACTGTTGTCGACGCGGCGTGATTTCATTCACAATTAATCGAAATCATTTTTGCATGAAATTGTGTTGTCAATTAAAAAAAAGTCAGAGTAAGGAAAGCCTAGTTACGGCTGATATCCAAAATTTTCGAAATTTAGAATATTTTAGTATCTTAAGAAATAATATATTAGACAAACCGGCTTAAAGGCCAATTTTTTCGCCAGTTTACACCTCTTTTGGCATAGAACTTTCCTGCTTAAGGAGGTATTCTACTCTAGAATTTTGAGAAATTCGATTTTTTTTTCATACATTTAAAGTTAAGACTTTCAAAAATATGACCTTGGAAGGATTTTTCAAAATTCGACTTATTTTCGGAGATACAGCCGATTTTGTGACACCATAAAAAATGGATGGTAAAAATATTTTTGTTTTTTTTTTTAAATAAAATTCGAAAAACTGCCCAAAATTTGATTTCTAGAGTAGAATACCCCCTTAAACATTCTTACTTTCAGTTGGAATCAAACAAAATCTCTTGGGCCCACTCACCGAACCATTGGCCATTCGGCTTGAATTGTCGCACAAGTTGGAGTTTGTAAGCCCTTAAACCAAGATACTTTCGCAAGAAGCGAACCATTAAAAGGTTCGATATCCTCATATTGATAGGCTAAATATATACAGCGTTTGTCCAGAAAGTAATAGGACTGTGTCTTTAAAAAAAAATTATTGAACCAATCGTTACAATTCTTTAAAACTTTCATAACAGACTCCTTCCTCGTCGATGCATTGAAGGCGTCCCGGAAGGCATTTTCCGGAATAGGCTTGAGAGCTGACGTGCACGCTGCTTATCGAGGAGACGCCGGCATCTACCACTCGGAAGATTGCAACTTTGTTTCGGGATCATACTCAAAGAACCATGATTCGTCACCTGTGATTACGTTATACCAAAACTGGGGGTTCTATCACATATGTTTACTCGCCGCAATTTCTGGTCGTCAGTGAGCTCTTTTGGAACCATCTTCGCGCACACCTTGCGCATGTTCAAGTGCTCCGTCAAAGTGTCATGAAGCACAGATTTTGATAATTTGACATCTGGGCAACGGTCGACGATCTGAGTTCAAAACTTTGCACACACGAGTCACATTGTCGGGGGGGGGTTTGTCGAAGTCGCAGGTTATCCACCACGGTCTTCATCAGCGACCTCTTCCCGGTCCTCCAAAAAGGCCTGGTGCCACCGAAACACACCACTTCTTGCTAAGGCAACATCTGGGTAAGCCTGCTTGATCATATCAAACGTCTCTGTTGCAGATTTGCCGTGTTTCGCATAGAATTTAATCACGTAACTCTGCTGAATTTTCGGCGTGCACCACTCGCAGAAACACGTCGCGCGAAAATGTTTGTCCGGACTCACCAGGTGTCCGGAGACAACTGACCAGCCGCTCGTTCGTTACCTAGAAACACCCTCTACCGAATCCAGTCGGTGCACGCACGCTCCGAAGTACAGTCACGGCGGAAGAAAATCAGTCCTTTACTTTCCCTGTATATGGACCAAGAGAACACATCGTCGTTTTCATATAGTTTTGGAAGAGAGTTTTCCCAAAACGTGCGTACACCGCATCGAACTTCACACTACCTTTAGCGTTTGTTTTATGCTAGTGCAAACAACCGCAATTTAAGTAAAACTATCGAATTTTGTGTTGCATGTTCAAAGGTATAAAATGACATCAATACATCTAATCAATTATTGTACTACATTGTCAAATGACGAAAGGCAAAAACTGACATTGACTGATTGAGTATAGAGGGTGGTCCAATATAAAATAACAGTTCTCTCTGCTTAGTGATATCTCTTGGTATCATTAACTCTCTCTCTTTATACTTGGACAACATTATTTGCAAACAGATTTTTACAGAAGTATCTCACGATTTAGTGAATCTTTACTGCACGCATCAATATGATATGAATATTACTTAAAGTTTTGAGATATGCCGACGTCAACGTACTATATATTCAGGTTATGTCAGTTTGATGAAAATTCGTGAGCCGCTGCTTAATTATATTTGGGATTCATGGTATATTAAGTATGCCGGGAAGTTTCTGAGTAAGTGAGAGACCATATAAAACATATACTTCTATAATATTATTTCATTATAGTTATTAGCATGACGAGCTAAGTCGATTTGGCTATGTCCATCTGTCCGCGCGTCCGTTTTTTTTTTTTTTTTTTATTTATTGTAGGAGGAAGCATCAAAAGTGCGGGACTTTAATCTGCTAACCTAACCTACTCCCATCTCATGTCTGTCCTACGGGACCACTGGACAACATATTTCTTCCTGGGAGAGAAGAAGACATTTAAGTCCCCTCCATTGAAAATCCGTGCTCTGTGTCTGTCTCTATACATTTGTATATGTGAACTGATATATCTGTTAACGAGATATAGATATCAAATTTTGACATTTGATTTCCACTATAAATATTTTATTGGAACCGCCGATATGTACGGAATCAAATTTCTTATGCCTAAGTGTTCAGAATGTTGAAAAAGGCTTTCGGTGATAATTATAAGTCGCATACACGTGCTTTTGAGTGACATTTAGGTGGATGAGAAACAAAGTGGGTCGAGAACACGTTGACGATGAACCCTGTCCAGGACGACCATCAACATCAACTCATAATCAACACGTCAATAAAAGAATTGGTGTCGAATTGGTGCTTGAAAGTCGACGATTAACAGTCAGAAATCTTACTGGCTTTGTTGGAATAACGGAAAGATTAGTGAAACCCATTAAAAAAAACACAATTGATTCCAAAGTCACTCCATTTTCCCGAAAAACTACGTCACGTCGGTGAAAAAAAGTTATACGACTACCAAAATGTCATGAAACGTATTATTACTAACGATGAGTATTGGATCTCTACTTGCGACCCGGAAACTGACGATCAATCGGCCGAATATCGTGACAATGGTTAGCCGAAACCGACAAAATCACGTCCAAAAAGGTCAAAAATCTAGATTATATTGACAGCTTTCCTCGAATATCGAAATGTGGTGCACTCTGAACTCCTTCAGACCGGCCAAACTAGCAACAAAGAATACTATTTGAGTGTTATGCGTCGCTTACGCGAACCTATTAGTAAAAAGAAGCCGTAATAATGGCCCGTCAACTTTTGGTATTTGCACCACGATAATGCACCGTCGCATACTGCATTGATTCTTCGTGAATTTTTCTGCAAGTTTTTAACAAATATCGTGCCATAACCACCGTATTCGCCTGATTTAGTTACGTGTGACTTCTGGCTATTCAGCAAACTCAAACGAACGCTCCGGGGAAATCGTTTTGTGTCAATTGAAGACATTAAAAATTAATCGCTGAATCGCTGTGCGCATTGAAGGCTATTCCGGATATTTACTTTAACAACTAGTTCGGGGATAGGAAAAACCGTTGGTACAAATGCATTGGGGCCAAAGGGGGATTACTTTGAGAGGGACGACACATATTTTGAAGAATAAATTAAGAATTTTAGAATTGTGAAGAAAGTCTTACTATTTTTTGCTCATTGTAATAATGTTGCCATGTAACAATGAGTAATTTCTATCAAGAAAAGAAAAGTAGAGCTACAATATTTTCAATTGTCGAGCTCATGCCCTTATTGCCTTTTTTATGGTTGTTGAGAATTTTTAGTAAATTACTACCATATGAACCAATCTTTATTTCCAATGTCATCAAATACACACATTTTTATAACAAATCAAATCACTTCTTTCACCGCTGATTAATGAGGCTTTCTAAGAAGCCAAAAAACGACTTATTTCGAAAGCATGCAAAAACAGGCCAAAATAGCTCAAATATTACTGAAGCTTGCCAGTTTTTACACGCATTCTTTTATGCATAGTTTTTTCGCCAAAAAATTTTTGCCAAAATTGATTGGTGTGGTAAATACGCAATTTAACACACATCATTTGTGTTATTATTATTGTTGTTATTCTCTTTTTTTGCAGCTTTCGCAGTTTTGCCGAGTTCAATGCACCTTTTTCATGCTTAATTAAGCACTTGTGGCTTGAAACGTTAATAATGTACACACTTATGTATATACATACATACGTATATATATATAGGTATGTACATATGTGTATTCAAGAATGACATAATATTCGCTAAAATAAAATATGAATGAAATCTACGAACGCGTAGTGAAATTTCTATATAAGGTTTTCTCTACGACCATAATAAGCCAGTTATATACATACATACCTACCTATATATAAATATATATGTATGTTTATAAATTATATATAAAAGCTAGAAACTACAAATTGTGCGCTGCCGTGAGTCATTGGCAGCTATCGTAGTAAACTCATTAGTTTTGACCCATACAATCAACTTTTTTTTTAGTATAAACGATTCACTTTTATTCGCTCAAAATTCAAACGAAAAAATTAACAAAACACTTCATTACAACTAATTTCCTTTTACTGTGGACCGCTAATTATCTAAATTGAATATGTCTGCCGTTGGAAGAAATTAGCGCTTTGTTTTGTAGAGAGGTCAAAGAACGCCTACTTAAGTTGTGATGTATAGAAAATGTTGTGAACAATGGAGTTATAGCTTGTAGCTTATAAATCAATATTAACAAAAGCTTAATTTTAATAATTTTAGTTTTTGTTAAATTTATTATACAATAACAAAAGGTTTAGTGTATTTAATTAATAGCAGTTTAGCTTAATATCTGTAATATTCAAAAATCGCTGAAAAGGGTAGAAGCAGTCGCTGTTAGTAGGTTAAGTTAAGTTAAGTTAGGTTAAAGGTTGACACCAGTTTCTTCGCATAAAAAACAGCCTTTTTTCATATAAAAAATAAATTATTTTATTATAATTTTTATTGTTATGAACATACACTATTAACAATAAAAATTCTGAAATTTTTGAAAAAAATATTTTAAACTTGACCATTGCGACGTCATTTTCGATGGCCTCTCGGAAAAAGATACGCCCGCGTTGGCAGAATAACTCCTGACAGGATCATCTAAAGTGAAAAAAATACGTGTTTTAGTTAAGATCTTACTTTGAAACTTGGACGTAGGAAAAGAAAACTGAAAATTGGATTTTTGGCAGACATTTTTACAAGAAAATGAAAATTTTTGTGAAAGTTTCACGATATTTTTTTCCAAGCCTTTAAGAATTGTATCTCAAAGACCTGTGTAAAATTGCATGAAGATCGGTTGAGTAGGAAATCTTACCAATGGACTTCAAAAACACAGTTTCAAGAAAAGACTGAGCATTTAGCCTAGCTAGCCTCGAGCGCATAAGTTTCCAAGGCTATTTCTCCGAAACTACTGAGTGAACTTGAAAATTTAGGACAATATTGTAGAGGTGTTTTAAAATTTAATAAGATAATAAAAAAATCAGTTTCCGTAATCCCATGTAACACTTTAGTATTTGTAATATTCAAAAGCCGCTAGAAAGGGTACAATCAGCCGCAGTTAGTAGGTTAAGTTAGATTGGGAAGAAATCGAACTTAACAGAGATTTCAATGTACAACTTGGAACATCGGTCCGTTATGATACCTAAAACTCCAATATTATAGATCACAAGACCCTCACAAATCGTCAAACCACTTGGGGCCTATGCTCAGACAGGTTATATTAGTTTCTATGTCTCCGGTTTCAACCTCAGTCACTCAAAGACTGAACATTTGTGGAGAAAGCGCCTGGATTTTTCAATCTAACACTCCTCCATATAACTTTAACAACTTGCGTCCGTTAGCCTTATCGCATAAATGCATAATGGACAATGAAAACGTCCAGTGTCTTTAACGTGGGTACCTGCCGACGACAACCTTACCCTACGGCGGTCAAAAGAACAGCGAATCAAATTAATGCATTGATCAGCGCTCTCAAAATGCATTTTCAGTACCGATTGGCATTGTCGAATGGACACCCTAACCAACTTGGTAGGGTTCGAGGCCCATCTAAAACATCTGCCATACTTTGGGTACGGCACCCGGTGGCAATGTAACTCCACATTCAACTGTCAAAGTGTCAGTGCTTCCCGCATTCGGGTTTTAACCAAAACCACCGAGATACCTCCCGAGGGGAGAGTACGATGAGTATTTGAGGCGAACTCTAAGGACTCCTGCTCCCCGTGGTGCCAGAATTAAGTCTACTGTCAGACCTTGTAGCCGAGACTACTACCGTACTGCTCTGTACTGACGTCCACGGGTTGGACCATATACGTACATTACATGCACACACTATTACTTATTACTATTATTTACAGAAGAAGCTAGCTATAATTCTCAGTTAAACGACTTCGCCACTTAAACAATTCACGCGCAAATGACTGTTCGGCGTTCCGACTAGTAGAAATCACACCGCTAACATCTAAAAGTCCTTCAGTCAAGTTAATCCCCATACCACCCAGTAATTACTTGCAACCAGTTTTATACCTCCTCTCCATAAAAACAACTCAACCTATCAGATAGGTGTCCCTGATGCAAAAATGCATAAGCAGACTCAGACAAAATCTGAAGTCTAGGTTACCCTCAATACGAGGTGTGTTCAAAAAGTATCGCGAATCGTAACTGACAGTTTTCTTCGATTGCAGGGGCGTGGTGCATCATGAGTTTTTGCCACAGGGAAGAACGGTCAATAAGGAATATTACCTGCAAGTTATGCGCAATTTGCGCGAAGCAATCCGCCAGAAACGCCCGGATTTGTGGAAGAACAAAAATTGGCTTTTGCACCACGAAACGCCCCTGCTCACACACATCGTTGCTTGTGCGCGACTTTTTGGCCAAAAACAACACACTAATGATGCCGCAGCCACCGTATTCCCCAGATCTGTCCCCCTGTGATTTTTTCTTGTTCCCTAAATTGAAGAGGCCCATGAAAGGACGACGTTACGCTTCTCTTGTCGAGATAAAGACATCGAAGGAGGAGCTGAAGAGGATATAAAAAAATGATTTTTTGAAGTGCTTCGAAGATTGGAAAAACCGTTGACTGTTGGAAAAACCGGGATTACTTTGAAGGGGACAAAATAGATATTCATGAATAAATAAATAATTTTTCGTATTTTCGTATATTCGTAAACCAAACGTCCCGAATGTACTCATAAATCCCTCGACCGTTAAGACTATTATCCCAACGGCCTTGTCACCTACATCTGACCCTATCATCTAGAAGTCTCCTACTTCCTAGAGGGAGGGATCTCTTCACATCATCATCATAAATCCGGTCATTCCGCAGCACTCAAGCCTCTTCTTAACCTGAATACAACAGTACACTGTATGACATTAAGGTCAAGACGCGGTGTGGACAATGTTCAGTTAGAAACCCTAAGATTGCGTCAAGATGAACTTTTCTAACAGCAAGTAGCGGAGTAGATCTCCTTCTACTTTAGACGTAAGCGTGATTCAAAGGTCCAGTGCTAAAATGCAAGATTACAATGCAGATCCAACTCGGTCACAATCCAGTGTGGTCGAAGCAAATGTGAATCCTCTGGTTAGCTCATCGACTTTGCAATTAATAATACTTTCGCTATGACAAGGAACCCAAACGAGTCTGATGATGAAGTAGATTGAAACTATTTGCATTCCATAACTAACTTTGCGCTCACATTTAGCGAGCGCAGCGCTAGTATTGCTATTCCGCTGTCGGAATGAATGCTCATTTCTCTGACAGAGACTGCACTTCGTAGCAGTATGTCTATTGCCACCTTAATAGTAGCTTCATATAGAAAATTCCTCCTCCATCCTTGTCACACGACGTCCTTTCAGTGAAAAAACTCACTGCGCATCTTCTCTACCGATCTTTCCCCATTCACAATAGATATGTGAACAGAGAAAAAATCCCCACGAGTAGCCTTTGCTACAGAAATGAAGTCCAAGGTGGATTGAATTTCGGCATGTCCTAGTTCGGGCGCCTTCATGTCCCTCAGTCTTAGAGTGCACTGAGCAACAATGCACCGGCCTCCAATGTCCACTGCTGGCAGTCCTTCTTCTGTTTCTCTTCTCCTATCAGCTGATACTGCAATGGAGTTTATAGTAGTTTATATAACGTGTTTATTTTGAGATAAAGGCACAAGAAAATAAATCTTTTTTAGAAATAATGTACAGGGAGGTTCAAAAGTTTAACAACTCGTATAATTTTCAAACGCCTTCTGCCCAGAATTCTAAACAGCAATAAATATTTTATTTTTATTTTTATCGAAGAAAAGATTCTTTTAAGACTTTTCTATCAGCATTATACCCACAATAAATTAGTGTATGTATGTCTACTTTCCTTACTGTTATAATTACTGCTTTTTTCATAAATTCCACAACGTCTGTCTGACATGAAATATGAGTACATCAAGTATATTTTATATACCTGTCTACACAGATGGCTAAAGACACCTTGCTGTGTATGCCGATCGCAGTGTATCGGTAACAAATTGATCTAACTACAAATCTTCGCGGATCACTAACAAACCATATTAAATTTCACACTTAACACTGGCCTTAGTACTTGCCGCCTGACTCAATGTACATATACACAGGCTCACATAAAAATATATGTGTGAAGAAATTAAATATATCATATACATATTTATGTCTGTTGAAAGATATCAAACGCTTGTCTGTACATAATACAAATGTGCTGTTCAACCCCGAACCAATGGCATTTTTAACTTATCAATCACCTTCGGAACATTTCACACATTCATCATTAAAGAGATAGCTGCCTATCTACAGACATATTTATGTGTGTATGTATGTACCTCTGTCGCAGTGCAGAGCATACAATTCACACCTGAGTCCATACAAGAGTGCTGAGCAAAGAAGGGTATCTGAAATTTTTATTTGCACAATGCCAAAATACAACAAAAAAGTTGTAGCCACAAACACATACAAACACACATATATGGCATATACCAAAAAAGGTGTTAATCCCAGTGGTCTCCTTAATTATAGCTTCAAGTTGCACAAACAAAAACCGAACTGGAGCAAAAAGAAGCATTAAATCATGGTGACACTTTCGTCGAAAGAAATGCGCACTCCATTCCATACTCATTCCATATTCAAAGCGAAATGGCAGGAAAGTGATGAAATCTCATAACTCACTCTGCGCACAATGAATGAAACTAAACACACATGCATACTTACATATTTATATAGAAATAATGAGCTATCAGAAAAACTGATCGGCGTCGTATCACAAACAGCGCAATTCAGGTGTGTCAAGTACCCAACTATGAGCAAAGGAGCGTTCACGGGCGCAGATTGAGCGAGCGAGAAAAAATCGTTACTAAACAATTATGTTTCATGACGTTGACAAAATTTTACACACCCATTTAAATAGTTTACGACAAATGTAATGTAAATCTAAGAAAAAACAGCCGCCGACACCAAGTAGGAATTAAAACAGAGCAATATGCTCTTATATGGTTACATAGTTACAATGAAGTAGCCGTATTTGCAACTAACTCTCGATTTGTGTGTCCGTATGTGTTTTCTATTATTTCTGTGTGTTTATGAAGCTGTTGCCGAACAAAAAATTACAATTAAAGCAAACAAACTTCTTAAAAACTGCTTTGATATATTAGCCATATTTTGTAAACCTTAAGGGGTTACATGGGTTTCCTCAGGTAAAAAAACAGGCTTTTTTCATCATTTTTTTTTCTCATACAAAAAATTAAATGTTTTATTCGATTTTTTTATTGTTACAAACATAACCTATTAAGAAAAAACCTGAAATTTTTGGAAAAAATATTTTAAGCTCGGCCATTGCGACGCCATTTCCGGTGACCCCTCGGAAAAAAGATGTACCCCTCTTTGGCAGGATGACTCATTAGAGGATCATATTATACAAAGTGAAAAAATTCGTGTTTTATTTAAAACCTTAAGGGGGTATTCTAGTCTAGAAATTAAAAAAAAATCCAATTTTTTTTTATATTTTCAAATTTTAACTATTCAAGAATATGTGTACAAGAGGATTTTTAAAAATTCAAATTATTTTCGGAGATATAGGCATTTTTCTGACTCGACATCCAAACTGGTTCGACCGGAACGCGAAACTTTAAACGCGTTCTTCTCAAAACTGACTTTTTCGGAACGATGCCCACGATTTCTCAGTTTCTACTGGACCGATTTTCTCGAAATTTTTATAGAATCTTCTTTAGAGGCTTGTCTATGGTTGGAACTATCCCCATCTCCAAATTTTTATTTTTATTATTTTTAAAAAAATTCGAAATCCCCACTTTTCCGTAGTTCCGGCCATTGCGACATTATTCTAGATTAATAATCTTTTTTTTTTTGGTTTCAGATAACTAGGAGAGTTGAAATCATGGGCATGGTCACGTGGAAATTTTTAGAGACCCCCCACTTCGTCAGCTCATAATTTTTGAAATTTTTTACTTTTTTTAGTTTTCAACTTTTTTCTCTACTCTTCTAAAATTAACAAATAACTAATAAAAAAATGTATAGTAAAAATATTAATTGCCTTTTGTTACGACACTTTAAAAATTACCTGAAATTCATGCTACAATACCCCCTTAACTTTGAACCTGAACGAAGGAAAAAAACTGGAAATAGGATTTTTGGCCGAAATTTTAACAAAAAAATCCTTAAAAATCCTTCGTCCAAGTCTTTAATAATTGTATCTCAAAGATGTGTGTTAAATTTTATGAAGGTCGGTTGAGTAGTTCTCGAGAAATCTTGCCTCTCAAAAACACAAAGAAGGCGCACTTAGCCTAACTAGCTTCGAGCGCACAAGCTCTTAAGGCCTTATCTCCGAAACTATTACTCGGATCAACTGAAAATTTAAGACAATATTCTAGTGGTGTTGTAGAACTTAATAAGACAATAAAAATTTCGATTTTTTGAAACTCGTAAACCCATCTAACCCCTTGTTTGCAAAGAAACGATTAGTAATTTAATAAGAAAAGTTAACTTCGGTTGCATCGACACGATAATACCCTTACAAATACGAAAGTTCGTTTACAAGAACTAATTTTGATCGGGCAGCTTGCCTACTATAGTAATTTGAACTGAAAAATTTCTTCGACGATTGCTCTAATACCTTAGACAATAATATATAGATATTATATTTCGTCAAATAAAAAAGTTTTCCATATAAGCACTTGATTCAGATCGTTCAGTATGTATAGTGGACCGATATCGGCAATGCTAACAAATAAGCAGCTTCTTGGGAAGAAAAAAACATGAGCAAATTTCTAATCGGTATCTCAAAAGCTGTCGGCCTAGTTTGCGTATATACAGACATACGCACTTGGCTAAATCGACTCAGCTCGTCATGCCGATCATTTAAGAAAAATGGGGATTAGGCCACGTCTCAAAGTCCTTCAGCTTCTTTGAAGGCTACATGAAAGAACGTATTTTGGGAAAACACTTCAGTTCTTGAAACATCACCACTGCAGTCACATCACTAAATTACCTTAAGATGGTATGAATGGTGCTTTTTCCGAATGAGGAAATTGGGTGATATATTGTATAAGCAGTTACCATCACGGAACAATTACATCTTATGAACATTTCGAAACTTTGATAAGGTGGAAACGTTAAAACATTACCTCGGTGAATGTCCAGGCTCCAACTGGTTTATGCGTCATATCTTAGATGGCTCTCAGTAATTCTAAAAATTAGAGCAATTTGGAAAAAGCAAAAAATTATAAAATTCAAATGTCGAATGGGATCTACTTGGAAGTATAACGAGCTATACGATCTCACCTTTTAATCAATCAATCAACTTCGCGTTACGAGTATACCCCTTCACAAATTTTGTGTAAATTCTGTACTTTTGTATTTGAAAGTTTTAAGGCTAATAAATCCCTTAATGCGTGAAACTGTCATGACTCGTATTCTTGAACTCCCAAAAGTAATTGAGTAAATTCATTTTTCAGAAATAGTACATATTATGCCCTGACTTTCATTTAGTTTGAAGCTTTGATAATTCCAAACTGGACGCAAAAGAGAGTTTTAAATGCTCAGCTCGCCTAGACTTTACATATCCCCACAGGAAAAATCTAACGATATGATATCACACGATCATGATGGCCAATCAACCGGCCCAAAACGTTCTCACCTATAACAGTCGCCACTGACGGTTACGTTCTCACGGCAATTGTGCTTGTTTACGTACCCATTGAGCCAAAAAAGGGCATAATCGTTGAACAAAATTTGGAAAACCGCGGAGCTTCTTCATTAATTCTAGCACTGTACTCTGTTATCCGACATATTTGGTTGCCGGGCAGAGCGGAATCGCAAGGAACTGACCTTCACCCCAATTTCATCAATGTGAAAACGAGTCGGTACTTCACTGTCATCATACGCCCTAACGTTGTACCAATGGACCTCCAACTTATAGTCAACAATCAAACCTTGTGTGTGTGGAACGTAAGAGCCTTTTAGCAAGACTCATCTCACCTCTATGATAGTGAACAGTAAAATGAGCCCACATGCGTTGAAGCCTCATGTCTTGTCGCCAAAGATGTAAGGAGGAAAATAAGATAAATAGATGAAGGTTGCACCGCGACCTTAGGTCTATTCGGCCCTCTCCTCAGTCAGAACGTGAGGCGATGTGATCCCTATTTGGAAACATGAATCCAAAGGCCTTTATCCTGCGATTGTAGACTATTATGCAGTAAATTAGCAGGTTTTCTGGAGTTTCAGACTCCTTGTCGCAGCTACGGCAATTAGCGCATTAGCAGTAGAATGCAATCACTAGCCTGATTTTGTCCTTAAAGGGTTTTAATAACATATTTAAAGCTGCTGAGGTTATAACCCCCATTAGCCACTTTGGCCTGGCGCAGCCCTGGAGTTGTTGCCAATACTTCTCTCTGCCTACTGCTTCCTTCTTGCGGATCAGCTCCTTTATGGTATGAGGACTCACCGCGATGAAAGCTTCAGGTCTCCGATGTTAGTGGATGCTGCGGAGCGGGCGTACTCGTCAGCCATTCATTCCCGGATATGTCTATGTAACCGGCCACCCAGATGAGGTGCACTTGAGAGGATGGAAAACGAGGTGCAATCATTTTACACTTTCTTCTCAACTGTCGGTCTGACGTTGAAACATCTTCGTGTACACATCTTCGTCGCATCTGTCGAAGGGACTGAAATTGAAATTAGCCGTTTTAAGAAATGCGTGGTAAACTAAAAACGCTTCGTCGATCTATAAGGGTCTGGTGTTCCATAACCAGGAGTCTAAGAAATATCAAAAGAACAGCGATCAGAGCTGTCGAAGTGGGATCCTGCGTTACCTTCGGTGCGGGGATCAGACCTACAACCATACCAAACCTAACCTAAGGCATATAATTTTTTTTGTTGTCATAGGGCTACTATTTCACTTAAAGATTGTTAAAATACATATTTCATCTTCAACAAACGACAGCATTAATTTGTAAAGAAGTCCGGAAAGAACTAATGAAAAACAATATCTACCCAGTGGCCTATGTTTTGCACAACACTCTGCATGTAACACACAAATGTAGATTTATAATTTTGTCGAGAGTATTTTTATTGCCTATTTATTCTGTTTTGGCCACTTTAAATCGTAAAAGAAATTTACGTTGTGGATTTTTATTATTACAACAACATGTGTATGTATATGTATACTTGATAGCTCTTTTTTCCATGGCAAGAATGGAGAATGTTTTCTTTCGGCGCGTTTGTGTATTGCGCTTGATTAAGCATTCAAATCAAGAAATACGGGTTTAATCTGCTTATGATTCTGTCGCCTATTGCCTGCCGTCACGTCTATTTTACTACTACTCGAAATTGGTTGTTGTACTTTGTATTTACGTTCTAAAAACTGTATTTTTGCGATCAGATGTTTATCAAGCATTATGCGCAGTTTATTGTTTGGTTGTGACGTTTCTTAACTTTTTATGATTAAATTAAGCGCTGGTATTTATGTATTTAATTAATATGAATGAATAATTAGAGTGGCTTATTTACATAGTAAAATATGCGATAATGCTATAAATTACATGTTTTCGCTGGATGCTGAAACAAGTTGTTACATCGGTCATAATAATAATGAATTCGTGCTTTTAGCTTTGTTGAAAATTGCTCTTTTTTAATCCTTTGGATCGCTGTCATGTTCTTTATGAGATTGTTTTATGTTTCAAAAACATAGTTAAAGGCAATCATAACAAATAAAAAAATACATATATTAGGGTGATTCAAAAAAAATTTTTTTTCGATTGGTACTCGGAAAAATAAGTTCCTAGACACCTCTAAGAGAGCCTCTCCAAATATGAGTTTTTAATTGTAACGGGAAGGTCCTCCTACATACAGTTTTCTATTTTTTCTTATTATCAGATAGAAAAATTTATATCTCGCTTCCAACTACTTGAAAAAACATCTTGTTCCTTAGATCTTTTTAGGAAATTGAATGCCCTAAACAAAGGTCTCCCATGATTTTTTTTTTTGTAAACCCAACCATTTAAAAGATATTAACAGTTAAAGGTTGATTAATTTTGGGAAACTTTTTAATTTCTTATGAATTTTATAACTCAATGAAAATAATTATTATGAATGATGCCTAGGAACCTATTTTTCCGAGTACCAATCGGATATCAAACGTCTCTGTCGCAGATTTACCAAATTTCACACAGAATTTAATGGCGTACCTCTGCTTTAACGAACGCTACATTTTCGTCTTCCACCATTCACAGAAACACGCCCCGCGAAAATGTTTGTTCTTACTCTCCAGGTGCTCGGAGATAACTGACCAGCCGCTCGTTCGTTAGCTAGGAACGCCCCGCTACCCAATCCCGTCGGTGCGTGCACGCCCCGAAGTACAGTTGCAGCCTCGAAGTACAGTCGCAGCGGAAGAAAATCAGTCCTATTATTTTCCGGACAATCTCTGTATTCTTCAAAGTTATTAGTTACCTTGGAGGGCGATACGATTATTCAATACAATTTTTATAGGACAGTTTTTCTGTAGTCTCAAAAAAGTCTAAAGGTCCACTTGGCTAAATGGTATTCAATGTGAAACTATGTGCCATTGAATCACTGTCACATATCGACGGAAAATTTCGGTTTAATTACGATTGAACAGCTTGAAACACTCCTCAATATCATCAATTGATTTTTGTTTTTGACGGATATTCATCAAAATATATCCAACATGTTTCTTTAATATCTTTAGAGTTTCAGTTATCTCGATCAAGTTCACTCTACGGCAATCCAAAATTGTTTTGGGTTTTTTTTTTTTTTGATGTTTTTGTCGTATAACAGCCCCTATGGGGCGTCCACTGCTTGAATCGTCCTCGGTGCTCATTTCGTCTTGTTTAAACTTAGCAATCCACTCTTCAGTGATTTATTTTCATGGAGCAGAGTCCGAATAATGATCATCAAGCGAAATCTTTGCTTCAACAGCAGTTTTTTCCCCAAAAAGCAATGCTTTATTAACACGCGAAACCACTTTTTATGTATTTTTTGTAAATTTATTTACACAAGTTGCTTCACCCAAAATGCTATACATATGTATATTATAATAATAGAGTGTAATAACGAAAGAAAGTTCCCTTTTCTCTCTTCTCAAAACATACGACTCTTTTAGACAAGTTTAATAAGTTTTGAAAAACATATCTCATGAAAGATCCCTTCGATAATTTGAAGATATTTCGGCTGAGATCTCTAATGTAGTAAAAATAAACAAAGTGCACAAAAAAACCATCACTTTTACGAAGGCAAGAAAAATAATACTATAGTCAATAAAATTTCACTCGGGACATCAATAGTCAATATAGTTGTTCAAAAAATAAAAAAAGTTCTAAAGTTCTGAACGCAACATTTATTGCCAAGTTTTAAAAATTGTTAAGGGGTTAGGTGGGTTTGAAAATTTCAAAAAATCTAATTTTTTGTTTGCTTTATTAAATTCTACCATACCTCAAGAATATTGTCCTAAATTTGTTGAGCAATAATTTCGGAGATACAGCCTTGAGAACTTGTGCGTTCGAGGCTAGCTAATTAGGCTAAGTGCCCCATCTTTAAACGTTTTTTTCTCGAAACTATATTATTAAAGTCGGTGGACACGATTTCTCGAAAAGTTATCGACCGATTTAGTTCGTATTGTGTAGACGTTTCAAAATAACATTATCTAGTTATTGAACGAAGGATTTTTTCTTGTTTCATTACAACTTATTTTTTTCACCAATAAATGGCGAAAATTTTACCAAAAATTTTTTTTTTTGTTCAAAGTCTGAGAAAAAAGGACATTTTTAATATTATTTTACTTCCTTCGTTCAAAAACAAGATTTGGAATGTACTCAGTTTTTTAATTTTATATGAACAAATAATAAGAGCACTTTTTTGTGAGACACCCAGGGAAATTAGGTCTCAACGGCTGCATTTTCAACATTTTTGTATCGAAATTTCAGGATATATTGCTCAAATATGTAGCTTTGATATAACATATTATATTCTTGAAATATATAATGCTTATATTTAAAAAAATCGTAAAAATACCTTTCTTTTGTACCTCTGAAACCCACCTAACCCCTTAATAAAACTAATGATATATCGTGGAATAAGTTCTGTTTAGATTGGAGTTCCATATTTCCAGTAGACGCTTAACATGGTAATTAAGTTACCGGAAATCAATTGAACTATTTAAGACTATGTTCTTGTTTCTTTATTTGAGATAGATTATTATGGAAGGCTACACTATAATATCCTAACAACTTTCTTAGATCGGTACCATACCACCTATACCATACAACTGCCATACAAACTGGCCGATCAAAATCAAATCAAGATATATGTAGGTCTTTATGCCAGGGTATATTAAGTTTGCCACGGAGTTTATAACAACTTGAAGAAAACGTTGGATACCCTATAAAATATATGTAAAAACGTTCAACGTTATGAACTGAGTTGATTTAGCCATGTCCGTCTGCCCATCCGTACATCTGTCCTTATATGCTCGAACTAGCCCTAGTGAGATATCGCTCTGAAATTTTCAAACTTTCTTTCCTTCCTCTCTAAGCACCAGCTCAGTTGTCAGTTGTCGGAACCTTACAATCATTGAATAAACTACATCATATGTTTTTAATTGATTTGCGGAAAACATTAATATTTTATTTCCTTTTGAAAGAAAACGAGCTGTAGAGTAGCAAAGAAAACTTGTCGAGGCATATTGTGATCATGCTCTAAGAAGAAGCAACATACGAAAGATGGTTTCAACGTTCCAGAGACAATGATTTTGATGTGAGAAATGAAGAACGTGGAAGACAACCAAAAAGGTTTGAAGACGCCGAACTGCAAGCTATATTGGATGAAGATGATACTTTGAGTCAAAAGCAAATGGCATCCATGTTAAATGTTGCACAACAAACAATTTCAATTCAAAGTAAGAAAAATGGTTGCCACATAAATTAGATGAAAGACAAATGGAAAACCCAAAAACACTTGTGAAAGTTTGCTTCAAAGTGAAAGTGTGCTTCAAGGAAGGAAATCAGTTTTGCAACGAATTGTTACTGGCGATGAAAAATGGATTTATTTTAAGAGTCCTAAATGGAGTGAATCATGAATCGATTTCGTAAGAAGTCAATGCTCTGTGTTTGGTGGGATAGAAGGATATGGTATATCAAGCATGAGCTTCTAAAACATTGTGAAACTGTCGATACTAATCAGTACAGACAACAAAGGATGTATTTGAATCATGCATTGATCGAAAAATGACCAGAAGACACGACAATGCACCTGCACACAATGCAAAATCGGTTCAGGATATAATGTTTTTGTTGTAGTCTACTGAGTTTATAGTCCTTGACCGGTTAAAAAATCGGTGTCCATTCCAGTTACGTAGATCCGACTGTTTGTACGGGTTCAGGATACAATCAAAGTACTTGGCTGGGAACTGCTACCCCACCCGCCGTATTCACTAGACTTGTCCCCTTCCGATTACCATTTGTTTTTATCGATGAGACGCGCATTGGCTGAGCAGCACTTCCAATCCTACGCAGAAGTCGTTTGGTTGACTTCACAAGACGAACATGGTATCCATAAAATGCCAGAAAGTTGGTCAAAATGTAGAAAAAATAAAAGTCAATACTTCAAATAATTTTTATTTTTACTTTCTCAATAAAAACTGGTATTTCTTTTTCAAGAAAAATTACCGGTATGAAGGTACACCGTAAAAAAGAAACTTAGACATTTTATTTTCTCTAGTCTAATATTTAATTTTATCTGTATAAAGTTCCATTTCACATCCAACGCACCTCCGCTACATTGGGAGGTTTGGCGTTAGTGTCCATAAGATATTTAGTAACTAACACTATAAATAAACCTTGCCGTATACTTGTTCTATGCCTTGGCATACTAATTTTAGCCTAAACATAGCCTGATGTAAGCATTCATATTAAACTATTTAAAAGATTTAAGAGAATATGTCTGTCTACACTAATATATCTGTAACAAGGCGTCATGCTAATCCCAGCGCGCCGCTTAATCGCTAAAGAGTGCTGTCAATTTTCTTCTTTTTCTTGTGCGTAAATATCTATTTATTAAGGAGGCCATATCCACATGCCTACAAGTAAAAAAAGCCATTATTCACAAACGCACTTTCGATGGACAGTCGCAGCTGTGGGATCCACTCCTTGCCCATAAAGATAACACCTCTAACACTTAAGTAAATATAAAGTCGCCTGAGTGCGTTTTACATGTCTATAGACATTTGTGTAGATACATACATATATAGTAAAGACATACTATCTCGTGCGAAAGTAAAAGTGGCGTGCACATTCTAGCAATTCGCTAAGCTGTCACACCTAGGATATACTATATTCCACTGGCACTAAAATTAAGTCATGTATATATAGTAATGTACTTACATATATATATGTATATACTACATATTTAAAGGTAAAGAGCTATTTTCGTATCTAAAATTGCGCTTTGGCCCTGAAAGTGGATTTAAACAATATATTAAAATTTATTTAAAAAGCGAAATTGCGCATTCAACTCAAGTGCGAACCCATACACATCAATATACACACTTACAAACTCACATAGTACGCCTGTCAAAATAAAAAAAAAAACTCAAAAGTGAAAATATAATAAACTAATCAAATAAATTATGTGCTACTATCACTAGCGCTAATAGCGCGCCTCGGTCCCGATCGCCGCTGAACGGCTGTCGAAATTTGCTGTTTAGCGTTCTACGCTATCACTGACCTTGCCGAAATATAATAAAAGAGATTTGATTGTGCAAAATGTTGAAATACCTGAAATGAACATTCGCAGTATGCAAATACAATAAAAAATACATACATATGGATATACATATGTATGTATATATAATATATATATGTATGCCTACATATTTACCTATGTGGACTCTACAAGGCGTTTCTTCTGTGAGATAGAGCACTGCGCAGTTTTTTGGACATTGATTGAAAGCAAAAAAAAGTATGCGAAAAACAATAATATTTTCGAAAATTCAATATATATTTTGCAAATATGTCATGACCTCTTCAAATCTCTCAAATATTTCATAAACGTCATCTTTAGCAAACTTTTAATATAGAATATTAATAATAACGGAATTAATAGCCTCAATTATATTAGAAAACAAGTAAGGAAGAGCTAAGTTCGGGTGTCACCGAACATTTTATACTCTCGCATGATAAAGTGATAATCGAGATTTCATTATCCGTCATTTACATATTTTTTATATTGCTGTAAAATTAATTAGATTAGTAGTTCCTGAGATATGGTTTTTGGTCCATAAGTGGGCGACGCCACGCCCATTTTCAATTTTAAAAAAGCCTGGGTGCAGCTTCCTTCTGCCATTTCTTCCCCAAAATTTAGTGTTTCTGACGTTTTTTGTTAGTCGGTTAAAGCACTTTTAGTGATTTTCAACATAAACTTTTTATGGGAGGTGGGCGTGGTTATTATCCGATTTCTTCCATTTTTGAACTGTATATGGAAATGTCTGAAGGAAACGACTCTATAGAGTTCGGTTGACATAGCTATAGTAGTTTCCAAGATATGTACACAAAAATTACGTCCAAATATGCCCCTCCCTAATGCGGTCCTTTGTGCCAAATTTCACTTTAATATCTTTATTTATGGCTTAGTTATGACACTTTATAGGTTTTCGGTTTTCGCCATTTTGTGGGCGTGGCAGTGGGCCGATTTTGCCCATCTTCGAACTTAACCTTCTAATGGAGCCAAGAAATACGTGTACGTGTTTCATCATGATCTCAATTTTTACTCAAGTTACAGCTTGCACGGACGGACGGACGGACAGACAGACATCCGGATTTCAACTCTACTCATCACCCTGATCACTTTGGTATATATAACCCTATATCTGACTCTTTTAGTTTTAGGACTTACAAACAACCGTTATGTGAACAAAACTATAATACTCTCTTTAGCAACTTTGTTGCGAGAGTATAAAAATAGTCCAAGAGCTAATATATTGGCCTCCTGGTATATTGTCACCTAGAGCTCCACCAAATATTGAACATGATAAGGTATAAAAGTGGTCATTTAAATCCGAGACCACTTCACTTTTTCTTTGAACTTAACTATTTTCAAAATTACTAAAACTACTTTCAAGAATACCAAATCGAATTATCTACCTTCAGATAATACGGAATGCATAATCCACAGAACTTTATCTAGTATAAGAAGACCATTCCAAGGATATTTTATATTATACAATATACTTAACTTAGCGAGGGAAGCGAAACTTCATAAAGCAGTTAAGACAATTATGTTTTCTGATATCTATCGGAGTTTTAACACTACAGCTACAATCTCGAAAGTTTCCTAGCAACCATATCCGAGAAGTTGAACCAAATTTATCATGTGATAAGTTGAATAAAATTCTTTCATACTAAAATGGTTTCAATTGAGAGTCCTCAGCCATTTGTCGTGCAGAATTTACCACAACAAACCAGTGTTCTAATCAGTCCAAGTGAGATCCCTTTTACGATCGACCTCTTAACTTAATCATGCATTAATCTAGTTATTCCCTAAGCTAATATTTATTGAGGTCTTTACCGAAAATTAGAGACCATTCCTATTAAGAGACTTATCTTTAAAGCACATAAAGAGCCATCTTAACCATACTTTCTTTTTATTTATTGGCGTAGACACCGCTTACGGGATTATGGCCGAGTATACAACAGCGTATGGTTGTTGTGCTCGTTTCATTGTGAGTGTTTTTAAACGTGTCGAGTTCCAAACCCAGCGCACAACCCTGCGTAGGAATGAATCGCATTCTCACTTTAACTCGCCTTTAAACGGATGCTTTATGGCTGTCCAGAGTATACTTGGACTAAGACCAGTAGTCGTGAGCTGCTTGCGCCATATATAAAATAATCGTTTCTGCCACTCTCAAGTAAATGGCGCTCAGAGAACTTTCCTCACTTGCGTGGACTTCTACACATGGCTCCATCCTCCACTTACATCAGCATCCCAGATACTTATGCGCGAAATTTTATCCAGCTTTCTCGGGGGATAGGCCGAATTGCCCCATACATTATTTTATTTGGAGAATTTTTATATGAGAAGTGCTACTCATTACGTTCTGGATGAATTTTTCAAACGGTTCTTGTGAAATATTGGATATTTTCAAGCTATTCAAAGAAAAAATAAAGGTAGAAAAAGTCGGAGACCCTATAAAATATATATAAAAGGTCTGCATGTCGAACTGAGTTGATTTAGCCCAGTTTGTCTGTCTGTCGGTCTATTTGTCTGCAAGTATATATTATATATGCGAGCTACTCCCTCTTGAAGGACCGATCCTATGTGGTTGTGAACCAACTGCTAAAATATCGAATACTACTCACTACACAGACTTCTGTTGCATCGCGCTCGAGTTGTAAAATAAAATCGAATTTTGATATTAAAGAATGTTTCTCTTGAATCGAATCAGCTTGACTGAAATTCTGTTGTGAAAATTATATATTTTAGTACTAATTATCACTTTTCAGCTAAATCTATGTTGCATATCATTTTGAACATTTTGCAAAAATTTTATTGTGGTTTTCACCGACAAATCATAGAGAGTCTTAGCATTAATATTAATAACATAGTTTTTCTAGAAACTCGTTGCATGAAAGAACACCCGGCAAAGTTTCAAAATTTATACTATATATCTGAGTTAAGTCTTTTTTTTTTAATTATTAAGTTTTTTTTATATCAGTTTAAGCACTTCCGTGAGTCTTTTATAAAAATAGAAGCCGTGTGAACACTTAAAATAAATAAAAGAGGTGCTTGTGTACTTGGATACATATTAAATTTATCGCACAAACACCGAGGCTTAATCGTAGGTACACACATACATACATATGTCTATCTAACACTTTAGTGAATAGTGAGTAGTGTAAATACACTGCGAGATATATGAATGTTAGATTACGTAATATTAAACCAATCTGTTGACTTGTGATAACACAGTTACGAAACATGTTTAAAAGCGCGTAAGAATACCATACGATAATAGCGACGAATTTGAGGCATCTAACGGGTGGGCCATCTAACGTTTTAAATTTGAATTATCTATATTTCGACATTGGAAACGTCATTCGGAAGTGACAGATATTCAGTAAAAAGTCTATAATTTACGAAATGGGTCGCTATTCACTAGAAGAAAACTGGGAAATATTGAAAAAAAAAACCGAGGATGGTCAATTTTACCGAAAAATCATCTTTTCGGATGAGGCTCATTTCCACCTTGGTTACGTTAACAAGCAGAATTGTCGTATTTGGGGCACAAGACGGCGCTACGTGCCATACAGCAAACGCTACACTCAATCTTTTACGCCCTATCTTCGAAAATCGCATAATCAGCAAAAGAGATGATGTGAATTGGCCTCCCAGAAGCTGCGATTTGACTATTTTCTGTGGGGGGCTGTTAAAGATAAATTTTACGCCAACCATCCAGAAACAATTCAAGATCTAAAATACGAGATTCAAGCTGCTGTAGCTGCCATAAGGCCTGAAACCAGCGAGAAAGTACTCCAAAATTGAGTGGATCGGATAAGCTACTGTAAGCTCAGCCGTGGTGGTGGTCATTTGTCCGAAATTGTTTTCCACAAACAAATTTCATAAAACAACCTTTTAAATAAATGCTATCACTCAGGCTAGAGAACCAATTTGAGCGATCTTTCTATATCACACTCTACTAGAGAACCATTACTATCAATCTATCTTCAAGTTCAGACTAAAGGTCTTGCGTATTGTTATTTTACTTCTTATTTTAATCGAACATATTTAGTTCTTTCTTTGGTCTAAGTATTGCATAATTATCATACGAGTATAAACATAAATCGCGAGTGCGACGATTGTTTGTTTGATGGTAGGAGATATTTCGTCTACTACCAGACCCATTTGCTTCGCTTCCTTACCCAGTCTGGTGAAAGCAGAACTAATGTCGCGGATGTTGAGGCCAATAATATCAATATCATCGGCGTAGCCAGAATTTTATAAAAGATAATGCTTTCTCGATTCAGCTCTGCAGCTCGAATTATTTTCTCAAGCAGTCTGAAACCTCGTTAGATATCGAACGGCTCGGAGAGTCCTTTCAGAGGCTCACGAAACTTTAGGTATTCTCAACGTCAGTTTACGCAGCCATATTAGTTTTACGAGAATACCAAATTCAGTCATAGCGGTATAAAGATAGCTGATCTTCGTGCTGGCAAAAGCAGCTTTGAAATCAGCCAAGAGGTGGTGTGTTGATCGTCTTTTCACGTGTCTTTTCCAAGATTTGGGGCATGGCGAATGTCTAGTCAGTTGTTGATTTTCCAGGCCTCAAGCCACACTGATAAAGTCCAATCACTTTATTGATGGTGGGCTTTAATATTTAACACAATATGTTTGTTGAAACCTTATATCCGATATTGAAGAGGCTAACCCCGTGGTAGTTGTCGCAGTCGATTGGACTTGGTTATATTTCGGTACAGGTATTGCCACCTTTAGATACTGTGCAACAGCAGAATACTCTTCTCACGCTAATCTATAGCCATTTGATAAGCTTACTCATTTCCCCAATACACTTCCATACGTACACTTCAGAATACCCTTCCATACATAACCTAACCAAATTAAGCTTATCGGTGCCACTAAAACTATAAAAAAAACTTATCACTTTAAATTTAGATAAAAGTGTGGCACAACTATTCCCATTTAAGTGCATGGAAACGGACTTCATTTGAGATCAGATATCTGTTATCTCTTGTTAACTTTATAATGTTGTAAGAACAAGACGCTTCAAGTGGTACTTATTATCAGCTGACAATTAGAACTACATACACAAATTTTTCTAAATCTCTAAGTAGGTGTATTTAGTTGCTTAATTATTATTAAATAAATGCTAAATTTTCATACTTTTTCTAGGCATTTAGAATACTTAAACTATATGCCAAAATTGCTTGAAGCTTTAACAAGCTGTCCTTAGGGGGATATACCAGTGTGACACTTTCAAAAAAAAATTTTTTTGTTTCTGCTTTTTGATAGTTTATATTTCCAAAAATATACTGTGAAATACAATGACCTACGATCTTTTTGATTGCTTGAAAATTGTCAATTTGGCATTAAGGGAGTATTCTAGTCTAGAAGCATGAATTTCAGGTAATTTTTAAAGTGTCATAAAAAAAAGGCAATTAATATTTTTACGATCCATTTTATTATAAGTTATTTATTAATTTTTGAAGAGTACAGAAAAAAATTAAAAACTAAAAAAAAATAAAAAATTTCAAAAATTTTGAGCTGACGAAGTGGCGGGTTCCTAAAAATTTCCACGTGACCATGACCATGATTTCAACTCTCCTTTTTTTAAAAATAATAAAAATAAAAATTTTGGGATGGGGCTGGTTCCAACCATAGAAAAGCCTCTAAAGAAGACTCTATAAAAATTTCAAGTAAATCGGTCCAGTAGAACCTGAGAAATCGTGGGCATCGTTCCGAAAAAGTTAGTTTTGAGAAAAACGCGTTTAAAGTTTCGCGTTCCGGCCGAACCAGTTTGGATGCCGGGTCGGAAAAATGCCTATATCTCCGAAAATAGTTTGAATTTTGAAAAATCCTCTTGTACACATATTCTTGAATAGTCAAACTTTGAAAGTATAAAAAAAAATTCGATATTTTTAAATTTCTAGACTAGAATACCCCCTTAAAAAAGTCACGAAAATCGCCTAGAGTACGTGTTAAATTCTACAGCTGTCGAAGATGATCTTGAAAATAATCTTTGCTCCGATGTAATACAGTTAGTATTTTTCAAATTGTTTGACGACAAGGAAATAGCGTTTTTATACCAACACTTCAACTAAGTTTCTTAATGTCCGATCTGATTTGACACTAGAAGGGAGAGCATAATGTGTAAAACAGACTACAGGTCTATATAAATATTGACTGCTATTTTAATTATATTAATTAATAACTTACCACGTTCAATTATTTAAATTAGCTCTAATTATCTCAGGCATCTCACTTTACGCAATTAAATATCGTCTGTTAACATACATATATGTAGTATACATATATATAGGTTAATTTAAATATTTTTGAATATAAAGTGTTAAAAATATGTGGAATGTTTGTCATAAATATGAATACAAATAGTAAATTTAATCAAATATTTATGTAGGTGTCTATCTAAAGATAAATATTTTATTTGTAATAAAATTTATTTGAGTGACGATGTTCATTGCTTGAATAGTTTATTACAATGATAATAACAGATAGATAGATAGATAGATAGATTACTTGAGGTATGCACCGCGACCTTGGGTCTATTGTGCCCTCTCCTAGCTCACAAGGACTCACCAAGCCCCAGCAAATCGATAAATTCCAGTATTCTGCTGGGAGCTAGTGAGTCGATGTGATCCCTATCCGGAAATGGGTTTCCAAGGGCCTTAGACCTGCGTCTACAGACTGCGATGCAATCGATCAGCAGGTGCTCCGGGGTTTCAGGCTCTCTGTCGCAGAACCGGCAATTGGAGCAAGAGGCAAGTCCCAAGTTGAACAAGTGCCTTTTCAACTTGCAGTGGCCGGTATAAAATGCGACCAAGAGCCTGAGTTTGATCCTAGGGAGGTTTATTATGGATTTGAACCTTTTGAGGTTGTACCCCCCTATCAGCAACTTTGCATGCCGCATGCCCTGCGCCCGTTGCCAATGACCTTCTCTGCCCTCTCTTTCCTCCTTACGGAGCAGTTCCTTTATCGTGTGGGGGCCCACCCCGGTGAATGGTTCGGGCCCTACCATACTTGTGGATGCTGCAGAGCGGGCAAGCTCGTCAGCCAGTTCGTTTCCGGCTATGCCTCTATGACCAGGTACCCAAACTAGGTGCACCTGATTCAATTCCGCTAGGCTGTTTAGCCGTTCCCTGCACTCCTTCACTAGCAGCGATTTGATCTCGTAGCCCGAGATTGCTTTTAGTGCCGCTTGGCTATCGCTGAGTATGGTTATTCTCTCATTACGATAGCCGCGGTGGAGGTTTATCTCTATACACCGACTTATGGCTAGGACTTCGGCCTGGAAGATACTGGGGAATCGACCCATCGGTATGGATAACCTTGCGCGTGGGCCCGCGATCCCTGCACCAATACCTTCCGACGTCTTCGAGCCGTCGGTGTACCACTTCAGTGTACTGTCCCTCAGCAACAGCTCAAGAGTGGAGTCATTCCACTCGCTCTTGCTACCAAAGGTAACCTTAAATTTCCTAGTGAAGTTAATTATCTTAGTAGTCCCGTCCTTCGGGAAGAGGGCAATTGGATTACTGGCACCTATCACCTCCATCCTCTGGGACGAGATTATTTTCCCTTTGCCGCATCCCTCTGACGTTATTTGCAGAAGTGAATGCTTGGCTACTTGGCCGATCACAATGTGAAGCGGTGTGAGATCCATCAGGACCTCCAGCGCCGCTGTTGGGCAGGACCGCATCGCGCCCGTCATGCAAACGCATGCTAGCCGTTGAAGCCTCGATAGTCTCACCACCACCGAGGCCTGTGCCGCAACAGAGGCCCAGGACACCGCTCCATATGTCACTATCGGTCGCACAATCATGGTGTACAACCACCTGACAATCCTTGGCTTGCAACCCCAGGATTTGCCTGCCAGTCGATTGCACACCATTAGAGCCTTCGTCGCCTTGACCATGGTTTGGTCCACATGCTGCTTCCACCGCAAAGTGGAATCCAGAGTGAGACCGAGATATTTAACATTGTTGGTCATCTCAATCACTTTGCCCCCAAGTGTGAGGTTCCTAAGCCCGGGTAAGGATCTACGCCTCGTGAACGGGACGATGGTTGTTTTCGAGGGGTTGATGCTCAGATCAACTCCCCTGCACCACTCCTTAGCCAGATTTAGCCCTCGTTGCACCAGGTCACAGAGAGTGTCCTCGAATTTGCCTTTCGCTATGATTACTATATCGTCCGCATATCCTTGGCAGCGAATGCCGTTGACGGTCAGCAATGCTAACAGGTCGTCCACGACAAGGCTCCATAGCAGGGGCGATAGTACACCACCCTGCGGACATCCCCTTGTTGTGCCTAGGCGAATCTTAGTACCCCCTGCAGTAGTCTCGGCAATCCTAGTGCGGAGTACCGCCTCTATCCATCTACGCACCGGTGCTTCCACATTCCTACCTTCCAGTGCCATTGCTACACTTCTATGAGAAGTGTTGTCAAAAGCTCCTTCAATATCCAAGAAGGCGCATAGCATGATTTCCCCTTTCTCCAGCGAACTCTCTATCTCGGAGGTCAACTGGTACAGAGCTGTATTAGTTGATCTGCCAGCTCTGTATGCATGCTGAGCTGCATGCAGGGGTGCGTCCCTCAGCGCGTTAGACCTTAAATGATAATCTATTATCTTCTCCATAGTTTTCAGTAGGAAGGAGGTTAGGCTGATCGGCCTGAAAGATTTGGCCAGCGAGTAATCCTTCCTTCCCACTTTCGGTATGAAGATAACCTCAGCTGTTCTCCATGATTCGGGGATGTAGGCCAGCGCCAGGCTCTCCCTCAGCAGCCTTATCAGGTGTGGCATTAGAATCTGCTCACCCTGCTGTAGAAGCGCTGGGAAGATACCATCCACTCCCGGAGACTTGAACCTCTCGAACGAGGCCATTGCCCACCTGATCGAGTCCGCAGTAAACAGTTGTTTGGCGATAGCCCAATCAGTGCGGGACGGCCTGTGTTCAGTTGAGGGCAGACACCGATAAATCGGGACAGTCTCCGGGAAGTGAGCGCGCAAGAGCTCTTTAGCTCTGTCCTCTGCGCTGGTCGTGAAAGTCCCGTCACTCTTTTTGATGGCTAGCACTGTGTCTGTCTTCCCTTTAGCCAGAGCTTTATGCAGCCTGGCCGCTTCTGGTGTAGAGGAGACGTTCTCACAGAATCTCCTAAAGCTGGACTGTTTAGCAGACCTGATCTCTTTATTGTAAAGAGTCAGGTTGCTCCTGTACTCCTCCCAGACCCCTGTACGTTTTGCTTTATTAAATAGGCTTCGTACCTTTTTCCTTAGGTCTGCGAGTTTCCTTGTCCACCAAGCGCAATTGCGCCTGTCTGCGGATACCCCCAAAGGGCAGCTGTCGTTGTACGCATTAATTATGGACCCGTTGAGCATGGTCAATCTGACCTCAATGCCCTGGCCCGTGGCGCTACTGTCAGTCTGCCCCTTCCTCTTCAACTCCTCATCTAGCCTCTCCTGGAAGGTACTCCAATTGGTCCTTCGAGGGTTACGTCTAGGAGGGAACAGCTTGACATCTGCCCTCAGCGTGAACCTTATGATTCTATGGTCCGACAGGGAGGGCTCCGTTGAGACTCTCCACTGCGAGACCAGCCCTGTTGCAGGCTCATTGCTGAGGGTGATGTCCAGCACCTCTCTCCTGCTTATCGTTATGAATGTAGGTTCACACCCTACATTCTCTATCGCTAAATTACTACCTACTAGATATTCTAAAAGGGACTCACCTCTCGCGTTGCAGTCGGTGCTGCCCCATTCCGTGTGGTGGGCGTTCGCGTCGCAGCCGATGATGAGGGGGAGCTTGTGCAGCCTACAATGCTCCACCAGCCTTCCCACCGCCTCCGGGGGTGCCGTTGCTGCCTCTCCCGGAAAGTATGCCGAGGCTAGGACGAAGTCTTTGCCCTCACTGTCTCTAGCCTGCACCGCCACCAAGTCCTGTGTCAGAAACTCTGAAATGCAAAAGAAATCAATATTGCTTCTGACGACTATACACGCCCTAGGCCTCTCGCTAGAGAGGTCCCAGATTACCTTATTTGTCTCGGTCTTGAGGCCCTTTACCTCTCCTTTGTATATCCAAGGCTCTTGGATTAGCAGCGTGCCCAGTTTCTCCGCCGTGAACCTGCTTGTTATGACAGCTGAGGCTGCCGCCGCATGATGCAGGTTCACTTGGGCAATTTCCATGTTGACGGCCATCATAAATTGGGCTCGAGGAGGGAAAGATCCTCGACCCCGCCGTCAACCGCGCTGCTGTCGATTGAGCCACCAAGTCCGTCTAGGAGCTCCTGTGTTGAGGGTAGCCCCATGCTCCGGCCATCATCGGGGACGTCGTTTGTCGGTCCTGGCACTGCCTGTCCAGCTCTGCTCACGCAGGGCTGCTCCGCCGACACGTCCACCTCCATCATCGCATCCTCTTGGGCGGATACCGGCACTGCCTGGCTAACGACGCCTTTATCATGTGGAGGCGCGGGCGTCTTGGCTTCTTTGCTCCCGGTGTCAGCAGGCTTGTAGGGCCGCATGACGACCGTGCTATACCTGTAAAACAGGCGGAAGCTCGCGGCCCGGACGTACTTGTACGACTCGTCGTCGATGTATACATTCAGCCTCCATCCCTCCATATCGCCTAACTTCTCCTTCTTGCTGCTGGCAACACACCATGCCGAGATACTGAGCCCCCTGTTCTGGTTCCTCACCAGGCTCAGGGCGTACTCGTAGGACCTGTCCCCACTCCGAGGGAGGAAAACCGTCATGCTGTGCATGATTGGCACGTCCTCCACCCTCTTCGCGCAGAGGACAGGGCCCGTCCAGCCTCCCAGCTTTGGAGCGTGCTCTTTCAGCCAGTCGACGGACGACTCGTCATAGCAGTCTACCTGCATCATGCCTCCCCTGAAGTCAATACCAAGGAAAGACGCCGTGTATTCGACTCCTCCACACACCTCGTCCATGAGGATGTCCTGCAGCACGGTGAGCTGCTCCGGGTTTAGCGATTCCGCCGGGTATTTGAGAGGCAGAACAGCCATGCGAATGCCCCTAACAGCATCCGCATACCCACGCCGCCCCTCTTCCATCCGGTGAGGAGCCGGTCCAGAATGTTGGCCCCCAGGTGCTTTCTCGTCTGTGCCCCTCACCCTCTTGGATCGTGGGGGCTCCTGTGGCGTGATTTGGCCGCTTTTCCGTTTTTCGGCCTGGGCGCTTGTGCCTGCGGGCAATGCCCTGCTGTCGCCCCGCCGCACGGACAGCGTAGTGCTGACCGGGCCACGGCCGCCGCTGCCGCTGCCCTGCGCGCGAGCTGGCACATTGTGGTCGCGTCTAGTCGCCGGGTTGACGTTACTCCTTTGGCTCTTGCTCCTGGCTAGAGCCTCCGCCTCCTCCGGGGTTTTCCCATCATGTAGGTGGCGTAGGTACCACCTCATGGTGGAGCCACTCATTCCTCTCCTACGTGGATCCCCACCCCCGCCGGGTTGGCCAGCTTCTGGGAGGGGGCGTTGCCCACCTCTCCTGCGCCTTCTTCTCCTTCTCCTCTTGGCGCCGTCAGGCTCTGCCCGACTCGATTCACCAGAGGCCGACCCACTGCACCCTCCGGCAGGGGATTTGCCGATGCTCCTAGGTACTGCTTCAGCTCCAGGCGTACCCCCAGGTGAGCTCCGCTGCCAGAGGGCACGTCGTCGTCATCCTCCCTGGCGTGCTCCTCGACCAGCGAGCGCTCCTCAGGCGTGAGATCGTCAAAGTATTTAGGCTTGCGCCTGGCACCTCGACCCCCTTGCCTTCCGCTACTACAGTTTCCTTCTCCGTATCCGCTACCGTTGTCCTCTGTCGTTGGCCTTTGTCCGTCATCAAATCCGGTTTTGTTGTTGTTATTTTTTGTTTTTGGTCGTTCATCTTGTTCGTACGACCCTTGGCTCAACAAGGTGAGCTGTCGGGTCTATAGTCTATATGGGGAACGGGAAGGTCCGCCACACCAGAGCCCCTTGGCGTGGTAAGGCCACCGTTACTTCCCAATTCGGCCCGGTGTTGGGAAGGCTCCGTTAAAATACAGCCGAATTTACCTCCTGGCTGCAAATCATCCAATGGGCACGGGTCGCATGACACCCTGGATTAGGAGGTGGTAGACCTTGGTCGTCGCACGCATGCAGCTCCCGACAACCCGCCTGAATAGCGCTAGTCAGCACTGTCCATACCGGTTGGGGGGCGCCGAGTATGCCTTGCGACTAAGCCTCTACACCACGGCAAGGTGCCTACCAAGGTAGAGGCGATAACAGATACAGTAAACAATAAAGTTTTGGGAAATTTTAAAAGACTCGGAAATATTTACATCGTTTATTATCTTTTATAGTTTGGTTCAAATTGTTCTGGAAACCAGAAAAAATGCTAATTGCAGCTACACTTAAATGGAAATAGCCTTCTCAAGTGCTTTTTTTTATAAACGTAACCCTTTATATATTAGGTTGTCAAAAAAGTCTTGCGGTATGTTCGCTAGTTGGCGCTGAAAGCACGTAGTTCTAGTTTTATTCGTCGCATCGGGTCATGCTATACCTTTTTGGAAAGCTCATTTCACGCGCTAACACGTGTTTGATTAATTGTCGTTTCTTTTAAGTCGTTCGTGAGTTATAGCGTCACAAACATCGAGCAAAATAAAGAGAAAATGCGGCATATTTTACAGTACTACTACGACAAAGGCAAAAATGCATCTCAAGCCGCCAATAAAATTTGTACAGTTTATGGACCCGATACAGTTTCCATTTCCACCGCACAACGATGGTTTCAACGTTTTCGTTCTGGTGTAGAGGTGGGCGAAGATGCACCACGCTCCGGAAGGCCTGTCGTCGAAAATTGCGATAAAATCGCTGAATTGGTCGAAAGAGACCGGCATAGTAGTCATCAAACCGTTATAAACCATTTGAAGAAGCTTGGAGTCACTAAGAAGCTCGATGTATGGGTGCCACACCAATTGATTCAATAAAAATACCGCAAGACTTTTTTGACAACTCAATGTATTCAATTGAAACGCTTTGCTAGTTCTTTCTAGTCACACTGATTGATATAAATAACTTTCAAGTCGAATTGTGGTTAAAAAATAACGAAAACAGAATTTTTATGAAGATATTTATCCAGACGGATGGAAAAACATGGTTACATTGACTCAGCTTGTTATGCTGATTGTTTATATTACAAAAAAGTACCTGAAAATTTTAAATAAAACGCAAAATATTTAACTATTCACGGATATTTATATTGTCGCCTTCAAAGTAATCCCCAAAAGATGTGATACATTTATGCCAACCATTTTTTTAGTCCTCAAGACACCTTTCATAAGCACTTTTTGGGATGACCTTCAGCTCCTTTAGAGAATTTTGTTTTATCTATTCGATCAACCGAAAACTGGTTCCACGGAGCGGTAATTTCAATTTGGGGAACAAGAAAGAATCACTTGTAGCCAAATCTGATGAATACGTTAGTTGATCGATGGTATTCATTGCGTTGTTGGCTTTCAATTAGGTCACAATCGTAGCTCGATACGATGGTGGTGTTATCATCGTGTAAAATCCATGAATGGTTCTTCCACAATTCCGACCGCTTTCGACGGATGTTCTAACGCAAACACCTCAATACGGCCAAATAGAACTCCTTATTGACCGTCTGTCACCTTGTTTTTTTGAGCGGCTTTAGCGTTGTTTGTTTTCGGCTCGTTTTTGTCCCTCCATTCCTATCATTGTTGACTTCTTTTGCAGGCCAAACTCACAAACCCATGTCTTATTGGCAGTTAAAATGCTCTCCACGAATATGGAATGGGAATTCGCGTTATCAAGCATGTCAAAAGAGACCTGTTTGGAGAAAAATTAAACTTTATCGGGTCGAGTCGATCAAGAACGCGTTTCATCCCCAAAATATCTACCAAAATCATTCGAACGGAGTCGCAAGAGATGTAAAGCTCTCTTGTCATTCCTCTAACACTTTTTTGGCGATTTTCAAACACCATATCCTTCACTTTTTTAAATATTTTTATAAGTTGAAGAAGTCGAAGGTCGTCCAGAACGAGGCATGTTTTCAACAATCTCCCGAGCGTCTTTGAAGGCTTTGCACCACTCGTGGGATTATGTTTTTGATAAAACTGAGGCGCCGTAAGATTTTTTCAACAAACATAACGATTTCGCTCTCGAAATTTGGTTAGAAATACAAAATTTGAGACAAATCCTTTGTTCGATACTTTTATCCACCGACTAAAGCAGCTGTTGTAAACAAACAGGTAGACAGATCAGGCGCATATTTTGTATGGTAATTAAGGACAATCCTACCAACTTAGTAAAAATATCAATTATAATTTCCGGGAGCTTCTTTCGTTACTACCTTTTCGAGATCAACTCGTTTCTTACACAATAAACAGTTGTGGAGAGGCCATGATCTCTAAGAATTTATGTACACGCCCTTTGGAATCCCAGCATCACGCGATTTAAAATAACTTTTCTTATTGCAATTTACCTCCACGAGAAATTTTCTTTTAGGGATTACATCGTTCTTATACAAACGCGGACAAAAAACTCGTAAACTTTAAGACAATTTAGTTTCATAATCACCTCATAATCAGCTGTTATATTGCCGCCACACAAATACTTAAACTTTATCTTAACGGCCAACCATTATATTCAAATAAATGACACATGAGTTTTTTGTAGTATTTTTCTGGAATACCGCCATTTCTACACCAACAATATGCTGATTTTGCTTGTGCGTTACCAACCGTTTGTTTACATTAATAAATCGAAAAATGTTTATCATTTTATAAGCCATTAAAGCCAAACGCTCCTCAAACAGGACGCAATCGGCGTATGGGGGAACACGCAATCGGCAAATGTTTGCCTACGTGAAAAACAAAAAATGGGTCAAATTATTTATAAATGCCTATAACGCTCTACCTAGGTCTTCCCGTATTATATTATACGAAATTTTTTGTGATTTTCTTTATTTATTTTTCTGGCGATTTTATTATTTTAGCGTTAGTCTGACTTTTTTCAATAGTTTCGGTGGCCTTGGCAAAATATTACGTATACTATATTAATGTATACTGTAAATATGTGCCTATGTGTGTATATAAGATAAGTTTGCGGGGAAAACGGTAAGCGTCTAATGAGAGATATAAAACATGGCAATATAAATAGAGAAAGAGACTGAAAGCGAAAGTAGGTTAATTTCAAAAACGGGAGCTCTCATTGGGCAATAGAATAGAATAATACAATATATAGGCATACAGACTTACATAAGTAGAGCCGTGTGCTTTAAATGGTGCTGGTGCTTGGTGCTTGCTAGCGGGTGACTACGTTTGCCGTGACGCATTGAAGGTGGGTGGTTGGTTGGCAATAAAAAGGCCATATTGTACAATATGTTCCGCATATTTGCATATTTATTTTTAGTAGCTAATATTTAGATTAACAATTTATACAGAGATATTGTGTGCGTTAAGCCTTTTGGAGCTGAATCAGCTGAATCAACAAAATTCGCTTATGTATCTTTGTCTCTTTTAAACTCATATTCAAGATATATGCTTATATTATGCAATGCATGACATTTTTTATGATAAGACCAGACCTGGAAGTTACAATTAAAATATTTAGACTGAAAGTAAAAGCCAAAAAAAGAATAAAGTTGTATTTGATTGCCGAAGGTGAAGTTTTCATTTAATTAGAACGTCAATAGTAGGCTCAGTGGTAGTAGCTATCAAGACAAGTTTCCTCAACTATTGACCATAAGAGCATCTAGGTTAATTAGAAGAAGACCGCGGCTTTTAAAACTACCGAAAGTGGCCTCAAATTACTCAAATAATCTATATTTTCAATGTTTTGCTTCAACGGCTCTTCTCCTATTTGGGAAAAATCACTGATATCACATAGTACCAAACCAGCAGAGCTTGCCTGTGCTACTATGATATTTTTTAGAGAGTAACTACTTATGAGAAAATTACCGTAATTAATTAATTAATAAGCCTAAGATTTTAGGTGTCACACTCGACAGCCTATGCTCTTTCACTCCTTACACGATGGCGATTATTTCCCAAGAGCAGAGCCGCAACAAAGTCCTCAAGTCGCTAACTGGCAGCACTTGGGGAAAAGACCGTCGAATCCGCATTCGTTGGCTCCAAAAAGGTTTTTTTGTTTGCAAGACTTTGGTCGTTGAATCCTGCCTCTCTGAGTCTCTTGCGGATCCTTGATGCATCATTACTAAGGCTCTTCTTAATATCTCACGAGCATTTTGAGTGATCCAATAGACAAAACCGTCGAATGAGCCTGTCTTGACTCTTCTATCCGAGAACAGGGTATATTAAGTTTATCACGAAGTTTGTAATCCCCAGAAGGAAGCGTCGGAGACCCTATAAAGTATATATATAAATGATGAGTATGTTGAGTTGAATCGATTTAGCCATGTCCGTCTGTCTGTCCGTCCGTCTGTCTGTATATATACGAGCTTGTCCTTCAGTTTTTAAGATATCGTTTTGAAATTTTGCAAACGTCATTTGCTCTTCAAGATTTGTCGGAACTGCCGATATCGGATCACTATAACATATAGCTTTTATACAAACTGAACGATCGGAATCAAGTTCTGGTATGGAAAACTTTCACATTTGACAAGATATATTCACGAAATTTCGTATAGATTATTTTCTAAGGCAAAAATGTAATCTCCGAGAAAATTGTTCAGATCGGTTAACTATAGCATATAGCTACCATACAAACTGAGCGATCGGAGTCAAGGGCTTGTATGGAAAACTTTCACATTTGACGTGGTATGTTCAGGAAATTTGACATGTATTACTGTTTAAGGTGATAATATAATCTCCGAAAAAATTGTTCAGATCGGATTACTGTAGCATATAGCTTCCATACAAACTGAACACATAGTTACTAAAAGACATGCAACTGTGAAGGGTATATTAGCTTCGGTGCAGCCGAAGTTAACGTTGATTCTTGTTCTCATATAAGAAATTAAATATTTTGTTGGAAATTGTTATTGCTACAAACATACATACATATACTATTAACAAAGAAATTTTGAAAATTTTTTAAATAAATATTTTAAGCTCGGTCATTGCGCCGTCATTTCCGGTAACCCCTCGGAAAGAAGATGCGCACGGGTTGGCAGGATAATCCCTTACAGGCTCATCTAAAGTCAAAAAATTTGTAGAAACCTTAACTTAGAACTTGACAAACAGAGATTGCAGACATTGTAACAAAAAAAAAAAAAAATCTCTGTAAAAATTTCGCGACATTTTTTTCATCTTGAAAAATTAGGACAATATTCTAGAGATGCTGTAAAATTTAATAAGACAATAAAGAAAATTCATTACCATTTGGACCCCTTCATTAATGGAAAGTCTTGTCAACACTTGAACATATTCCCTCGGTTTTGATCTTTGCAAATTGTGAGAGTATAATATAAAATGTTTATTTCCTCCCGAACTTAAATATTCCTTATTTCTTTATTTTTTTTTAATAAAAAACATTTCCTTTTTTCTAAAAAATTTGCGCATCTGTTCTGTTAGTTTATTCTATTATTATACTAATTTTTTCAATAGCAAACGCAAAAATTTAATGTATATGATTATCAGTAATCAATCATAATACTTGTACAGTTGAGCACGAGTACAAATTGATTTATTAAACAAATTTATGGTTTCAATAATCAAATCCAAATCTCTGCTTGTATTATAAGAAAAGTGAATTCAAAAGGTATCTTCGTTCAGTTTTGCACGTCTTGAATTTCAAGTAAATTTTTTGGTAGCTAAAAATATACACAACCACACATAAATGTCACCAGAAAGATTTTACAAATCGCAAACTAAATCTAAAACTAAATTTACAGCAACAAATGTCCAAACGAAATCTCAAGTGTTCACCACATCTGTCACGTAGACGACTCATGCAGAAGGGAAGTATATTTTGATAACACACTAACAACTAAATGAAAACTAGCATAATCAAATATTTAAACGACCACACACATACACACACACGTGTGCACACCTATGCTAAGTGATTTGATTTAGACACACAGCCAGACACGCAACTACAAAGCAACTATTAATCGACCTTCTTATTTCATTGACACCAAAAATTTGTGCGTTTATGTGTATGTATGTGTGTGAATATTCGTATGGCCTTAAGATTTGCAAAACCTAAAAGAAAGCAGCAACAAACACGCCGCCGACAAGCAACAGGAATTCTCCTATCTATGTGTGTGTTTGCGCGAGTGTTTGTGCAAATATTTGAGGCAGATATCGAAATACCTTGAATTTAAAGGAACAAAATCGCGAGTACAATGACCGCAGGCACACACACACACACTTACTATGTACAATTAGTGGTAGATATGTGTTTTTGAATGCGCAAAAAATTAAAAGTCACAAAAACAGCGCAGCAAACGACGAATTTGCAGGCGAAAAAAAAAAATCCGAAAAAAATCTCCTCGAAGGATATGCCAAATGATTAATGTTAAAGGTGGCAGCAGGCATCAAGCAACCACGCTCAGCAACGCTGTGGAGCAAACTCATTAAGTCCATTGAGAGCGGTGAAGACCTCAAGCGGCGGTGTCGGCATACTTTGCTGCGCTGTCGTTATACTTAAGCCATATTCAAATCAGCCGACTTAATTATGATTTACAGGTCGAGCGTCGGTAATTACGCTGCACTTCACTAATTACTAAAGCGGCCCAGAGCGGCAATTACTCAAATGCAAATTCATATATTAAGTCAGGGTTATTGTATTTGAAAAACCTCCCGGGAGCGTCCTACAATGAAGAAAGGTTCATCCAAAAATAGCTAGCAATATAAATTCCTTTTTAAAGCAATTAACTTTTGATTTACTAATATTGGTACAGTACGCATTGCTTAATTGACTTCGGGTTATTTGTTATCCTTGCATTCTTGAATCAGCTGATCTGTGAAAATGTAGTAAATATGTCAATTTGGTCCTTTAATTAAATTCAGTCGATTGGTTTGTTGCTTAGATGCCTAAAAATTGCTATGAGTGTTCAAAAAATAACGGAATTTTTTTTAATATTTACTTATTTCATACATTAATGTTGTCGCCGTCAAAATTGTCCCCATTCGCTATTACGCACTTGTGCCAATGTTTCTTCCAATCGTCGAAACACTTCTCAAACTCAATTCTTGGGTCGTCTTGGCCGCCAGTAACCGTATGCAGTGAGCATCGTTATCACTTTGGTTTTGCTCATTCTTCCCTTTTTGGGGCGAGGAGGCGACGGCGTGTGCCACTCGGAAGATTGGCTCTTTATTCCGGAATTATACTCAAAGATCCATGACTCGTCACCTGTGAAGTTCTCGGAGACAATTGACCAGCCGCTCGTTCGTTCACTAGGTGTGCCCCTTAATGGGGTTTAAAAGCAATAATAAGGTTGCCACCTGTTCGAAAAAGTTATGTTTATAAAAAATAATATTACAACGAAAAGACATAAGACCACTTATAGCCAAAAATAGTTTGCAGTGACGTTGCCACCTGTTTAAAATAATATTATAACGTCTAACCACCATAAGATGCTTATGAAACAGCAGAGACTTAGGACAACTTTTAGTTGAAAGCGATTTTCAGCCGGGGTTGCCAGCTATTTATTATCTCTAAGCGTATAAATTTTATGAGAATAACGAATTATGTGCCCAAACAATAAGGTGACATTTTTTTTAGGTTGGCAGTACTGTACATTTATGTCAAATTTCATGTCAAAATATTCATTAGTGTTTGGGATACGTGTCGTTTTGTGAGCTGCTAAAAGTGAGTTTTTCGTTTTTTGCGATGTTGAAATTTGTTGAGCTAAGAATTTGCATTAAATTTTGTTTTGATGGTGCAGAAAGCCTTTGGTGTGAGGCTATGTCTAAAAAAAATGTTTATAAGTGGTACAGTGAGTTCCAAGCCGGCCGTGAACGTGTCGAAGACGAAGAGAGTCCAGGGCGACCATCAACCTCAACCGACGAAGCTCACGTTCAACAAATCAAAGATTTGGTGTTGAAAAACCGTCGATTAACAATTAGAGACCTTGCTGATGAAGTTAGCATATCGAAAGGCTCAGCCAATACCATTTTGAAGGATGTTTTGGGTCTCAAGCGCGTCAAATCTCGACTGGTACCGAAAACATTGACTTTTTTGGAAAAAAGGCATCGCGTTGAAGTGTGTGAAACGATGATTTCCGACTACCAGGGTGTCATGAAATGCATTATAACTGGCGATGAGACTTGGATCTATGCTTACGACCCCGAAACAACAGATTAATATAGCGAATATCGTGCCAAAAGAGAGCCCAGACCAAAAAAATTGCGCCAAAGTCGCTCAAAAATCAAGGTTATGTTGCCTGTTTTCTTCGATTATCGTGGTGTTGTGCATTTTGAATTCCTTCCAACCGGTCAAACAGTCAACAAGGAATATTATTTGAACGTTTTGCGTCGTTTGCGTAACGCTATCCGCCTAAAAAGGCCGGAATTGTGGAAAGACAATTCTTGGTTTTTACACCACGATAATGCACCATCCCATACTGCCCTCGTAATTCGTGATCATTTCGCCGAAAACTCAACCCATATTGTTCCGCAACCACCGTATTCACCTGATCTGGTGCCGTGCGACTTCTGCCTGTTCACCAAGCTCAAAAGAATGCTCCGGAAACACCGTGTTTATACGATAGCGGAGACGGAACTGAAGGCCATCCCGGAAAGTGACTAGAAGTGTTTTGAAGATTGGAAAATCCGTTGGCAAAAGTGCATTGCATCGGGAGGGGATTACTTTGAAGGGGATGAAATTGATTAGGAAAAATAAATAAAGAATTTTCAAAATAAATAGAAAGTCACCTTATTTTTTGGGCACATTGGTATAGCTTTTTAAGGAGCCTAGAAGTCAAAACTATTTTTGGGAATAAATATACAAATTATGAATTTCTATAACTAACGTTATGCTTATGTTGTTATAGTGGCGAAAAAATTGCTCCAAATATTTTTGCGGAATGCTGACGAGTTGAAAGTCCTTAGTCGGATGTAAATAGCGTAATTGGGTTAAATAAAAAGTATTTATTAAAGAAATTAAATAGTAATTATAATATTACTAAATCAACAAAAAAAAACATTTTAAATGTCTCAAAAACTTTTAAATTTTCATGTGTCTCTAATTTTCTGATAACCAATTGTAGCTACATCAATACCTTTTACTCAGACCAATGCTGACCGCAGAGTATGACTGACAAATGAATCTAACTTGACTTCTACCTGTCAGCGGCAATTCTTTAAATAGCCATTTCTAAATCTCAACTGTTGACAAACTGAAAAGTAACTGTATTTGCGTACGATTTCCCAGCGCGTCACACCTATATACATACATATCCGTATCCTTTTCCCTTGAACAAACGCTTGCATTTATTTTAGGCACTTTGTTACACTTCTGTCTTCTTACCGGTGTCCGGTGGTGTGTGACAAATTGTCAAGGCAATCTGTTGCCAAAAACCTGACCATTTCTTCACACACATTTAAAATTTATATTATTCGCTTTAAAAGTGCCCTGTCAATTGTTGTTTACTCTCTTTTCGTGGAATTTAGTAGCCAAATAGGCACAAATACTTAAATATTTCATTCCGTTAGGTAGTGTGTCTTGTGTGAACTGTCATGTAGCTAGGTTTTAAGGAATTCAATTTCTCTGCTTACTTCAATGAAAACTGTGCCTGTTTCTCATAGCAAGGGACATTCAATCGACTTTTAGTTTGTTGAATGAATGAATTTGCCTCCGATAAATTACTCTTATCACTTTTGTTGCAGAAAAAATGCTTACTCACACAGAGGTATATTTCTAACCTCACTAGGATTCCGAACTTTTAGAATAATAGTAAAACAATGTTTCTCTTATTTTCTGAGAAATGAGAAAATTGCCCAAATGTTGTACATTCGATATAAATATGTACTTATACACTGTACTAGCGTTAACTTAAATTTTAGCCAAGAAATTTCTTTTATTTTATTTGAACTTCAATATTACAGATAGTTTCTTCTTGGAGTAATACTCAAATAATGTTTCATAGTTTGTTTAAGTGACATTGAGAGTTGATGGTGGTATATTCATGAATTCTACTAACCTATAAAAAATTATTAGTTTAATTTATTATTTAATTGTTGTCCATTTTCCACTTTTTCATATTGGTAAGATGAAACCACATAACGGGTTTATCGATAAGAGCGCAATAATTTTTTTTAAATATCAATGAAATTCCTTATTCCTGTGAAAGTATATTCGATGCCTTTATGTTTGCAACTCGATTTCCTTTGAATGAAGTTCTTCAATCGTCGCTGGAATGTTGGCATAGACCATAGATTTGACGCAGCTCCACAGGAAATAGTCTAACGACGACAAATCGTACGATCGTGGCAGCCAATTGACTGGGCCATTTCGTGAGATAACACGTTCACCAAATTTGGTTTTCAATATATAGATTGTGACATTCGCTGTGTGGCTTGTGGTGTCGTCCTGTTGGAACCACATATTATCCAAGTCTTTATTCAATTCGGACTGGGAACATCAAAAAACTCGGTAGCAATTCCCATTCACAGCAACATGACGGTCTTGATCATCATGGAAGAATTACGGCCCCCAAACTATAAACCGCACCAAAGCAAATTTTTTTCGGGATGACCAATAACGCATATTTCGCTTATTGACGAAACCATTTAGACAGAAATTAGCCTCATCGCTGAAGATGATTTTTCGGTGAAAATCCGGATTATTTTCAAATTGTTCCTCAGCCCAAACCACGAACATACAACGATTCTGGTATTTAAGCGGTTTCAGTTCTTGCGTCAATTTGATCTGCTAAGGATGTTAGTCACGATTTTTCGCAGAATTCGCCACAACGACGTCGCAGAGATGCCCAAGGCTTGAGAAGGACGTGTGAGAGACTGATTTGGGTCTTCCTCAATTGGTGCGTTAACGGCAGCAATATTCTCGACACTACGGGCACTTCTTTACCTTACTGCCACGGGAACATTTTGTACTGTGCAATTATTGATCTGGCAGGACGATTATGACGACCATAAATTGGACGTAGCGCTCTTAAAGTTGAGACTACTGATTCCGAATTTCGGTAGCAAATTTTTATAATTTTGACTCATTGTTGGATCGTATGCCCTTCCATGATGAAATGGCAAGCCACGCTGCAGAGAAATCTCAAAAGAGCAGGAAAAATATGGCGTTGCTTGCTGTCTTGAAAGAAAGCGTACCGTACCCTAAAATCTATACCATTTATGATTTTTGACGAGCCCAGATCGCCGTTGTCATTTAATGATATCTCAAAATAATAGATGACAGCTTCTTATCTTGGGAGGGGGTTCCGAAAGAACGGACAGGGGTAACTCGAAAAGAATATAGAGCAAATACCAAATAGGCGAAACCATATAATAATTGTTGATAATGATATAATTGATCATTGTTTTGTGAAGGGAGTATGAGCCCATAACCCATAGAGGTCTGAATATGGAATAAGGAAAAGAATTTTCCTTCCAGAATGCCAGACTATTTTAAGAATTTCAGAAATCCAATAAATATCACAAAAGACTATTTTGAATATATTAAATTTCAAGGGATCCTTTAGAGAATTTCTTAATCCAAATTCAAATGCGATCTCTGTTTCTGCAAAAAATCACAACTTTTGATATGAGTCTAGGTTATATGAGTTTCCTCGGTTAAAAGACAGTCTTTTTTCAATAATTTTTTTCTCATATAAAAAATGAAATATTTTATTAGAATGTCTTATTGTTACAAACATAAACTATTAACAAAGAATTTCTGAAATTTTCGGAAAAAAATATTTTAAACTCGGCCATTGCGACGCCATTTCCGGTGACCCCTCGGAAAAAAGATGCGGCCGCGTTAAC
The DNA here is from genome assembly GCA_037783105.1 of Bactrocera zonata. Classification (NCBI taxonomy): domain Eukaryota; kingdom Metazoa; phylum Arthropoda; class Insecta; order Diptera; family Tephritidae; genus Bactrocera; species Bactrocera zonata. The sequence goes on along the minus strand of JBAWJQ010005959.1, from coordinate 471,745 downwards.
AGAATAACTTAACAGAATCATCTACAATTAAAGTGAAAAAATACGCTTAGAACTTGCACGAAAGAAAAAAAAACTGAAAATTAGGTTTTTGGCAGTCATTTTCACAAAAAAATGAAAATTTTAGTGAAAATTTCGCGAAATTTGTTTTCAAATAGTTGTGGTTCATTTAAGCCTCGGTTGAGTAGTTCTCGAGAAATTTTGCCAACCGACTTCAAAAACTCACTTTCGGGAAAAACGCGTTTAAAGACGGCGGACTTAGCCTAGCCTAATAAACTTTTACTAATTTAAAAATTACATGACAATACTATTAACGTAGAATTTTTAATCGAAATAACTTTTATGTTTAATTTTTTTATCGGCTCAAAAGCATCTTAAGTACGATGCACAGCTTCATTATCTAAAATTACAACTTTGTATGGCAAAAGGTTAGCGAACGTTATTATCCTAAACTTTAGTCCAATAAATAATTCTGTTAATGTGTGAGTATACAAACGCATGCCATGCCATTATGTACGAATAAAACGTTTTTTTATAAAGCGCTTGAGACAATAATGCTTATTAAGATTTTACTACCCTTAATTAAGATTCATTAGCAAATCTAATATGTGCTGTATGTTTGTGTGTGTAATAAAAACTGTTCGAAGTGAATTACGATGTTACGAAAATTTTATTTGCTTACACAATTCATTATTTTTTTTTTCAGATTGTCTTATTGATATGGCTGAAGGCAGGCTTTTAAGAGGGGTTAATTTATACTAATTGCACTTAACTTATCAACGCCTAAAATATTTGGTAAGTCGTTGAACATTTATAATTCATATACATACATACATACATATTTTTTGGTTGCTGTGACTTACCTTCCCCTGCTTAACAATTAAAAATTATCACGAATTAAAACCCATCATTGCCTTTTTCAAACACAAGTTTTTACACTGTCACTTGCTGTCATTTTCATAATTTATTTTCTTACCAAAATTAAAGATATGTGCGATGCTGTATTTGATGTATGTATTTGATCAGTGATCAAATCAGATGCACACATAGGCACATACACGCAAATGTAAATATATAATAAAGTGGTTGTCATTAAGTCAATTAAAATCCACAAGTAAAACAGACTAAGTGCTTTTCACTCTTTAAAAAAGCCTCTTACAACTTGCATTAATGATTTGTTTAATGAAGATAGCAAATATTTGTATTACTACTGTGCCCAAAAAATAAGGTGACATTGTATTTATTTCGAAAATTCTTTATTTATTCTTCCAAATCAATTTCATTTCCTTCAAAGTAATCCCCTCCCGACGCAATGCACTTATACCAACGGATTTTCCAATCTTCGAAACACTGGTTGTAGTCACTTTCCGGGACGGCCTTCAGTTCCGTCTTCGCTGCGGCTTGAATCTCCTCTATCGTATAAAAACGGTGTCCCCGGAGCGGTCTTTTGAGCTTGGTGAACAGCCAGAAGTCGCACGGCGCCAGATCAGGTGAATACGGTGGTTGCGGAACGATGTGGGTTGAGTTTTTGGCGAAATGATCACGAATTACGAGGGCAGTATGGGATGGTGCATTATCGTGGTGTAAAAACCAAGAATTGTCTTTCCACAATTCCGGCCTTTTTAGGCGGATAGCGTTACGCAAACGACACATAACTTTAAAATAATATTCCTTGTTGACTGTTTGACAGGTTGGAAGGAATTCATAATGCACAACAACACGATAATCGAAGAAAACAGTCAACATGACCTTGATTTTTTAACGACTTTGGCGCGATTTATTTGGTCTCGGCTCTCTTTTGGCGCGATATTCGCTCGATTGATCCGTTGTTTCGGGGTCGTAAGCATAGATCCAAGTCTCATCGCCAGTTATAATGCATTTTATGACACCCTGGTAGTCGGAAAGCATCGTTTCACACACTTCAGCGGGACGCCTTTTTTCCAAAAAATTCAATGTTTTCGGTACCAGTCGAGATTTGAGCACTTGAGGCCCAAAACATCCTTCAAAATGGTATTGGCTGAGCCTTTCGATATGCCAACTTCATCAGCAAGGTCTCTAATTGTTAATCGACGGTTTTTCAACACCAAATCTTTGATTTTTGAACGTGAGCTTCGTCGGTTGAGGTTGATGGTTGCCCTGGACGCTCTTCGTCTTCGACACGTTCACGGCCGACTTGGAACTCACTATACCACTTGTAAACCTTTTTTTTAAACATAGCCTCATCACCAAAGGCTTTCTGCACCATCCTCAATGTATCCGCAGCAGAAAATTGATTCCGTAAACAAAATTTAATGCAAATTCTTTGCTCAACAAATTTCGACATCGCAAAAATCGAAAAACTCACTTTTAGCAGCTCGCAAAACGACACGTATCTCAAACACTAATGAATATTTTGACATGAAATTTGATATAAATGTGACTGACAGTACTACCAACCTAAAAAAAAAAATAATTCTCCAAATCCTTCAACGCGCGCAGTTTTAATTCAAATGTCACCTTATTTTTTGGGCACAGTTGGAGTCACGGCATTTAAGCTTTAATTCTGTTCAGAATCGTCTTGAGATTTTTCTTGACCACTCATGATTAATTTCGGTCAAGGAATATCGGATAAGAGCTTTTTTTGGTAGAAGCCAAATAGATATAATATGATATTATATTCTCAACAGCCACCTACTTCAATATTCAAAAAATTAATAATTGAGGTTCCGTACATTTTTAAAGAAAAAACACAGAAGCTTCAAATTTAATGGAAAATATTTATTATACTTCGAAAGAACATTCTTTGGCATTTATTTTTGAGGATTATCTCTTTCAAATGTTGACCGCGACTACGCCTCCGGTGGTCCATTCGTTTAGTCAAATTTTCTATGACTCGTTCGGCATTTCGACAGGTAACTGGGGAATGAAACGCATGAAATTCTATTCGAAAGCTAAAATTGAAGCGGGATTGTCCGCATAGTCCTTAAACTTTACATATACCCACTGGAAAACGTTTAATGGTGTCATATCATACGTTCTTTGTGGCCAACGGACCGACCCAAAGCGTGAAATTATCTGCTCACCGAAGTGTTCTCTTAATGAACCCGTTGATTGATGCGATGTGTGGGAAGTGGTGCCGTCTTGTTAAAACCAAAATTTCACCGAGATCACAAGCTTCAATTTCAAGCATCAAAAAGTCAGTTATTATGGCACGATAACGGTAGCCATTGACAGTTACGTTCTCATCTGCATCATTTTTGTAGAAATATGAGTCAAAATAACAGCTTTTAAATCTCTTCAGGTTGCTCTTTGTCCCAAATGCGAGAATTGTTTTCAACCCATTCAGGCATAAATAAGCCTCATCGCTGAACAAAATTTAACTCGAAAACGTCGCATATTCTTGGAATTTTTCAAGAGCCCATAGAACGAACGGAACGGAACGGAGCAACTTCAGCTCTTGCACAAGCTGTATTTTGTAAACTTTCAATTTAAGATCTCGACGTAAAATGCGCCAAGTCATTCCATATGTTAGTTCGAGTTGCTGCGAACGGCGCCGAATCCACTCTCCACGGTCTTCGTGTACACCGTCAGCTACGGCAGCTGCATTTTTTTCGCTGCGTGCTGGACGTTGTCTATTCTGTTGAATATTATCCAATAATGAATGCTAGGTCTCCAGATGGGTGATGTTGTTGCGAATAGTACGCTCAAGAGGCTGATTATGTTGACCATAAATTGAGCGAAGCGCGCGAAACATATTCTTTTCGGAGCGTGAATTTGCGTAATAAAGTTGAATGATTTGAAAACGTGTTCAAGCTTAAGTCTTTCCACGATAGAATGCCGAACAATACTGACCAAAAATAGCATGACAGCTTGACACGACTCACACGTGATCTGTCAAAAAAAGGCTACTTGGATCACCCGTTACTTTGACATCGGCTCCTAGGAAGACTTTCAGCATCACCAAGAATTGCTAAAACCTTTCTTGCCCGTTGTTTATGGCATTACCTAGGATCCAAGGTTCACGAAACTGAACTTAAGGTCAATATTGGATATAATTAATATGTCTACTGTAACCTCCAAATGGGAAATTACATATCTGCAAGTTTTCTTCAAAACTCTCTGTTTCCTTAAGATTTTTTGATCCAATTGACAATTTAAGGGCTAAATGTGGGCTTTAAAAAAGATGTATCCTAACTTTAGCTTTAGTATAATTTTTTTTAGATAATATGTATGTATATACATCTTTGCACAATTTATGAGTTGGAACTGCATACATACTATGAGACACATAGAGAGCTCCTCCACCCGATAAAAGTTGAATGCAAGGTAAATAGAGTAAAAATCTGTTATCTACCTATTTGTTATACTAACCTATATTCTCTTGACTACACGCTTCTTGCGCACATACCATATTAACATACTTATGTAGATGCATACACAAATGTGTACCTAACGGTAATTTATTGTTATAAAACAATGTCATCATGAAGTACACACTCCACAGGTGACACATTTGCACTTATTTTAATATAATATATATGGTTGCTTGGTTGGTTGAAATGGAATGTGCATGAGCACCTGGTAACTAATTTAAAACTTATCCAGCAACTGGAATTGGTAAAACAAAACTGATTCCTGCTACTCAATGTATCTTAAGTAGGAATATTGGGAGCCGTGGTTTCTGCTCCTTCTCAGCCGGCTGTAGCCCAGACACTCGCATACATAAGTATGTAATGTTCCAGCGTTTCATTATCCTTGAAGGTGGGATCTTAAGGGTTGCTGACCTATTATTGTTACTAAGCTCCTTTTTCGCTAGAAGTAGGAGGTTTTCGGTCTGTGTTCCAGCATCTTATCATCCTTTGCGCATACTCTGTCTGCATTCCACTTGAAGGTTGATGCCCTGTTATGACCCCTACAATGTTATTAAGCTCCTTTTTTCCTAGAAGTAGTCGCTTTTCGGTCTGCCCACCATCAATACTACCCCAAAGTAATTTTTGGTGTGCGCTTTGTTGCTTGTGTTCCTACATATGTTCCAAGACCTGATGTATTCCTCGAGGGTCCATTGCTTGCGACCACCATTAAAGGAGCTAAATGGTCATACAATAGTATATATAAAAGAAAATTGTGATGAATTTTGACTAGAGCTTTTCAGCTTCCAACAACACAAATAAGGTTCCAGATTTGTTTTTTTGATTTAATAAAATTTCTTAGATTCGTGATTAATGATTTGTTTATATTTAAGGGCAGAATCTACATTAATTTTGGCCTTAAAAAATTATTTCTATGGGATCTGATTCCGCCCATCTTGCACCACCACTTGTTATCGCTTAGGGTCTATTAATTCAAATTTTAAAATTAATAATCTAATCCCAAAAAAAGTCGGTTAAACAAAGATATTAAACCAAAACCAAACGAATTTGGCTCATGTGAAAAAAGCATAATTTTCGTGTCAAATATCTAACCGGGTGGAAGGAGATACTCTACAATTGAGCATCCTTCAAATAAAGTCATAAAAATATTTTTTTAGTTGTCATTCATTGTTCCTCCATTGTTATCTTGTTTCATTGTCCTACAATGCAGCTCTTGACTTTTTGTAGTTCTAACTTCATGTGTGGCGCCAATCGCAGCATTTGTATGTTTGTATGGTATATATACTTCTATATACATATGTATGAAGTAAAAAATAGAGATAAATATTTATTGGTGTCCACTTCATAATTTTACGACTTTGTTGCTAAAGTGTTGAAAATGCCTGCGGCAAAAACCGGTAGAGTTTTCACTTGATTTTATCTAGAAGCATTAAATTTTATTTCCATATTTAATCTACTGTCAGTGTCATTATCAAGTAAGCTAATAAATTTTATATCCTACAAGCTTATCTGAATAATGCGGAAAAAAGTAATTTTTAATGCACAAAATGCGGCTCTTTGAGAATGAGTATATTGCGCTCGAGAATTTAAGTTCGTAGAGCTGAAATATTGTATTCAGAAAATCATTCTCTCTCTTGAATTTCACTGCTGACTTTGTTATCGATGTTAATTCTATTTTATCGCTGGTTTCCAAGATTTAGTAGGTGGAGAATATTTCAGATCATCAGATCTTGTTTCGACACGTAAAGACATTTACTTCTATCTAAAAGTTTCAGGCAGCTCTAGCTGAGGATTTAGCATAATTTTCGCATTCTTTTCTCGTCTGACAGAACTTCGAGCTATACGCATCAAATGTTGCTTACGTTCTTTGAATTTCCCAATGTTCAGAACAAATTTAACTTATTTTCAGATACGTAGGTTGTCTTTTATATTTCGGGATTTGACAACATTAGTGTTACAAATTGGAAACTCACACTTTTATCGTAAATTTTATCATTTTTGATGGTATCTCTGAACTTTTTGATATACGAGCGCTATTTGTCTTGTTTACAGTCACTTAAAACATTCTTCTCGCCCAAAAAATGGCATAAAATCGTAAAAATTTTCGCTCGATTATTTTTAAAACTTTGGACGTGAATTAATTCGTCAAGAGTGCTTCGATGAACTTAATTCAATTTGTAACGATGAAGCTCCGTCAAGGAACAGTGTTTACCGATGGTGTGGGGAATTCAATCGTGGTCATAGATCACTCGAAAATGAATTTCGGATAGGTCATTTTAATTAAGTTTTTGTTTCCGATAACCACTTGTATTGATGCTGTGCGAAAATTATATTGCAAGATCGTTATGTGGCCTACCGTCAGATTGAGACAATTATGGAACTAGCATACATGCAATATTTTTCACTTAGGATCCCTCACAATTTGTCGATTGCTCAAAAAAGTGCTCGTGTCGATTGGTAATGAATCGCGGATTTACGCGTATGAGACCGAACGTAAACAGCAGTCGTCTATATGGGTGCTTCAAATGTGTCGAATACAACAAAGGTTGTTCGCGCATGAAACACCTCCAAGCAAATGGTTGCCTGTTATTTGAAACAACTGAATTTATCGCAACCTTATCACAAAAACAACGGAGAACAATAAATTTTGACTGATACACAACCATTTGATTGCCAGTTGTCTTTCAAAAAATCAGGAAAACCAACCCCAGAAGATGGATCACTCTTCACCACGACAATGCTAACTCTCACACATAGACTGAAACAACTGCATTTTTCAGCACTCAAAACATCGATTTGATGAGTCATCTTCCATATGTGTAGTCTTGACGTGAGACCGAATGGCTTTTTTTTTATTTCCATACGTAAAAGTTAAACTAAGAGTTCAATGATATTCGACACCCTAGCAGGAGGTTGATGCGTTCAAAAGGCATGTTTCGGAGATACCTCAGTCAAAATGGCAAAAGTGCTTCAACAATTGGTTCAAACACATGCAAGACTACATAGATCTTTATTGAGAATATTAAAAAAAAATAATAAATTTGTTTTTGTTCTAGAATCCCGAAATATAATAGACAACCTATGTACATTTGCTTATGGGGGTATTCAAAATCAAATTTTGGGCAGTTTCTAGAATTTGATTAAAAAAAAAACCAAAAATATTTTTTGTATCCATTTTTTATAGTGTTTTTATTGATATCTTAAGAATACAGAAAAAAATTTTACAAAAAAATATTAAAAATTAAAATATTTAGATGGGGGGGAGAGACAGGTATAAAAAAAATGCCGCATCCTGGTGACATTGATCCTGACTCTCCTGGTGGTCTGAAAAAAAAACAAAAGGAACTCTTAATCAGTAAGGATGCTGTTATAGTCCGGGAACACGAAAAAAAATTTTTTTTGAAAAATGACGACTGCCTGAAAATAAAAATAATTTTTTACGCTTTTTTTGAAATCCCTAAATTTTTTTAAAATATTAAAAGCAAAAATTTCGACACAGTGCTGGTAGGAACGATAAAGAATTATATAAAGAAGGTTCACACAAAATTTCAAGTAAATCGGTTGTATAGAACTTGAGATAATGCCGGCACCGTGTGGAAAAAAGTAGTTTCGAGAAAAACGCGTTTAAAGTTTAGGAGACAATTCTAGTGAACACGGTCGCCACCTCACAAAATCGGCTGTATCTCCGAAAATAAGTCGAATTTTGAAAAATGCTTCCAAGGTCATATTTTTGAAAGTCTAAACTTTAAATGTATGAAGAAAAATCGAATTTTTCAAAATTCTAGAGTAGAATACCCCCTTATGCGCAAAAAAGGGACGTATTGGTAAAAGCAATAAAGGCGTATACCATTAATATCTGACTAAAAACGGAGTTGTCAAGCTTCTAATTTGCGATCTATGCTCGACATTATTTTTTTAAAAGGTTCGGATCTTTTGATACGAGTTTAGCAATGACATACCTCATACCGAACACTTTAACCAAAATGTGCTGAGTTGATCCGTAAGAGATGTTCGGATCCCCTACCAACTGTCTAATGCCAACACGATGATTTTAAAGCTATTCCATGGCCTACTAATATAACCGAACGTATTGCGTTAATATTAAACACATCGACAGTATAAATATAATATATAGAATGTAGCTAGCATTGAAAATTTTAATTTTGAAACGTTTGAAACTTCAACTCAACTGGTTCGGGCATGATTAAATTTCAATTATCTTTTTATTATACCCTGAACAGCGTGTATTGCTATGAGGGTTCGAAAAAAGTCGGACATTTTTTGAGATATCGCTTTAGAACTTTACATGGTCATTTTCGCCCAAAGAAGCTACCAATTTATTAAACCTTCATCCACCATATCATATAATACATATAACTAGCAGCCATACAAACTGAAGAAACATGGCACGGATTTTTATTCAAGTTTGCGGAACAATCTCTGAAGAAATTGTTTAGATCGGACTACTTTAGCATATAGCTGACATACAAACTCATCTAAGAAAATTAAGCTCTTGCATGGAATCTCTCGTATTTGTGTAGGGTATTACAATTTCGTTGCCACCGAAGTTAACTTTTTTCTTCCTTTTTTTAATTATTTTTTTCCTAACGTACTTATTTTTATGCTGATGGCTATGTTGGAATTCCCTTACAGCTACTCAAAGCCAATTGCACTCATCAACAACAACACCTTTTTTGTAAACACTGCAACTACATACTCGTACGTACATGTAACAACAACATACTATATGAAGTTGTAATTATGTTGCATATCTATGTACATATATATGTATGTATGCATGTCGATATTAACATTGACGTTGTTATCGCAGTTGCTGTTGTATGGCGCCATCACATCAAAGAACTCCACAATTATCGCATGCAATTATTTAACAATTATAAAGTATTTACTCTGCGCATGAGCGTATTTATGTGCTGCATTTACATATACAAGTGCTGTTATATATATGTACATGTATATGTGCAGTTGTATTCACCTGCAATGCAATCGGACATTGGCAACAGCGACACACTTTTGAGGCAAAAAAAAATTATTTTATGTAAAGAAGCCAGTTGGAGCATAAGGGTGCGTCTTAAAGACTTAATACATTGTAAATAGAAAGATAGGAGAAATATTATTTTGCATACAAGTATGTAACAGTGGCGTCTAAAATTGATGATTGGATGGCTTTAAAATGAGGCTAATCGAGATAGTTGACCTCCTATAGATTTAAAAGAAACATCCTGGGCTTAGCATTTATAAATATTTAAGACAATGAAAGCTCTGCGCTCTCGATTGTGACGATGAGTGGTCAATAATGATCAAATGGCAAGTTCAGTGTATTCTGCAACCATGATAATCCAGGGATCTGGCACTCCTTTTTATATCCTGAAGAGGTCATATGAAGTTTGCCACGAAGTTTGTAGCGCACAAAATAGTCGTATAAACATATGTAAATGTCCAGCATGACGAGTTGAGTCAATTTAGCCATGTCCATCTGCCCGTGTATCAGTATACACGCGAACTAGTTCCTAATTTTTTCAAATATCGCTCTGAAATTTTTCCTATGGCCCTTTCTATCTCTGAAAATGCTCAGATGTAATACACTTATGCCAACGATTTTTCCAGTCCTCTAAACACCTTTCATAAGCACTTTTTGGCATGGCATTCTCCTTTTTCTAATTTTGTTTTATCTCTTCGATCGAATAAAAACATATTCCACGGAGCGGTAATTTAACTTTGGAGAACTAAAAAAAGTCTCACGGACCCAAATCAGGTCAATATGGCCGCAATCATGGCTTAAGGGGTTAGAGGTAGTTAGAATTTTCAAAAAATTAATTTTTTAATATTCCCTGAAAATTTTACGTTGATCCGATAATTAGCTTTCGAGTTATTCGAGAAATAAGAAAGAGATCTCGGGCACTTCAAAGTGCTAGTGTGAAACTTTAAACGCGTTTTTGCTCAAAACTATGTTCTTTGAATCGGTGACAACTGTAACTCGAAAACCGTTTAGTAGATTTTAATGAAATTAAACAGCTTTTAGAATACATAATAAAATCTGGACTGATCGAAGGATTTTTATTTTTTCGAAAATTTCGATTTTTTAAGACCAATTAACTGTTGATTTTTTCGCAAAAATTTAGAAAAAAATTTCCATTTTGTTAATTTTGAAAACAAAATAAAATGCTTCGATCAAGCCCGGGATTATCTATTTATAAAACTAATTTTTTTTGTCCGATTGTTTTTAGATGAATCTCCAAGGACTTATGCTTGTCACCGCAAGTACCTTTTTTTGGAACAGAGTCATCACAAACAACTATAACTTTGTAAATAATTTTTTTTTTTTTTTTTTTTTTTTTGAAATTTTCGTGACTTCAAGTCAACACATCCCATAATAATGCCATATTACTACTTTTGTAAAATAACATTTAGTAGCAAAAAAAAATTCTGGAAACTCTCATTTTTCCGTGCTTCTGCACCCCTAACCCCTTAATGCGAAGAAAATTCAACTTTTTCGGGACGAGTCGAACAAAAACCCGTTTTATGCCCAAAATATTCACCAAAATCATTCGAACGGACTCGTGAGAGAAGTCGAGCTCTTATGCCATCTCACTAACACTTCCCTAACGATTTTCAATTACCATATTCTTTTATATTTTTTCTTTTGAAAATGTAGTCACCCTAATGTTTATTGGAATTTAATATGTGGGTATTTACTAGCCAATTGCATTTAGGCGCCTCCGGTCTTCGTAACAAGTGCAATGCGGCAGTGCCAAAATTGTGGCAAGTGGCAACTGGATGAACATTCACATGTAATCACATAATTATATATTTGTGTACATATGTACATACTTAATATATCATGTGTAGCGGAACAGCGCCTAGTATCACCATACAAATTACAGTTGTACATTCGTCGGGGAACATAATAATTACACAATAGTTAGCACGTGCGCAGTCTGTATGTATGAGATACACTCATATCTACATAATAATTATAGTTTCAATTACAAAGTCCAGGAAAGTTCAGAAATGAATTTAATTCATATGAAATTAATTTGTTTCTGATATGAAAAACCACCCGACTCAAAGGTAAGCTGTAAAAAAGAAGGTGAAAAGGAAATAGATTATTTAAGCCCAGTGCTCTCAATTCGAAATACTGCAAAACTATTTATATTATAGTTTTTCAATAAATAAATATTACCAGCAAATATTAGACATTTAGATATCATTAATAAAAATTATGATATTGGAACCAAGTGCAGATACATACAACCTTGTTGGTAACAGTCACACTAATGTTTGCTGAAACAAAAAGTTCGCGATAATAAAGTTGCTCGCTCTCTCTTTACATTGCAATACAGTTTGAAATCAATAGAGATACCAGATTAATGATACCAAAAGGCTTAATATCGCGTCAGTCGTTCGCCCTTTTTGCAATTACTATTTCAAGTGTAGCCAGCTCTTTCTCCACCTGCTACTCATTGTTTAATCGAATACGATACTCGCCGTTGCCCATCCGCAAAGGACCATAAATCTTCCGCAGAATCTTTCCTTCGAAAACTCGTAACGTCGACTCATCAGATATTATCATTGTCCATGCCTCTGCACCATATAGCAGAACGAAGACGATGAATGGCTTGTGAAATTTGATCTTTGTTCGTCGAGAGAGAACTTTACTTCTCAATTGCCTACTCAGCCCGAAGTAGCACCTGTTGGCAAGAGTTATCCTGCGTTGGATTTCCCCTGGCCACCAGTCTAGAGCAGTATGGAAGCTCAACGGGTAGTAGTTTCGGCTACGAGGTCTGACCGGAGACTTAATTCTGGTACCACGGGGAGCAGAAGCCCTTGGAGGTAACTCCAACCTGCTCATGTGGACTGGCCCCTCGGGAAGTATCGTGGTGGTTGTGGTTGAAACCCAAATGCGGGAAGAACTGACTTTGTCAGTTGAATGCGGAGTTGCACTGCAACCGGGTGCCGGACCCAAAGCACGGAAGAGGTTTTAGATGACCCTCGAACCCGACCAAGGTGGTTAGTGTGTCCATTCCACACTGCCAATTGGTACTGAAAATGCTTATCATTCTCAGGGCGCTGATCAAGGCATTGATTTGATCCGCTGTGCTTTTGAGCGCCGTGGAGTAAGGCTGTCGTCAGCAGGTACCCACGTAAAACACACCGGACGTTGTCAACAGTGACGTGAGAGCCAAGTCGCGAGTACGACGACTGTTTGTTTGATGACAAGAGATATTTCGTCTTGCCCTCGTTCACTGCCAGACCTATTAGCTTTGCTTTCTTGTCCAGTCTGGAGAAAGAAGAACTAAGGGCGCGGTTGTTGAGACCAATGATGGATGGATAGCAGTTGTACACTCTTATTGAAGATGTACCTGCTCGAGTTCTGCAGCTCGAGTTATATTCTCCAGCATCAGATTGAAGAAGCCGCATGATAGGGAGTCGCTTTGTCTGAAACCTCTTTTGGTTTCGAGCGACTCGGAGTGGTTCTTCCCAATCCTGACGGAGCTTTTGGTGTTGCTCAACTTCAGTTTACACAGCCGTATTAGTTTTGCGGGGATACCTGATTCAGACATCGCGTCATAATGAAGCTATCAAAAGCAACTTTAAAATCGACGAAGAGGTGGTGTGAGTCGTTCTTCTTTTCACGTGTATTTTTCAAGATTTTACGCATGGTGAATATCTGGTCAGTTGTAGATTTTTCATGCCTGAAGCCACACTGATAAGATCCAATCAGTTTATTGACGGTGGGATTAAATCTTTCATAGAGTATGCTTGATAGAACCCTATATGCGATGTTGAGGAGGCTTATAACATGGTGGTTGACGCAGATTTTGGGGTCTCCCTTTTTTTTGAATTATACGGAGCATACGACTGGAGTCGTCGGGCATGCTTTCGTCGAACATTGTATTGTATTCTATAAGGCTCTTTGTATGCCTTTATCAGTTCTTCGCCGCCGTGTTTGAATAGCTCAGCCGGCAATCCATTGGCACCGCCGCTTCTTCAGTCGGGTAATTGTTATTCTAAGTTCTTCATTGTTTGGAATTAGAAGGTCCGCAATGTGGTTCACCATCTCCTGTTGTTAAGCTTTCACTTCCAGTCAGCAGGTTGGAGATGTGTTCCCTCCATGATTTCAGTATACTGTGGGCACCATAATTATTAGATCACCTCTAGGGGTTCTAGAAGAGTATGCTCCGGTCTTGAAACCTTCTGTTAGTCTCCGCATCTTTCGTAGAATTTTCGAGCATTACCCTGGTGGTCCGCTATCGTCGATTGTCACAAAAGAGCAAAAACAAATTAAATACAAAATTTCGGATCGATTTCTCGAAGGATTCAGGACTAGATCGCTAAACGGCCTCAGCTCGTCACGCTGATTATTTATACGAGGTGTGTTCAAAAAGTATCGCGAATTTTGTGTTTTTTCAAAAATTATTTATTTATTCATGAATATCTATTTTGTCCCCTTCAAAGTAATCCCCATGAGATATTATACACTTGTGCCAACGGTTTTTCCATGCTTCGAAGCCTTTCAAAAAATCTTTTTTTTTTTATCTTCTTCAGCTCCTCCTTCGATGCCGTCTTTATCTCGTCAAGAGAAGCGTAACGTCGTCCTTTCATGGTCCTCTTCAGTTTAGGAAACAAGAAAAAGTCACAAGGGGCCAGATCTGGGGAATACGGTGGCTGCGGCATCATTAGTGTGTTGTTTTTGGCCAAAAAGTCGCCCACAAACAACGATGTGTGTGAGCAGGGGCGTTAACGTGGTGCAAAAGCCAATTTTTGTTCTTCCACAAATCCGGACGTTTCTGGCGGATTGCTGCGCGCAGATTGGGCATAACTTGCAGGTAATATTCCTTATAGACCGTTCTTCCTTGTGGCAAGAACTCATGATGCACCACGCCCCTGCAATCGAAGAAAACTGTCAGTTACGATTCGCGATACTTTTTGAACACACCTCATATAAACATGCTTTATAGAGTATACGATATTTCCTTCTAGGTGTTATAAACGTCATGAGAAGTTGAATATATCCGGTTCAAGGCATACAAATATGAATAAATTAATATATTATTTATATTTATTCCTGGAAACATATGTCAAATCGATAACTCAGTTACCTTACACACATTATGTAAATATCTAACAGGTGATTTTGCTTTTTCTCATGGGATTACCAGCAACTCTCATATTTAGAAAATTTTCACATTTAGATATACTGCGAAGTAACATTTTCAAGTAAACTCATTCATAGGCATGAGAATTGAAGGAAATATTTGAAATGTGCGCTCACACCTCAACTGTTTGACCGTTAAAGCGACTTTCTTTCATTCACCCTTTAACCTTGCAAGTCACGCTTTTGCAATTATATACATAGCGTACATATTTACATATGTATAGATGGATATATGTAATATGTGCGGATTATATGGGCAGATGTTCACTTGCCTATATCTTGTATGTGTGTGTGTGTGTAAGATTTGCTTGCATAGCTAATTGAAAAATACATACCCGCAGTGCCTTTCAAACACTTTTCTCTGGTGGTTTTCCCCTACCCCATTTCCCTTATGCGCTGTGCCATTCGTTTGCATTATTATGATGTTGCAAAAACGTTGCGTCCTTCTGGCTCGCCAATCCTGCCAGTGCAACAATCAACAGGTGCCGCCCATGCGCGTGTGCGTATGTATATCTGAGTGTGTGTGTGAATGGTTTGTTACACTGTCAAGGTGCATTTATGCAAGTATGCATTTCGCCGCAAGCTGTTTTCCCTGTTTTTCTTTTCAATTTTATCGCTTTGTTTTGCATTTTGCTGCCTCACAACTGCCTACCTGTTGCCATAATTTGATATGTTGATGGCAAAGTGTAAATTAATCGCTTCAGCACCCTTTACCGGCTTCTGCTATCCCCACAACCACACTGCTGGCTCGTTTATCGCCAATTGCTAGCTTCTGTACTCGTTTGTATACACTTCTTGCACTTCTTTTTTCTTGTAGACTTCTTAAAGCAATTCGTTCCACCTGTTTGCCGTCCAAAGCCGTCGATAGGGGTGCAAATTTAATTAGCTTTAATTCACTAAGTCACCTTACTTTATTACTTTATGGAGTCTATAAATACTGTTGAAAGCTCACTGCAGCTTTCGGCACTTCTTATTATTTTTCCTAGAGCAGGGGTTTTGTAGCACAGCTTGCTTTTAATGCTTGACTTTCAAGAAAAATTTACATACACATTGGTTATTAAAAGGTATTTTTCTATGAAAAAGATTCAGTTAAACCTCGCCGAAAATATTTAAAGATTTAATATACCTGTAAACGAATTTACGACCTTGATATACTAAGATCATAGAGCAGATATCTACTTCACAATGATTCTATTTGAAAATAAATAACCTGCAATGTTCCGAGTAAAATTCCATAAGTAAAATATCCTAAAACATCTCAAAGCTCGCGGCATAAAAGGAAGTATTCAAGGAAGTAGTAATTCCGTCGCCATTGAAAAAAATCTCGGAAATATCTCGAAATTTGTCATTTATGGCCATTGCTAAAAACTGTCCACCATATTACGAATCTTTTGAGCCATCTTCTGAGGCACCTAGCCTCAGCAAATTGATAAATTCTAATTGCTATTGAACCGGCAATTCGTGTTATATAAGCGCTTCTTGAGCTTACAATGGCCAGTTTAGAGGAGGACAAATAGCCTGAGTTTATCCCTTGGGAAATTGATTACATATTTAACCCTTTTAAGACTGTAACCACCCATTAGCAACTTAGCATGGCGCATGCCTAGGAGTTGTTGCAAATACCTCTCCCTAGCCACTGCTTTATCTTTGCGGAGCAGCTCCTTTATGGTATGGGAACCGACCGCAATGAAAGGTTTTGTCGGTATACCACTTGATTGTACTATCTCTAAGCAGTAGCTCGTGTGTGGAATCATTCCATTTAGCCTTACTGCTGAAGGTAACCTTGAACCTTCTAGTGAAGTTTACACTTTTGGTAATGCTGTCCCTTGGGAGAAGAACCACTGGTAATTTGCCACTCAGATCCTTTATGCATTGGAAAGAGATTACTCTACCTCTGCCAAATCCTTGTGATCTTATTTGGATCAGTCTGTGTTTGGCAACCTGATCGATTACTATGTGAAGTGGTGTGAGATCCAGCAAGACTTCAAATGCCGCCGTCGGACATGTGCGCATGGCACCCGACTGCGATGCTTTCGAGACCCAAGCCAACACTTCATATGTGAAAATCGGTCGCACGATCATGGTGTACAACCACCTGACAAACTTTGGATTGCAGCCCCAGAATCTAACAGCTAGACGATTGCACACGTAAGTGCTTTCGTAGCTTTGACCATGATCAGATTAACATGCTGCTTCCTTCGTAGAGCTGAATCTAGTGTTAAATCAAGATTTATGACAATATTAGTCATCTCTATCTCTTTGCCCCCGAAGATGAGGTTCCTGAAGTCAGGCAGAGACCTGTGTCTCGTAAACGGGACGATGGTCATCTTGGAGGAATTGATGGTCAGTTCAACCCCTTTGCACCATCCCTAGGCTGGCCCTAATCCCCTTTGTACGATATCGCAGAGTGTCTTCAATTTTTTCTCTCGCTGTGACAACAATGTCGTCCGCATGTCCTTGACAGCGAATTTCATTGTAAATTAGCAACACGTGTCGTTCGTCCACAACAAGGCTTCATAACAGAGATACCTTCTGGTATCCCTTACTGTAGTTTCAGCTCTTCTGGTGCGCTGTATGGCGATCGATGTCTAGGAAGGCGCATAACATCACCTACTCTTTCCCCAGCGAACTCTGTACCTCCGAGGTTAGCTGATACAGAGCAGTATAAGTCGATCTGCCTGCTCTGAAAGCATTCACCACTTATTTCCACAATCTCCACGATCTTTTCCATACCCTTTATTAAAAAGAAAGTTAGACTAATGGGCCTGAAAGATGTAGCTAGTGAATAGTCTTTCCTTCATTCCTACATTCGGTATAAAGATCACCTTTGCGATCGTCCATGGTTCAGGGATATACGCCATAATAGTGGCCAACGGCTGAGTTACGAAAGGTATAAAAACTAGTTAGAGATGTACATTACAATTTCAAGAGACCTCTGTTTTATCCGTTCACATTTATCTCTGTCGTAGAGCTCTCAATTCTCAATTACTCAATACTGAAAAATGTTTTTATGCCGTTATATCAACATTAATAACGACTGAGTTTAATCCAATTCACCATTCCCGATAATTTTCGGATAAGATTGACTGCTCATTTCGGTAGCATTGCATACAAATATTTCATTCCGCAGCAAAAAAGCTTGGGTTCGATCCAATTTTCGCACTGAACCAAGCTTTTTTCTAAAACACGGTCTTTCGAGTTAACTTCTCGCATTTAACGGGTTTTCAGGCGGTTGAAAATTGTGATATATTTTTGCGTAGTGAAACAACTTGGAGAAACCATATAACGGTATTGAGTGTCTATACTGAACTTTCACAAATTACGAATGAAAACTCTTGCAATCCAAAAGCCCCAGTGCTATTTTAAAGAATGTTAATCAAAAATGAGATCTTAAACCTTCGAAAAGCTTTCTAACTAATAAATAGAATGAGAAAAGGGGTCGAGACTCCTGCCAAAGCCGGCGATCTCATCATTTACTTTGATAGCCAAAAAGTATCGCACAAAATCATCTTGAGTACTGCTAAACCACCGGAAATGCTGTGGACGATAAACGAGTAACTAACCGTGGCATTTTATTACATCACTGATAACAGAGTTCTTTATGTCGAAGTTTTCTAGTAATTTCTTAGCAAACTGTACCGAAATTACCAACGACCTAACGGCTTAAGTGCATTTATGCTGTACAACATTACTTCGTTAGCAGTAAATTACTTGCCATTTATTGCTCGCCTCTAATTCCCACTGCGATTTGCGAAAAGGACCTCGAAACACACAAGATTTTGTGCATCACTCGAAACAGGATGTTTGTCTGTTGCATTTGTTGAAATAACAAACAAAGGTAAAGAAGATTTGCGACGCGAACAGGCAGACCAATGGACCACAAGGACAGGTAGGCATTACAACAAAAGCGAATTTCGGCACAAAGGTAAAATAAATTCGGTTAGCATAGGCATTGTAGAAAACAAAGAGAATCGGTATCATTTCGGAAAACAAAAGTAAGCAAATTTAGGTAAATGCAGTGCGCAGTCGCAGATAACAAACAGTACGAACATTCGTGTGCACTTATCACAAAAGTAAACACCATTTTTATGTGCCTTGGTGGAATACTGGGAAGAGAGTTTGCATCGGAGAGATATGTATGATGTGCGTTTTTTAGACATACAGTTTTCATGAAAAAATGAAATGCATATAATTTAGTGTTTTAGACGAAAATTAGCTTTATTTTAATATTAAGTGTTAGCAATCATGTTTTAGAAATGATTTCCGGCAAGTGACCGCCGTGGCTGAGTCGAATAATTTCTAAATTAATAAAAGAGGAATGCACCGCGACCTTAGGTCTATTGTGCCCTGAATATAGTCTATCGGGCCTGTCAGCGCAAACAAGCGCCTTTGCATAGCCCCACAAAAATTGTTCAGCCGTGTAAAATCTCCACAACGCTCTTCATTCTATTTATTAGTTAGAAAGCTATTCGGTAGTTTAAGATATCTTTTTTGACTAACATTCTTTATAATAACATTCGGCAATCTTGTTGGTAGCAAGCGTTAACCACATCATCATCTTCCAATTCAGGCACAAAAAATCGTTTACAGCGTTCTCCTTTGACTGTAACATTATGTAACATTTTTCAAGAAATAAGGACCAATGATTATCTCTGCTCGTAGAGAAGGCCAAACAGTCATCTTTTGAGGAGGTAACGATGTCTCAACAATGGCTTGTGGATTATTATCACTCCAAATAAGACAATCTTGTTTATTAACGTCCCCTTTGAACCACAAGTGAGCTTCATCAATAAACAAAATTTCCTTGTGAAAATCAGGATCGGTAGTAATCTCGTTTAGGGTCCGTTCACTGAACATACGACGTCCTTGATGGTCGTCCCTTTCCATTCTTACACGAATTAGATTTTGTAAGCTCGCAAACCAAGGTCCTTCTATAAGATCTTCCATAAGGTGGATAGGCATAGCTCCAAATGTTGCGTTCGAAGGCGGATGAACTCATTCGGGTGTTCTTCTATACTCTACACAGCAGCAATAGCATCTTCGGTGAGCATTCCAAGGGGTCTCGGAAGATGTACATTATCAACAAGAGTAAGCAGGGTACGGAACCGATCTTGGACAAAGGAAAAAAGAACTGAAAATTGGATTTTTGGCAGAAATTTCGATACATTTTTTTACATAGTTTTAATCGAAAAAGATCCTTCGTGCAAGTCTTTAAGAATTGTATCTCAAAGACTGTGTACAATTTCATGAAAATCGCTTGAATAGTTCTCAAGAAATCTTGTCAAAAACACTTCAAAAACACAATTTCGATAAAAACGCGTTTAAATACGTAACACTTAGCTTAGCTAGCCTCAAGCGCTCAAGTGCTCAAGGCTGTATCTCCAAAACTATTACTCGGATCAACTTGAAAATTTAGGAAAATATTTTAGAGGTGCTATAGAACTGAATAAGGCAAACAATTTCTCGAATCCCGTAAGCCCTTGTAACCCCTTAACATCATTTTAACTATAAAGACTACTACATACTTCTGTAGGCAGACTGATGCCAAAAATTACACCAAAAGTGACCAGTAGTCGTCAAAAAAATTAGGATTTCGGATGAAAAGGTTAAAGCATCCACAAAATGATGTTGAAAGACAGTAAAATGAACTTGACAGAGATAATTAACACTTTAGAGATTTCTCATAAAACATTTTTGTAGTTCTTTGAAACCTGTGTCGCATGTGCTCCCAATTCTCAACAGAACTATTGAATAGTGCAATGAAAAGAATAGGCAAATTTCTACGTATTATATGTATGCATCCACCTCATTTTTCGGATCTATCCCTAGAATATTATCTCTGTCATTTAATCTCATATATCCTTTCACAAGTTGTATACTAATTATTGGTATTTCTTCGTTTCTTGGAACCCACTAAAATCGTTGAAGAACAAATCTTAAGAATATTCGACAAAGAATATGATTGTTGCCTACTCCATATTCCAAAGCATTTCGACATCTGTCGTGACTACAGGCAGTTATTCCTTCAAAAAAGTTTGACTACATACATTTTCCTGCAGGGTTTTCGTATCTCTGAGCATCACATGACTGCTGCAGCAATTGAAAGGAGTTTACTACACTTCCTTTGAGCATTATTATTTTTTTGGTAATTCTTGGAAGTACAACAAATGAAATGGGAACCTGAAGACGTTTGCGAAAAACATAACAATACTAGGCCTTCGTACATACGTACATATGAATGTATTTATAATTTCGGAAATTTGCAAATCGACATAGACAATATGTCCGTATGTATACAAATGAGTGTGTGCAATCGCAAACAACCCCATATTTCTTAACGTGCAAACCAGGTGTCTATTGCAGACTTTGTGGCAAGCATGATGAACCAGATTACACAGCAAACACATACGCAAACATACCTACTTATGAATATTTAATATTGCATATATAATTTTACACAATTGCAAATTCATTAGGACGCAATACTTTTGTAATGGAAATTTTTATGAACATTAAATGTTGTATTTTTGTTTCTTTGTGTATATATGCACATACATATATGTATAATGAGGTAGGCACCTAGCTCTCAAGTGGTTATTTGTTTAGCATAGTGTACAGTTGTCACAAATTGTTAAGCGTTTTATTTCTGTAAGACCATTAAACAGCAGGAGCTCATCTGAGCTGGACATGCTCATAAAACAGGTAATACCTGGAGTGCCACTACGCCACGCACATACACACACACACATACAAATGCATACGTACATTTGTACAAATATACATTTAAGTACTTACACATGTTTTTAAGTACTTTCTCGAAATCTTATCTCTCCGCTGGGTTGAGTGCTGTCTAAGGATATCGTTCGAGCGTTAAGCAGCTGTCAGCAAAGCAAACCCAAATGCAATACTACACTTACAAATGTAAATACATTTGAGTATTAGCAAGCAAATAACTGTTTTCACATATCTATCTATTATTATCCTAGGCTGGATTTGCTTAAAAAGCGGCAAAACAAAATCTGCTGAGTTCAATACGAAAATATTCCTTTTGGCTTTCTGTGTGTTCCACAATGTTTGTGGAATAAAGGAGCAGTTTGAGTTTACTTCATGGTTATGCTTTTATCTACCAAAATCTTTATGAGAAGAAGTAAAGCATCAATCTTTCTTAAATTTCTACATTCGTTTGGAAATATAACAGTTTTCACCTTTCACATTCTCTTGGATCTTCGCCTTCTGCTACTTAAATCTTCAATTATTTTTTTCCCCTTACATAAGTTCTCCAGCTTCGTAGCTTCAGCGTCCTGGTACACACCATCAATCCATATAAGTTTTGGTCTGCCTCTGCTTCTACATCTGCCTAGGAAAATTTGTTTAGGAAAATAGTTTTCGTTGGCGCGTATACTACGGTCAGTCCGCCGTAGCCTATTGATTTTAACTGTTGTGCGGGGTGCTTATAGAAAGTCTGTTGATCATGGTTATACCGCTTCCTCCATAAGCCATCATTGCAAATATCTCCAAGAACACCTATTGTTCAAAGAATTCTAGCTTATTTTCGTTAGCTTTGCATAAGGGTCAGGTTTCGCTCATGAGTAGTCATCCTAACTGCCGAAGAAAGTCTTCAGTTGGTTGCGGAATCTTCACTAAAGACGATAGACATAAGTATGTGTAACTGAGAATCACCAATAACGTATAAGCAAGTCACATGACTAGGGTCACTGCTCATATAAACCAAATTTGAATAAAGATCCGATCGGTTATGGGGTCACCAAGTACCTGAAAAGTGTTTTGTTTTATACGAAATTCAGTTGATCAAGTTTCCACTTCTTTAAGAGGTAGTTAGAATTTTCAAAAAACTATTTTTTTTTTTTTTTTGCATTTTCGTTAAGTGTAATATCTTAAAAATATTCTCTGAAAATTTCACGTTGATCCGGAAATTAGTTTTTGAGTTATTCGAGAAATAAGAAAGAGAGCTCGGTCACTTCAAAGCGCCTAGTGTGAAACTTTAAACGCGTTTTTCTCAAAACTATGTGTTTTGAATCGGTGACAACTGTAACTCGAAAACCGTTCAGTAGATTTTAATGAAATTTTTACAGCTTTTAGAATACATAATAAACTCAGGCCTGATCGTAGGATTTTTTCGAAAATTTGGATTTTTTAAGACCAATTAACTGTTGATTTTTTTGCAAAAATTTAGAAACAAATTTCCATTTTGTTAATTTTGAAAACAAAATAAAATCCTTCGATCAGGCCCGAGATTATCTATTTATAAAACTAATTTTTTTTTTGTCCGATTGTTTTTAGATGAATCTCCAAGGACTTATGCTTGTCACCGCAAATATTTTTTTTTGGAACAGGGTCATCACAAACAACTATAGCTTTGGAAATTAATTTTTTTTTTTTTAATTTTCTTGACTTCATGTCAACACATCCTATAATAATGCCATATTACTACTTTTGTAAAATAACATGATTTAGTAGTAAAAAAAAAATACTGAAAACTCTCATTTTTTCGTGCCTCTGACTACCCCTAACCCCTTAAATGAATGAATGCCAACGGTTCAAGTCCTCATACAAATGATTAGCTGAGTAATAGATGGTAAAGTTAAGCATGACATACCAGCTTATTGAACCAACTACCAGAAACTAAAGCCTCAACTATTCAAAACAGTTTGTAATTCAAACAATAAATTCAATGAACAATCCTATCAACTAGTCTCGAATCGATCATATTTGCCAGATCAGTGAATAGCTAAAAAATGTTTCAACCAAATGAGGCGGTCAAGACTGAAATAGATTATGTTTTGAAGGCGTCGATACTTTACCCTATCGAACCATTAACGAAATGTTAGAGAACCTTTTCATATGATATAAATACATTACTCTAGATGGGGAATATGTTGAAAACTGCAGCCATGCCAAAAGTGTGTTATTTCATTGACAGCTCATGGAGTTTCATCCCATCTTGAATTTATATTCTGATATATTAGAGCACATTACCCACAACTTGTATGTGACATGCTGATTATCATGCTTCTTTCAACTAGGTTACGAATCCAAAAGTAAAGCCCTCTTCCTTCGAATAAAATTATTCATAAATCCCTTGTCATACTCTTTGTATTGCTAAAAATGTTGAGTCGACTTACTACTACGAGTACGACCAAGAAATAGTAGTACTATATTCATAACTTTAAAATTCTTAATTTATTCTTCAAAATCTATCTCCTCAAAGTAATCCAGAAACAGTTGTTAAAGTCAAGTTCCGGAATAGCCTTCAATGCGTGTAGCGACTCACGTTTAATGTATTCAGTTGACACAAAACGGTTTTCCGGAGCGATCATTTAAGTTTGCTGAATAGCCAGAAACCACAAGAAATTCGGAGTGCACTACACCTCGATAAGACCTGCTTCGACGTGATTTTTTCGGCTTCAGATCACCTTTGTCACAATATTTGGCCTTCAGATCGTCGGTTGTTGTTGTTTTTTTAGCGGTTATTCAATCCCTGTTAAGATGGTGAGGATTATCTAAGTTGTCGTCGAAGTCACCTAACGGGAGGCCCAAGAAACGTGCTGTTTCACCGGGGTCGGACCAATGGAAAAAGGGTGTCAGATGAAGAGGTTGCCAGTGTCATGCGGAAACTCTTTGCGCGCGGGACATATATATGTTGGATATGTCGGGGGTCTATTCTGGACAAGTAGGAATTAAATCTGCTACAATATCCAGAACGAAGCTGCGCAAGGGTTCCTCTCGTTTCTCGCGGCAGCTCGAGCTCTTCGTCTGCAATAGGTGGTGATTTGACTCCAAAAACGCTATTCACTGGAAGCGAGTCGGTGAAGGTGTTGACAGCTCCGCTGTGAATGGCGGTCAATGCTTGTCGGAAGTTAGTTGCTCCCGGTCCGGTGCGCATTGTTCGATGTCTTCGACGTAATTGAGAATAGACATCTTTATGTTCTTAGGAAGCGGTTTCGCTCCAAGCAGGTGACTGCAGGGATGATTTGAAGAGGAGTTCATTATGCTCCTTAACTTTGAGCATAAGTGTCTCACTATGTAAATGTTCAATGGGAGACATCAAGAGGCATTATGTCGTGGTCCGGAGTGCAGTGTTCTGAAAAGTCTATAGCTTCTTCATCTGCGTTCCACTGCATCCAGGTGACCATATTGGTGCGGCTTAGTTGAGGATTGCCTTGTAAGTTACCAAAAATGTTTCTTTGTCTTTTCCACTTGTGCTGCCAGCTAGCGACTTGAAAATTGTCTTCAGAATGTTAAAATCAATTTCCGGAATAGCCTTCAATGCGCGTAGCGATTCACAATTAAAAAGTCTTACTATTTTTTGCCCACAGTAGTATTTAGTGTTTAAAAGAAAAATGCTGGGAAAGATAGATGTTGGATAAAGAACTGTATGAACTTTATAAAAAGTCGACTTTAGCTTTAGCATATCATCGAATTTCGATACAAAACCGGCAAATCTGACATTAAGAAATCTAGAAAAGGCGCTTCTTTGCGTTGAAAAATGATATACAAACAAACTGTGAATTTGACGGATGGTGGATTCTGGCAGAAACACTGACATCATTACTGCGAAAATCAAACTGAAGTAGCATTATATGTATGTAAATTTCTTTCATAATTTCTAAAAATATACGTCTTTTCCGCTTGCGTTGTTAAATTCCTGGCTGCTGAAGCCAATAAAACCACCAAAATTTTCACGGTTTTCCATTTCTTTATTTCTTCAATTGTTTCATTCAATATTTTCAACCAAACCTTCATATCTCCTTTCAATAATGCGTTTTTCTATTTCTTTAGCATTCGCTTTATGTGGTTACTTATTTATATATGCCTGTCTAATAATCATTTATTATGCAAAAAAATTACACGTTTTCATATTTGATATTTATGCGTTGTAATAAATTACGCGTTGAGTTTAGAATTCGAAACCAAGCAACTTTTCCATATCTAACGCTTTCCGAAAGAAAACTCATCAAAAACAATGCAAAAAGAACTTTCCGCCAAACTAATTAAGAAAGTTTCACATATATTAATTTTATGTTTATCTTAACTCATATTTATCAACGCCAAGTATCAACGAAATTTTTTATACATATGTATGTGTGTAACTATATTTATGGTATATAAATAGAAATAACTTAATTTAATGAGAAGCTCATAAATTATTGCATAAAGAGGAGATAAGGAACTAACGAGCGTCAAATCGTTGTACGAAATAAGTTTTAGTTCAGCGTTTATCTGAAAATATATGTACATCTATAGTATGTAAATAATTTTGTTTGTATTTATGTAATAGTTTTTAGCACTATGTAAAATTTCTGCCTGTGAAGAAACCTATTTTAGCTGTGATACTAGTAGAATTATATGGGTTTCCAGATCTAATCTGTAACTACTTTCTTAATTTCAATTCCAATATGTTTAAGTACTATGGTATAATAAAAGAGGAGGAAGTAAAAAAAATTAAAATTCGAAAATTGAAAATTCGAAAATCGAAAGTTCGAAATCGAAAATTCGAAAATGGAAAGTAAAAAATCGGAAATAGAAAGTTTTTAAAGAACTAATATCGATTTGTTATTGTAAAGTACTGAAAATTCGAAAATTTAAAATTCGAAATTCGAAAATCCGAAATTGAAAATTCGAAAATTGAAAAGTCGAAAATCGGAATTAGAAAGTTTTTGAAGAACTAATATCGGTTTGTTATTGTAAAGTACTGAAAATTCGAAAATCCGAAATTGAAAATTCGAAAATTGAAAAGTACTAAATCGGAAATAGAAAGTTTTTAAAGAACTAATATCGATTTGTTATTGTAAAGTACTGAAAATTCGAAAATTTAAAATTCGAAATTCGAAAATCCGAAATTGAAAATTCGAAAATTGAAAAGTCGAAAATCGGAATTAGAAAGTTTTTGAAGAACTAATATCGGTTTGTTATTGTAAAGTACTGAAAATTCGAAAATCCGAAATTGAAAATTCGAAAATTGAAAAGTACTAAATCGGAAATAGAAAGTTTTTAAAGAACTAATATCGATTTGTTATTGTAAAGTACTGAAAATTCGAAAATTTAAAATTCGAAATTCGAAAATCCGAAATTGAAAATTCGAAAATCGAAAGTTCGAAATTAAAAACTCGAAAATAGAAAGTTGTTGAAGAACTAATATCGATTTGTTATTGTAAATATTATCTATGTTTGCCATGAATATTTTATTTTAATTTTAGCAACCATCTTCCTCATCTCATCATAAGAGACCTCTATGAGAGTGCGGAGCTTATGAGCTCGTTTTAAAATGTTCACCAAATATCTGTTAACTGTTGGAAAGAGATCCTAAAATACTAAGATATATTTGTCCAACTGGAGATATAATCATCAGCTCTTCAAATCGCTTTCCCACATTCTAAAACTGCCTTTAACCAAAAATTGCGATTAAACCAAGGGAACTCATAATGCTTTATTTAGGTTGATTGCAAATTCGTGTTGCTTTTAAACACCGTCGTAATATGAGAAAAGTGCTTATTTTTGATAATGGATCCGGTCTTCAGAGCAATATTTAAAGACACGAATAATCCATGTCATTGGTACGAAGTGTCTTGATAATGGATCCAGTCTACAGAGATCTATTTAAAGACCAGAATAATTCATGCCATTGAGACATAGTGTCTTGATAATGGATCCAGTCTACAGAGATCTATTTAAAGACCAGAATAATTCTTGCCATTGGGACGTAGTGTCTCAGTCTACAGAGATCTATTTAAAGACCAGAATAATTCATGCCATTGAGACGTAGTGTCTTGATAATGGATCCGGTCTTCAGAGCCCTATTTAAAGACACGAATACTCCATGTCATTGGCACGAAGTGTCTTTATAACGGATCCAGTCAACAGAGATCTATTTAAATACCAGAATAATTCATGCCATTGAGACGTAGTGTCTCAGTCTACAGAGATCTATTTAAAGACTAGAATAATCCATGCTCTTGGGGACGTTGTGTTTGTATGTATTTCACGCTCAAAACCTATACTTCAGCTTCTATGGAACAACATTTCAAAGCATTATGTGGTCGCAATCCACCCTATTATGAGCAGATGAAGCGCAGGGATGCTTCCAGCTTTGAGAACAGGTATTTATTTATTTTTAACTGAGTTGGGAGATGAAGATTTGAAATCAGCAAATATGAACTATCGCAAAATAAATATAAAAAGCTTAACCATTTTATTATACGTTATAGTGGCGAACATAAATATTTTATCTAGATTAAAAATTCAAATTAATTTTAATGAAAAATCCTCTCGCAAATTTACCACCTCTTACCCGTCAATGGCACTTCTTGCACTTTCCGTGTTAATTTGTTTATATCCTATATATTCTATAATTTATTTTATTGTTTCTATTTTGAATTTCATTACTATTGAGATTTTTTCATAAGCTCAAACTTTTCTATTCATAGCCTCACTCGGATTTTAATGCACCAGCAATTTGTTGTTAGGAAAACCTCTAAACCTAATGTATGACTATAATTACATGTATGTGTGTATAAATGCATATTATTATGGGTATATACAATTTACATAAGAGTTTAGGTGAATTTTAATGTTGATTTATATTTTACACCCAAAAATGTATAAAGTCTTATAAATATTATATATATTTCAAAGACATTTAAATTTTAAAAATTTAAGTAGTTTTTTTAGAAAAATTAAAAATTTTGTAAATAAAGTTATTGTTTATAGTTAATAAGACCCAGTCAGAATATTTTAAAAAATCATCACTGATTACCGCTATCTACTCAAATCCATTTGGGGGGAAAGCATACTAAAAATACTTCTCAGAAAAAGTTCGTCTATGACTTGATTCATATAGCTAAGTAGCAGGGGATCTTTGATATATAAGCTATTGAAGCTGAAGATTAAACTAAGGTCATAACAGATCAATCATGCACCAAGCCATACAGCATATGATTAATACTTCACTAGGATGAATAGTTCACGTTCTAATAATATGACAAAATGGGTCTGCCAAAGGGGCAACAAGATCAGATGGATGGACTCAGTTATGTTAATTTATGTGATGGTACCCCAGGGGCTTCCTCTGACTCGTTTAACTCTCAGGGAGTTATTGAAGAGATCAAATTATGTTGATATTATGTTGTACAAAAAAATGTAGTTGTTATACCCCAGACTGTGTTTAAAAACTAAATTCGTACAGTTTGCGATCTTTATTTGAAATCAAAGCTCTATAGCTCTACAAATCTACTTATTAATAATGATTAATTTTGTATACTCTAATCGTGGACGATATCCATGAGTACGTGAATGCGGAGGCTTGATAAGCTCAAATAATCGGTTTAGCTTTCAATCCAAAGAAAACTGAACTGGTTTTATATACCTGGAAGTATAAAATCCCGGATGGCGGGCTCTCATCTTCACACTGTCGAAATGGTGAAGAACTTGGACTTCATCCACATTAGAAACCTTTCATGGAAGATCAATATTGTGGAGAGGGGCATTGATTGCCTTTTATTGTTGTAAAGGAGCTATAATTATTGGTCTCACACCAAAATGTTTACTCTTTTGCTTAACGAAACCTGTATTTGTCTGGTGAAGGGTGCTCAGTTGTATTGCAGAATTCGAACAAACAGATGTTCTTCTGTCTTCGTGCAATCGGCCGTTGGATCTATTGATCTTGCGTGAGCACAGCAAGCTTTCGTCAGCAACCATAACTTGTGGGATTGCAAAAGCCTTCTGATCCAGAGTGGAAAATAAAAGGTCCCTTAAACTACTAGCTCTTAGCAAGGTTTACAAAGCTGCAATGGTAGGTGTCCTAAATGTACACTGTCCCATTGGCTTGCGGAAGGGCTAAAGCTTTTGGAAGGCGCAAATTATCAGAGTTCCAGAGAGGCAGATGAGCTGGAAATTTCTAGACACTTTCTTCTCCAGACTAAAGTTGAAGCATATAAGTAAGTTTACATACTTGCTACGTACCCGGTGAAACGGCTGCAATAAATATATTTAATATAAGTCTTCAACTGGTGTAAAATTGAGGTCGTTGGGACATTTCAAAGAAAGTTTCTCGATTTTGGAATATTTTTCTCTTAAACATTTAGCTATGTAAACGGCTTCTAATTAGCACGGCTCTTCATTTAACATATGACCTTGATAGAAAATAATTGCACTGCCTCTCCTACATTACAAATGGTCACTAAGGTCCAGTGCTCTGAATAATTCCAGGAGCTTGTTGAGCGCGACTGAGGTGATGTGATCCCTGATCACGTAGATGGAACCTAGTGCCTTGAGCCTGCTTCTACAAATTTCTAGGCAATCTAGAATCAGGTGTTCTGCAGTTTCCTTTCGGAAAACGGGCGGTTTGTGCAAGAGGCTATGCCCTTGTTAGACAAGTGCTTCCTGAGCCTGCAGTGCCCTAAATAGAGCGCTACCTGCTGCCAATGCTGTTCTCTCCTACCTCTCTCCTCCGTGCGGAGCAACTTCTTTATTGTGTGGGGCCTCACCGCAAAGCATGGTTCTGGCCTCGTCATCCTGGAAACTTTAAAAATTTTTATTGCAGTGTACATCTCTGACTGGCTCTTACTATTTATAAAAATGTTTAAAAGTTGTTAGAACATCTAGAATGAAATAAAGTAATGCGATTCAATTAGTGGAAGGATCGCGCATTTATATTTTGTGTTGATCTAATTATATACATGTATATGTACTCTTATGTATTTATATATATACATATGTATATGTAAGTATGTATGTATTTACAAAAATTTTCAATTCCTGCAGAAGTTCATCTTGTATACAAATTCTCGAAAAAGCAATTGTTTCCACATTTTAGTTTTTCTTAATTAGTTTTATGTTTTGTTTTTCAAAGAAGTCCGGCTTCCGGTCATTATTTGCAGTCCTTAATTGCTAAGTGCTTGTTTTCAAAAACATTTAATATTCGTTTGAATTTTTGTTTTGCGCAATATAAAACGCTGCTATGTATGTATGTATGTGCTTTATGTTCATGTTTCGTTTATTTTTACAGTTTACGTTATGTTTTTATAGTTTAGGTTATGTTTTTTACGCATTTTTGCGTTTTTTAATTCAAAATTTTTTATTGCTTTGCTTTTTAATAATGGATTTTTTTTATATTCATTCTGAATTACGGTTTATTTGTTATTGTATACTAATTTCAGTGCTTTCTATTTTCATTAAGTTGCTTTAATTCTATTTGTACTTTCTGTTTTCATTCTATTAAAGTTCACCAAACACAATTTTACTTTTATTGTATTTTTTTCAATTTTACCAAAACGAAATCAAAGTGGTTTAAGCATTTAATTATTGACGTTAGGGTGATTAGGATTTTTTATAGCTAGAATTTAGAGTCTAAGCAATAAATTTTATACATTAGGGTGGAAAAAAATTTAAACTAGAATTAGGAGAATAAGCAATTAATTTTTAAAAATTTTTATAACTTGAATTTTGTGTCGAAAAAATAATGAGTATGCAATTTTTTGCATGTTTTCCAAAGTATAGTATACACAGATCATATTCCTTCAAAATGCTATTTTTTCAAAATATTGCCTTTTTTATTTTTATAAAAAGAAAAAAATATATTTGGCATAAGAAAATAAGTATTGTATAGAAAAAATAAAACAAAACATTACTATATGTGACCTGATCTACGGAAAGGGGGTCAAAAAATCATTTTTTTTTCAACTTTTGTTTTTTCGCACGTTAGCTCCCTTTTCGTAGACCAGGTCACATATATAAAACACAAAAAAATTAATTACAAACTTTTTGAACAAATAAACTAACTTCAGCTATAGCATCGAACTAGGACCACATTACGAACACACTCAAGAGTTAGAACACATTTCTTCTACTACTTCTTTTACTTTATTGGCGTAGACACCAAAAGAACATAACTTTTTCTCCCACACAAACCTCAATTAACACATATTTCTTGAACATTGACTCTGTTCCACGGTTCATTTACTCTACTTCAAACTCTTTCGTGCTTTGTTCCCATTGGATTCGAACACAATATGCGAATACTCACGCTGGTCGAAGTAATTAATGTATGTATGTGACTGATTTGGAGTTGAAGATCTTTAGAGTGAAGCGATCTAAAGCATTGTCTGAAGACTATAACAGCCGAAAGCTAAACCTTGGAGTAGACTGATTTTAAATGTTATTCTCTACAATCGTTTTTGAACCATTTTTAGCTAAAGGTTTTAAATTATGCGATCAACACAAAATCTCTTTCTTGTCTAAAGTCCAATAATACACCTAGTCAAAATTTTCTTACTCCAGTTCAACTGATTCTGAAATCAGCTAATGGAGGGCACTAATACGTAAAGACAGAAATCTTAATAAATATTACTCTAACCTCTATGAATCATTTTTTTCGAAAATTACCACTCATGAGGTAAATTTTCATTGATTTTGGCGTAATGTCGATGCGTAGATTTGCGAAAATAAACTCTTTTTCGAATAGCAATTCCATAGCTGGAAGGTTTCTTCTTCTTCTTTATTGACATAGAACACTACAAGTATAATACTCTAATATATACAAGTTATATGTAATACCCCTCATAAATACAAAATATTCCATACAAGAACTTGACTTGATTTGGTCAATCAGTTTGTATGGCACTTCTATTTTATGTGTAGTGGTCCCAAGTAACCAATTTCTTTGAAGATTTAGGTATACAAAGGTATAAATATTAATTTTATCAGCTGTGAAACCACTTTACGGTGCATTTTTAAGGTTCAAATCATGACTTTTCACATTTGAGTTCTACCAGCATGAAAAATATTGCCAACCGATCGTCAGTTATTGTGAATGTAATCAAAGGGTTCTTGACTGTCTGATCACCAGATTTCTCTCCTATGGCTACTATTTCCGGCGTTACTAGAAAAACGAAATGTGGGCCAGCTGATCTTTCAAACGACTTTTAGCGAGTTCAAAGCAAACATTCATATCGAATTGATCGATGTGTCCAACGAGATGCACGAAAAGTTATAGAAAACGACAGCAAAAAGAAGTTCTCTGCTGTTGCCTATTAAAGGAGCCGCTTGATTGCCGTTGTATACGGAAAATATTCGAAATAAATTGTAGGGTACCAAATTAAAAATGTCGGAAATATGGAGTTCGAAAGCTTTTTGAAGTCCTTGAATGTTTTCACTCCGACAAAAAGGTGTTACTATATTATAGTAGGATATCTCCCCTATGAACCTCCGGGTAGCCAAAAAGCATCCGTTAGAAGGCGAGCTGAAGTCTTTGAATGTTTTCACTCCGACAAAAAGGTGGTACACCCTGAATATTGTTACTACACTATAGTAGGATATCTCCCCTATGAACCTCCGGGTAGTAGCCAAAAACATCCGTTAGAAGGCAAGCTGAAGTGAGAAAGCGAATCGTCTTCCACAAGGTTGTGTGCTGGGTTTCAGACCCGCCACGTAAAAAACCCCTCAATGAAAAGGAATACGGCTACTATAACCACGAAAGCGGTCTCTACGCTGGCAAAGAAAGAAGAAAAAGAAATTATGAAAAGTCTTAAGTCTAAGCTGACTATCCCACTTCGATTCAGGCCTTGGAGTAAAACATTATGCGTGTCATTTGGCGGTTACCAGTCGAAATGCTCGAAAAAGTCATCGAAAATTGGGCTCAACAGATGGACTAATAGTGTTCAAAAAATAAATGCCCAATGAATCTTCTTGTTGTTTTTTCTTTAAAAAGTAGGGAACCTTGAAATGGACCACCCTTTATAACTACTATGGTAGTATATTCTTAAACCTTTGTAATGTATACTCAACGCAATCGTAAAGCCACTATTAATAGTATATAAGTGTATATACATACATACAATATACTATACTCATATATACTTAAATTATGGCTATATAATGTACATATATACGATAGCATAAAGCATCTGCCAGCTAAACGCTGAAAATGAAAAGCAAAAAACTGCAATTTATTTCGCACAATCACACACACACATACATACATATGTACTTAGGCAAATGTCATAAAATCTTAAGCACAAAAGAATATACAATAATACATACTAAATATATGTATGTATATAAATACATATGTACATACTTGAGTATATTCATATGTATATAAACATTCATGTATCTGAAAAAGTGAAGCAAAACAATTGCAAGCGAATAATGCATGAAGGAAAAAAAGTTAAAAAGCAAATCGATAAACAAGCGCATGTATGTAGGTAGATATAAATAAAAACATAAACTCAACTGACCTTCACCTATAAATTGCCAAGCTGCCGGCCGGCCGGCGTGTACGCCCCACAACACAGAGAAAATGACAACACCGACAACAACAAACGCGAGCCGGACGCGAGTATCAGGCGAG
Organism: Bactrocera zonata; assembly: GCA_037783105.1. Lineage (NCBI taxonomy): Eukaryota > Metazoa > Arthropoda > Insecta > Diptera > Tephritidae > Bactrocera > Bactrocera zonata. The sequence continues at coordinate 437,853 of JBAWJQ010005959.1, read as the reverse complement.
CGATTATGCATCATGCACGGCGCTACACAGCTGATGGAGCCAGCGCGTACTCGTATCAATGCTTTGTGCGGCAATTAACTCCGCGCGAACCTCATCAGCGCACTCACTTCCACCGCCCCCCGCCACGCCGTAGACTAGCCGTCTTTTGAGCGTAATTGATGTTCGGCCGGCGGCGCGCGTTGGGCGCGAATGCACAACACCTAAATGATTATTGTTGTTATTATTGTTCATTCGCATTGGTATGCGTGCAATGACAATGATTCTACAGTTATGAAAAGAGCAATAGTAACACTAACACGACTGTATGGCGCTAGCCAAAAACAACAAAGTGTAGTGATTTATAAAATGAATGCCGGCGCGCTTTACTACTAGAATACTTGGTCGAAATAATTATTATGGCGTTTTATTTATTTTTTTTTTTATAAATTTGCACACCAAATATATTTTACAAACATACATATGAATGTCTGTACTTTATGAAAAATTTCGCTATTAAAAATTTAATTAAAATACTATGTTTTGCTAATTGCCAAGTTTATACTCAGGTTAATTCAATTTCGTAAATATAACGGGTGATCCAAGTAGAGGCACATTTTTCAGTAGCCCTCTTTGTTCAGTATTGTTTGGCATTCCGTCATGGAAACACTTACGCCTGAACAACGTTTACAAATCATTCAATTTTATTACGAAAATTCTGTAAAATATGAGTTTCGCGGGATCTGACGTTTTGGAGACAGAGTTTGTTCAGCGATGAGGCCCATTTCTAGTTCAATTGCCCCATTTTGGACGAAAAGCAACCTGAAGATCTTAAGGGCTCCAATTACATCCAAAAAGGACAACAGTTTGGTGTGGTTTGTGGACCGGTGGAATCAGCGGACAATATTTCTTCAAAAGTGAAGCCGATCAAAACGTAACAGTCAATGGGGACCGTTATCGCGCCGTGATAACCGATTATTTGATGCCTGAAATTGAAGCTCGTGATCTCGGCGACATTTGGTTTCAACAAGACGGCGCCAATTCCAACACATCGCATCGATTAATGGATTTATTTAGAAAACACTTCGGTGACCAGGTAATTTCACGTTTTGGATCGATTAGGCACCAATATCGAATGATATTACACTGTTAGACTTTTCCTGTTGGGATATGTAAAGTCTGAAGTCTATGCGGGCAATCCCGCTTCGATTTAGGTCATGGAACAAAATATCACGTTACCAGCGGATATGCTCAAACGAGTCATCAAAAATAGGACTCAACGGATGGACCATCTGAGACTTAGCCGCGGCCATTATTTCAAAGAGATTGTCTTCAAGACATAAATGCCAACGAATGTTCTTTTGAATGATAATAAACATTCTCCATTAAATTTCAAGTTTCTGTGTTATTTCTTAAAAAAAAGTAGAGAACCACGAAATGGATCCCCTTACAACTTTCGTCCCTATAAAATTTTTTTTTTAATTTTCGGAGTAGCTCCACGAAACTTCTTATACTGGCACCAGAAGACCCCAATCCATAAGCAACCAAGGAAAGTGATTTGTTTTTAACACATTTTTCACGTTTTCTAATTTTTAATGGCCTTAGAACAGGTTAATCCAAGAACAGAGTAACAGAATGAAATTAAAAAGACTACATCGGGTCAAACGATACAAAGAAGAAATACTAGCTTACAAGAGTACACCTTGTAGTGTAGCAGAGTTCGTTGAGAGATGTTCCTACACATAAACTTTTAACTAAAGTTATTAGCCTCTTTTCATGTCATATACTCAAAGCATTTGGGATCGAGTTCCAACATGGGATACCACTACAGCAACTAAACAAAACATCAGTCGCCAATTTGTTCTAAAACTGATAATTTTGTAATGCCATTATGAGAACAACCAAGTTAAAATCAAATCGATCCAATTTTGAAAATCGATTGGTACTCAATATAGGGATCATGCAGATACAAATTAGTACTCCCGCACTTCCTTTCCCTCCTTTTCCTTTCCGGGCACTTATAAAACACCATCGATCTTAATTTCAATCCGCTTCCACGACACTCGGGGTCTAAGTAACCGAACTAAATTCAGATTTTTTCCGACTTGTCAACTTGGATAAACCGTCAACTCCGCACCATTCCACGAAATTACAGCCACAATAACAACCTTAATATCATTTTCACCCACAAAAGCCAACAGTATGTCAAATTAACCGTTACAATAAAACTCCAACGTTGCCACAGAGTGAAAAAACCAATTACAACAACAAATAATTCGAGCATTTCGAGTACAGTGCCGACCAAAGTAAAAGCAAAATCGAACTAAAAAATTCTACCAACCAAAGCGCGAAATCCGCTGAAAGAAAATCTAAAAACCCAAAATGTTTATATTTTTTTCTAAAATAATAATGCCAATTGTTTTTATTTTTGTGCTTTTGTTTACTATCAACTTCAAAAAAGTCCAGTTTTATTTACATATTTCTTGCATTGTTTTTGCATTCACAAATCATTTTCATAGTTTTGCTTTTTCTCCTACAAATTAAGTAAAATTTTGTACATACAACTAGAATTCAAATAGAAAAAAATATTAGATAAAAAGCGCTTTAATAGCTAACTACAAACAAGTACAAAAGAAATTAATTATATATTTAAAAAAATAATAATAATAATAATAATGTATGTATGTAGATAGTTCGAACGTAGTAGATTTATAGCAATAGACAACTAATAATAATAATAATAGTAATAATAATAAAAAAAACGTTTTACATGTCGTTTTTAGCAATAAAAAATATATGTAGCATTATTTTGAAAATAAAATTAAAGTCCATCATTGTATATACCACAAACTGAGCGAGTTTTTTGAACACAAGTATTTGAATTTGTAGTTTGTAGGTCAGTCGCGAAACGCAATCACGAAAAAATGGCGACAAAATGCATAAAATTAAACAAATTTTCAAACAAAATTAATTGATTTTGTCGTGTTGATAAATTGCTGCATAGCTGAATTTAGAGAGTTTGCGTATACGCGCCGCCGTAACCAAATTGTATAGTGTATGCACTGTGAGAAATGAAAAAGTTACAATTTTTTGTTTATATTTTTTTTGTTTTTGCGTTTTGCAAAATAATAGTAAAAATATATATGCACAAGCATTTTATTGTCAAATTGTTTAAGTTTTATTGCATTTTCAATTTTACTGTTTTTTACCTTCAATTTTTATAATGTATATATGGTTTATTTCATTGTGGCGAAATTTCAGCAAAGAATTCAACTAAAGTGCCTAACGAACAATGTCGCAAAACAGAGTTAATTTTTGAATTATTTGATTTTATATATTTTTGCTTTTCTTTACATATTTCAAATTGTATATTTTCAACTTATGTCGTTTTCAAAATATTCAGTAGCGCAAATTGCTTTTTATGTTTTTTGTTGTTTTTCTGTATGATTTTATTTTATTTTTATTTTTGAATTTTTGCTTTTATTTTCTTTATTTTTTTCCTTTTGATTGTGTCAACAATTTCGTTTACTCTTTTTTTTTGTTTTTTTTTTTTAAAGTTACTTTTACGATTTTTTACAGTGTATTTATATATTGTTTATTTGCTGTTTGTATTGTATATAGTTAAAAAAAAAAATAAAAAATAAAAACTAAACTTTTCAGGTGTGTAAAAAAATATGAAAAGTTTATGCGAGGATTTCAGATTTTGCTTGCTCTCCCATCTGCCATTTATAACCGTAAATTAATGCAAATCATTACAAGTATTTGATTTCACGTACAATTTTGCTGATTTGTGTTTAGTTGCTTTTCTATTACTGTTATTTTAGTTACATACATATTTAGATTAGTTAATGGTTGGCTAACTACAAGTATGCGTATATCTCTAAGTATACATGTAGGTGTGTGTGTTGGTGTGGGTATGAGCTGGCTTATTTCATTTGCCGTTATTTGCTTTGTAAATATTTCACAGTTTGCATTTTTTTTTTATTTGAAATTAAATATATTTAAATTATAATGTATATAAAAATGTATATTGTAATTATAATTTAATAAAAAATAACAAAAAAAAGTAAATTAAAAAATATTTTTTTTATAAATTTTTTTTTTATAAAAAATTGTAAATATGTCGGTATATGCATGTGCAAACTTCATTGCGTTTCGTTTCATTTGATTTTCATTAATTTTATTATTTTCATTAATTTTAGGTTTGCGTTTTGCGAAAAAAAATTTGCTATTGTTCTTAGTTTAGTAGAAAAATACAATTTCGTTTTCAATTTGCTATGTGTGTGTGTGTATATGTGTGTAGTCTACATTTTTGCGTGTGTATGTGTTTATATTTTACTTTTCTTTAACTATTTCTATATCTATGTCTATTGGTTTGTATATAAAAAAGGGTATTTTGCTTGTTGTACCGGAAGTTACTGTTGTTTTTTCGTTTTTGCTTTGCTTTTCGTTTCATTGTAAGAGATTTCTTGTTTTTTTTTTTGTTTTTTTGCTACTTTTACTTATTTGCGCTGCTTTCTTGTTCTAAATTGTGGCAAATGCATGCTTTGTTGTTGCATTTGCTGTGAGCATAAAAATAGTTACGCATTTATTTACTTGAAAATTTCATATATTTTATATTAGTGGATATTTACATGCCTTTTATTTGTTATTTGCAATTATTTATTTGTTTATGTGTGTGTATATATATTTTTAGAAAAAAACTGCAAATTTCGCGGACTTCAATTCACAATCCAAAAGCCTGCAGTGTTAAAGCAACAGTAGTAGTAGCAGTGTGGCAACACCGCTTTTATTGTTATTTGAAGGAATCGATGATAAAAAATATTGAGGGAAAATATGGCAAAGAAGTGAGAAAAAAAAAAAATTAATAAAAAAATACAAAAATAAAAAAATAAAAAATAAAAAAATACACAAAAAAAAAGTTGTAAATTAATAAAAAAAAAATTAAAAAAGAAAAAAGTAAAAAAAAAATTAAAAAAGAAAAAAGTAAAAAAAAAATTAAAAAAGAAAAAAGTAAAAAAAAATTAAAAAGTAAAAAAAATCAAAAAACGACAATAAAAAACTAAATTTACAAATAATAAAAAATAAAAAAGGTGAAAAAATATTAATTTAAAAAATATGTCAAGTGCAATCAATATTTTATAGTTTTTATAGTTAATATTTTAAATTAAACAAAAGAACTAAATTAAAAAAACGAAACAAAAAATACAAAAGTGAAACAAATTATTTTAAAATATATTAAGTGCAATCAAAATAAAAAATATATACTTTTTGGAGTTGTTGTCAATAGTGAATATTTTAAATTAAACAAAAGTACTGAATTAAAAAAAGAAACCAAGGGAAAAAATATAAAAATGTTGAAGTAAAAAAAACTAAAAATTAAAAAAGAAAATACATACAATAAGTAAACAAAATTGAAAATTAATAAAAAAAAAATACAAAAGTGAAAAAATTTAAAAAATTGTAAAAAATATAGAAAAACAAAAGTAAAAAAAATTAAAAAAAGCAAAAATTAAAAAAGTTTAATTCCAAAAATAAGTTAAGTGCAATCAAAATAATAAAAAAAAATATATATTATTTTGTTGTTGTTGTCAATAGTCAATATTTTTTTTCGTCAACAAAAAATATTTTATGTGCCACAAGCTACTGCCATAACTGTCGTGAATATGAAAAACGCGCTTGCCTTGCATACTAAACTCTTTACCGTTGCCACACTGCCTGCGCTAACGTTTCTATGCTTTTCACCGCATGTATGTATGTATAATTAGTAATTTTAATATCATATTCAAACAAGCTATACATATGGTAACGCGCTATATATACATATTTCATAGTTATTATTATATATGTATGTATTTATGTATATACCATATATAAGTATTAATATATATATAGTTATATTTAAAATATATTCATATATGTATGTAATTATGTGCAGTAAATAAATCTTATTAGTAAAAATTAAATCGACAGTTAAACAGTTGAGAACAGGTAACTAACACCCAACCCAACCAATTAGCGGCGGCGCTGCTGAACAGCTGTTTAGTGACTACAGCACCGTAAACTCTACTCTCACACTTGAAACCCCACAACAAAAATGTATGTAAAATAAACAAAATGCCTGCGAACAGCCTGCCTCAACTTGTATTTGTAAATATGTATATATATGTATGTATATATATAGTTTTTATATATAGTTTCGTTATTCATATATATTTATATATATATATTGTATATATATGCATATTTATGTACATAAGTAGCATAGTAGCTTTTATTTTAAGGTTAAATGTATGTACTTTTATTATTATATATGTATGTAATAATAATAAAAAAATATATATTAATGCTGCAAAGCTTAAAACTTAGGCGTAATTAAGAAATAATTGTAATAAAATAAAGAAAAAAAATGTGAACTCACTTTTAGGCAAATAATTCATATAACCGTCAACTGCTTAAATTATAGCAACTACGTGACTACAAAAAAAAATTATATATATATATGTATATATAATATAATATATAAGTGTATGCATTAGTGCCTGCGCTGGTGGTGGGGATTTTGCGTAAAATCACCAAATCAAAGGAAAGATTTGTTTTCATCAATTATTTTAACATTAAAAAAGGTAGCTAATTAATGCGCTTTATTCATATTTAATTCTTTTGCTAACTTGCTAAGTGTATGTAGTAGTTTAACAATGTTCGTTCTAGTTTGTATGTGTAGGTATGTATGTTGAAAAAAAAATTATTTATATATATATATAGTTATTCATAAAAAGTATGCATGTAGTTTAGGAAATTTGTGTTTAGCATAAATTTCAACATTTTTTGTTTTTTGTAATTTAAAATTTTTGTTTTTGTAATTTTTAACATTATATACTTTTACAGCCAATTGAAGCCTAAATCAAATGAAATCAATGTAAACAAAAGACTAATTATTTTTACTTGCAACATAGACGCATATGCATGCTACATATGCCGTTATGCTGCAGAGACACACACAGATGCATTTTTTTTGCATATTTTTGCATGTTTATATGCATGCGTGTGTGTGTGTTTACAATTTACTTTAATAAGAAGTCAAATTTCATTGCTTCATTATTAAGTTAGTGAAATTGTGTTTTGCGCGCGCGGCTGGGCTAACAACGGCGCTGGAGTCGCTGCTCGCTAGCGCCGCTGCCCCATTTATAGTGCCGCCGCTGTATTCGTTCTTTGCTAATTGTTAAATGTACGCTTTGTTTTTTGTTTTTGTTGTTGTTGTTGCCGTTTTGTTACGCTCATCAAACGCTTATCGTGCTTCATTCAAATACATAGTTCTTCATTTTTGTTTTTGTTTTTCTTCTTATTCTTCTTCTTTTTTTTTTGCTTACAAGTCGCATTCGTTGCAATTCTGGGTTTCTTAGTTTCTTAGTTATATAAGCATTTGTTTTTATGTATGCTTGCTTGTATTCACGTGCGTTTGCGTGAATTTCGTTTTGTCCAGTTAATAATTTCTTTGCTTCATGCTCAAGTTCTCAAGTTCATCATGTCATTAGTTGGTTGTTTTTGTTTTTTTTTTTTCTACTAACTTTAAGTTTTGTTTGTTGTTGTTTTTGTTTTTCGTTTTGGTTAAGAAAAATGATATCACAAAAATTTAAAATGTATATAAATGTAAGTAAATATGTATGTGTGTATGTATATATATACATATTAATTGTAATAAGAGTAATTATGTAATTATATTAAAAAAACACTATACGCTAAGCATTGCAATGGAAGCAAACTTAATTATTAAAACTATATGCAACGCTAGAAGCCGCTTAGGGAGCAGAGCATCGAGCGTTACTTCGAAGAGAGCACGGGCGCTTTCTGAATTTGATTTTTTTCTTTCGAATAAACTCAAAGCTTGAGCACAGCGTTGCACTTCTGCCAATACAATCATCGCTCTCTCTTTCACGCTGCTGCTAGATCCGTGCTTTTTTATCAAAGTAAACCGTAGTTATTAAATTTAGTTTAGTTACGTATACATATATATATATAAGTATTTACATATAGTATATAAGAAAACAAATCAATTTTAAGTTATTACAAGCTTTACAAGGGTTGTAGTTGTTGTTATTATTATATACAAGTAGCTACGAAGCTAAAACCTGCTTCATCAAATTGTTTTTGTTACTGAGTTCATCAATGTTTCAAATTTGTGTTTCAACTTATCGTCTACGCTTTAACAAAACCAAGTAGCAATCAATATTAATTAGTTATAACCGTATTTTTAGTAAATATTAATAGTAAAGGTCTGTGTATTATTATGCTAATCATCAAAAGTTTTATACATTTTAAAATAGAAAAAAAACTAGTATTAACTATATCAACTTTCTTAAAAAAAAAACAAACAGCGCGCTCATAACTCTCTCTTCATTGACCTGCGCGCGCAAACTATGCTGCCGCGGCGCGCTTGTCTTCACACGCCTGCATGTATGTATCATATAACTACCATATGCGAAAAACAGTTATTTTACAAAAAAATTGATTTTCTTCACAATCTTTCATGCTTACTGATGCCAGCGCGCTGCACGCGCACATTTTAACATTTATAGTTTGCTTGATTATTTACATTTTTACAAATTTTTTACCACTGCTCCACACGCTGTACGACAGACGACGACTTGCGCCTGACGCTGTGCGCTCCGCGGCGCTGTCGTTGCAGCTTTCGCACACACATTTCAACTACCGCGCCAACCGCACCGCCAGCCGCGCTCGCAATATCTTGACCGCCGTCCTTAGCTTTCACACCGCCACCGCCCGCCGCTTGCGCCACGCGCGGCCGCACACGCCATAACGGCTATCAATCGCGCATCAAGTTGCGTAAGCGCGCCAAATGCTCTTGACGCTTACGCATCTGCTCCCTGAGCAACTCTTTCGTATCGCAGAGCTGCTGATTTTCGCGTGTCAGCGACTCGCACAACTTGGCCGCCTCACGCAATATATTCACCTTGGGCGCGCGCTCCTTATCCTTAATGCTGGGTATTTGTTTCTTCAACTCTTCGAATAGATTCTTGAGACCGATGCGCCGTTGGCGCTCCATATCGTTATGCAAATTACGCTTTTCAATGGTGTCGGCGCTCTCGTCGAGACTGAAGTGACGACGCAACGCATCACTACCGCTGGCGTTATGCACTGCGCTGTGATGGCCACCAGCATGCTTGGAGGACGACGACGACTTCTTGCCGCGATGCTTCTTACTGGGCGGCAATGTGTAATCCAGGTCGCGCGTCAGCTCAGCGCTGACACTGCTGCCGTGCACAGTGAGGCGTTTACGCGATTTATCGCCAGCGATAATGCGGTTTTCACCGGAAATTATGTTACCTTGTTGTTGCAAATATTTATTGGCATAGGTAGCGGTGTGATAGGGTGTGCCCGATGGTGAGGGATAACGTGAGGTAGCGACGGACTTCACGGGACTACTGCTGGCCGGCGAGCAGGGTAGCGTGTAGGCGCCGTGACGACGTGGCGGTATGGTGCGTATGCCGTTGGGGTTCTTGACGATGCGCGCTGTGGAGAATCGATTGCCGACTTTGTGTTCGATGGCGCGACGATCACGATCTGAAGGATTTGTGGGCAACTTCTTATCACTAACGGATACAACGTCGATTTCTTCATCTGCAAAGAATAAAAAAAAGAAAAGCAAATCGTTAGACAAATGTCTTTCAAAGAAAGTAGCGAAAGTTATAAGTGAATATATGAAATAAGGCGCTTGTAGAAAATACAAAATTTTGCTACCAACGCGGTTTAATTAATAGTTGCTGAAGTACATATCGTACATATAGCAATATATCGCTGCCAACGCGTTCATGCCATCAGCTTATGCGTATCAGCGGTAGAGTATTGTCTTGCCGCAATTTATCAAAATATACGATAGCATCATACAAATCATATAATAAATTGCTTTTAAAAGCGGGGTGGTGCCATCCAACGCTTGCGCAAGCACCGTACACACTCAAGTGAGTTTCATTTGATGGCGTGAAAAAAGCGCAAACTTAGAAAATATATCGAACAACACGTTCCCATAAATCAATAACAGACGTTTGACGCCACCCTTTGTACAGCGCTTAGAATTTATGTGTAAATACACGTTGGCAAAGTGAAAGGAAGACGTTGAAATTTATGTGGAAACATGCTTACAAAACGATTGAATAACCACGACGAAATGGAGCAATATGTTAGAGGTTTCGGAAAACTTTGCGGAAGCACAAATCAGCGTAGAGACAGCAGTCCAGTAGCCAACGCGCCAAACAGCCACCCACTCACTCACGCAAGCAATGTGAGTGCTCGCATAAAACTATTTCAGCGTTAGAAGAATACTAATAGAAGATATACAACTAACATACAGACGTTGGGATATACGCGTGTTGAGCATTAAATGTAAAATGTCAATGGCTTTAGGGCCAACATGTCGCTTTACATATTGAACAGCAGCGTAGCGTTGGGCGCTGATAGTAGACGTCAAAGTAACTATAAACCGTGGAGCCACCCGTACGACATTTACCGACGTCAACAAGCACTGTATGATGTCACTAAGCGCCAAATGCTCATGCCCTAACGCTAGCAATCACCCACCCACCTACCATTGAACGCCAAGGTGGCAGCCAAGTTAAGTCAAGCCTTCAGCTGTCAATGCATGCAGATAAAACAGATTGTACGCCTACTCCGCCCACACGACTTATTACCAACGACTCGGCGAAAGAGGGTTACCCATATGCCTAAATACGAGCACATTACGGCGTTTGTACGTATGTAAAGACGCTTATAGTATGCTTAGAGAGAGTAGGTGAAAGGTATCAGAAGTCAGGAAGCAAATGACGCTGGCCAACGTCGTGGTCCGTATGCTGACGCAGGTGGGCGTGTGATTAGCATGTGTAAAGAGCATGCTGCTGCTGTCACAGTGAGCCCAACATCCCTCTAGATATCTAGAAAATCTAAAAATAATAGTGCGCTTAGCTATTTTCGGCGCTGTCACAATGTGTGAAACTTGAACTCGCGCGACTTTTGGCCGTTTCATTGGCTTCACTGGCGAGGAGATTAGCAGTGAAAAAAGCGAACGACCCAGAAAAGCGTTTTATAGCAAAAAAAATTGTAGCAAAAAGGCGGCGTAGAATTGAAGAAAAAATTAATGTGATGAAAATGTTTGGCTGACGACATAATAGTGGCGCCACACATGACGCTTGGCCTAGCAACAAAATTTGGTAGTAGCGCTGTTACGAAAGTTGTATGTAGGAAAAAGTAGTGCTACAAAAACAAAGTTGGTTTTTACAGTTGCATTTCCGAATTTGTAGCGCGCGATTTTTGCTCGTGAAATAGTGTCATCAAAGCAGTTACAGTTGCAGTGCGGCGTGTGTGACCCCGCCAAAATTGAGTAACGGAAAGTTACAGTGCCTGTCTAGAGCTAATAAAAGGCCTTACTAAATTAGATTTGACATAGCATAAAAAAAGTCAAAAATCAAAGCCGCAAAAGAGCAGGGCAGGGCCTGAGGCCAAGTCGCGGCAAGTGGGTTAATGGATATGACATTTTCCCTTCGCTAAAATAGCAATTAGGGTATTCTAGGGCAAATAATTTTATTGCCTAACAGGCAGGTCAATAAACAGTTTCAATGTGATTTTGAAAAAGAAAAAAGTGTTAGAAAAAGAAAGACAAAAATAAATGTATAAAAAAGCAAAAAAAAACATAAATAAGTAATATGAAAAAATAAATAAAAATAATAAAAAAATAAAAAAAATTTAAATTGAAAAAAATTAAAAAAAAAAATAAAAAAAATTAATAATAAATTAAAAAAAAAAATAAAAATTAATAATAAATTAATAATAAATAAAAAAAAAATAAAAATTAATAATAAATTAAAAAATAAAATAAAAATTAATAATAAATTAAAAAAAATAAAAATTAAAAATTAAAAAATTAATAATAAATAAAAAAAAAAAATTAAATTTAAAAAAATTGGCAAAACCAAAAAACATAAATAAAACACAATAAACAAATTAAAGAAATTATAATAAAAAATAAAATAAAAAATTAAAATTTTATATAAAAACTTAAAATATACATAAATGGTAATAAAAAAATAAAAATTATTTAGTCTCAAAAAATTTCCAAAATTACTTTGAATGATGGATGATGCGCATAGATGACTGAGAGATATGTATCTAAACTCATTGCAACCGCAAAGCCAAAGAATGCACCCACCACACAGTAAAAAGCCACAAATTACTAAACAAAATTTTAATTTAAAGAAAAAAATAATAAAAAATGATTTCCTAAAAATACAACAAAGCTACGGCAACACACACCCCGTTTTTCACAGACTCAATTGCCACACTATGCGTGGGGTAACGTTAACCTAAACCAAAAAAAAAAAAAAAAACACTAAAAACTGCGCCAACAGAAATACAACAACGCTACACAACTACAACAACATCACACATACAGCTATTGCCACCGCAGCTGATGCTCATGACAAAAACGCTCGGTGGAGCCAGGCGCTGCGTGTGTGATGCAAAGCGTGGCTGGCGGGCGGTACGCAGCTGATATGGCAAGAGGCGGCGGCGACGATGCTTTGCGAAGAGCGAGCGAGCATAAAGCAAATAGACGCACAATCGCACGCAAAACACAAACGCACACACACATGTGCGAGCGTACTGCCGAAATTTTTATTGGCAACAACAACCACAACAAGAACAACAGCAATAAGCATGATATTATTAATGTACCGTCGACAACGAGCGACACACTTAAGTCTTTTCCGCATAGCAACAGCAATTTTTCGCTTGCCTTTTGCGCTGTGGACGTACGCAAAAAGAAAAGAAATTCTTTTGTAGGCCTCCTCTTCCCATACTGTATATACATACATATGTGTATGGTATGTAGCCAGCACGACCGGGTAGGCACAGTTAGTCGCTGCTCTAAGTTCAATTTGACTCTGCTGCGGCTTTGGCAATTTGGCGAAATGGCATATAACGGCATAATGGGCTGACGCTAAGTGACTGCCAGCGTTGGGGTTGGCGAAAAGTTGGTGGTGGCGGTGGGGTAAGCAGTGCGAGCACACAGACAGCGCTAGCTTGTTGGTATGAGTGAGCTGTTTGTAGCAATGTGAATTGTCAGTGAACAGGCTGTTGGCAAACGCGTGAGCAGCAAGTCATGTGCTGTAGCGAAATGTAATCAATGAGTGAAATGAGTAAAAAAAAAAAAAAAAAAATTGTGCAATAAAATTTTTGTATGTTGGCGTGTTATATGTTTTTGAGGTAGTTGTACATTTAATGTTGGGTAAACTTTCAGTAATGTTTATTTTTCAAGTTTTATGTTTCAATTTCGGCGCTTGTGCTTATTTTGCTTGCTTTGGAAATGTAGCAGAAATTAATGCTAGATTTTCATTATTTTTTTTTTTACTTATTTCATTTGTATTTTCCTCCAATCTTTTTGCTTGTTTTAAAATTTCATTTATTTATTGAATCGTCTACAATTTTTACTAATTTTCGATAGTCCAATTAAGCCTTTTTGAATATTTTTCAGTGTTATTTGAAATATTAAATTTCTTTTTTATTTTTTTTTTTAATTTTTTATCGGGAAATAGTTTTTTTGTTTTTTTTGATAAATATTTTTTTTTATTTGATAAATATTTTTTTTTATTTGATAAATATTTTTTTTATTTGAAAAATATTTTTTTTATATTTTTTATAGTAAATATATTTTTTTGTTTTATGATAAATAACTTTTTTTATATTTTTTGTTTGAAAAATAATTTTTTTTTATTTCTTTTTTTTTTTGATAAATATTTTTTTTATTTTTTTTTTGATAAATATTTTTTTTATTTTTTTTTTTGATAAATATTTTTTTTTATTTTTTTTGATATATGTATATTTTTTTTTTTTGATAAATATTAAAAAAAAAATATTTTCTGTTCATTTTTGAATTTCTTCAAATTCTTAATTTAATGAAAATTAATATAATTTGTTTACAATTTTTCAATTTTATTAAAAAATATTTTTTAATTACCAGTGAAAATCAAATTTTATATACTTTATGATAAGAAAAACAACAACTCACGCACGTACATATGTATGTGAGCACAAAAATTTATTAATGGACGCCTTATTAACGCATAGAGCGCCGGCTGTTATCACGGCAACTGCGTGCGCAAATGAAACGCTAATCGCTGCGCTTGTTGGCGCTATGTGCTAATTTGCTAAATAAGAGATTATTGTATACATTCGGAACCACGTCGTAATGACTTACGCACATATTACGCAAAAGCGTCACGCAAGCAACCAAAGCGGCTGTATTTTGTATACACAAAGTCTTCCAAACGCGCCGGCCGCTCAGCTATCGTCGCAGTTGCGACTAGAATTTTCAAAATTATGTTGCGACGTGTTGTCAAGCGCGACATGGAGGCACACATACATATGTATGTATGGACATGTAGCTGTAGAGATAGCTGCGTGGCCGGCTGGCAGCGCAACTGCAACACCTCCGCAAAGTCAACGCCTGATGATGAGTAAATCCACAAAAAGTAATATGCTGCGCGAAATTATCTAACAGCAATGTGCAGAAAATAAATTTTATGGCCTGAATTTTTCGAAACACTCATCTTTTAGTTAAAACAAAAGCGCGCAGTGTTGTTGCTAGTCTGCCTTGCCAAAACGCTTATTAGCTTTTGAGCATACAAATCTACATATTTGCTAATTTAATTACTGCAAAAAGATAGCATAAGCATTTAAAGCTTGTGTGGCCGAGCAAATGTCGGGTGTATGAGTGACATCAGCATACAGTGAGCTACAAGAGTGCAGCTACACAAACACATATCTATTTATGCATATAAATATGCGTAGTACAGACTGTTAAGGGGTAATAGGTCCCAGTCATATGAAGAGTAATAAAGATAGAAAAACTTGTAATGCATTATTGCATATACAACTAGTTACAATATGAACTAAAAATAACTAGTAATGTAATACTGCATAAGGATCAAAAAAAAATTGTCAATTATGAAAATAAGTTTATAAACAACAATTTATCACATGGTCCAAAAATAAATAGTTACAATTATGGACCAAAAATAACCAGTGTGCAATGTGGATTCAAAAAATTGTAAATTATGAAAACATGCTTATAAGCAACTTTTTAGAATATGGTCCCAAAATAACTAGTTATACACTAGTTCAACTAGCTACAATGTGGATCAAAATAAATTAGTTCGAACAAAAAATGTTATACAAAAAAAACTATTTATAAGCAATTTTCATAAAATTTGTAGTCTACATAAGTACAACTACTCCCAAACTAGTTGCCAACGCACCACTATGGTACTAATTTACAATCACTTTAATGATGTTTAAATGCGCGCATTTCGAAACAATTTATGTGCAACACAGCAATATTTTAAAATAAATTACATAAAACATCAAAGTAACTACAACACCCTGAGAACTGCTGCGCGACCTTCAAAGCGATTTGCAATGCCAAAAGCGTGTATAATGCATGTAAACACACAGACATAAATCAGAACGCAGCTTCCATTAATAAACAGCATTGACGTCCCTAACTCAAGTGCGCACACGCACTTATTAGGGAAAATTTACAATAACAAAAATCACGGCAAATTGCTGAAGTCCAAATCAATTGCAAGCGACAGGAGGCACAAGAGAAAAATCGATTACAGTTCAAAGCATAAGGGGAACGAGGGCGATTATGACGCATGTACGCAACAAAAAAAATAAAATAAAGCTACAAAAAATAAATCCAAAACAAAGCATACAATTCACAAACACATACACATATATGTATGTACATACACACATACATACATAGAGAAAAAGTAACTAAAGTAGGCGTCAGCGCGCAAACTGCTGCCCAACAATTCCCCTCCTGCCGACCCAGCTACCCGGCAATTAGACACACACTTTGCGGCCACCGTCATGAAGCATGAAATGCAACAACAACAAACAACAGCAACGCATAGAAGATTAATTGAAATTTCGATCAATTATTGTATTTCGGCTACAGCAGCCAACACCACTCCCCTCCTGCAGTTTCACATTTTATACTATATGTATGTATGTATGTATGTAATACAACATCAACAACAACAATGGCAAGCGCAACAAACCGAAATTAGAGCAATAAAAAGCCAGCGGGGGTAGGTAGGTGGTGGCCCAAGCAACGTCATGCCAACACTCAATAGTGCCAAGCTAGCCTAGCTACTGATCGTTTGATGCATGATTTTTATTACGGAAAGTACAAAAATAACACATTTTTGCGGTCACATGATTAATAGCTAGTGTAATGCCACACAAACGGATATGGATTTGTAATATGAAAGCATTTCTCTTTTTTACTAAGCCATTGGCGTTTCGACGAAAATGTTATTGACCGTTAATGCTATTTGTATACATACAGACACATTTTGTAGCGATATGTGCAGATAAATTTTAGTTGTTGTTGTTGTTGAATTGACATATGGAAAGGCATATGGGTGTGAGTAACTGCTTTTTCGCGCACACTGTACTTAAGTAATTGTCTGACAACAAGACAAGCTTAAGTCCAACTGAATTGCTGTGAGCGGTAAAATTTTCACATTTTTTCTGCTCCCGCTTTTCGTGCCAAAACGCTTTACTTTGTCACATTTTCATATTTAATATTTTTTTTTTGAATTTCAAAGAGATTATATTTACACAGTTGTTACTGTACTGATTACTCTTTGCACTACTTATTAGTTTTTCTAGTAATCATAATCGCCAGGGGAATTCGCAAGCTGTCAACAGCCGGCAGCGGTTGACTACGCCATGAATGTGGGGGAAAAACCATGACATATGTATGTACACTTTTGCAAATGTAAGGCCTACAAATATAATACATACATACATATGTACATATGTTTAGTAAATATAAAAGCGCAAAAGCTGTCGCCTAGGCTAGCTAGTCGCTAAATGACTTAATTCACTTAATAATGCATTATCGAATAAGCGTAAAAATATGCGTGCGTCGTAGTATCCGGCGTAAAATATATGCGCTTGTGGCGCTATTTTCACAGCAGGCATTGGAGACGTTGCCACTACAAATGCACATAATTATGTAAGTAGGTCTAATGTCGTGTAATTACATTAATTATGATGTGCAAATGGCTTAACATGCATTTGGCGATAATTACGGCGGATTTTCCAAGCCATAGCAGCCCAGCAGGAAAATTATTAGCTGAAGAATGTATTTAATTTTTTTAAGTGTTAAGTTTAGTGTATAATATATTTCATTAAATTGCTTAAAATAGGTTGTAGACATGACAAAAATATAAGAATTTAATATTATGCTCACTAATATGAATTTTCCTGCAGGGTAGTATATACACTGTGAAATTTTTTTTTGCACTGCAAATAAAGCTGAGACTTATAAAAGACTATGTGCTGTGTTTTTCCATTTTTAATATTCTTATTATAGATTTCTAAGGAACTGATTTGCTTTAACTCCCGGTTAAATAACCGAAACTTAAAGTCCACTTTAACGGTACATAAAATTAATTTTAAAGAAATTTGTATATTCATTTTGCTTTTATATAAATAAATTGACTTTAGAAGAGCTCAAAAGGCTTGAGAAATCATAATTAAGAGTTAACTGCAAAGATAAAGTGAACGGTAATTAGAGATTTTTTCAAATTTGGCGAAATGTAGAGGTTAACTTACTATGCAATAAATGTAAATGCCTAATATTTAATACTAAATTGAGAGTAAACTTAATCACTCACTAAAAACTGCGTCACAATTTTTTTAGAAGATAGTTTAGACAACTAGTTTAGTTAACCATAAAATAAAGTAGCCGTTAAAAATAGCCTAAGGTTAGAGAAGATGTTTAGAAAAAATAACGCAAGCAATTGAAAAAAAAATATTTTAGATAACTTATATACTTAACCGGAAGATAAAGTAGCAGTTAAAAATAACCCAAGGTTAAAGAAATTTATATAATTCGCAAACAATTTTAAAAATTAGTGAAGAAACCAAGTTTAGCTAACCATAAGGTAAAGTAGCCGTTAAAAATAACCGAAGGACTCAAGGAAATTTTGAAAAAAAAAACTGTGTCAAAATTATTTTAGAAAAGTAGTATACTTAACCACAAGTTTAAGTCCCTTAAAGATAATCTAAAGTTAGAAACAAATTTAAGAAAAAAGAATTAACTCAGCTAAAATTTTAAGAAAAAACTGTGTCACAGGCGTTTAAGAAAATTGGTTTATTTTACCGATCAGTTAAAGTCCCCATTAGTTAACCAAAAGTACGGTGAGTTTGTCTTGACTTTTTATTGCAAAAAAAGCTGCTAAAAGTTTATAACATACGAATACAACTATTGCTAACAAATCTAGCAACTAATTAAGCACACTTTAGCAATAGCGTCACTCGAAAGCACGAATGCGAATTGTATTTAAATGTCGATTACTGCGATTACCATAATACTTTGTGTAATTAAACAATTGTTATCGGAAAAAACGTGTTGAGCATAAATTAAGGGTCTCGAAAAAACAAACAGCTTAAAGGGAAACAGTTACAAAGTTCGTGCTGAGGGCTAAAGAGAGCTGACTTGTGAAATCAAAAGCTATAATTCTCAAGTCATTTAAATTATGCACGACTACTCAACTGAAAATATAGAACTGGCGCCACTTTCAACAGCAGAGAAATCTACAATTACTGTTACCAAGTCAGCGACGAGTTGCGGCTGTTACGCTGGCGAGCATGACGCTCTGTAAAGGGAAGCGTGTAAGTTATGAGCAGCGAGCGAGCGAGCGAGCGAAACAGGTGAAGAGGCAAAATTCATAACAGTTAATAAAAAATGTATAAATTTAAATAAAATGCGGCTTATAATTAAAATCAAAGACAGCTACAAAGCCGCATTTAATGGGTGAAACCTGCTGGAACTGGAAACGCTATGAGACACAAATTAATATGTAAATAAAATACGTTTACTAAATGCGATGCTAAAGTGATTTCTCTGAAAACAACAATAACAATAAAAAACTAAAAGCTAACTAAAATTTCAAACGAAATGACGAGAATGTTTCAGCCAACACGGCGTGATAAAGCGGCGACGCAAACTCGCCCGCAATACCAATCAATTAAAAGGATCTCTCTCCGTATTGTATAGCCAACATTTATAGAAAAGGAGAAGACTAAAAAAAAACGACAGATATGGCTGAACAAGGTAATCGAAAAGTCATTAACTCGTAATGAAAAGTATGCAACAAGCAAAAGCAACAGGCCACCTTTATGGGCAGCAGGTAAGACGCTGTGACAAGTGGAATGTCGGACCGTAGCAGGCATGGGCGCACAAAAACTCAAGAATGATTTAAGAAAAAAAAAACTAGTAGAATGGAGTGTTGCCACGCTTGTAACGCAGGCAGGTTTGTCGTCGTGGCAACAAAAGTCGCATGATACGTACAAGAACTGCGCGGATCGACGACAAAGGATGCTGTAAAAGGCGACGCCGCCGGCATAGCAAACACGAGATGTCGTCATCGGCCGGAGATGGGTATCAACAGGAAAAGGTGAGATAAATGTGACCCCCCCTGGACGCGCCGAGATTGCTGGGCTATCGAACTTTGCTATATATGACGACAACGGCGGCACTGCGGCTTGTGGCATGCTGACTGTTGGCGGCACAACACTGTCAAACTCATTAACATATGAGCACCGCCGTGGGGTGAAGGAGACAGTGTGTTGTGAAGTGGTGTACTAAACAGCTAAGAAGCAATAAACAAACAAAAAATATGCAGCCTAAAAAATAAGGGAATATTTATTGTTGTGTGGCATGTGCGCTTGCTAGGAAGCTGCCGCAGCGACCTTTTTATTTTATTTCTGTTTTAGTGGAAAATAAACATCTTTAAGCAGTTGCTGTTAAGCGGATGATGCAGCAACTTTTGCAAACGGATACAGACGCGCAGGCAACGTTTGTGTGTGTGTGTGTGTGTGTGTGATTGCCTGCAACGAAAAGCTGCTTAGCGGCATTCCAAGGAAATACGCGGCGGCTGGCTGTGCGGCATTGTCATTTTTTGCGCCACTTAACATTTCACATTGTACATCATCAGCGCATACCACTTTAGCATGTTGCATGTACACCACACACACGCCACACACCACAGGCATGTGCTTCTTTGTGGAATGTGTGCATGACAACACAAAAGTCAGCTTAGAAACTTCAAAGCCGCAGCAACGGCAAAGTGAATGTTGCTCAGCGCTCACTCACAGCCTGTCTGGCTGCTGCTGCTGTGTCTATCTACGATATTACGCTGATTACTTGCCAGACAACTCAAACAAGCAGAAATGAATGGCACTTAGCAACCGTACAAAGCCAACAAAAAAAATACCCAACAACAAACAACAATAATAAAAGCAACACACATGCATAGACAATAGTCAGGCAAAGCAGCGCTCTCAAACGCAACGACATGCAACTTGCAACATGTCTACAAGTTCGAGCTGCAGCAGCCGCATGTAATCTAAAAATCTCAATTCGTTGACCCAAATTCCATGGGTCTGGGGTAAGTAAGCTGCGACAGCAATTCGCGCAAACGACCTCCAAAAATATGTTGCTTGGCCCACCCGACAACAGCGCGGGCGCCCCAACGCGCCGCGCACACCGCCGCCGCCAAACACCACACAAAGTGAGTGGAAATGTAGCAAAGTTGTAGCGGTTAGTTGCAGCGACTAGACTCATGCCGTAGTGCTGGCTGGCATTCACCAGTGCCAGTTACAGAAACAAAAACCAAAAAAATACAACAAATACAAGCTATAGTTGCAATGCTGCAGTGCGCGCCTGAATTTTCGCTTGCCTCCATCCACACTGGTTTAGCGACTCTCTATGCTTTAGCTTGGCTTGTCAAGCATGTCGTTTTGGCAGCAGATAAAAGCTTGTTTCCAACGCTTACCTCTCTCGCCTACCGCGCAACAATAGAACGTTGCGAGTGCAAAAAGCAGACAAGGTATCTGTTACGGAACTACTTTTATGCACTAAACAGACACACACACACAAGCGTTCACACACACAATATAAGAACGGCAGTAGAGTTTGCTGGCGTGCGCATTTGTTGCTGGAAACAATGTTGCTGAGTTGGTGATGCTACACCGCAGGAATGCAACAAGAATGAGCTGACTGGTTTCAAGCTGAAAAAAGTGCACGTCAGACACACATACATATGTATACTTATGCACAATAAGTATGTATATATGTAGAAATAAAATACTTAAAGTGCAATGCAATTATAATTTGGACATTTTAGGGCGCTAATAAAAGGCTGCTTTCTTCTATTTGATTTTCTTTTGGTAATATTTCATTTAATTTTTTAGCGAGCGCGGCACATTTCACTGGCAACAACGCTGAAATATGCAATTAGCGATACGAGCCAATGCCAATTCCACTTAATTTATGGCTTGTGGCGCGGCAATGTATGAATGAACTAGTGATTGTCTGAGTGATTTATGCTGTAAGTGGCATGAAAGCGCTTTCAAAATACAATTTGCAATCAATGGAGTAACATAAATGAGCGGTAATAGGATTTTTAATGCAATGGAAAATACAGCTTCACAAATAATTAGTTGAATTTTTTTATTTTACAAATATATTATTACTGGAAATTCAAAGCATTTGCAGGGGACTATTTTTTAAAAATTTATTTTTTTAAATATTTTTTATTATGTTTTTTTTTTTAATATTTTTTTATAATGTTTTTTTATTATGTTTTTTTTTTAAATATTTTTTTAATATTTTTTTATTATGTTTTTTTTTTTAATATTTTTTTATTATGTTTTTTAATATTTTTTTATTTTGCAAATTTTTTTTTAATATTTTTTGTATTTTTTATTTTTTTTTTTTAATAGCTTTTTACGAACATTTTTTTATGAATATTTTTTTGAGTTTTGAATATTTCATTTATTATTTCCATTTTTATTATTTATTTTGTTTTTTTTTTTGAAGTACATTTTTTAAATATTTTTTTATTTGTTATTGTTTATTTACTTTAGTTTTATATTATAATTTATCTTTAAATTATTAATTCTTTAATTTAATTTAATTACTTTTCGTTAATTTTTTTTATTATTTTTTTATTTATTTGCTTTCATAAAAATAATTTATTTATGTAATAATTTTTTAATTTATTGGATTCATGAAAACAATTGTATTTCATTTTGATTACAATTAAAATTTTAAATTAAACTTCTATAATAAATAAATAAAAATAATATAAAATTTAATTGCATGTACTTAATAAGACTATTAGAATTATTAAAAAAAAATTAAAGTTAATTTTATGTTGTTAAATTAAATATTTTTATTTCATATTATTTAATAAAAAAACGCAATTTGTTATATTTTTTTTATACTTTTTTTATTTTTTTAATATTATTTTTATTTATTTTTAATTTTTTTAATTATTATTTTTTTTTAATTTTATTATTATTTTTAAATTTTATTATTATTTTTAAATTTTATTATTATTTTTAAATTTTATTATTTTTTTTAATTTTATTTAAATTTTATTTTTTTTTTTAATTTATTTTATTTTAATTTTGTTATATTTTATTAATTTTATTATATTTTTTTTAGTTTTTTATATTCAAAAATGATTTTATAAATGAACATTTTTTTTAATATATTTTTATATTATTTTTTTATTTACAATACATTTTAGAAAGCCTTTGTAATTTCCACCACTTAAATTTTTATCACCTTGTTTGTTGCAATATTTTATAGTCAATTACCAAGAAAAAGGTGTGCACAAAAATCACCGCATTCGCAGAAGCTTCGTGAGTTTTTAAATGTGCAAGTTGGCAACGACGAAAGCATTCATTCATTTATTGCCAGCTGAATGCAAAAAGATTATATGCAAATCAAAATTCATTAGTATGCAAAAGGTGCAAGATTTGTTTCGGTTTATACGCAAATATAATAAATAAAATGCAAAAAACGCAAGTAGAAAAAAATTAAATGAAAAATTATCAAAAAATATATAAATAATAAAAAAATATTTAAAAAACACAATTTAATAATATTTTTTAATATTTTTTTATTATTTATATTAAAAAAATATATTTATATATTTATATAAATATTAAAAAAATAATCAAAAAAAATTAAAAAATTAATTACAATCAAATGCAAATAATAAAATTATAAATAGCAAAAAAAATATTTTTATATGATAATGCGGTGAATGTATTGAGAAAGTGGCCAATAAATGTGGAGTCAGCGAAAAAAATTATAAAAAATTCAAATGCAAATTTAAATGATTAATAAGAAATTTACACACACACACACACACAATTATATATAATATTACTACACTTTTGTGCGCATTTGAAACGAATTAAGACAGTAAAATGAAACGCAAATACAAATAAAAAGCGCACAAGAAAATATTGCCAGCCTTCAAGCAAACAATAGAAACGAAAAGAAGTTAAATAAAAAAAATAATAATAAAAATATAAAAAAAAAACGAAAAAACGCTAGAGTCTGCAAAACTAGTTTCTTCATTGATTTGCTATAGCGCAGCACATTTTTAAGCCGGTTGCTGAGCGCATGCAAGCGACTGAAGCGAGCGCGGCTGATTTGCTCACGCTTTACTACACACCTCTACTATGAGTACGGCGCGCTGTCGCGCTGTCTGGGCGTGTATTTCAATTTCCAACGGTTGTTGTGCACACAATAGCAACAAATCCAAAAACAAAAAATATTTTTTCGATTGTCTTTTTGTTGCGAAAAGCAGCGCATTGCTTGTTGCTAAGCCGCGACAAAAGTTGAGCAAAAAATTAAGCCAAGATCAATAGCAATAAAACGGTCTGTATTGGGTGAATGAGTGTGAGTGTGTGCGGCGGTGTTTAGCAACAAGATTAAAGCTGTACATACATTTTTATGCCGACAGACTCAGCTATAGAGGTGAGGGGTGGCTTGCATTAGTTCCTGCTTGCGCGTCGAAATTATTGCGCGCTGCAGCAGTCAATGAAAGCGCGGGAGAAAACGAACGGCAAGGCAATATTCTTGCTGGTAAATACATATGTATCTATATTATGTATATAGTATTTGTATGTATATAAGTTTTTATGTTATATACAGGAGGCGGCGTGCTGACGTCGTTGAACCTGAGCTACAACCTCCAGCACCTTACGAGTCACGCGCCGATTGCAGGCAACATTGTCAGACAACAGAATGCACTTGACAAAAGTTTTCACGACAAAATTTGGTGTTTAAAACGAAATAACCGATATATTTGTAGGCAGTGGATTATTACAAACATTTTTTAATGGAAATTTAAAATATTTCAAGTAAATGAACAAGCAGTTACATATAAATGAGTTTGGATTTCATTTCTCTTTAATTTCGAAAAAGAAAAATAATAAGAAATTCAAAGCAAGCAAAGGAGATGAAAGAAAATCATAAAATTTCTTTGTAACGATGAATATGTAATAAAAAATAAAAATAAATGCAAATCAGCTGAGACGCTGAGTAAGCATTTTCTTAGTTGAAGGTTGATGCTTGGTGGCATAAGCGGGCAAAGGAACTGGTTGTGAGCAGAGATAAGCCCAAGCTAAATGACTGAAAATTACAATGCATTGAAAGTAAAGAAATTAAAAATGAAAAAAAAATAAATAAAATATAAATGTATAAAAAATATATGTATTAATAAAAAAAAAATAACAAAAAATTTATTTATTTATTAAATAATTAAAATTAAAAAGAAATTATTAAAAATTAAAAAAAAAAATTAAAAATTAAAAAAATTATTAAAAATTAAAAAAAAATATTAAACAAAAAATTATTAAAAATTAAAAAAAAAAAATACTAAAAATTATTAAAAAAAAAAGTATTAAAAATTAAAAAAAAAAAATATTAAAAATTAAAAAAAAATATTAAAAATTAAAAAAAAAATATTAAAAATTAAAAAAAAATATAAAAAAAAATATTTAAAAAAATATTAAAAAATATATAAAAAAATATAAAAAAAAAATATTAAATAATAATAATAAAAAAATAAACCTAAAAATATTAAAATTTAAAACTAAAAAAAAATTTTTATTTAACACAAATACCAAAAATTAATAAAAAATAATATAAAATATAAATAAAAAATGAATATTAAAAGAACAATACAAAAACTAAAAATGAAAATTAAACATAAACTTGAAGAAAAATTATTTTAAAAAATATTGACAAATTAAAAAAGAGAAACGTTCAAAAAAATACAAAAACAGGGCATTTAAAATCCAAACTATCGTTTTTGGGTATTTCCGTTTTTTAGAAACCACTAACAGCGGTATATTCAGTTGCTGCTGATATATGCCAGATTACGCACGCTAGTTGGCTTGATTTCTTTATGACTTTAGAAAGGCCATAAAAACAGAAGCGCCTCCTTTGTCAATATGTATGGACGTATGTTTGTATGTAAGCAAGCACAGCCACTTCGATTGTCGATAGTTTGCCGGCAGATCACTGCTGATCACCAAGCAACGATAAGAACAAACACACACAAATATACCTGCACACATGCAGCGCAATTGTGTGGTGGGAAAGTATCAAATCAACTGAAAATGCTGAATAATGGATAAAAAGACCTTCACAACTATAAAATACATGCTTAAAATGTATGTCACAGCGGCGTCGTTCGATTTTTTCCATTTTCAATTTATTTTAATTTCCATTTGATATGTATGGTATGCTGCTGGCTAGTGTTGTTGTTGTTGCCAGCGCAAAAGAATACAATATTAGTAGGTGAGAAGTCAGCTGAATGTGCCGCACGACACACAAAGGTGAATGGCACACAGCGCAGCGGCAAGCAAACGACGGACATACAGGCAATGCGAACGAAGAAACAGAAAAAAAGTTAAAATTAAAAATAAAGAAAAAAATTAATAAAAATACAAAGCTAAGAATAAATAATAAGAGTAGAAATAGTAAAGAAAAAAAAAATCGGTGCATGGCATGAATATGTGATTAAACAAAAGGTGAAATCTGATTGCTGTGGGCGAAAGAAATTCAAATGCCAATTCAATAAAACAGGAAATCAATACAAATAACTGAGGCAAAACAAAAAAAAACTAAGAAAAAAAGTGTGCAGTTAAAGGAAATTATGAGGAAAAATATTTAACAAGGTGTGCACAATTGAGGGAAAAAAGTAAGAAATTTTAAGAAAATATTTGTTTGTGTGGCAAATAAAGGAAATCGAAAGTCAACCTGTTTGGCACTACCAACTATTAGATTTATAAATAACAGGAAATAGCAGGAAATGAGCATACTAATGTAATAAGCATGACAGCTGAAAAAAAAAACAAAAAAAATTATTGGGAATGCAGTGTGCATAGTTAATTTTAACTGACACTTGAAGTAAACGGAAGGATTTTATGGTAGAGGGAAATAGACTCAATTTTTGAAAGTAAATCGAAGGAGAAACGAATTTTTTTGAAAAAAAAGCTTTTAGAAAAGTGGCACTAAAACGTTCGAAAAATATTTTGAAATAAAAAACAAGTTTTTAAAATTTATTTTGAAATTAAAAAAAAAGTTTTGAAGTTTTATTTGCGAAAATTATTTTGAAATCAAAAAAGTTTTGAAATTTTATTTTCAAAAATTATTTTGAACTAAAAAAACAATTTTGAAAATTTATTTTCGAAAATAAATGATTTTAGGTGATTTCGAAAACAAAATTGAAAAGTCGAAAAACAAGACTTTGCAAATTTATTTTCGAAATTTGCTGCCTAATTTTACTTTAATGTATCAGCGTAGCAAGAAAAATTGCAATAAATTAAACGCAATACAGAAAGAAATTTATATTGGCAACAAATGCGCACAATTGGGTCAATAAACTAATTTGGTAGCGAACAAAAATAGCTCGAGAAATATTATCTCTGCTATTTGCAGTACCGTTATTGCAGTTAAGACAATTTTTCTCTCTCTCTCACTTTCAAACATGCAGTTGCGATGACAGCAGCCGAGCATAACAAAAATAAAAGAAAAAAAAAAAAAGAAAATAAAAGAAAAAAAATTTAAACAAACTATGCCACATATTACAACAAAAATAGCAACTACAGTTGACACATGCATTGCAAATTAAGATTGCAAAATTAGTGGACTGCTTGTGACCGTTTGGCATATGACAACATCAATGAGTCAGAGCGCGTTAGCAAGAAATGACGTCAAAATTTTTCTAGCGTTTTCGTGCAAGAAAACTTGAAAATGATGCAATTTTTCCAAAACGAAGCCAAAGTGAATATAAATTGATTATAAATAAAAGCGCTTGGGTGTGAGCAGAGTAAGCGTTTGGTATTAAGTAAATTTATGTGCAGTAGGGAGGTGCTGATGTGGCAGTGAGATACTTTTTGAGCAAAAGGCAATGTATTCATTATTTTTGCAACAACAAATTTGAAAAATAAAAGAAATTTATTAAAAAAAAAGAATAATAAAAAAATTTGAAAATTTGAAAAAATTATAAAAAAATTGTATTTAAAAAAATTTAATTTATTCATAAAAAAATAATAAAAAGTTGAAAAAGAAACCAAAGATAAAGTTAAAAATTTTAATTTAAAAAATAAAATAAAAAATAATAATTGAAAAAATTACAAAAAAAAAATAATAAAAGTTTAAAAATTAAAAGTATTTTATCCTAAAAGAAAACTAAAAAAATAATTATAAAAAAAAATTATAAAAAAATTTAATTTAAAAAAATGTAATTATTCATAAAAAAAAAATAATAAAAAGTTGAAAAAGAAACCAAAGACAAAGATAAAAAATTTTAATTTAAAAAATTAAAAAAAAATTTAAAAAATTACAAAAAAAAAAAATAATAAAAGTTTAAAAATTAAAAGTATTTTATCGTAAAAAAACCAAAAAAAAAATTATAAAACATTAAAACACAAAATTAAAAGTGGAAAAAAATTTAATTTAAAAAATATATAAAAAATAATAATATTTTGAAAAGTGCTAATGTTCACAAATTGCATGTAAATTAAAATTTTTTAATTTTTCATAATTTTTTGTTTTTGCCTACTAACACATACTTGACATTTGATACCATTTTGCACAGCAACAAATTCCGAAAAATGGCGCGCAATTTAAAAGAACAAAAATATTTTCGATTTCATATAACTTGCATTACAAGTAAAACCGATATTTAACGAAATGCAATAATAAATTGCATTGCTAAGCAATTACACACATGTAAAAAATATATAAATGTGCGCTTGCAACGTCAACTGCAGGCCGTTTTGCCTGCCAAAAGCCACTCAAACTGCTCATATTGCATCAATCATGCGACACTGGCGTCATTTTGCAGAAAAATTCACTACACACCGACACCCCTGCGGCCCGCTGACTTCCTTGCACACACACGTTTTACGGCTGTCGACTTGTCGCACACACACTACTGCATATTTTCGGCTTATGCTGCATGTAAAGCTACTGTCAGTCAGACAGTCAATCAAGTTTTTGTTATTGTTTTTGCTTTTTTTTTTGCAAATGTGCAGTTTTTTGTTTTGAACATTTGCTTTGATTTTTTTGTTAGTGTTGTTGTTATTGTTTTTGCGAAATTTGCTCGCGCAACATGTTTATCCGGTGTCGGTTAACTTTTAAAGAAATACACTACACAAACAAAACGCGCGGCAATGTATGTGACACATGTATGTATGCGTGTATGTGACATATGCATGTATGCGTGTGTGATGTGCGCGCTACACGCAAATGCCATTCAAATCGCGCGAAAGACAGTTGAGGCCGGACGCGCGGCGGCAGCAACGCACAGACACATGTTGCCAGCGAACCGGCTGAGCCGCTGCATTCGCGATTTTTCGCACGTTTTGCAGAAATTTCTTGCATAGACCGGCGCGGAAGAAAGGCATACAAGAACAAAAAAAAAACAATAATGTGAAATTAAAATAAAATGAAAAAGAATATTAAAAAGAATCAGCGGAAAAGCGGCAGCGGATGCGCCACGAATGCAATTTGAATGCATTAAATGGCAAAGTGGGAATGCGGCGCGCCTTTGGCGGTTGCTTGAGTCTATGTGTGTGTGTGTCAATGACACTTGAAGAAAAGCGCGCACACAAGGCAGCTGCCGAAAACAATAAAATTGTTGCGCAAAACGACGTTGCCGCCTTAAGCGCTGCTGCTGCAGAGACAAATCAGAAAAAAATAATTTAAAAAAATAAAATAAAAAAATAAAATTAAAAAAAAATAAATCAGAAAAAATTATTCTGCTATAATAAATGGCAGAATTGTGCATTTTTATGAAATCTCAGCAAACTCACAAGTAATTGCAATTAATTTTTGGAAATACAACTGACGCGCATTGGCAATTAGCTGTATACTAACGAGCGACAGCGCGTTGCTGCTGGAGCCGAACTAATTCTAACACCAAAAGCAAGTCACGGTCTGCGCAATGGCGGGCGCACAAGCGGGTTGAAGTACAACAATAAATACAACAATTACAAAAACTGCAATAAAAACGCGAGAACCAGCCAAGGCGCGCTGGTGGCAATGTCTATGCGGCGCAACAATTACAATTGCCTGTTGCGGAAGCGCTTAAATGAGTTGCAAAATTAATACTAAGAAAAAAACAAAAAAAAACACACATTACAACAAGCGCAGCAAAAACAACAATAAAGTTGTAATTGCAGCAAAAAGGCAACAATAGCAATACAAGAATCCCAACGGAGACACGCGAATGCTATATAGCGGTGAAAAGTTGCAGCAACAGGCAGGCAGGCAGGCAGGCAGACAGGCAGTCATTGCACCAGCAAACCGCAGAAGCAGCAACAAGCAGCAAAAGCAACGAAAAAGTAAGAGTCGCAATGGTGCAAAGCGCGCCTGTGCGGTGGCGGCGCGCTTGGTTGACTGCGTCAGCGCATTACCAACGACTGGACTTGCCTTGGCACTAACTAAAGCACTGGAGCAAGGCGCGACAATTACCAGATGCTGACGGCAAATGAGTTAGCTGGCGGCGGCGGCGCAACGGTGAGACAAACTGGCAGTTGATTATACACAGAACTTGGCTGCTCGCACCGCCGTCTTGCGGTTCAATGTTGTGGCACTGTCGGTTTGGAGTTTTTTTTTTTTTTGTTTTTTTCTTTGCTGCTGCTGCAGATCATTAACACTGCATTGCATTGCTTTGCGTTTGAATTAATTTCGCTGCTGCGCTTTGTCTTATTAGCAGCGCTGCTCTGCTTGTGTTGCTACAATTTTTTTATGATTCTTTTTTCGCTTGACTTTGCGCGCTTCCTCAGTCGCCGCCTTAACCAACATAACACTTGCATTTTTCTTCATTCAAGCGCAAACGAATTTCATTCATTCAGAAAACCGCAACAGCGACGCGCAGACAGACAGACAATTGACTCATGCGAAAGGCGCTGCAAGGCGGTTTTGAGGGGGAGGAGCAGAGTACGAGGCGAGGCGCTTGTTGTACGTTGTAACCTCGGCACTTGCACTTTGGAACTACTGGCAGGCAAATTGCCACTGTGGGAGCGCATGGAAGAACGACAGACAAGCGCACAGAGATTAAGCTGACGCGCTGTGCAACTTTCTTGTTGCTTTTGTATACATAATTTATCTTATGTTCATAATTTTGCTGCACAAAGTGCCGTTGAAGCTGTGTGAAAAAGTGCGAATTCCATATAAATTAACAGGCATGTCAAATGTCAGCGTTGTTGTTGTTGTTGCTGTTGTAATTTTGCAGTTTTACAAATCACACGCCCTAGTGAAGCAGAAATTTCCCCACACACATGTTGACAGTGAGACGATGATGTCTGTCCAACGAGGCGCCGCAGATTTTGCGCTTGTTGCTGCTGGAGCGCAAATAAGAACAAATAAATATACAAATGCGGCGACTTATATATGTGCGAGAGACAGACACAAGACGTCGTGGGAAAATTTGCGCAACTTTTTAAATTGTGCGAGTGTGTATATGTCCGCCATCGCCCAAAGGGTGTAAAAGTTCGCAGGAAGTTTGCGGGCGAAACACATGCAAGCACATGCAGCAAAGGTGACGGTGACGAGAAGATGAAAAGTAGAAATAAAAATGAAGTAAGAAAGTGCAAAAGTAGTAAAAAAAAGTGCGCGCTTTAGACGCTATGTAGACGCGCTGGGTGTGCCGCACACACACATACGCGCGCACAAAGCAATTTAGTTAACTTAGAAAGAGGCGAGATCGCGCAACATTGGCGCTAATGAATTATGAAATTGAGTAAAAGCGCTACACACACTCATTTCATATACAAGTACATAAAAAATACACGCAGACGCGCGGGGCGCTAGTAAACAAAAGAAAATACACGTAAGCGTCAAAGTGTAAACAATAAACATAACGCGGCGGCGACGAACAGGCACACAGCGCGCGCACACAAAACAGCTGGCAAAATAAAGACAACACACAACAGAATACAATCAAATGGAATAATAAAACATAATAATAATAATAACAATTCAATCACTTGTAGGCTGACTCAAGCACGAAAACATTACATCATCGCAAGCGGCGTTGCGAGCGGTGCGACAAGATCACTCAATGCGCGCCCAGACTGATTTACGGCAAATGATGCAGAAGACAGCAGGCAGTAGTGTAAGTGTGTGTGTGTAAGAGTAGCGTTGCATGTGTGTGGGCGGTGGAGCAAACGTGTCGCAGAACTGGTTACGGCGACAAGTGTATGCCGCCGCGTGTGGACAATGCCGTTTGAGGTGGGGATAACGCGCGCGCGCGATACAATGAAACGGAGGAGAACTTACGCGCGCAAAGGCGCACAGCGGCCGCGCGCCGCACAGTAACAAAAGGCAGATTAAACTGGTTTCTATTAAGATAAATGTTGAAATTAGAATTTATACAAATAAATGGAGCTTGGAATTTGAGCTGAACGCACACACAAGCCAAGCGCGCAAATTTACAGAGTGACATTACTAAGCGTATGAGTAACATCAATTACAGACAAGACAGCGTAATTTATGCGCAAAAACGAGAAATGAGTGAAGAAGAAATTGCCGCGCACACATGTAAATGCAAATACGCGTATGTATGTGTGCGCGCTGTTAAGGGCGCGCAGTAAAATCACAGTCGTAAACCATTTTGATGATTAATCGCGCTGCAGATAACTATTTGCGGGCATAATTTAAAAGCAAAAATGCGCTATGCGCCGTTATGCGCTATTAATTCATATGTAAAATGTGAAGAATAAGAGTTTTGGGGGCAACCGCCACAACCGCACCATTACATGCGCGTCAAATTTCATAAATTATGTATAATAATGGCGCGGCGCCTAAGTGTATGCTGCGAAAATTGAGTGCAGCGCGCAAAAAAATGAAATTGAAAAAAATAATGACATTCAGCTACATGTAATTGGCTAGAATGTGGCAGGCAACAAAAAACAATGAAAAAAATATTTCCAAAAAAAACAGAAAAAATATTTAAAAGAAAATATTAAAAAAAAAAAATAAAAAAAAAATATTTAAAAAAAAAATTTTTTAAAAATATATTAAAAAAAATAGAAAGAAAATTAAAAAAATTAAAGCAAATAAAAAAAAATATAATAATAAAGAAGTACTTCAAAAAAAATATTACAACAAGAATATAAAAAAATATAGAAGTACTTCAAAAAAAAAAAAAAAAATATTACAAAAAAATACATTTTGTGCTTGAAAAGTTTTCTCCCTCATTTTCGCTGCCCATAAGGATTTAATGCACCCCAAGGCAAATGCATAGCAGACAATAACATAAGTACGACACGACGCAATAGTCTGGCAATATTTTACGAGGACAAATAAAATTGAGTGCGGCGAACCCGGCACACAGACAACAAAATGCTCTCCGCGCTACTCACAAAGGATGCTGGCTGCTGGAGATGTGCGCAAATACGCCACGATAGAATGACGCATGCAATAAAAATGATGTATTATGTTGCAGCAGTGTGGCCGTATGGCAAAAAACACCCATTTCGAAAAGTATGGAACACACAATTGCGTCTGCCGATGTAAAGTAACGGCAGTGGCGTGCCATAACGGCAACAATAACAATGCAAAGCACTCAAGAACCGCAGAGATGAGGAGGAAAATGTGCGTTGTCATAGAGTGGGGTGTACAAACAAATTAAAAGAAAATAAAAAAATACTTTCAAGTGCTTGAAAATTTCGGAAAATGATTGATTAAGGCAGTTAGGGGTAGTAAAGTGATTTAAACTAGCTCTGAGCGCATGAGTATTAAAATTAGAAGAAAAAACTGACGCAGCGCGCAATTGCGTAACGCCAAATTAATTAGAAATATATTAGAAAATTTGTGTCAACACAAATGTTGCATGCTGCAAGATCAACGCTTTAATTACAACATCACAGAAAATTAATTAAATTTCCGGGAAGCTGGAAAGAGCGGCTATGAACTTGCTTACTGTCTTCTTTGCATCAACAGTTTTACGCAAATTCACGACGCAAAATGTTGCAAGTACATACATACATATAGTGCCCATATAACGAATGTAACTACGCCAACACTACAACAAATTAGAGCCAGCCGCTAGGGCATCATGCTGTTGCTAGTCACTAGTGATTGCATGAGAAAAGCCACTGCAGACACCGCAGGAATGAGCGCCATTAGGGACTTATACTATATGTATAGAGTTGGCGTGGCTTACCTCTGTTGTAGGATACACACAGCAAGCAAGCAATGCGCAGTTAGAATACGAGGCACCGGAGATGCTGTCGGCTGTCGGGTAAGGCAAGAGGCAGACACACCACGCAACATGCGTTTGATGGCAGAAGTGGTAATGACAACAACAAAACCACGTTTGAAAGAAGTGGCAATGACAGCAACAAAGCTAAACCGCCAAACCAAAAGTCAATCTCAAACAATGTTGCAGCATCAGCAGGAGGTGGAGTGCGTCGGTAACTTTTCGCAGACACATAAAAATTTGCAACAACAAAATGGAATGAAAATTGCGCGTTAAGATAAAAATGTTGTTGTTGTTTTTATGAAAATAGCAACTGTTCTTGAAAATACATTGTTGTTTGTTTGAAAATTTTTGTTGCGGTTTTTGCGAAAAAAATTGTTGTTGTTGTTGGAAAAATTGTTTTATTGTTGTTGTTGCAACAAATTGTTGCTGCCACAATAATTACAGTTGGTTTTGCAAAAAAAAAAATTTTTGTTGTTGTTGTTGTTACGTACTCAATTGTTGTTGCTTTAGTGATTCTGAAGCCAATGACACCATTGAGCTGCCAATAAAGCGATAGTAAAAATATAAACACATACTAACAAATGTTGCAGCAGCATGTTGCTTGCAAAGGATAACGAAAAACACAACAAATAACATAACGACATTTATTGCAACATGGCTTTACATATTTATGCCCACAAATGTATTGCTATACTTGCAACATATACCGAAATGCCGGCAATGTTGCCAAAGTAAAGCGCGCGACCGTATACATAGGCGCACAGGCGTGGCCAAATATGTTGACCAAAAGGCGAAAAAAGAAGTATGGCTATAAGTACTTAAATATATAATATCTAACTATATATGTACATAAACTACCATTTATATATGTATTTGGGTGTGTCAGCAACACTGGAGTCGCCAAATCCCACAGCGCCTAGTAGAAAGGCAATACACAGCAACATTACGCGCTAGCACACAAAAAAGACACACTAGCTTCAAAAATTTCCACAACATGTCATATATCTTGAGTGTGTAAAAATGTATAACAGTGCGCTTGATAAGCGCGCCAAGACAAATATACGCCACGCCAGCAAAAACGAAAAACGCTGAATGGCTAGTAACAGACTGGAATTCATCGCACTAAACTACTACGCGGCACTACAAGTGCATTAACTAGTGCATAAATACTACGAGTTGTACGAGTATCAGGTTGTAAACTCACTGAGTATATAGTATATAAGAACACATACACACACTGATAAAGCTTTCGTGTAAATTGAGAGCTTCGAACGAAATATGCCGACTTGGCGAGAGAACAGCATGCGAGCATGCGAAGAGGTAAGAGTGGCGAAGAAAATGCGTAGTATTTTAATACTACAAGCGGAAATATACAAAAAAAATTTGAAAGTGAGAAAAGTAGGTAAGCGCTTGATAGGCATTTTAATATAAAAAAGAGTGAGCTGTTATACGCAAAAAAGAGCTTTCGCGCGCCTGAGCCCATGCATACATATAGATGCCAAAATATCTATACTTGGAAGTTAGAACACGCACACAAGTAAACG
Source organism: Bactrocera zonata (assembly GCA_037783105.1). Classification (NCBI taxonomy): domain Eukaryota; kingdom Metazoa; phylum Arthropoda; class Insecta; order Diptera; family Tephritidae; genus Bactrocera; species Bactrocera zonata. Next base: position 402,650 of record JBAWJQ010005959.1, on the reverse strand, counting down.
AAGCATACAGCTTGTGCGGCAGCGCGCGCGCGAAGTAGGTTGCTAGAAGCTGTTGGTGGCGTCGTGAGCGCCTGCTGTCGCCGATAAATTGTTGCTGACGCTACAACATATAGACATGCGTATACATACGCAAAGGCGCGCGGCAAAGACGCAAGATGAGGCGTCAGGTCTGCAGCAACGCCTTACAAGTACATATTTACCGCAATAAAAGCTTTTACGCGCTGTATATTCGCAAGCGTTCTGTGAGAAATTCACAATGTCGACGTTCACGCCATCGCAAGCCAAAGCGCTATCAGCGTCGCTATGCGCAAAAATATATAAATATGCAGCTACTTATGTGTGTGTGTATATATAACTAGAAATTTTTAACGACCGACTATATACAAAAATTTATGTATGCGCGCTTAGTATCCAGACAGCGCTCATGTTGCTGGGCAGCTAGCTGACTGGCTGGCTAACTAACAAAAGCTGTGACTATCGCACCGCGCCGGTTGCTAGCTAGATACTTGCTGTTGCTGCTGCTCCGCGCGTCACCAACAGCTTTCGGCTCTGTGCGCTGGCATTTTGCTTGCTGCTTGCTGTTGTGGCTAGCTATTATCGCACGACCTTGAAGTAGAAATTTATTGCTACACGTGTGCAAGTAAAATACGTTCGGTGGCGTCGTGTGAACGACGAAACGGAAATGTGTGTGGGGAGTGAGTCTACGTTGGGCGTTATGTGTGTATAGACAATGTTATCTATATTTAAGTATAGTATGTACGGTAGGTGGTGGGAAGCCAAAATGACTGGCGTAAAGCGCAAAATTTGGAAATTTTTAAATGAATTTGTAAATTTTAAATAAATTTGTAAATTAGGCGCATTTAATAAAACAACAACAATTATATTGTTATTCAACATAGAATTTGCTGCCTGCAACAATGTTGCTAGGCGTTATTTCAGCCAGCAAGTGTAGCGTGGCGCGTTTTTCGGCATTGCTTACGTACATACAATGTGCGTGTGTATTAAATTTACTATACAATTTTTTTATAGTGTAACAAGTTCATTAATGCTTTTCATAGCATGCAACCGCTTGCGTGTGCGCAAGTAAATGCTTGTTTTCATGTTTATGTTTGCTGCAAATAGTTTTTACGATTCACGTGGCGATGTCACTGCTAAGCGAACAGCTATTTAAACAATCGAAATTTCCGTAGTAAAACGCTTTATGACCAAAAACATTTATGCTGACGCTTAGCGTATGTTATTGTTGTTGTTGTTAACCTTATACTAAGCGCAAGAAAATGCATATTTTTATTACATTCTTTTTACTTTAACTTTTTTTGTTTAAGAGTTTATGCTCATCATCGCACGCAATTGCGTGTGAGCGCATAGGAAAAGTCATAAAAAAATGCTTAGGAAATTAAAAAAATATTTATGTATGCGCATACATACATATGTATGTATGTAAACATTTGTACATATAAAATCAGATAGGGGGAAAGGGAGACTAATCCTTTTATGAATTCTTAGCATGTCATTGTTTTTATTTTTATATTTTTAATTATTACACATTTCGTAATTATTTTATTTTTATTATTTTCTTCTGCTTTATTAATTTTTTAAATTTTTTTATATTTATTTTTTTGTTTTTTTTTAATATTTTTTTATGTTTTATTATTTATTTTTTATATTTATAAATATTTTTAGCTTTTATTTTTTTATATTTAAATATTTTTTAAACTTTTATTTATTTTTATATTTTTTATTTATTTTTTAAATTCTTTTATTATTATTTTTTTGTTTCTTTCAATAAATATTTTTTTTAATTTTTTAAATTTTTCTTATATTTCATTTTTTACTTTTTGTAATATTTTATTTTTTATATTTATATATATTTTTAACTTTTATTTATTTCTATATTTTTATTTATTTCTATATTTTTCTATATTTTTATATTTTTATTTTTTATTGATTTTTTTTTAATTTTTTATTTTTATTTTATTTATTTATTTTTTTATTTTTAATATTTGTATTATTTATTTTGTTACAATATTTTTGTGCCTTCTAATATCTTCACGACCAGAAAAACATTACTATGCAGCGTAATCTCATATTTTATACGCTTCTTTGCCTGTGCCTCCCTACACTTAATCGCATATTTATTTTCACCTTCAACCAAGTTCGATTCCAATTTAAAAATGGTTTAATACAAGTTCCTGGCATTCATAATTAATTGAAGCCATTTCCTTACAATGTTATATTATTATTGTTGTTTGCTTTTGTTATCATTTCTTTTTGCGTTCTAGCCGCATACTACGCAAGAGTAGCTCTCACCTAAGCCTTAAACTGCTGTTAATATTATTTATTAGATGTTGTTGTTGTTGTTATCGCTGTTATTATGCGTGTAGTTAAACGTGAGCGTGCGTATGTTAATTGCCACGCCTTTTGCGTGCTGACCTTGAACGAGTTCATTCCCATCACAACGCACACGAAACCGCCAGCGAAATGAATACAAGCAATAAATAAATAATATATGTAAACATGTGTATGTGTGTATGTGTTTACTAACGAAATAGTTAGAATGGCAGTAGAAATGTAGAAATCTAGTTGGCGTAGCAAACAAAAATACATACATACGTACATACACTTTTCCGGACTTTATTCACACAAAGTGAGGCACGAAAAGTAAAAGTCAGCGTTATTTGGCGGGCTTGTGCGCATTTGGAGCGGCTGGGACAAGCACACGCCAGAAAAAAAACAAAAAAAAGAAACTATTTAATACTCATATATTATCTAGCAAGTTTCTTCTGAAACAAAAAGGCGCTAGTTATATATAGAGCAGAGATACACGTGCGCAAATGCACACGCAATGTTTCGTTAAGCTTTTTACTGTGTTTTTTTTTTTTTATATTTTTGTTTTACTTTTTCTTTCACTTTTATGTAATAACTTCTTTTTTAGACATTTTCTTCAATTTTTATATAATAATTTTTTGTTTTCATTTTTATATAATTTTTTTTTCAACTACAACTTCCTTTACCACATTGCCTTGCATTTAGTACAAAGTTCGTACAATTTTACGAGCCCACAAAAAATTCACGCAAATCAGCGCTAATAAAGCGAAGTGCGCAACAGTAACTAGAAAATCATAATTAAAAGTGAAACAGTAGAAATATATATATTTTATTATTTTAAACTTTGGAATACTGTTTATATATAATTTTTTTTTGCTGGCGCTTTTGTTAAGCCTGCCATCTAAGCTAGCTGAAGTCAGCCGGGGCACTTGAGTTCTCAAGAGGATTTGCTTGATAAGCGCATGGCGCCGAACATGCAGATGGCTAACAAACCGTAAATCAAATGATAAGTGACACATGTGCAGATATGTATACATACTTATAAGCACTGAGATAACAATGTGACTTACAAAAAAAAATCTCCTAAAGCACTGAAAGTTTTTTTTTCAAAAAATTTTATAATTTTTTTTGTATTTTTTTTTTCGAAAAAATTTTAAAATTAATTTTAGTTTTTTGGTTTTTTTTTTCAAAAAATTGTATGCAAAGACATTTTTAATTTAATTTTTTTTACTTAAAAGTCAACTACTGAGATAACAAAGTGAGTTACAAAAAATTACTTAAGGGACTGAATTTTTTTTTTCAAAATTTTTAATTTTTTCTTTAAAAAATTTTGGCTTTTTAATTTTTTTTAATTTTAATATTTTTTTTTCTTTAATTTTAATTTTAATTTTTTTTTAATTTTAATTTTTTTTTAATTTTAATTTTTTTTTTAATTTTAATTTTTTTTTAATTTTAATTTTTTTTTTAATTTTAATTTTTTTTTTAATTTTAAATTTTTTTTAATTTTAATTTATTTTTTATTCTAATTTTTCCTACTTAAAAGTCACCTATCTACATTTTTTCTAACATTTCTTTGTTATTCTGTCACAAAAATTTTTCAATTATCTTGAAAACATGACTGCTAAGCGCTTTGAAATTCACCTGCCGTTATAAAAAGTCGCCAATTACTGTCAAATGAATCATTAACGGCACTAAAGCCTTTGCTTGTAGGCACCTGATATGTGTTAATTACAAATGCCACGTACAAATAACTTTTCATGAAGTCACCTTTGCTATTTCTAAGAGTTTGATTCATACGATTATTCAGCAATGGCAGTAAAGTGTGATATATAAAAAGCTTTAAAAGCTGACAAAAAAGCTTTTTGAAAAAAAAAAAAAAATTAAAAACAAAAAAAAAATATTAAAAAAAGAAAATTAAAAAAAAAACAATTAAAAACAAAGTTTTTTTAAATTTAAGAAAAATTAAAAAAATGTTTAAAAACTTTAACAAAAAAAAAATTTTTAATTAAAAAATTTAAAAAACGAAATTCATTATAAGACATAACATAGCATAGCAAGGTATAAAATATCACTGTTTAACAGCACAGTACAGTATTGCTTAACATTAATGTAAGACAAAATATTATTGCATGGACTAACATAATGTTAGTTAGCATAGTAAGACCTAACATATGTAGCTAAGCTTAATATGACATAACATTAAAAAAAAAAAAAATAAGTTTGATTCAAAGCACGAAACTTGAAACTTGAAATAATTTCGAATATTACTTTTTACAGAAATAAGCAGGCATATTTAAACAAAATCGAAATCACGTCAAATTTAATAAAAATCACATATTTTATGTTTAAGTAATTAAGTTGTACGCGAAATTCACCATTTCCATTTATTGCGAATTAGAATAAATAGCAACGCAAATATACCAGTTTCACTTTTGAAAAAGGAAAAAAAAATCTTCTTTTCGTGATTATTGGCAAATATTAGGCAAAATATTAAAATTAAACAGCAGACGAGTTTGAAATCGGCAACACATTGCACACATTAAATACACCCACAAAATTTTGTGGCGACACATACATACAAAGGCATACAAATGCAAACAGCATCCGCCAAAAGATTGAATTTCATATGAAAATCGTGCAGACTACAAGCGGACGACTTAGTGATTTACTTGTTCACATATATGTATGTATGTATGTTTATACATACATAAAAGCGCTTGTCTGCCGGGCATATACATAGTCCACATAAACCCACACATCCCGCGTTCCTGCTCGATATGGCATTTTATCACTTTTTCGGCGAATTGGACTTGAAGAATCTCTGAGTCAGAAACAGACAGCAGCAGCTACAACGACAGCAACGCGCAGTTGAGCAATGAAAAATTCCCATAATTAACATTAATAAACGAAGCGCGCACACACGCACGCAAGAATAAACTAATACAAACACATGCCAATTTTGTTTATTTTTTTATATAGATATTTTTGAATCTCAGTCGTTGTGTGAATGGGCAAATGTGCAAATTGCACAAATTTACAAATGTTCTAAATGTTTGCTGTGCATGTGTGCGTGCGTTTGTACGCGATTCAGTGCGATATGTGGGGCGTATACACGGCCGCGCTAATTAGCGCAGCATACAGCCGCTGTCAATTGAGTGCGCCACATACAAATTTGTAGATATACATACTATATGTATATATGTGTACATTTTGCTTTATTTGGTTTATTTCCATCATTTTTTTGCGGAAATCGCCAACTTAATCAATGAGATCAGGCGGCGGCGCTATGCGATGCTGCGCTGCGCGTCGGCAGCATTTTAAATTTGGAAACTGCGGCAAGCGCGACGCCAACGCGCTGCCGTGACTACCATAAAAAAAAATACATAAAAACATATAGATATATATTTTTTAATGATTTTTTCGGTTTCATGCTACGCGCTGCGTGTTCTTTATTGTCCGCGCTTTTGCTTTGTTTTTTATTGCGCGTTGCGGTCAGCATAAAATGCGGTGCCTAGCAACACAGCGCCGTAGCGGTGTGAGCGCGCATGCAACTATATAATATAAATAAGCGCATTGAGCACAAAAAAATGCAACTAATTAAAAATAGAAATTAAATGAAAAGTAAAAAAATATAATTTACTTATGTTTCTTTGTATGTATACGAGTATATCGGCTAGCGTCCACTCACGCAGTTGTTGCGCTCGGTTTTACTAGTAAAACACCCTACGCCATTCATAGACCAAAGCGCTACTGCATATACAAGCATAGCATATACATATGTATAACCCACAACAAACGCTTTGCCTGGCCTACAACACACTATCCGCAATTACCCGTTTTGCATGCAGTCATATCAGACGCGCGTGCTTATCTGTATGCGTGGCACTATGCATCAGCGCATACTACTACTATGCGCCCACACACACATAACAACAAGCGCAACCATGCCATGCCACAAACATTTCAAGTTTTACGTTCACAAATTCTGTGAATGATTTTTCGCGCCAATTTCTGTACGTGCCCAGCGCGCTGCGAAACCCCACCAACGCCCTTACAGTGCGCGCCAACTATTGCACGCACACTACTAACTACTTATACACAAAAAAACATACACATAGTGTGTGTGTTTGTGTGTTTACAAATGCAAAAAGATTGCGCGCGCGAGCGAGCGAGCGGCAACAAAGCACACAAAGCCAGAAGTCACACAGCTTCCGCTGCAGTAGTAGGCGCCGGCACCGCGCCGCACCCCCACTCCCGCGCTACCACGCAAAACGCGACAGACTGCAATTTAATTTTCATGTTTTCTTCTTTTGCACCGTGTTTCCTTTATATTATGGGTTTGTCCGTCTGGTACGAACCGGTAGCGCTTGTGTGTTTGCTTTGTGTATATGCGCGCGTGTGATTGTGTATATGTTTGGCATGGAGTACATAGCTCACACTACTGCACCGAATTGCAATCGTTTATGCGAGTGCGCTTCGCGTGTGTGGGAGCGCCTTTGTGTTGTAGTTCGCGCGATGATGGTGGGGAGGTATAACAGCGTGCGTGCGGGAGCGCCGGCCGGTAGTGCGCATGTACCGACAGCAAACCACGAATGCAGATGTACAACAGACGATGTTCGGTTTTCACATAGACTTTTTTTGTTTTGTTTCTGCATTATACTGACAAACTGACTGTTGCTCTGAGCACTACATTACAATGTAGGCGTAGTCGCTGCGGACGTTAACGTCAACGTGGGCGCCGCCGGCATGATGATAACGCGTGCAGACAGACAGCCACTCGTAGCTTGCACTGGACATTTTACATGCCTACATACGAGTATACATATATGTATATGGGTACACACAGCTTACTGCTTTTGTGATGTCCATGTCCAAGCGCGCTCTCATGCCAGTTTGTCGGTATGTGCGGCGCTTGTGCTTTTTCTGAGTATCTGATAAGCGCTAAATGCGCGCAATTTCAATTTTGCCGTTATTTGGTCGCGACAGCGGGCGGGTGTGAGTTACATACTTTAAAAAATATTGATGTAGGTTGATAAAGGTGATGTGTGTGTGTGTGTGTGTGTGTGTGTGTGTGTGTGTGAGCTGCCGGCTAGACGAAATACTATACACACTGTATGGAAGGTAAGTTTTTATAAGAACTTTTTTGTAACACAATAAAAAACATATTTTAAAAATGTGCAGTAAATATTTAAAAAATAAAAAGAGAAAAAAAAATTTAATAAAAAATTAAAAAGTAAATAAAATGCCATATAAGAAAAAATCATGAAAATTATTAAAAATAACTAAATAAAAAAAATAAAAAAAATAAAAATAAAAAAAATAAATAAAAAAAAAATAAAAAAATAAATAAAAAGAAGAAATTATAAAAATATTAAAAAATAATTAAATAAAAAATATATATAAATAAATATAAATTTTATTTGAATTTGAAGCTATTTTTTGATAAAAAAATAAATTAATAACTTGATAAAATGCTTTACGAAGACGATTAAAGGTAAAACATAAGAAAACAATATTAAAAATATGTATAATAAAATGAAATAAGAAATAAAAATATTAAAAAGTTAAAAAAAAATTAAAAATATAAAAATAAAGCTAAAAAAAATTTAAAAAAATAATATATAAAAACCCAAAAAATATGAAAAATTTAAAAATATTATAATTTTTTTAAATTTAAATATTTTTTTTTTGTTTTTTGAAATTTACAAGTAATAAAAAAATTAATATCTACTCAAACTCAACTCAATCTAACAGTATTCTAAAATTAACTTGAAATTACAATTTACATATGTATATCTTCCATTAAGATTTTTTTTTATCTTTCTACAAAACTTAACACTTAAAAATATTAAAAAAAAAAAAACATCATCAAATATTGCTGTTGTAAAACTTAATTTTAATGTTACATAATTTTATGAATTGTATAATTTTCTAGTTAACTGAAACAAGCCGCGCATTATTTCGCCAGCCACAACTCGTGTTGCATGCAACATTTTGCACTTAAAAGCAGAGGAGGAGGAGGAGTACATATGCCGCACAAACAGGTGCAGTCAACAGCACTGCGCACAAGAGCCAAACGACCTGCTTCAGCCAGGCAGCAGTCAGTCAGTTAGCAAGTGCAATGCACTTGGCACGTCTGCCGCCAAGCACTTACACACACATACACACACTTGCAACACACTAACCGCCACTATTTGCAACATTACCTACTTCCTACAACTAAAGCCACTATGGCGTTGATATTTGTATGGGCTGCTCCATATACTACTTGCCACATAGTGTAGACTTGCAACATAATGGAAGAGAATTTCAAGTGGGTACATTACGGATTTACTACGTACGCCCAGATAGCAAATAAATTGTGAAGTATAGCGAAAAAAGTTATACAGACAGATAGAATCACAGACAAGCGAAGGGGGGGAGGGGTACTACACTAGCGACCACCATTATCAGGCAGTGTCAGTCGTCATGGTAAATGGTCAGCCCGTAGTGTACTTGCAACACCTGAAGTGTTGTCGTTTAAGCCGGGCGCTGGTGGAGCTGCTAAAGCTGGCGTGTCGCGTAAAAATGCACGCCAAATACGCTTCAGCCAGCTGAGGTGCATACACGTGACTAGAGTGGAGTGTTTAGGGGAGTAATTATGAAAAACTGGAAATTTATGCTTAGAAGTTAGAGAAAAGTGATAATATGCTTTTTTTTATTAAATTAATTTTTTTATTTAATTAATTTTTTTTTATTTAATTAATTTTTTTTTATTTAATAAATTTTTTTTTTATTTAATTAATTTTTTTTTATTAAAATAATTTTTTATTTAATTAATTTTTTTTTAGTTTAATTATTTTTTTAATTTAATTATTTTTTTAATTTCATTAATTATTTCTCAATTTAATTTAATTTTTTTATTTAATAATTTTTTTTTCAATTTAATTTTTTTTAATTTAGTTCATTTTTTTTTATTTCATTTAATGTATTTTTTCGATTCAACTTTCATTAAATTTTTGCTCAATTTTTATTTTATTTTTTATTGTTTTTTATTTAAGTTGCATCATAGCAATTATAAGCATTTTAAATAAATACTAAGTTTAAAGGCTTTAAGTTGCTTTAAAAGCAGCGCCAGCAGTCAAAAAAGGGTGTTGCCACTATGAATTGTTTTTTATTTTATTTTTTAGCTTGCAACCCGCAATATAATCTTTCACACAAACACACATACAAAATGTGGTGTTACTCATCACTGCGGCACAGAGCAAACGCCGAAAGTTCTACAACCGAAAATATATGTATGTACTATATACATATGTACAGAATACTATATATTTTTGCATAAATAAAATTAGTATATACTTATTAGACGCGCAACAGCACTGCGCAAGCTCCATTTGCGCGCCAAGTGAACACACCCAGTAGAGAAGAGCGCTCATACGCGCGGCGATGTACGCAGGAGAGCAGCAGCCCACTATGTACATAGTACTTTGACATAGAGCCAAATAAGGAAAATTCTCGAAACAAAAGCATAACAAGTAAAAATAAAAAAAAGCAATCCGGTAAAATTCGCACGCAATAATTCAAAGGATATGATAATGACGGCGAAGAGCGCGCGCTGATAGCCTTATATGGCAGGAATATGTATATATGAGAAAAAAATCTTTCAAATGCTGCAGAGCGGCGTAAAAGTGGGCGCGAAAAAGAAGCCTGCAAAATGCGCAACAACAACAATTGACTTTTTAAATTTTTTTTGCGCCTATAAACTATTTACATGTAAGCACATACTGCACATACTGACATAACGTAAAAACTATGTAAATACAGCAAACTGTAGTTGTATGAGCGGCCTTGTGGCGCAAGCCATTGCCTCGAACATGCACATGTGAGTGAGTGTGGGTGTCTTACGACAGTTGGCCAACATTTTAATAGTATTTTGGTATTGATTTTTCCAGCTCATGCACACATACATACATACATGTGTAAATATGTATGTGCATGCAACGTGCTGTGGCGCCAACTTTCTCAACTAGCGAGCAACTGCCAAGTGGCAATTGCTGCCGTCACTTGATAGTAAACTGGGCGGCACAAAGTGGGCGGCGGTAAGCTGATTGTTACCAACTGATATTTTAGCACACATACACACATACATTTATATATGTATATGTATGTATGTAGACACACTTGAGCGCGGAAGTGCAAAACTTGAGTAGCGTGGAAATGAAATCGCAGTTAGCTGCAATTGCGGCAGCACAGTGTGAACTACTTTGGCGAGTTCAAAAAACTGTTAAATGACTGCGCGCAAAGTGCAAAAAAATAAATTAAAAAATAAAAATTAAAAATATACTATACTAAATACATACATATGTACTCGTATATGAAGTGCTGGTGCATGAAACAATATTATATAGGCTTTGAAGTATTCGATTACGAGCTACAACCTGTTTTATGGCGTTTGGGTTCAAACACAGCGCCGAATCACGTGGGCGCCAACTACAAACGTCATTTCACATTGTGGTGAAATTATGACAAAACACTGTGTTTACAATTACATGGGTCAGCTGATAGCAAGCGCTTGCCAACTTTTCGCATTTTCTTGTTAAGAAAAACAAACAACAAACTCAGCTGCTTTACTAATACACATTAATTCGATAAAAATTATTGCTTTGTGCTGTGAACTTACCGGAATCGGAGGGTGTAAACGCTGAGCTTGATAGATCGTCCATGCCTTCTTTGCAGCGCGTGTAACTGTGATCGCTGTGACAGTGTGCTTGTGTGGCGTGCAGGTGGTTCATACTCGTTTGGCTGGAGGCTTGACTCGGTACCGGCGATGTGCGTCCGTATGACAGTTCACCGTCGAGCAATGACGACGCTGAACCATAACCGGAATTGGCGGTGCTCTCTTCATCCTCATCCGACTCACAATCGGAGGAGGTGGCAATTTTATTCGAGTACATAACGGATTTGTGTTCATCGCGCATGATAACATCGAGCACTTCGCGTATGTCGGGATGATCGGAGGTGAGACGTGTATTAATTTTATCCTTACTCGTGTCCTGTAATTCTTTGCTAATGTTGTCGATAATGCCGGCATTCAGTGAGATATTATTGCTGCCCATCATGCAGGCGCGCAAATCAATGTTGGTCGGCTTGAAATCGGTGGCTTCGTCATCGAGGGATGGTGGAGTTTCTGGCAGCTCATAGGCCATGGTGTCGAAGGCTGTTACAACACCGCTGTTGTTGTTGTTAAGTGCATTTGATTTGTTGTTGTTGTTGGTAGTGTTGGCGCTGCCCGACAAATGTAATGTGGAGAGTTTATGTTGCAATTGTTGATGTTTTTGCAATTTGCGCTGCTGTTGTTGCAGCTGTTGTTGCGACACATTGGATTTACGCAGCAACGATGTACCAGGCGGTATATGTTGCATACTTTGTGCCGACGACGTCTGCTGTTGTGACGTTGTTGTGGCATTGCGTACATTTGGTATGCTATGTTGTTGCAATTGATTCTCGTAATCATCGTTCGGTTCCATTTTGATTTCACGCTTTACCTCAACATATTGCTGTTGCTGGGCTGGCTTTTGTGCGGCCTGCATTTTATGTTTATTATTGTTGGCAACAACAACAGTTGGTGCTGGCAATTGTGCCGGCTTGGCGGTGACGGCCGATAACGGTACAGCGCGTGTCACTTGCAAGTCGCTACCTGTCGAAGTGGCCGAGGTGCTCAACTCGGTCTGTGATTGGCCGGACCACATGCAATCGCCGTTGCGGATCTCACTCTTGAATGAACAGTAATCGGGTGTACCGCTGATGGGCAAATCAGTACCGCTATCCATTTTCTGTATATCTCCCCAAATGCTGTTGCCAAAAACGGGTATTAGATCCTCGAATAATTCACTGGGATCGGGACGTATGATTGAGTAGTCCTCAGAATGTTCGCCCAGGTAAAGGCCACCCAAAATGGGTGAGGTGCCGAATGTGTTGCAAATTTTGGCCATTTTTGATTCGTTTTCAAATGGTTCAAAATCAAAAATGGTGTCGAAAATTTCTGGTTCTTGTACTCGTTGCGGTAGAATTTTACTGCTTGTCGAATACACTTTGGAGGTAGAAAATGTTGACTTACGATTTGTAGAGCAAGTAAGCGAGCTGAAAAGGGAGAAAGAAAATATCAGTTTTCTGTGGATTGTTGACTTACAATTATTTTTATTTAAATATAATAAAATTTTGACTAAAAGTGCTTAGTCATTTCATTACAAAATATGCTGAGCTTTCACTGGAAGCTTTCTCATATGCAAACAAATACATTTAACATACAATCTAGGCTGAGCTTTCACTATAAAATATGTTGAACTTTCATTATACGTTGAGCTTTCACTGAAAGCTTTCTCATATGCAAACAAATATATTTAACATACAATCTAGGCTGAGCTTTCACCTCAAAATATGTTGAGCTTTCACTGAAAGCTTACAAATTTTTAAAGGAAAAACTTTTACAAGCAATATACGCTGAATTTTCTTTATTGGTTTTCACAATTATAAGGAAAATTCTCGATTGGAACAATTTTCTTCAAGTTTACATTTCGAATTGTAACTCCCAGCTATCGATCACTATTTGTTTACATATTTTCTTTATCTGTGCTATGTGAGAATATTGATACATGTTATTAAACAAATATTAGATAGTGACAATTTAGCGTGAATCAGCTTTGAAATTCCACGAAATAAATAAATGAATATAAATAAAATCCCCTCTAGGGTATATTACGTAAACAACGGCGTACATTTTATGCCAAATGAAGGTGTGTTGGAAAAGTGTGACTTGGTAATTATAGCAATCACGACTATGTGCATGTGAGTGCGAGATAAAGCCAATAAATGTGGCACTAGTAAATAATGTTAAGCCTTAAACCGGTAAGCAAATACCCCGCAGGAAATAACAGTGCAGTAATTTGAACAATTTTGGAACAGAAAACAAAATGAAACTGTCAGTTAAAAATATACTACAAGTATCGCATAACCTCACAACCACTTTTTAGGTGCATAAAAACTTTAGATTTTATACTGTTACCTGCAGGGTTGTAACAACACTGTACAGTTTTTTTTGCAACACTATCTTAACTTGGCAATAGGATTGGGAAAAAACCCAAACTATCTTGAAATACCTAACAAGTGATTAGTTTCAGTGGCGGGAAGTGTGTTCAACGTATCAGTCATACTTTTTCAAGTGGCGCCACAAACAAGTTACTATGTGTCGAACTGCGAAACGGTAATCAAATCGTCATTTAATAAACGCCATCAATCAGCGAACAAGCAAAGCGCCTCAAAACACATACAAACATACTATAAATCATACAATTATACGAACTTGTGAATATGTATTGCAAAATAAGTGGTGCACATTTCTTAAAATCAATGAGTGCGCAATTTATGGCCATTATAAATAGATAAAATGCCGTAAATAGTTGTAGTATATCAAACGCTTTTATTATTGTTTTTGCAATAACCAAAAAATTTGCGACAACTGCGCGCCACTAAATGAGCGCCGCCGCCACCACAAGCACATCAACACTAATTGGTCAGCTAGCTAACTAACTACTGGTGATTAAATCAGATCGCACCGAGTGCCGGGTGGCGAACTGACACGGTTGCTTATACCAAAATCAAGAAGTGCAATTATTTCGACTAGTTTTCCTTTTCAGCATTCTTCAACACGTCTGTCTGTACACATAAGTCTATCTAGTACTCGTTTTATTTTCATTTTCATTGTGTGTTATTTATAACACTTGCTGCAACTGGCAAGCGCACCGCCATATTTTCTCTGCTCTTTGTTTTGATCGCACACAATTCAGAACAAAATCCTATTTGTGTCGTAAGCGACTAGCGCGGCGGTGTGTGAGTATGATTTGGCGGAATGCGCGATAAATCGATAAGTGCAACAACAAAATGTTGTCTACAAATATTGCATTAGCAAATACATATAATACAACAATAAAGAAGCAGGCAGATTAAATATTTTTTTGTCAATGTTTATGACTTGCAGGTGCTCCACTTTGTTTATTTGCAGCACAAGAGTACGTGTGACAAATGCAATGTAAATTACAGCAACAAAAACTAGTCCAATGGGCTTATTATGATTGACGATTTTATGAATGAATCGTTCGTTATCAACAACCAGGAAATCGGTAAGGTTGCGTAATAAACAAAAAAAAATTATATAGAAAAGTTTAAATAAGTACGCGTGCACAACGATTAGGCGCACAGAAATCAGCAGCCAGCAAATACACGATATAAAATGTAGGCAAGTGAGCACCGAAACTTGAAGGCAATTGATGCATGCAAAAAGTATGACATATTTTTTTTTTCATTTCTTTTGCACATAAACACAACCGGCACTCGTGCACAGAAATGTTGATTTCATGTTTGGCGTAAAAAATGAGCGCTAATCAGCCGGGTTGCCGGCCGGTAGAGGTAGACTGTTTTGACACTTGCGTGGCATGTGCAAAGTGCAAAAGCAAGCAGCGGCAGGGTTGTTTGGAATAATTATATTAAAATTACTTATAAGGAATGTTTGCATTTATAGCTAAAATTATATATTTCAAAGAAATATTTACAGGTAATATTAAATGGTAATAATTAAGTAATAGAAATATATAGAGAAAAAATATAATTAATTGAAGTCACAAATAATGTAAGTCAGATAAAAATTACTAATTATACAAAGAAATGTTACTGCACGAATAAAGTTGAAAATTGTATTTTTTTATATTTAAATATTTACATAAAACAAAGATAAGTTAAAAATTATTACTCTTTATATTTAATTATTTAAAAAAAAACATAATGTTAAAAAATTATTATTTTTTATATTTATTTACTTTTACAAAAAAATAATAATAAAATAAAATTAAAAAATTATTATTTTTTATATTTAAATATTTTTATAAAAAAATCAAGGTAAAAATTATTATTTTATTTTGAATTTTTTTTTAATAAAAAAAACTACTATCGTCATTTAAAAAAAAATAATAATAATAAAAGTTTCTTTTTATATTAACATATGTATGTATACATTTTTATTTTATATTTAAAACTCGTAAAATTTTCTTTAATATTTTTTTTTATTTTCTATGTTTAAAACCAAAAAAAAAATAATAAATAAAATTTTATTTTATATATTTTTAATTTTGTATTAAGAACTCACTAAATTTTCTTCGACTGTTTTTATTTTATACAAAAAAATTACCATCGGATATTTTTTACTATTTTTTTATAATATTTACATTTTTATTTTATATTAAATAGCAAACTATACCCTACCGTTACTACTTAATAAAAAATATGTAAATACATAAAAAAAATCTAACAGAAAATGCATAACACGTTAATTGCATTCTATGCGCAAATCATAAATAACCATGAAAAATGAAAGTCTGGCACTACCCTGTAAGCTGATAACTGTGCAATTAAATTGTAAATAAATGCACAGCTGTAGTGAATGTTGCCGGCACTCGTAAAAAGTGTTAAATTATTTTTACAAATACGCCATTTATGCGAAACATTCACCGAGATTGCGTTTTATATGTACAATAAATTTCAATACACAAAAGTTCTTTTTGCATAAGAAATACAAATTTGCTAAAATCACCACGTCTAATTGATATTCAAGCGCTAATAATGAAAGTTCTAATGCAAAATAGCCACACACAAAGATATTTGAAAATTGATGACAAATTGCGAAATTCCGAGAATATACCGCAGGAGTCTATATATGTATGTACATATGAGTGTAGAATAAGCTTGTAGACAAACAACATTTGTGTACACGCTGCGCAAAAGAACAACATTTCGCTCGTACATACAAAACTTGAGATATCAACAATGTTAGCAAACGTTATAAATTTATTGCGCAGCATTTTAAAAAATTTTTTAAATGATATTTAACGTTATGTAGAAATAAATCCAGTTGTTAAATTACTCATTCATATCTTATTTAAGCTATGGCGATTTCCATGAAAAAATAAAAGTGCAACGCTGCGTCATCAAGATAAACAAATGCAAGCAAATCTATGCACCTAAATCCACTTCCCGCTCTTGGAGCAAACAAAACTGATGCCACAGCTGTAACTGTAAGTTCACAGAAATTGTAATTGGAACGCAGCGGCACCCAGTGAGCAGCGTCTTATTGTGCAATTACGCCTACAATACTACAGCCACCCAAAGCGAATTTGCAAATTGACAGCCCACGTCATCGACAATGTTTTCATTGTTATTGTTGCTTGCTGTTCATACAAATTTGCAAGTGGCTGTAAGCTGGCGGTTTTAATGATAGGCTTTTATCATTATACATATTAAACGTAGTAACAACAAATGAAAGGAATGCGCAAAATAACAGTAACGTTCTATATGTATGTATGCATATAGGTAAATAAATAATGAAAGTACGTCAAAAAGTGATAATGAAAGTACGTCAAAAAGTGATAATGATGGCGCTAAAAATTATTGCTGATGCCATACTACGTATAAAAAAATTGGTTGTGAGTTTTAGGTGACAGTTATATGACATTACTGTAAAAAAAATTATAATAAAAAAAATGTAGAATTAAGTACAAAAAATATATGGAATTAAGTAAAAAAAAAAAAATGAATAATTAATTAACAAATTTATAATTATAAATTAATTATTAAAAAAAAAACTATAATTGATTAAAAAAAAGTATAATTAATTAAAAAGCTTATGTATAATTATGAACACATTTTTTTAAATTAATTATAATTTTTTAATTAATTTATTTATAATTAATTTTTTAATTGCGTAGAAAATTATAAATATATTAAACTCGCAAAAAATTTATTAATATTGCTTTTTTCTTTAAATTACTAAAAACATTAAATTAATAATAATATTTTTTTGTAAAAAGTTAAATATCAAAAAATTAATTTAATATCAATTATAATAAAGAAAAATCCACTTTTTGCTAGCAATTATTCAATGATTGCGTTTACAAAATGAACAAAAGAAAAAAAATTTAAAATAGGACCGTTATTTATTACTAGTTGACTTATTGAAGATGTCATATTTATGTGAAAAAGGACAAGTGAGGAGCAGTAAAAAAAAAAATGTACCGGTAACTTTAACAGAACAATGACCAGACAAAGCATTTATTGGACCAAGCAGCAGAGATGTTAAAAATTGTTTTCAAAGACAACTTAAAAATAATGAAACCGCAACAAATTAACTAATTTTATACAATTAATTTTTAATGAAGCAAAATTTCAATGAAATTTTAACACAAAAAATATTTCATTCAAATTTCAACACAAAAAATAATTTACAAATTTTCATTGAATTTTGACTCAAAAATTAATTTGTTAAAATTGTACTTAAATTATTTATATACCTAAAGTTTTAAAAAATGTCTATTGATTTTTAAAATTGTTTATATTTCGAGTTAAAAAAATCGATAAATTTTTTATAAATAAAAATTCACTTTACCTCTGCTCAATTGTTGTAAAAATCCTTTTTTGTAGTAAAAAAAAAAAGTAAGTAGTAGTGGAGGACAGGTAAGTTTTTTGCAACTTGGAACGTACTCTCAACTGTTGTCCACCTTGTCAAGTGGTTATTAAATTTAATTGTACACTTTTCAAATTTATCAACCAAATAGGCGTAAGTTATTATATATTTTACTATTTAGTCAATACACTTATTTCGAAACGAAATATTTTTCGCGCCTTTTGCACTCGTCAGGGATAACAATTAAAAAATAGTACGCACTGCTTGGACGACAGGAAGCGATTAAACACTCTATTCCCGTTTACTGTCACGTTGACCTTTGCTGGCGTAGTGTTGTCTGACCGAGCGTTTGTCTACCCCGCACAATCTTGGAAGGTAGTAGGTTCGCGTTGCTATTATTCCTTCTAGAATTTGGCTTTTGCTTAGCCTCTGCCTTTTGTGCTTGTGTTTTTAGCTCACCACAAATGGCTTTATTGGAATTTGCGTTGAATTGTTTTGGATGAAGAGGAGGACGACTTCGGCTTAATAGTAGCGGTTCTTCCCTCTTTTTTTCTCCTCTATTCAACTATTTTTCGTAGTTTTATATTCCAAGCTATTTTGCTGTTAGTTAAATGCCTTTCAAGGTCTCACTCTATGCGCAAAGCAGGTAAAACAATATTTAAGTCGATTTTCGTAAATAGACTACTTGTTGCCGTAAATATTCTTGTGAGTTGTTTTTTGGAATTAAAATTGTCGTACGCGTCGTTTATTGATTTTAATATTTGTTTTTTATTCACATTTAGACTTTGCCCACAAAAACTGTTACACAAATTGTGTAATAAGAGTATATTTGCACTGAGTTTCTTCTTTTGTTTATTGTTTGCAAAGTTCCGAATTTTCGTGATTTTTAATGATTTCGTATTGTTTTCAACTCTATGCATGACAACAATTGCTCACAGCTTTTT
Organism: Bactrocera zonata; assembly: GCA_037783105.1. Classification (NCBI taxonomy): domain Eukaryota; kingdom Metazoa; phylum Arthropoda; class Insecta; order Diptera; family Tephritidae; genus Bactrocera; species Bactrocera zonata. The sequence continues at coordinate 383,891 of JBAWJQ010005959.1, read as the reverse complement.
GTATTTTTTGCTGTGACTTCGCCGGCTAAATTAGCTGGTGTTGTCGCTCAGAAATTATATAGGTAAATCACGTTTCAAATATATTTAGTTGTGCACGAAATTTAATCGCTTGCGTTGTAAAAGCTATTCACTGAATTTCTGCACTTTAAACAATTTCACGATATTTTTTAGTTGATGAGTTCTGGCAATTAGTCGAAAGTATAATTATTTCGACTATTGCGCTTCTTTTTTTGGTATTTGCACAGAAAAGCAAATCTTGCACAATTTAATTAAAAAGAATCCAGTTCCAGTTGAGAAAGTACACAATATCGCTGAGGATATATTTTCATTATTTAATGATGTTTGCAGGAAAAGCACGAAATTATTGACTCCGCTTTAAGCTGGCTGCTGCTATTGTTTGTTCGTTGTTGAACAAAGGGATCCAAAAACAAGGAAATTTCACGTTTATTTTCAAATTTCTTAACACACGCAATTTCTTGCTATTTTATTGTTCAAAAAAATTATGATTATTAACTGGCTTAGAAACGCAAAAAAGGACAAAAACTTTGTATTATTTCACGATTTCCGATTTTGATTTGATTTGAGCGCAATATATTCTTTGCGTTGCAGGTTGTGTGGTGGAATGATGTTGACTGTGTATGCCAACGTTGGTTTTAAAATATTTCTGTTGTAGTTGTTGTTATATAATGGTGGTATATTAGCATAACCGCCTCAAAAAAATTCTCTTATGAATTTTTATAATTTTTCACAACACCACTCGGGTATATACTATATATCTGGTTATAGCTGTAGGTAGTTTGACTGACGAACGTTTCTTGGCAAAATTTGCTACAAGAATTTTTTGACCATCGTCTTTCGCTTTCAAAATGAAATTGAAGTCAGAACGACGTAAAACAAATACCCACGGGTAGAGCGATGATAGCGGTGACAGCTGTTACAGCAACGGCTAAACCACACGACGCATAAACGCGGCGAACAGGCTCAAAGCGTACGAACGAATGAAGAACGTTCATAGAGTGTTTTGTGTCTTTATTACCCGCCTGAACACAGAAAAATCGGCAAATGAGTAAATGAGAGAGTAGTGATACTTTTTGGAGAGCGCTTTGCGGCGCGAGTATGATATCTTGAACGAGCGCTGTAATGTACTTAAGTCTTAGGTACATATGCATATGTATGTATAAGTATGCCGTAGACTTTTAGTGATTATTCGGTTGCTACTCTCGTTTAAAAATCACTCTTTAAATAAAAGTTGAACAATTTAAAAAAATTGCTTTTATTCAACATAAAATATTTTTTGTGTTATACTCAATGGCAGGGTGGCAATGCCATTAAGCTGCTGCTGTTAAAGAAATCGAAATACTTATGTTCGTGTAATAGAAACTAGTATGATCTGCTATAGAACTCATTAGTAAAGACTGCTAAGTGTTTAAAAATTAATTATATATTATTAACTAAAAAAATATATTTTATATACAATTTTTTTAGAGGCATGATATTTTAAATCTCTTTAAAATATTTTTATGTGGTTGCAGAAACACTCAAAAATATCAGCATACACGAAACATACATATATTTGTACATATTTTTTAGATTTATATCTGTATATTTACATAATATTATTCTTTTTTTTTTGTTACTCAGTAGTTTTGTTACATTATACAATTTAGGATCCCACAGTGATAAGTTGAGCTCGATGAGTGAAAAGCAGGACATATAGAAAAACATAGAATTAATGGAAAGAGCAAGAAGATGGTGTTATCTTTGATTTTTTGAGTATTTCTTACATTAGTATGCAGAATATACCTTTATGTAATAAAAAACATTGACGAATATATTTTTCTAAGAATTTTAATCTTTCAAAATGTGATGACAAAGGAAAGCAGCTACTGTACACCTCTTCACATACAATGTAAGTATATGAACAATAAGCCACAGTAAGTAAAAACAAAAGCAAAAAAAACTAAATCACCACAATTTAGACAAAAAAATTGCGTCTTTCAACAGAACCTTAGTATATAATAATATATGTATAACATGTTTGAGCAAAATTCAATTATTATCACAAATAATACTTTTTCTCCTGCCAGACTTAGCAATACTACTCCCATTCTAGTAAATCAAATTTAAAAATTTGAGTACGAGTTAAAAAAAAATAAACAAAGAGCGAATTTTCACTGAAAAATTTTCAGTGTGCTCAACTGATTTCCACTCAATTTTCGCGCTCAAAAACTCTTCTACGCGCGGCCGTTTCAACTCATATTGCGCTCTTTAAGTAAATCGCTCAGCAAATACCTTTTTTATCAGGGTCTCGAAGCGCTTGCTCTCGCTGCAGCTTTGCCGGCAAACACCAACAAGTTTGGCTTATTACCGTTTTGTTTTGATTTGCATTTTCCTCTACACAAAGAAACAAAACAAATTTAATTGTTTATCTGCAAATGCGCTTTTGAAGTCTGTAGTATTTTTTTGCGATTTGTGTTTTGACTTGCACTATTACGAGTTTTATTCGTAAACAAACCTATTTCTCACGCTGCTTCGGCCGCAGTGAATGTGCATAGCGAAATGCATAATAGTTAGAGACAGAGCACTTGTGCACAATTTACAAAGCCCAGCAGGAAAATCCGACACTGGCGGGACAGACATTATTTTAATTCCCAATTTTGTCGGTTTGCGATACACAATTAAGGGATATAAACGTTTGTGCTTTGATTTTCAAATATTTTGTTAACACGACTTAATGTACATATGTATGTAACTGGTGACCCAAGTAAAGATACTTTTTTCAATAGCCATTTTTGACAGATCACGTGTGAGTCGTGTCAAGCTGTCATTTTATGTTTTGTTCAGTATTGTTTAGCATTCCATCCTGGAAAGACTTACGCCAGAATAACGTTTACAAATCGTTCAACTTTATTACAAAACTCAATTTTCTTTCAATCTTGTTCTGTAAAGAATGCGTTTCGCGCGCTTCGCTCAACTTATGGTCAACATAATCGGTCTACTTAGCGTATTATTCGCAACACCATCACCCATCTTGAGACCCAATATTCATTATTGGATAATATTCGACCGTCGAGATCTTAAATTGAAAGCGTACAAAAAACAGCTTGTGCAAGAACTGAAGCTGCTCTACCTACACAAGCGACATATCTTAGCTCTAAGGGCTCTTGAAAACTTTCAAGAAGATCCGACGACCAACCTGAAGATATTCAAGAGTTGTCACATCCAGTCCAGAAAAAACTAGCAAAACATTGTGTTTTGAGGGCCGTTGGTCGCATCGGTCCATATGTCTTCAAAAATTAAGCCGCTTAGAACGTAAACGTCATGATAACCGACTGTTTCATGCCTGAAATTAAAGCTTGTGATCTTCATTAATCAATGGATTTATTGAAAGGACACTTCGGTGAGCAGATAATTTCTCATTTTTCGGCCGGTCTTTGGAGCAAAACATCACCCGTCTCATTCGCCAGTTACCAGTCGAAATGCGCGGTCGAGTCATCGAAAATTGGACGCATGGACCATAAGACGTAAGAGCTTCAGAGGATATACTAACTTAAGCTTGCTCCACAAGCTACTTTTCAACGTTTTGCGAATACAACTCTTCGAGAGTAAATACTTTCAAATCTGTAGGTCCTCTTTTTTTAATGCTAACACCAACGTGTTTACCCTGCATCGGGAGAATCGCTCCCCGATTGTATTTGGAAAGAGCGTCATATTATTGTAATAATAAAAAAATTATTATGATTATTATATCAAAATTAGCTTTAACTCACCGAGTATGGAATATTGATAAATTCACTTTACTACTCACTCTATTCACGTTAAAGGTGCTATATACATATGTACATACATACATAAAAATTTATATGATTTTTAATGATTGTTGACATGCTATATAGGTTTATCAGTTACCGTTAAACGTAGTATATTTATTCCGATGCCACTTTACAGTCTAATAGTCGTACGCTTGACAGAGAAAGTAAACAAAAACAGTTACTCATATTCATCTGCTGTCATGTTACGTCTGTATTTGTGCATGTTGTGTATATTCGAAATAATTGTTGTGCACTTCGTGGCGAAATACTCAGTGCAATACGAGGCAAAGTGCATTTTATTCATTCATATTTATAATTCCAGAATACAAGTCTATATGTATTATATTTGTATGTATATGTTCTCAGTGATAATTTCACTTATTTGCAAAACTTTGCTATTGCGAAATCGCCACTTGCAACTGATCATGTAATTGCAATAACATTTTGTGAGGAAATTGATGATTGATAGGCGAGTATCCAAAATTAAATTGAAAGCTTAAAGAAAGCTGTATTCAATTTGATAAATTTTGAGATGTAGCGAATCGAACAAACAACTGGTATAAATAAAAATGTGTAGAAAAATTAAGAAAAAACAGGAGTGGTGAATCAAATATATAACTGGTATAAAAATGCGCAGGAAAGTGGATATCAAATAGGAGGAGTAGCCAACTGGTATTAACCGATATATGTATATTTATATAAGAAAATATAAATAAAATAGGAGGATTAGCGAATCGACAAAAAACTGGTATAAATAAAAAATTTATAGAAAAATAAAGTTAAAATAGGAGAAGTGGATCGATACTAGAACTGGTATAAAAAATGGACAGGAAAGTAGGGATAAAATAGGAGAAGTAGCATATCGAAGGAACAAGTGGTAAAAGTCGAAAAAATACCATAGAATAATAGCAATAAAATGGGAGGACGAACGAATCGGCAAATAACTGGTATAAATAATAATTTTTTAGGAAGGCAGAGATAAAATAAAAGAAGTAGACAGACAAATGATATAAAACGAAAAAATTAATATCAGAAAATTGGTATAAATAAACTTTTTTTTTTTAGAAAATAGAGATAAAATATGAGAAGTAACGATTCGAATAAAGAACTGGAATAAAAAAAAAAAAAAACAATTTATAAAGAAAATAAGGCTAAAATATGAGTACAGAATGTAACAAGTAACTGGTATTAAAAATATAGGAAAAAAGAGATAATATGTAACGAAATGAACTGGTATAAATCACAACAAATTGTTTAAGAAAATAGAGTTGGAATAGCAAGGAGTTATACCTAAAAGGCAGCCGCATAGTCCCTGGTATTGAATAATACAGGAACAATTTTTTGAAAAGTTTTCCATACAAGGGCTTCATTTTGGTCGTTCAGCTTGTAAAGATATGAAACTGTCATACACTCACATGGCACATCCACTTCTGTCATTATCTTTTATAAATATATACGTCAATCTATGTTTATGGGTTCAACTAGTACTTACCTAACATGGAAATTATACCACTTTCATGAAAACTTAACAGCATTTGCGTTAAGTTCTTGTCTTGAACAACTTTAGATTTAGATTAACTTTAGCATTTGATCGAAGCGAAAGCTCTTTAAGCCCCCCCAAGTCTTTTGCGTCATAGAGTGCGAACGAATGTGTAAAATAGCAATATTTCATAACAATTGCTTATGTGATATATGAAAATTACAAGCGAATCGCCGCATTAACACTTCGCACTCTAAAATACATTGTAATTTTTTAAAAGCAATGCGGAACATAAATCGGTCACAAGGCGCGAATGGTTTTCAAATGCATATGTAGGTATATGTGCCATAAGTATTTTGTACTTTGGAAAAGCGTGTGTATTGACACAATGCGATTTTTGTTGTTCATGGAATTGAAAATTACTAATCAGAAAACGAGCGCAAAGTGCTGACAGCCTTACAAAATTATCAACGGCAACTTTGTAGACAGAATATCTGTGAATGAACGTCAGTCGATAGTCGTTGCAATTTGCAAATAATTTTCACTAAGTCGAAATATATTAACTGATAATCATTTGCATAATACTTAAGGCGGCGGAACTCATTTATAAATCGCGGCAATGGAAACCGACAGCTTTATCGAAGTTAAGACACGCTACTTTTGGTTTGAATACTGAATTTCAACTCAACTTCATTATATGCTTTTTTAGAAGAAAACTATAATAAAAACAATATATATACACATGCCAATCAATAAAAAGTTAGTCCATATTTGTATTAAAATCAAATATTGGTCAAATAAGTGGATGGTGAGAAATTTATTGCAATATTGGGATTTTGACACTAAAGTTGCTCAAAAGAATCAAACAATATTTGTTTTAGGGATTTGCCAAGGCTTAGAGAGTTTCAAATCAAACACATTAAATCAACTGTTAAAAGCAACTGGCGGCACTGTAAAAGAATTGTCAACATTTGGTCGAATTCGTAGTTTGGAAGCATTGAACTCTTCGACAAGCTTGACGAATACGAATATTGCATTACAAACAGAAAAGCTAATTTTTATAATCAATATTTTAAGATTTATATTATTGTGTAACAAACAATTTGTGAAAACTGGTCTAAACATGCATACTAAACTGGTATAAATATTAAACAGTGAGGCTCGATGATCTCAAAGTAGTTATTGCAATAAAATGCAAAACCAAAAAACTGGTCTAAATGTGTATAGTGGAACTGGTCTAAATATATGTACATACATATGTATATGAATAGCAAAATTTTATAGTGATTACTTAACTATCCCAAAACAGTTTCTTCAAGAGATTGAAATAGTCAAAACACTGGTCTAAATATGTATATGAACATATATAGTAAAACTGACCACATACATTCATAAGTATGTATGTAAATACATATGTATGTATATAGAAAAATTTTATAGTGATGAATTGATGTACCCAAAAAAGTTCTTTCTAGAAACTGCATTAGCCAAGTAAATTGGTCTAAATATTTATAGTAAAACTGGTCAAAATATGTAGCTTTACGTATAGCAAATTTACGGAGTGATAACTTAATGATCCCAAAGAAGTTCTTTCAAGAGACTGAAATAGCTAAAAAACTGGTCTAAACAAGTATGTTTGTGTATAGGAAAATATTATGGTGATAACCTGATGAGCAGTTGTTTTAGGAGACTGAAATAATAAAAACATTGGCCTAAGTATTGGTAGTAAAACTGGTCTAAATATGTTTCTATGGCAAAATTTTATTGGGATGATTTGATGATCCTAAAGCAATTCTGCCTATAGACTAAAATAGCCAAGAAAACTGATATAAATATTTATAGGAAAAATGGTCTAAATATGTACACCGATAACAAAATTTTGTATTGATGACTTCAACCAAATTGATTGACCAAAAAAGTTCTTACAAGAGGCTGCAATAACCAAGGAAACCTGCCTAAAATTTTGCAGTGATGACGGAACGATCCTGATGAACATAAATCTACTAATATTCCTCAACAATACTCCTGCTTTACTCTGCCTGACTTTGTGGAAAAATAACAAAATTCAGCAGAAGAGATGATTTTCTTCGATTCAAGCCAAGATTTTCTAAAATGGCGAAACGAAAAAACAACTTGTATAAATTAAATAAACTGGCACAGTTGTAGCCAAAAAAATATTATGAAATTACGCCACTTTATGAGATATCGATATCGTGAAGGCATCACCAACATTATCGACACTTGAGCAGAGCTTAACCACACCGAGCAGAAAGGTGACGAATCGAAGACGGCTTCAAAATAATTTTATGAGTATAAAATTCCAAGATAATTTCTAATATTTTTCAATGACAAAATAACGATTATTTAAACAAATTGCATTTATTTCAAATACAAATAGCAAACTTCCGACTTTTCTATAAACACACATAAAAATGTAACGTTCAACCGAATCGACCACATGCCATCTTGAAAGCTTTTCTTTTAGCGCTTCCATCACAATTTGTATATCAACAAATGGTGAATTGTAAACAAAACTAAAGTTTAGCATGTTTACACAAAAGACCGAAGAAATGGAATAAGTAATATATAAGCTAAAAACAAAATATTGCAATGCCCACTGCAAAAATAGTATAAATTCACGTGGCAAGTGTACAACAACGTGTACAAAAGCTGCCAATGCAACAACTGAAAAGTTTTCATTTGTGTTGGCACGTTGCGAATATAGAGTTATGAATAATAAATAAATTGCATTGCACAATAGCAAAAACAATATGGTAGGTACATACATATGTGTTCTATTGATAATCAAACAAGAATAGCAAAATGTAAACAAACCGAGTATCAACGAGTGCATGGACAAGGATACATACATACACACATACATTCGTACATAAATAATATAAGTCATTTAGAAAAGCGCAATGCCATTTGTGTGTACTTTACATGAACATACTTATAAACATACATACATATGAATCTATATATGTATGTATGTACTATGTATGTATGTATATTACTAATATGTAGAGTGGTACTGATAATAGCGCCATTACTTAGTAGAGCTTAAATATGGCAGAGAAGTGGGAGTAATACCAACAGAGATAAATAATGTTTGACCAATATTTTCGAATAAAAAAATATTAAGTCATATGCAGTTGCCTATATTTTTATACTCTCGCAACATATTGCTACAGAGTGTAATGGTTTTGTACACTTGCGTGTTTGAACTGATCTAAAACACTTTATCTATGTATATTTGTATTTACAGATTTTGTCCGGAAGGACTGATTTTCTTCCGCCGCGACTGTACTTCGAAGCGTACCGACCGGATTCGGTGGAGCGCCTTCCTAGCTGACGAACAAGCGGCTGGTCAGCTGTCACCGAGCACCTGGAGAGTCACGACAAACATTTTCGCGCGACGTGTTTCTGTGAGTGGTGCAAGCCGAAAATGCAACGTTCGTTTGCCTCTGCTGTACGCGATTAAATTCTGTGTTAAACTCAGTAAATCTGCGACAGAGACGTTTGATATGATCTAGCAGGCTTACCCAGAGGTTGCTTTAGCAAGAGGTGGTGTGTTTCGGCGGCACCGGGGCCGGGAAAAGGTCGCTAATGAAGACCGGAAGAATGAGCAAATCCAGAGTGAAAACGATGCTCGTTGCTTTTTTTTGACATCAAGGCATCGTCCACCAAGATTTTGTTTTTCCTGGACAAACCGTCAACGCCAAGTTTTACGTGGAAGTTCTCAAGAGACTCAAACGAAGGGTCAATCGGGTCCGGCAAGACATCGTAGCCGAGCAGCCGAAGTTGCAACCACGACAACGCTCCGGCTCACATCGCCTTTCTTGTGAGCAGCTATCTAACCAAGGCCTGCGTACCAACTCTTCCGCAGTCGCCCTACAGCCCAGATACACTACCCTACAAGTCACTCATTATCCCCGTCCTGCTATATGGAGTAGAGGAATAGACAGTCTGCAGAATATTATCTTGACTTTCCTGTTACGATGGGAGAAATCGGAAAACAAGAAGGCCTACTTCTGATAAATTAAAATACTTTTTTGTTCCAAATCAATCTTTCAGTTTATAGAAAGTAAATCAAGAACTAATAAAATTATGGGAGAAAACCTTGAGCAAATAGTAGTACGTGCGGGATGGGATAGATATCGAGAGCTGAGGAGGCATGCGAGACGCATATGCAGACAAAAAAAGAGAGAGGCGAAAATGCATAAGTACAAAGAGCTTGATCAGCTGGCCGACAGGGGTAACTCTCAAAAATTTTACGAAAAGATGCGACGACTAACAGAAGGTTTTAAGACCGGAGCACACTCTTGTAGAACTCACAGAGCTGATCTAGTGACCGATGACCAGAGCATGCTAAAAGTATGGAGGGATGGAGCAGATGTTGCGTGGCCCGACCATGAAGAAGTTCGAATAGGAATTACCCGTTTGAAGAACAACAAATCGGAGGGGACCGATGGACTGCCAGCCGAGTTATTCAAATACGGCGGCAAAGAACTGATATGGAGCATGCATCAGCTTCTTTGTAGAATATGTTCGGACGAAAGTGTGGCTTTAGACCTGGAAAATCTAAAATCGATCACATTTTCACCATGCACCAACTCTTGGAAAAAGTCCGTGAAGGGAAGATCGACACACCTCTCCTCTTAGTCGGTTTTAAAGCCGCCTTCAACAGCACGAAAAGAAACTGCCTCTATGCCGCTATGTCTGAACTTGGTATCTCCGCAAAGTTAATACGGCTGTGTAAGCTGACGTGAAGCAACACCATAAGCTCCGTCAGGATCGGGCCGTTCGATACAAATCGAGGCTTCTGACAAGGGTACTCCCTATAGTGTGTGTGTGTATGTGTGTATTTATTTGGAGAATAATTTCATAACTTAATGAAGATGGTGTCTCTGGTCAGATCCTTGTCTGACCAACCCTGAGTTCTGAGACTACGAGTAAAGTAGAATTCAATTTCAGTGAGTATAGTTTTGATTACAATCATTTTCAAAATACTTGAGTGATATGTGGAACCGAAATTTATAAAGTGCCCAAGGATCCTGCACAAGGACAGCACTGATTAATTGTTATCATAATGACAAATGGCTTTTAAGCTTTCTTCAACGTTATCTTATGGGGAAACGAAAAAATGGCAAATGCAGTTAGCTCAAGTAAAGCACATTTAAGCCGCATACTCATATACATTTGTGTATACACATATGTATACTAAGTAGAAAGGTGATAAAAATGTAAACAAACATTGACTGCGACACTTCAAGTGTGAATGCACACAAACTTAAGTGCTCATATGCACACATACTTACATACGAGTATGTAATACTCGCGCACACTCGAACAGCTAAATTGAGTTGTTGTACAAGTACGAGTAAGTATAATAAAAAATGCATTCTTACGGGCATGACAATTAAAATTTGCAATGGTTGTTTCACTGTGGGTTAGGTTTGTTGTCATTAGCGAATGCGTAAGGCGCTGACAGGGAGGGAGTGGCGGCATAAACATACATATGTATATAATAGGTATGTAACGTAGGTGGTCACTAATTGCGGAAGCATACCGTCAATGGCGAACTAAAATTCCGGAAGACTTTTGCCGGGCCATGATTAAGCGTAAGTAAGTTGGAGTCATAAATAATAAGTTCGGTAAACAAGGAGTTTGTATTTCAATATCGATTTGCGCAAAGTAAATATATTTAATTTTTTTAACGACCACTTACCTTTGGCTTTGGTGGACATGATTGCGAATAGCTGGAGTTGGTGCACTTCGAGAATGATGGAATACTGACTTTAACACTTATGGAATATGATTGCTTTGTACTATAGATTTGAACACACATTGCGTTGGACCTGAGATTCTTAGCCGCAGAATGGCTTTCGAAATTAATTTTAACTTAAAAATGAATTCATTTAGACTTTTTTAAATTATTAAAAACTAGGAGAATTCGAATTCTCTACTATCACTAAAGCACGATAAAGACATGACTGACACGTAGGATATGAGATCTGAAATGAAAAAAGTAATAAAAATAATTAACTAAATAAAAAATATAATTAATAAAAATAAAAAATAATTAAAAAAAAACGTTAATACTGGTTGGATACACTTCACAGGTGCAATCCCTCTAGCATAAAAAAGGTATAAAAAGATCTTAATCTTTATTCAAATCGGTCAGCTTGTATGACAGCAATTTGATCTAGTAATACGAACTCTACAATTCGTTCGGAGATCATAGCGCTGCCTTGGATAATAACCCATACCAAATTTCATGGAAATATCTAGTCATATTAAAAAAAAATCCACACAAAGACTTGATTTTAAGAGATCAAGAGAAATTGATCCGTAACACTAAAACTGGGCCCTTCAAAAGATCCTAGAAAATCCGACGCTTTCGAGCTAAATTTTGTTCAGCGAAATCAGGCTATTTCTGGTTCAATGGGTATGTAGACAAGCAAAAATGCCGCATTTGGAACGAAGGGCAACCTGAAGAGAGTCCAGGGTTGTCATGTCATCCAGAAAACACTACGGTTTAGTGTGGTTCAATCCGTCATCCGTCCATATTTCTTTAAAAATTATGACAATGAAAACGTAACCGTCAATGGCGACCGTTATCACGACATGATGATCGACTATTTAAGCCTGAAATTGAAAATCGTGATCTCGGCGACATTTGGTTTCCACAAGACGGCGCCTCTTCTCACACATCGCATCAATCTCTTGGATTAATTGAGAGTGCACTTCGGTGAGCGGATAATTTCTCGTATGGGGTCGCTCGATTGGCCATCGATCGTGAGATATCACACAGTTAGACTTTTTGGGGATATGTAAAGTCTAAAATCTATTCGGGCATTCTCACTTTGTTTCAGACCTTGGAACAAAACATAACGCTAGATCTGATCTGATCTGTCATAAATGCCACTCCTTCGCTTCTCATGAGTCGAGGAAGGTGTACTCTTTTGAATTATATCTGCACATACCTTCCGATTCTCATGTCGATCTCGAGAGCATGAAAAGGTGTTTATTCAGAATTGTAGGGACTACTTAGGGACTAATGCTCGTAAGCTTGTTTTAGACCTGGCGATTTTTCGTAATGTGACTTTTTGTATAACGATGTGGAAAGCTGTACGAAATAAATGGGGGAAATGTAGGTATGCATACTGAAGGCTATATAGTTTTTCTCAACAGTTCTCCTAGGGTTCCAAAATGACACCGAGGGAATATGTAATATCTGGAACAATTTTGGAATATTTTTTACCAGGCTTGCAGCTGAGTACATATATAACGCATTATCTAAACAGACGGAGTCTCCGTATTTCGTAGTAAAACGTAAAAAAGTAGTGACAAAGTGAGCGAAAGAGAATTTCGGACCTCAGCAGAACCAAATAAACTCGTTTTGAAATAAATATTCGTATGTTTGAAAGTCTGCTTGCTCACCAAGTACAGTCGCTGGCGAAAAACAACAAAATTTTCATAAAAATTAAAACGTATGTCAAAAAGCGACCGCAACAACAAAAACAATAGCAGCGTAAAAAGCTCTCGTTTCGCTCACTTTTGCGAAAGAGACACAAAAGCATGCTCAAAAGCGAGCAGCGCAAAGTGAATAGAGAAACAAGCAGCAAAAAAAAACTTGAAATATGCCGGCCGGTTTTCATTGACGTGTCGTACTACCAAATGAGTTACTATTTCTGTAGTAATTGTGGTAGTCGTGGTAGTAGCCGTAGTAGTAGTTCGTATGTGGCAGAATCAAGTGTACTGCGTACAGAACCGATTGTATAGGGGCAAGGATACGGGGGGTTGTCGCATGATACAAATATTTCACAATTTTGCAGAAATTACGAGAGTATCTGCTGACCGACCGAGCAAGAATTTCACAACAGAATGAAAGTACCAGGTATATAAGTAAGTATGTAAGTATGTAAGTATGTATGTGTATATATATAACTTGTATATATGTATATATCATATTTATTATATGTATATCAGCATATGTACATATTTATATACAAATATGCACGCAATAGTGGCATAGTGTCTGTTCGTATATCACTTTCGCTAGATCCCCCCAAAATATCACTGCCTCTCCAGGTGATTAAAACAACGTAAAGACTACTATTGTAGTGGACTTGTGGCCTACACACACCACAACTGTACGAGTATAATTAAGTACATATGCACGAATGGTTCTAAGCACTTTCAAATTTCAATTTGTAAGGTTTTCAAGCATTTGGTAAAAATTCCTATAGAAGATACATATAAGAGCACAAAATACATATGTAGGCAGAATTAATAGCAGGAGAAAAATATTCGGAACCCGTGAAGGAAAATGTCACTCAGTGAGCGCCTAGTTGCTGATGCCTCTCGAAATAAAGCGAACGGAAATTCCGCTTAATATTAGAAAGACAAGAGAGACGAAGCCACTGATAGCTCAAACAGGCAAGAGAAATTAAAGCGGTAATGAGTAACATGCGCAGATGTTCGACTACTATTGTAGTACATCTGCTACACATTTTAATATGGAGAAATTTACTACTATTTTAAAAAGTATTTACTACAATCTGCAATTTTCGTGCTATTCAAGAATGAAAGAAAGGAATAAAACGAGAAAACGAAAGTTTCGTGTGCTTTTTATGGAGGGCGCTTGGCAACAAAGTAACGGGTAGGCCATCCAACGTTTTAAATTTGAATTATCTATATTTCGACATTGGAAACGTCAAATACCATTCGGAAAGTGACAGATATTCAGTAAAAAGTCTAAAATTTACGAAATGGGTCGCTATTCACTAGAAGAAAACTGGGAAATATTGAAAACTTTTTTCCAAAGTTCGTTTGACCGAGAATGGTAAATTTTACCCAAAAATCTTTTCGGACGAGGCTCATTTCCACCTCGATGGTTATGTTAACAAACAGAATTGTCGCATTTGGGGCACAGAAAACCCGCACGTAATCGTCGATAGGCCAATGTACCCAGCACGAATCACTGTATGGTGAGGATTTTGGTCTGGTGGAATCATCGGCCCATTTTTCTTCGAAAATGAAGTATGAACCGCCGTAACCTTCAATGGTGAAAGATATCGCGAACCGAACCGAATTTTTCTTCAAGTAAATTGAAGAGGAAGACTTGGACAACATTTGGTTCCAGCAGGACAGCGCTACGTGCCGTACAGCAAACGCTACACTCAATCTTTTACGCCCTATCTTTCAATTTAAAATTTTATATGGCCCACCCTATACATTAAGTCGTGATGTCCCGAGTGAAATTTTGTTAACAATTACTATATAATTTTATTAAGGGTTCCTTTCATTTATTGTTAAAAAGGGTGATCCATTTCAAAGCTTCGTATTTTTTAAAGAAAAAACACAGAAACTTCAAATTTAATGGAGAATCATTATTATCATTCGAAGAAAAATTCTTTGACATGTGAGATTATTTCTTTTAAACCTTGGCCACGGCTACAGCTCAGATGACCCACTCGTTGAGTCCAATTTCCATGACTCGTTCGAGCATTTCGACTGGTAACTGGCGAATGACACGCGTGATGTTTTGCTCCAAGGCCTGAATCGAAGCGGGATTGTCCGTATATAATTTAGAACTTACATATCCCCACAGGAAAAAGTCTAACGGTGTGATATCACAAGATCTTGATGGCCAAACGCTCGACCCAAAACGTGAAATTATCTACTTATTTTGTCAAAAGTCTTTTGAAAAAAATGCTTTTACTTGGATTACCCGTTATTTAAGGCATGCAACAGTACAACTTATGTAATTTCCTGTATTTTGTTTGTTATAAAAATATGTTTTCGAAATAAAAACTAAATTATATAATTTAATTGTTTCAATTAAGTAAACATTCTCAATTAAGCAAAAAGTAATTATTAGTTTAACAAATTTTTGTTATTTTTGCGAATAGTTAAATATGTTTCAATGAAATTGTAGTGTAAATAAACATTAACATTGTGCATGTACATAGATATGTACATATGGGTTTTTCAAAACAAAAAAAAAAATAATTTAAAAAAAACTTAACAAACTAAACAACGAAGTTTGTTTGCGTATAAAAAATTCGATAAATAGTGGATGTATGTATATTAGGGTGCAACTATATGTACATATACATATACTATTTTGGGTAAAAAATTGTTAAAATAAAGGAATATTATGTTCCATTGGAAATTTCTACTAAACTTTTTTATAGAAGTGTAAGTTAAAGTCGGTTTTGATACAAGAAATCTTGTATATTTTATTTAAAAATATTGAATAATTGGAATTCACAAATTAACTACCCTTTAATCTTGGCTAACAATATTTATTTGAAAGGAAATTTGTTGGGCTTTAAATTTTGTGTTCATTTGGGAATAATTTTGGTGCAGATGGAAGACATTTCAGTGATACTTTGACTAACAAGCCTTGTGTAAAACTAACCTCTGACAGTATGCCACTATAAGTTTAAAAAATTAATTTTCATTATGGCCAACTGATTTCAAAATTGTATTTGTCCGTCGTAAATTCAATATTTTGTAAGTTAATGCTTTATTAGGTTGTAGCTTAATAATTTTGTTGTAACGAGTTTTATCAAAACGACGCTAAAAAAGCGTCCCTATCGGTCTAGGGACAGCAAACGGCGCCAAATTTGCCCCGGCATCTCTGTGTGTGTGGCGAATTTTGCCTAAAGATCTTGATCTACATCCCTTCAGGATCAAATTGTGCAAGAACTGTAGCCGCTTGACCACCAAAATCTGAGCAACAATTTGAAAATGATCCGGATTTTCATCGAAAAATCATCTTCATCGATGAGGCTCATTAGCTGAATGGCTTGCAAAAGAAATCCAGTTCCATACATTATGGCATCCAATGTACTTTCACAGGAGTAAAGAATTTCATTAATATCCCGGTTTTTGTTTTATTAAACAAACAAACAAAAAAAAAAATCTGCGCAAAATAAAGTTTTCAAAACTCAATTGCTCATAGTTTTCAATTTCGAATATAAGTATGTATATGTATGTATATAAGTTTAGCAGCAGTCAACACAGATCCTTGTTAGGTTTAACATTGATGTTACTTTGTATATTCTTATGAATTCGAATTAGAATATCCGATTTGGGATGGATCTACAACTGAACAAAAGCAATACAGGCAGAAGTAAAGGAAAAATATTTGCTTCAAATAGTAGAGACTCATATCATTATTACATTATTGTTACAACAAAATTTGTAGTATTCATTGTTTCTTCTTTGCATGGCTCTGTACAGTAACTACCATAAAATAACAAATAAGAATGGTATAATGTCTGTCTACTTTGAATAGTTAAGGATTTGTGATAATTCTCTCCCTTACTTTAGTAGTTGCACACTAATGTACATACAGATATAAAAGAATTCATAGGCATATACATACATATGTATATACCTATAAATTAAAAAAGCTACTATACAAATAAATGTATACAGTTGTGCGAAACTGAAGCAGGAATTAAAACAATTGAACAACTGCAGAAAAATACTCAAAAATGAAATAGATACATACATATGTACATACTACTGTGTCCAAAAAATAAGGTGACATTTGAATTTAAACTGCGCGTTGAACGATTTGGAGAATTATATTTTTTTTAGGTTGGTAGTAATGTCAGTCACATTTATGTCAAATTTCATGTCAAAATATTCATTAGTGTTTGAGATACGTGTCGTTTTGTGAGCTGCTAAAAGTGAGTTTTTCGTTTTTTGCGATGTCGAAATTTGTTGAGCAAAGAATTCGCATTAAATTTTGTTTACGGAATCAATTTTTTGCTGCGGATACGTTGAGGATGGTACAGAAAGCCTTTGGTGATAAGGCTATGGTCTAAAAAAAAATGTTTACAAGTGGTATAGTGAGTTCCAAGCCGGCCGTGAACGTGTCGAAGACGAAGAGCGTCCAGAGCGACCATCAACCTCAACCGACGAAGCTCACGTTCAACAAACCAAAGATTTGGTGTTGAAAGACCGTCGATTAACAAATTGCTGATGAAGTTGGCATATCGAAAGGCTCCGCCAATACCATTTTGAAGGATGTTTTGGGCCTCAAGCGCGTCAAATCTCGACTGGTACCGAAAACATTGAATTTTTTGGAAAAAGGCGTCGCGTTGAAGTGTGTGAAACGATGCTTTCCGACTACCAGGGTGTCATGAAACGCATTATAACTAGCGATAAGACTTGGATCTATGCTTACGAACCCGAAACAACCGATCAATCGAGCGAATATCGTGCCAAAAGAGAGCCGAGACCAAAAAAAAAATCGCGGCAAAGTCGCTCAAAAATCAAGGTCATGTTGACTGTTTTCTTCGATTATCGCGGTGTTGTGCATTATGAATTCCTTCCAACCGGTCAAACAGTCAACAAGGAATATTATTTGAACGTTATGTGTCGTTTGCATAACGCTATCCGCCTAAAAAGGCCGGAATTGTGGAAAGACAATTCTTGGTTTTTACACCACGATAATGCACCGTCCCATACTGCCCTCGTAATTCCTGATCATTTCGCCAAAAACACAACCCATATCGTTTTGCATTCACCGTTTTCACCTGATCTGTCGCCGTGCGACTTCTGGCTATTCACCAAGCTTAAAAGACCGCTCCGGGGACACCGTTTTTATACGATAGAGGAGATTCAAGCTGCAGCGAAGACGGAACTGAAGGCCATCCCGGAAAGTGACTACAACCAGTGTTTCGAAGATTGGAAAATCCGTTGGCATTAGTGCATTGCATCGGAAGGAGATTACTTTGAAGGGGATGAAATTGATTTGGAAGAATAAATAAAGAATTTTCAAAATAAACAAAATATCACCTTATTTTTTGGGCACAGTAATATATACTTTATAGGGTCTCTGACGTTTCCTCTTGGGTAGTAAAAACAAAGTAGCAAATTTAATATTCAGTTGTTTCACTTTGACGACCATTTTTTAATAAAGTGTAAGTAAATGTCACCTTATTTTTTGGGCACAGTAGTATGTACGTATGAACGGATACTTGTATGCAAAAGAAAGGTACTATATATCTACAACAAATAGGCTTATACATATTTAATTTATATTTATAATTAGATATTTTCGCCAAATGCCAAAAAGTACTTTGAGCTGTTCAATCGCAATACACCCCCTTGTATAAGGGTATTATAGATTTCAACATATTAGCATAAAGTTGTTGATTACAAAAAATTGATTGTGCAATGTCTGTTCATACCAGATAATTCCGTCTTAATCAGACTTGTCGTAATGTAACTCAAAAGTGGGTTAGGTAAAAAAGAATTGATTTTCATTTCCGAATTCATACATTTTTCTGGACTAAAAAATGTGGGCCAAAAGTTGGTTGAAACGTTATTAGAATGAATATTCGAATATCCGTACATAAAATAGTGCATAAAATAGCCGCACTAAATATAATATTAAAAAATGACGACAATGCCTATATTTAAGTAAGGTGTATTAGAATACTGTATTCAAAAACAAAATCTAAAATATATAAATGCGATTAAAAATAAATAAAAGCAAGTAGAACCTGAGACTAAACGTTTTTCTACTGGGAATTTCGTACTATGTAAATCATCATGCGAAATTTAATTACGCATTTTTTTAAAGGGTGACGGTCACACCTTCATATGTCAATTAAAGAAATTTAAATATATCACACTTTCAATTTTACTCGACAATAAATCGTGAAAATTTCAATAAATAAATAAATCCAAGGAATGGCCTTGAAAGTGATTTTGATATTTGGTGGCAGGCGGTATGTTTTACTTATATGTAGATATGCGGCTGTGGTCAAAGAAATAAGTACACTTTTACTCTTTGCTTCGTTAGGTCCATTTTCTCATTGTCTGGTTAGCAGTCAGCTGTTAATTAAGTTCTGATTAACTTAACCGAGAATGCTGCTTTCGATAAAGAGCCTTTTTTTTAACGAGAATTTAAATGACAGATCAGACATAGAGAAAATGGCCCTTAATTAATTTGTCGTTCAATTTTGAATAGCTTCATTAACGGAAAATGTTTAGAAGAAATGAGCAAGGACAGTCATCAATTTCTCAGCTTCTTTGAGCGATATTTTTTTGCTCTAAAAAACTGCCAAAAAATTTACATATAGCACCAAAGAGAATTATATGCACTAAAAGAGCCCTTAATGGCATATTTAAACATTTTTTCTATACAAGAGATCTTAGTGTTCTGATGAGTAATGATACAAAGGAAAAAGTGATCGCGACAGTTTTGTACAATTCAAAAAAAAAAAAAAACCCCTTAAACCCGGGTATAGAAAAAAAAAATATTTTTTCCCCTAAAACTTTGATATTGACGGCAAAATGGCAACGGTTTAATAAAAGGTGCATTTAGTGACCCTGTCTTTCAAGCTATACAGACTATAAAAAGTTTACAAAAAGTCTCATGTCTAAACGAGAGGCTTTTTGTGAATCAGCAACAATTTTCAGATTTCGAATATCTTTTATAGTATTTTTTAGAATCATGCCAAAAAATCTCTACTTTATGAAAAGCTGACAGAATGACGTGAAAAGTCTGCACGGCGCCGGATTTGAGGCTCGATACTTCGTAGACCAACCTGCTTTCGATCGAATCCTGCATATGAGACTACATTAGAAATTTGCAAAAATTCTATATTTCTTTTAAACCCAGCAGCTAGACAACCCCCTTAATATTACACACGTAATAATATAGCAATTGTTTTGAAAACTTGTTTGTGTGCGTAAATTTGTAATTGATTGGCAGCAATAAGCTACAAATAGTGTGTGTATATTATTTTCGCCATGTGTATATTGAATTTGAAATAGTGCGGCGCTAATTTCATGCTGCTACAACAATAACGAAAACAACTTACAAATATACGCAAACAAATTCTGATTTGCGATTACAATGGATTTAAAAGGCCGAACAAGAATTTTCGAATTTCGTTCAAATACTTCGCATTTTACAGCCTTTCAAATATTTATACCCTGAACAGATTTAGATTTGATTTTTTTGAGATTAAGTTTTTTACAATGTTTATAAAGCTCAAAAGAATACGTCGAAAGCTCTTTAAAGTATATACTACATATGTAAATGATCACCATCATCACTTGAGTCAATTTAGCCATGTCCGTTGGTCCGCCTTTACATATACGAAATAGTCAGATAGGTTTTGATATATCGAACAGAAATTTTGCACACGTCTATTCCTCACCAAGAAGATGCTCATTTGTGAAAACCGTCGATATTTGATAATTCTAGCGTATAACTGTCATATAAACTGTTCGATCAAACTCAGGTCCTGGTATGAAAAACTTTTTTATTTGAAAAGGTATCTTCACGAAATTCGGTATAAATTATTATCTAAATTATTGCTATAATCTCTGAGTATATTGTTCAGATCGGACTATTATAGTATATAGCTGTCATACAAACCGACCTATGAAACTCAAGTACTTGTATGGAAAACTTTTTTATTTGAAAAGTTATCTTCACGAAATTTGGCACATATTAATCTCCAAACTACTGCTATAATCTGTGAATATATTATTCAGATCGGACCACTATAGCATATAGCTGTCATACAAACTGATCGATCAAACTCAGGTCCTGGTATGAACAACTTTTTTATTTGAAAAGGTATCTTCATGAAATTTGGTATAAATTATTATCCAAACTATTGCTATAATCTCTGAATATATTATTCAGATCGGACCACTATAGCATATAGCTGCCATACAAACCAACCGATCAAACTCAAGAAAAAGAGCTTTTTATACCACTTTGTGCTGTCAAAAAAGCAACTGTGAAGGGTATTAAAGTTTCATAGTTTTTTCTTGTTTTTGTTGTTGTTCTTGTTTTACATTTTACAACTTGTGAAAAATTAAATTACGTAACAATTGCTGGCGCATACTCCATTAGGGCATAAATTGCGTGGCAGCGGCACTTTAACGCATTATATTTCCTTAGCTGGTAATTGTATCTTTTATCAGTTTTCCGCTAGAAAAACGGCGCGCGAAATGTACTTTACGCCAATTATAAATAATAAAACACAAAATTTTCTATGCATATGTACCTATGATGATGGTGATGCACGTACGTACATACAAATGTATGTAGCGCAATCATTTCTAAGAGCACAGTTGCCAAAGTATTTGAACTCAAGAACTACAAACATAGATAGATAGCAGATACATATGTATGTATGTACATAAATAAATACAACTGTACATATGTATGTATAGTATAACTGAGCTTTCACATGCGCCGCGCTTTCGCCACACACGCACATACGTACCGCTGCCTGCCATACACGCAGTGGAGCAAGGCGTACAACAATTGCAGATACAACATTCGAATTTTTACCCTTATTTCGAGAGCTTGCGCTGAGTTCGATGACCTTTGCATTGTCTGCGCAGCAAGTTTTTGTTGGTTGAAGGTCATCGACGAAGCAAAAAAGCGATGCCACCTGCCGCCACCCACTTTCGATTGTGCGTAGCATAAATGCGCATAAGAGCACAGAGGGTGGTTGAGAGTGTACCATAAGTACGAGAGGATGTGGTCAAATTGAGAGCGAATCAAATTGCCATTATGGTGAGAGGATTTCAACTTTCTCGAATGAGTTTGGAATAGCATAAAATTAGAATTAAGCGTAGCGTAGCGCTTATCAATAAGTTTGAGTGAAAGTGAGTTTATGTAAAAATAACTGCAATAACGTTAGGGGGTAACTATTAGCCCCTAATTAAAAGTTTGAAATGCCAACAAAGTGGAGTGGAGTTATGAAAGGCAATGTAGCATTGAGAGGATAATACTTGTAGAATTCTCATTATATGGAGGCTGCGTAGCAATAGAGTCAGTAGTTAGTAACCTTAATGGGTTACATGAGCTTCTAATTTTTTGTTGCTTTATTAAATTCTACAATACGTCTAGAATGTTTTCTTAACTTTTCTAGTTGATCCGAGTAATAGTTTTGGAGATACAGCCTTGAGAACTTGTGCGCTCGAGGCTAGCTAGGCTAAGTGCGCCGTCTTTAAATACGTTTTTCTCGAAACTGTGCTTCAGAAGTTGAGTGGCAAGATTTCTCGAGAACTACACAACTGATCTTCATGAAATTTTACACCGGTTTTTGACTTGGATAAAGGATTGTTTTTTTCGATTACAACTATTTGAAAAAATGTCTGCCAAAAATCCAATTTTCAGCTTTTTTTCTTCGTACAAGTTCTAAGTTAAGGGAGTGTTCTACTATAGAATTTTGAAAAATTCGATTTTTTTTTTCATATATTTAAAGGTTAGACCCTTTTAGAACATATTTTTTAATATAAAGATTTTTAAAAATTAAAATTATTTTAAGAGCTACAGTTACTTTAGCGACACAGTCCCTAGCCCGGTTCTGCTGTACTCACTTTTTTAAACGCGTTTTTCTCGAAACTACTTTTTTCCACACGGTACTGGCATTATCTCAAGTTCTATACAACCGATTTACTTGAAATTTTGTGTGAACCTTCTTTATATAATCGTTTATCGTTCCTACCAGCATCGTGTCAAAATTTTTGTTTTTAACATTTTAAAAAAATTCAGGAATTAAAAAAAAGCGTAAAAAATGATTTTTATTTTCAGGCAGTCGCCATTTAAAAAAAAAAAAAAAATCGTGTTCCCTGAGGTAGGGACTATAAAAGCATCCTTACTGATTAAGAATTTCTTTTGATTTTTTTTTCAGACCACCAGGAGAGTCAGGATAAATGTCACCAGGATGCACCATTTTTTTTACACATGTCTCTCTCCCCCCTCAAATTATTTTAATTTTTGATATTTTTTTGTAAAATTTTTGTTTCTGTATTCTTAAGATATCAATAAAAACACCATAAAAAATGTATAGTAAAAATATTTTTTGGTTTTTTTTTAAATAAAATTCAAAAAACTTCCCAAAATTTGATTTCTAGACTAGAATACTCCCTTAAGGTTTTAACTAAAACACGTATTTTCTCGCATTATATGATCCTGTAAGGATTTTTTCTCCGGAAATGGCGCCGCAATGGTCAAGTTTAATATCAAAAAAAAAAAATTTATCTTCTTTATGAGAAAAAATTTGTTGCAAAAAGTCCGAGGAAACCCATGAAACCCCTTAATATATTTATTTTTCATATTATTTTGACTTAGTTTTTTTTATGTTCTTTTTTTAATATGTATGTTCTCTTCCACTTTCAAGAAGGTTTATTTCTACTATTATGTTTTGTTGATATCAGAAATTATCAGGATTTGTTCCTAAGTGCTTAGATCCTTTACTAATAAATGTCAGGGAATTTAACCACCAGCTAATGAAGAGACGGGACATACCCCCGAGTATTTGTTTTCCGGATACTGCAGCAGGATAGAATCCTACTCAGTCAGATACTTAAACGATTACATTTTGTTAACCTGCTATAAGACAGAGTTAAAGTAAAAAAAATAACAAGACCCGAGCAGTTTGTCTTAAATAAATACCAACAGTCAAATCCTAAAGGAACTAAGCCTAGTGAATTGAAAAGACCAAGTATAAGTGTAGATTTCAACCCGACGTTCGACCACAGAGCGTTTAAAAATACTAAGTACTATACGGAAACTTATTAATTTATTCAGGGAATAAAATGTCCGAATAATGAATGCAAACTAGATACAAAAGAAATGAAAATGCCTCGAGCTATTTGTGAAGCACCGCTTTTCAATTATCCCCCGGCTAAAATCCTTTCACCACACCACTGTGCACACGCAATACAATTTGACTGGTTTCAGTGCCACATACATATGTACGTAATAGAATTGAAATTTTTTAATTATTTTTCAATCAATATAAATCAAAATCTTCAGTAGTTTCCAAAAAAAAAGTGAAAAATAAACAGAAACCCAAATGCAGCTTGAACTTGCTGTGTAAAATTGAAGGTATTTTCCACAAATTTATGTGAATATTCTATGCAGTTTATACGTACATACTTATATACATACATACAGACGTGTGTTCATGCGTATTTGATTATGCAAATTTCTGGCAAACACTCAATTTGCTGTTTATATTTATTCCTCACTTCATTACAATGTATTACAATTTGTTTAGATTCTCATACGCAGTTACTACAAACACGCAAACAAACAGGAAAATATAGTATGTTAATATGTATTCCTGCGTATAAAAGTTGTAGTAAAATGTTATGACTTGAGCTTAGTAGGGAAGTGTTACATTTGGAAGTGATTTCGGATCACTGCCAACCTGTAAGAATTTTTAATAAATTTTGAATTTTTTTCTTGGAAATTGCATTTGTAATATCGGAATTATTACGATTTTTCCACATACCATACAATCGATCAAACATTTTTTTTCTTAAATTGGTACTTGTACAAGCTCTTTTATGTTGTAAAGGTCGTGAAGTCATCGAAAACTTGTCTCATGCTGCCATCCACCTTCGCGAACGAAGATAATACCGACAAAATTAAAGAAACAATGCTTCAAAATTGTCATATTGGCATGTTCTACGGAAAGATATGATGCTTGAAAATCGTTAGGCAAGTGTTAGAGAAATGGCAAGAGAGCTTGACATCTTTCGCGAATCCGATCGAATGATTTTGTAGGATATTTTGGGTATGAAACGCGTGCTTGCTCGACTCGTCCCGATAAATCTTTAAATTTTTTAAATAAATTTTTTTTTCAAAAAGAGCACCATAAACAGGTTTGTTTGAACAAGCTTGATCGAGCCAATTCCGATCCCACATTCATGGAGAGCATTATTCTGCAGATGAGACATGAGTTTATGAGTTTTACTTGTAAGCAAGTCAACAATCGCTCAAAAGTCAAATTGCTTTTTTTCGATATTCAAAAGCACCTTGAATTTGTTCTGAAGGCACATACGGTCAATAAGGAGTTCTATTTGATGGTGTTAAGGAATTTGTGTGGGAACATCCGTTTTATTTCATGGATTTTACATTATGATACTGCACCATTGCATTGAGCTACGATTGTGACCGAATTTAAAGCCAAATTTGAATTGCCACTCCGTGGAACTCATTTTCAACTGATCGAAGAGATAATTCGCCAAAGGAGCTGAAGGCCATTCCTAAAAGTGCTTATGAAAAGGGTTTCGAGAAATGGAAAAATTGTTGGCATAAGTGTATTACATCTGGTAGGGATTGCTTTGAAGGTGACAAAATAAGTTTTTAAAATTTTTTCCGGTTTCCGGATCAGGCTTATTTTTGGAGCGCCATTGGCTAGATTGTGGGACAGTTTCGATGTCATGTTCATAAACCCACGTTACAGAGGAAATTGTGTTGATTTTGAGAATGTCACTTACATTGTCAAGCATCACTTTTGCGATTTCCGTTTAACGTCATTTTTAAAAATTCGAGAACTTTTCGTACGGGTCTAGCATTGCCACGCTTCATACCCAAAAAATTAACCAAAATGTATTGCAAATACCCAAAATATTAACCACAATAATTTACAAATTATTATAAAGTAGTGAAGCAGAAAGCTTTTGGACCGCAAATAATACAGCTTAGATTGACCTTTTTATTGTATTCCTATACGAGTAACTATATATGTATGAAGATATCGATCATTTTAGTATAAAAATCGTTCTTCTACAAAGCCTTTTTAAAAACCTACTTGCTACTGAATTATATTACAATTGAAATTTTGTTAATAATCGGCTATTTTTTAAAAAAATTGTTAAAAGTTCTTCACTGAGGACTAAAAGCTTGTTAAAAGCTCTTCACCTGAGAACTTTTTAAAAGAAAAATCGACAACAAATAAATTTTGGAGGAAATTTAATAATTGGGAATAAAGTATCACTAAGAAGATCTCAATAAATTGGTTTTACAAATGACTAAAGGACCTCTAGGACCTCTCATAGTTTTTTTTTTAAATACAAACTCACATTTCCAAATCCAGTTTTCTTAAAACATCATTACTAGAGAAATATATTGGAATTTCGATTTTATTAATGCATAGTTATTTGTTAAAAGCTCCGAAAAAGCTCTAGATTGAATTTCGTTTGGAAATACACCACATATTATAGCGATCACTTCTAGACGAAAATTTGGCAAACCCAACAAATTTAAAAAAAAATTTTGTCTTTTTTTTAAATGTAGGTAGTAATGTAAGGCAGACTTCTTTTTTTTTTATTTTTTTTTTTTTAAATTTTATTTTTTGCAAATGAGAATGAAGTACCGCCAAGTAGGTCTCAATAAATGGAAAAATTCTAAAATACCTAGGGGGATATTTTCTTAGAGTTATAATATATCCTCTTCCTTTCCTCTCCTAACTCAAAACACTTGGGATTTCGACTGAAGTAAAGCCAATGAAAAATGGTATTGATGAGCACAATTGAGAGTTATAGAATTAACTTTGTTCAAAGCTCCAACCTAGTATTGTACCATACAAATTTTTTAAATTTATACAATTAATTTTATACATGGCAGTTGTGCCACACATACATATGTGGTACATATAAACCATTACAACACTACACTTACTATGCCCTAATACTCGACAAAGCAAAGAATCGGCACGAAAACGATGATTGTAAGAAGCATTAAGTTTCCCAAATAGGAAATGAAATCAAAACAAAAGTTTCACAGGCGACTACACATATGCTTGCATGTATGCATATATTGGTGTGTGTGTGCTACGCATATGTATTATGCATTAGCTTTTAGTTGACCCTCAAATTGATATTAACATTTTGCGTAAAACTCAATTCCGAACCGTTTTCGCTAATTTACCATATTCAAGGCTCACAGCCTTGCCGCTTCGAAATTTTATGAGTTTTTCGTTTTCACGAAAAAAGGCAGCGCATTTGAAAAACGACCTTGAATTGTAAATTTTTGAGCGCTGGAATTTCTTAAGTACGCGGTACAAGTACGTGTGTATGTGTGTGCGTGTATTTGAATTTGAAATTAAAAAACCTAATTTTATGACTGATTAGAGGCGCTGGCTGGCGTTGAGCAGAAGTGAACACTTTTTTATTGCTTCCAAAATGAGAATATTTAATTGTGACAAAAAGGTACCCGGAAATTGTAATTAAATTCCCAGGGTAATTGATATTTCAAAAATAAATGTTCGTAGGATTGTCCTTAGTTACTATGCTAAATATGAGCGTGATCTGTCGACCAGTTTGTTCACAGCAGCTGCTTAAGTCGGTACACTTCCGTAGTGCTTTGCGATTTTTACATTGGATAAAAATATCGAACAAAGAATCTGTCTCAAATTTTGTATTTCTAGCCGAATTTCGTGTGTGCAATGCGATGATTAAGTTTTACCAAAAACACAAGACGGTCGAGAGATCGTTGAAGACATTCCTCGTCCTGGACGACATTCGACCTCTTCAATTGATGAAAGTAAGTATTAGGAAAGTAAAGAATATGGTACTTGAAAATCATCAGGCAAGTGTTAGAGAGATGGCAAGAGAGCTCGACATCTCTCGCGAGTCCGCTCGAATGATTTTGGTGGATGAAACGTGTTCTCGCTCGACTCGTCCCGATAAAACTAAATTTTTTTCAAAAAGGGTACCGTCAACAGGTCTCTTTGGACATGCTCTATTGGTCGAATTCCGAGCCCATATTCATAGAGAGCATTGTAACTGCCGATGAGACATGTAAAAAGGGCAAAACCATCGGAATGGAACTCGTTTTCAGTAGAAAAAAATTCGCTGAAGGCCATCACAAAAAGTACTTATAAAAAGTGTTTCGAGGACAGGAAAATTTGTCAGATAAGGCGAAAGAATAAATATTGAAGAACAATTTAATATTTTGCGTTTTATTTATAATTTTCGAGGTACTTTTTTGTCACAATGTATATATGAAAATGGAATTACGTAGTCTTATGCTGGAAGGTGGTAACGCTGATAATGCAATCGCGCAATTTAGCAGGGTTATCTCAATGAATCGCGAGAAGTCACAGAAGCTCTTATGATCTCAACATAATTGAGTAGACGGAAGTAGTTTTCGAGACGTTGACAAATTGCGGTATGTATTTGATTGAAAAATTTATTTATTTTATGGGAACACTGAACTGTAATTTAAATATTGAAGATCACTCTCGATTTGCAATCAACTGTTTTCAGTTGAAATAAATTTTTTAAGATATGGCAAAGCCCATATGAATATGAATCTATCAAGTTGGACATTGACATGTTAGGGTCTGTATCTTCTCTACAAAACATGTTAGTTTGCATTAAGTCATTAAGAAGTTTGCGAGCGCTTGAAGAATTCTCTATCTTTACCTTTATCAAAACCAGTTGAGATTTAAATTTAGAATTTTATTGGGGTTCTCAAGACCTTTAAAACTATCTCTATATTAGAAGAGGAGAGAATAGAAATAAATTGAGGCGTGTACGGCGACCTATAGAAAAGAAACAAGAAAGAGGGCGAACTGCACAGTTTAGGTCCTTCAAAAGACTATCTGAGTAAACATATATTACATGAACTCCTCAAGCGTTGCAACACCAGCTACACAGGTTATATACCTACAACAATGTTAATGTGGATGGTGGATAAACCCCAAGGCTTCTACTTTTCGGAAAATGTGATTGGTTAATAAAATTTTCTCAGGTCACTCTCGAAATGCTCGAAGTGTGGAAAATTGGATCATAGACCTGCGGTTTTGCTTCTTTTAACCTTTACATGATACCTAAACCCGATTAGTTAGTAATACGGTTTCCGTAAGGCCACAAGTGGCAAATCTGAAATCCTATAAGTTCATCATTCTAAAAGCTGATAACCCGTCGACGGATTTAGGCTGATACACCAATAAATGCGAAAGTGTAAAGAATTCCACTCTCAATAAAAAGAGGGTTAAAGAACTATCTAATCCATCGTCAAAGCACAAAAGGTCTCCAAAACGTAAGATTCTTACACAGAAGGTTATGCTTATGATATCAACTACCTCTTGACGTATTCACTCTCCATCAATGCACCGAGTTCTACTCAACAATCTATTTCTTCAACAAAGGTTTGCGAAATTGCCACGACAAGGCTAAGCTGTTTGCCAGATGAGATACTCTCCACACCACATGCTGTATTCCTCTTAGATTATTTATGTTTCTTGCAGGAACGATTTCATTGACACATCTTAAGTTAGGAATCAACTTAATCGTACTACAGGAAATGAAGGCCTTATGTGATGAAACACCACTGGCTCTTGTCCAGAGAGACAGCATTACAAATAGAGTAAGCTTCACAAGGAAGTAAAAGGAATGGAGGTACACCACGCTTTAGGTCAACGGTTAAGCCGGGAATGAACTGACTCATGAACTTACCCGCTCTGCAGCTGGCACCATTATTGTAAGACCGGAGCCCTGCGTTGCGGTTGGTCATCGTACCATAAAGAAGCAAGGAGGCGAGAATGTGCAGTAAAAATTATTTACAACAATTCACAGACACTGTAGGCTCAAGAAATACCTTATTTAACATGGATATAGCCTTTTTCTCAAATTCACAGATCTTGGATCTGAAGACTACCGAGTATCTGATCTGTAGTCGACACAGGATAAAAGCCTTTGAAGGGGGTATTCTGGTCTAGAAGTATGAATTTCAGGTAATTTTTAAAGTGTCGTAAAAAAAGGCAATTAATATTTTTATTAACCATTTTTTTTTATTAGTTATTTGTTAATATTAGAAGAGTACAGAAAAAAAATTAAAAACTAAAAAAAAATAAAAAATTCAAAAATTATGAGCTGAAGAAGTGGGGGGTCTCTAAAAATTTTCACGTGACCATACCCATGATTTCAACCCTCCTAATTATCTGAAACAAAAAAAAAAAAAGATTATCAATCTTGAATAATGTCGCAATGGCCGGAACTACGGAAAAGTGGGAAAAAAATTTTTTCACAAAAAAAAAAATTCACAAAAAAAAAATTTTTTTTCATAAAAAAAATAATTATCGGAAACAAAAAAAAAAGGATTATCAATCTTGAATAATGTCGCAATGGCCGGAAAAATTTTCATAAAAAAAAGTTTTTTGAGATCACTTTTTCCGACTATTTCAATTTTTTTAAAAATAATAAAAATAAAAATTTGGGGATGGGGCTAGTTTCAACCATAGACAAGCCTATAAAGAAGACTCTATAAAAATTTCAAGTAAATCGGTCCAGAAAAATCTGAGAAATCGTGGGTATCGTTCCGAAAAAGTTAGTTTTGAGAAAAACGCGTTTAAAGTTTCCCTAATGTCTTTTGTTCGATTAGTTCCGGCCGAACCAGTTTGGATGCCGGGTCAGAAAAATGCCTATATCTCCGAAAATAATTTGAATTTTTAAAAATTCTCTTGTACACATATTCTTGAATAGTTAAACTTTGAAAATATAAAAAAAAATTCAATTCTCAATTTTTTTTTTTTTTAATTTCTAGACCAGAATACCCCCTGAATATACATATGTATTCGAATAGAGAACACCTCGTCTTAATAGTACCAAGCAGGATACTGCAATTTAACAATGTGCTGAGCATATTTGATGACTGAGTAACCAAAGATGTTTGATGAGCTTGCCATTTAAAGTATTCCGTTAGACTTTGTTTGATGCTAGGAATCGCTGATGTTCCAAACTATGTATATGGCAACCCTATATATTTTTTTTTCATTAAAAATGTTTGCTTAATTTGATTTATGAATCCAACTCATTTTAGTTTTTATTTATTTGCCGTCAACACTTGCTATCAAAACCTGTTCTCGTTATCAGAGTCTCATATTTTTGAGAACTACCTTGTAAACTAAAATAAAATTACGGAAAATAAACACCATTCAGCGAATATATGTGTCTACCCTACAATAAACAAAAATATCACGGTGTTAACGATTCATTCATTATTAAAGCAAAAGCAAAAACAAAAAACTGTAACACAAACAAAACGAATTAAATGTTTGATCGGTTACACCCAAAATACCGAGTTTATCAAAGCAACACACCTGATTGAAAATGTGGACACCCGGGACTACAATCGTTGTCTTGGAACGCAGGCTAAGTTTATTGGCTTGCCTTCTAGAAGTGTGCGTTGGTGAGAAAGCACAATTTCTCTTGCAGTCCTCAAGTATGGCAGCCGTTGAGCGAAGTTGTTGACATTGAAATTGCGTGACAACGGGCGGCAATACATTTTTTATTCAAATAAAAAGGTGCTTGGGAACTGCAGAAGGACACACCTAAATGCCAAGCTAAGCACTAACATACTAACACATACATATATATTACTACATAGTACTGTCTTCAAGAATACACCCTATCAGCCAGCAATCGCCTGTCGAATTGTAACATTTAGTGGGTACAGTTTTATTGGACATTAACCTGCTTGAAGTTGAGCACACTTTAACCTCTCTCACACTGCCACTTGCGGCGTACTTTGTATGTATATAAAGCTGTATATGAACCACGAACCTCTACAGTGCATGCAATATATTTGTGTGCATGCATTTAACTCTCGTACAGCTAGAGTTCAAACAAAGTTTGTTCGCCGTTGTTGCGCTGCTTTGTCTCTGCGGTTGTTGTCTTTGGTGTTGTTCTTAAGTTTTTGTTGTTTTTACCAACGATTCAATTGTGGCTACGACCTCGTGCATGAGAGATTTAATATTTGTATATATGTATGTTTGTATGCGAGTGTATTTTTGTTACGCATCAAAGGTGGCAACAATGCCAGGCACTTTCCACTTCGAAGGAGGTGGTTATTCTTTGTTCGCATTATGGAAATTCTTTGTTTGCGACGCTTCTCCGTGGATGCATTGGGCACAAAGAGTACGCTAACATACCATGCACTCGAGATGAAAATTGAGTTAATATTGAACCAGATATTCCTTCATTCTCGGCACAAAACGAAAATAATTAAAAATGAAAACCTGTGGAACTGCATATACTCGTATATGTATTGTGTTTAAATTTCAATTATTTTTTTTTTAATTTAAAGTACGAAATAGCCTTGGCCTAGGCATTTCGGCCAACATATCTGATTATTTTAGAGAAAAAATCAATATACTATACTTCCAAGTTACTATTATTTACTTGCAGACTTACTATAGAGTAGAGTCAATCGATAGCACAGGATTCTTTAAACTGCGAATCACTCAAAACAACTAAACATGAATCTACAACAACACAAAATTACTAAGACCTCCTCGAGAAACTCAATAGAACAAAATTTTGAGAAGAAAATAGTAAAGAGTTTCATGAAAAATTATGAGAATCTCTGTGTTGAGTTGTTTCCACTAAACATGAATCTACAACAACACAAAATTACTAAGACCTCCTCGAGAAACTCAATAGAACAAAATTTTGAGAAGAAAATAGTAAAGAGTTTCATGAAAAATTATGAGAATCTCTGTGTTGAGTTGTTTCTTCTTTCATACAGCTTCTGCAGGTAGCGTCGGGTAAGATTCCCAACCTTACAGCATGGACGCCATTGAAGCGGAAGAGGCTAACCTTACTAAGAGCAAAGATATCACTGGGGTGCCTTTCCTTACTAGCTCATCAGCTTTGCAATTTCCGCTATGGCCCGGCACACATAAAAAGCTTATCACAAAGACATTCGATACTATTGATAGCGAGGTTACGTACATCTTCACCAACCCTGAATGCACTATAAATGAGTTCGAGGTTAGTATCACCGCTCTGTGTCTGTCACTTCTCTGAAACTTCTCTGAAAGAGGCTGAACTCCGGAGCAGCAGATCTACTGCTAGTTTAAGGCTGTAACCTCGGCTTGGAATAAACTTCAATAGTCAGGAAGTCTGAAGCTGGAGTTGTTAGAGAGCTTCTGACACTAAGCCCCTTCACCAACCTTCCCCCCGAGCTTTGACCATAAAGAAGCTCACTTTCCCAAAGACTTCTTGTCACCCACAACTCTATCGTCGGTATATGGGTAAAGAAGAAGCCGCCAGAGTTCGGGTTGGCGACTTCATGATTCAGTATGAAGTCAAAGTGTGTGAGGATATCCGAGTGTTCAGATACAAGTTCTTTAAAGAACCCAGATTCTCTGAAAGTACCAATCCTATCCAAACCAAGCAATCTAGATCTAGAATTAAAATTTGTTGAATCCACAATATTAATATTTTAAGAAAAGACAACACTTTTGTTGTGCTGTTAACGAAGTACCTCCGAGACTAAGAGTAATAGAAAATATTGGTTGAAATCCTTGAGGCGCATACTCAACTAATCTAAAATTCTTTATGAATTATGAAGTCAGACCAACAAATCTAGTGTTACAAGCTAGATACCTGCGAGTAAATTACAAGAAAATCCGAGGTTGTTTTCAAAATACACCGTTTTTTTCTTGGGACGCAGGTCATTCAAAACACTCTTTAATCAATACCTTAAAGTTTAGGTTTTCAGATTGATGCTCATCATTCCGGACTACTTCCGAGAAAGTGCGCGTTTAAGACTGGTCGCTGCGTCGATAATTTTTAATATTATTTTAATATTTCTTACCGATATGCAGATAGAAGATAAACTCGTATCGGAACAATTTGTACACCCTCTCAGACACTGCTCATACGAGTGTATGGAAATATTGCAGTATTTTTAAAATGCTCTTGGAATAAAGCTTACCTGAAAAGAAAAAAAAAATAATTGATAAAAAAAAACCTTTTAAACTTTTCAAACAAAAAAATATAATGTAGAGTTGCCACTAGTTTCAAACAAAAATTATTTGAAAATTATTCAATTAAAATTGTAGTTAAATTTTATAAGAAAAAACTTAAAAAAAAAAATTTACAGAGTTGCCACCTAATTTTAACAGATTCAAGTATTCCAATTATTAGACTAATAACGTATTTATTTTATTTGCTAAAAACAATTTGAGCTTTTCAAAGAAGAACAAAAAACAAAAAAACTTTATATAGAAAACTTAAAAAGAGTGTATATAGAGTTGCCACCTTTTTGAAAGAATTCATGTATTTAAATTATTAGATTAATAACGTATTTAAGCACTGTATAAAAACATAAAAAAAAATATTTTTATGGAGTTGCCACCTGTTTTTAAACAAAAATAATTTGAAAATTAATCAATTACTTCCATAATTGAATATTCGATATAACAATAGTTTCAAACAAAAATTATTTGAAAATAAATCAATTGAACCTGCAGCTTAACTTTATAAGAAACAACTTAAAAAATGGTTGTATATACATAGTTGTCACCTATTTTTACTAAAAACGTATTTAAGCATTGTATAAAAAAACATAAAAAATATTTTTATGGAGTCGCCAACTGTTTTTAAACAAAAAAAGATTATATAGAGTTGCCACCTATTTTGAACGAATTCATGTATTTCAATATTAAACTAATAACCATTTAAGCTCTGTATAAAAAAAAACATAAAAAATATTTTTATGGAGTCGCCACCTGTTTTTAAACAAAAAAGAGTTGCCACCTATTTTAAACGAATTCATGTATTTCAATAATAGACTAATAGCGTATTTAAGCTTTGTATAAAAAACATAAAAAAAGAAATTATGGAGTTGCCACCTATTTTTAAACAAAACAATTAAATAGAGTTGCCACCTATTTTGAACGAATTCATGTATTTCAATATTAGACTAATAACGCATTTAAGCTCTGTATAAAAGAGCATAAAAAAATGTATGGGTTGCCACCTATTTTAAACAAATTCATGTATTTCAATATTAGACTAATAACGTATTTAAGCACTGTATAAAAAAACATACAAAATATTTTTATGGAGTCGCCACCTGTTTTTAAACAAAATAATAGTTTTAAAATTAAACAACTACAGAGAACATTGAAAATTTGAAATAAAATGTCTGTCTAACATTGGATTTAAATGCACAAGTTTCTGCAAAAGTTGGCAGCATAACACTGTCCCCGCTACAAAGCTTTCAAAAATTCTAAAATTTATAAAGTTCACGAGAAATTAAAATAAAAATTATATTTATAATTTTTAATTTTATAATTATTTTGCTCCACTGTGCTTATAAGCCGATTTACGAATTAATAATCATATGAATATTTTTGCCGCTATTATTTGTTTTCCCCTGACTAACTTGTCATTTTGAATCAAAATTTTACACTATTATTATATATCGACAGCGCTTGAGGCCATATATCAGCAGCAGCAGCAGCAACAAAATATTCGACACAAATCAATCGACACCAGCCGGGGGCCGCCTTCACCTCCACACCTCCACACCTCCACACATCCATCTGCTACATGAAAAATCGCAACTTCCCAAGCTTTCGGCTGCAAAAGTTCGGCTAATGTTGCGCACATCAGTTGCGCGAGCCGCAAATGTTAGTTCCCAAGACCAATTCTATAATGTTTAACACTCCAGGAGTTTAATTGCCTACATAGATTTTGCGATTTATTTGATGCATAAATTTTCTAAGCCAGCCATAGGCAAACTGCGGTGCGTCGAGAAATGCTAATAAGAAATTAGATTTTTTTTTGGAATTTTTTCCGAAAAGATGCTGACAATGAAATTGAATTATGATTAATAGAGAAGCAGGCAGTATTTCATTCGCTTCGCATTGGTAATAAAAACATCAAGGGTGTTCGGTGCGTAGCGAAATCTACACAAATTAGACAAGAATGGAGATTCTATTTTAGTTTTTTTTTCTTTCTTTTTTTTTTTTTTTTAATTTTCTGTCTAAAATATTCAGTCATCTTTAGTCTGAGTCGTCAGTTTTTTGTTTTTCTAAAAATATTCTGAAAGTGTACGTGTGTGTATGTAGGTATGTTTATGAGAGTATGGTTGGGCACTTGTCCGCAGGAATAAGTTTCAAAAAGTGATTAAGTACTTACCGAGAACTACGGATACATAACTATGCACATAAACAACAAAATACAAACCCATATGTTGTATTGGAAATTCAATTTTAGTAACGTTTCATAAATTTAGTGCCTGCCGCTTTAGAAAAAAAGGTCTACTTCGTGCATAGTTGATAGCTAGCACACTAGCACTTACTGTGTGCCAATAGTAGGGTGAGCGAGTTTTTGCTTATTTTTTGACATGCCGCTTTTTTAATATTGTGAGGATTAGGATAGGATTGGAAAAATATATAATACTAAAAATCAATATACTCTACAGGGCGAATCCAATTAAAGATTGCCAAGCCAATATGATCCAAGTATGACAAGACTAGAACTAAGGGTTTATTAAATAGCTCTTTTCTCATTTGATTTCCCAATCGACTTCAAAACTGTTGCCTGCCTACCCTAGTATGCGACACTGCGTGAGATAGCAATAAGAATAGAAACACTTATCGCTGTTATGTACCTAATGATTTTCCTGCGATAACCTCAACTCTTCGTCGTGTATTCGTGTAAGTGACGTTGTCAGCGGAGCGCAACAAGTGAAAAGCCTAACATATGATGAAACGTTAAGGCAAAGGAATCTGAAGCAGCAACACTTCAAGTGGGTCGCTTTTCCACTTTATGTACACAAAAATACATACCTACATATGTACATATATTTAAGTTAGTGTAATGAATGTTGATAAGCAATTCAATATTGGAGAATAGTTTTGAGTGGAAAATGACTGTTAGATTGATACTAAGAGATACAAAATATGTCATAAATGTCGAATTTTGGAATTTTTTTTTTCAAATTTAATTTTACTGATAACTATATGTACTAATAAATATAATATTTAATGAAGACATAAAATAAATTTTTATGGAGTCCCAAAGGAAAAGCGTTCATTGGGTTACAAGTGACGGAAACTGCCAGAGAATTTACGTCAACTCGTAGTGTTTAGTATAAACATGAAGGCGGTAATTTAACATCATCGAATTTCTTGATGAATTTAGGTTGGAAGAGCCAAGTAGATGTTCCCAAAAGGTTTACAACAAACTTTGAAGCAAACTTTATAGTCACTACAGCTCCTTTCAACTATAGGAAGCGGTTGTTAATTTAGAGCGAGTCTGATTTCCGCCGAAAGCTTTTCATAATAACCAATCAATCTTCAATTGATTCTATGAAGATGCCGCCACACCGGCAGCTGTTGCTGGGACTAAAGAGAGGTTTAGTCTCGATATTACTCGGGTATATTAGAATTTACGCATTTATATTTAGACTTTTCATATCATTAACAACATTAGCTGGCTGATCGACTTCGCCGAGACCCGAAATATGGTTATCTATAGTACTAGAATTTAACATATAAAAATTCATCATGCTGCCTGGTTGTCTCCGGATTGAAAAGCTACCGGAACCAAACCGATAATGTTGTGATAGACGGAAGACAGTGTTTTAGAAGCGTGTACGCTCCGAGGTCCTAACATTGACTCGGACACCCGTCTCTGTTCAACAAAAAACGCAAAGTATCAAGAGCGAAGGACTTTTATAAGGTTCTATCGAGCGTATTGTGTAAAAGATTAAAGCCCACTGTCACCAAACGGATTGGACCTTATTAGTGTAGCTTTAGGCCTGGAAAATCAACAACTGACCAGACATTCTCGATGCGACAAATCTTTGAAAAGACCCGTGAAAAGAGAATCGGCACACACCACCTCTTCGTTGACTTTAAAGGTGTTTTTAACAGCACGAAAAGGAGCTGCCTTTGTGTCGCTATGTCTAATTTTGGTATCCCAGCAAAATTAATTAATCTCCGAACCGTTCAATACCAAACGAGGTTTCAAACAAGGAGACTCTCTATGTTGCGGCTTCTTTTATCTACTCCAGGAGGTAATAATTCGCTGCAGAGCTGAAACAGAAGGTACCATCTTCTATATGAGTGTACAGCTGTTGGTGTACGCCAAAGGTATGGATATTATTGGCCTCAACAACCGCGCCGTTAGCTCTGTTGATAAGGGAGCGAAGCGCATGAGTTTGGTTGAGAACGAAGACAAGACGAAATATCTCCTGTCATCAAACAAACAGTCGTCGCACTACCGACTTGGCTTCCATGTCACTGTTGGCTGTCATAATTTCGAAGTCGCAGATAATTTCGTCTATCTTGGAGCCGGTATTAGCACCAAGAACAATGTCAGCCTCGAAATACAACGTAGAGTAACTTTTGCTAGCAGACGCTACTTCGAACTGAGCAGGCAATTGAAAAATAAGGTCCTCTCTCGATGAACAAAGACCACACTCTACAAGTCGCTCATCATCCACGTTCCTCTATATGACGCAGAGGAATGGACGATGACAACATCTGATGAGTCGACATTACGAGTTTTCGAGAGAAAGATTCTGCGGAAGATTTAACGTCCTTGGCGCATTGGCAATGGCGAATACCGCAGTCTATTCAACGAGTTATACGACGACATTGACATATGTAGTTCAGCGAATCGGATATGGTGGCTAGGTTATGTCGTCCGAATGAATGAAAACATTCCAGCTCTGAGAGTGTTCGACGCAGCACCCGTCGAGGGAAGCAGAGGAGGAAGAAGACTTCCATTCCGTTGTAAAGACCAAGTGGAGAAGAACCTGGCTCCACTTGAAATCTCCAATTGGCGCCAAGCAGCGAAAAGAAAGAACGACTGTCGCGATGTTTGAAATTCGACTGTAACCGCGTAAGCATTGTCTACGCCAATAAATAAGAAGAGAAATGAAATTATGTCATAAGCTCAACAGGTTTTGCATGCAACTTTGAAAGACACCTCCCAAAATGTTGCATACATTGCCCGAATTAGAATTTTAAATATTGTATATTTAAGCAGCTCTTTAACATACAACAAATCTCGGTTAATTTCCCGCTGACGAACGAGGTGACGTAATCCCAGCGATCTGCAAGCGTCTTCGTCATTTTTCTGGCAACACAAGAAAACAAACAAAGACGACTATGATCGTTTCCCGCAAGAGGTACACAGTACCAACGAGAGAGATCCGCATATCGGGCCACACAAAACCGTTTCTTGTTTCAACCTGATGAATATTGCATGAAATGGACAGATAAATATGACAGTTGCGGTAAAAAAAACAGAGATGATAATCACAAATGTCATATCCTCATGAAAACTAAGTTTGTAGGTAAATGTATGGATGTGATAAGTCTGCCGGAACAAACTACTCAGACAGACAGACATTTGTATACATTTGAATGATAATCATTTGCGGAAGTGCAAATACAGACTGTTGGGAAAAAAATACAAATTTACATAGGAACATATTTGTATGTATACACTTATGTAGTTGAATAAATGGCATAAGTCGCTCGATCGATCGGCAAGCTGCAAAAGAACAGTGTTGCAGACAGACAGAGTACCACAATTGTCGACTCCGGGACGGTACACTCCAAAACATATGAAGACAACCGCGACGAAAAAATAAAAAGTGAATCGCAACAGATGATAAGAGTAGGTATGTCGGTATGAGAAAGTAAAGAGTAGGCAGTGATGGAGATAGTACAAACATAAATATTAATAAAAGAACGGAGGTAAAGAATAAGTGAGTAGTTTTTTGAAGCGTTTCATCGAGGAAACAAGGTCAATTATTTTGATGAGACTTGAGTGTTGATAGGGCGCAAGAACAATGACCGACTGGCTCTTTACGATGCTGATGGCGAACGCGACAGTGACGACAAGGAGATGTGGTTGAAGATTTTGTTCACGACAAAACGGTTGCTGACGCAACAACGTGTAATGCACTGCCTCTTAAGACACGACTTTTATGTGCTGCGTATACATACATCTCTAAGTATGCATATAGAAGTTGTGGAGTAAAGTTGATTGCTGCAAGGCGCACAACGGTTATATCAAATATCAAGTGCAGCATGTAGAGCACTTATGCATTTAGCTGCTTTGCCACATTACCATACTCATTACATTCAGGAAGGAAGTGCTGAGGTACAAGCATAAGTGCAGACATACATACCTATGTACGTATGTAGGTAGACACTTCTTTTTATGGAATCCGGAAATATGTAAAATAAAAACGGAAAAATTCAATTAGGTTGGAGGGAATAAATAATTAATTCGCAACCTTCATTCTGGTCGCATGACGGCACAAGCCTTTTATAAAAAGTGCCGTTATTTTATAAAAAAAAAATCTTTTCCAATCTTTGCCCTTGGATGTGTACAGACTTTTAGATCGACATCTTAAAAACTGAAGAACTGAGGGACTACCCTGTTCCGGGTATAAAAAATTAAAAATAAATATGACCTATAGTGTATAACTCAGGTTTTCCTTAGTCCAGATATTACTCATTATGTTAAAGAAATATACCATCGAAAAGGACCCAAGAGCTTCAATTGGTCGTGGTGACATGAGAAATATAGAAGAGGATCTTTACATCACGTATGGATCGACTCAACACATTTTGGTTAATGATTTGATTATGAAGCGTGACAATGTTGGATCCTCAATTTTCTCTAAAACAACGTCGAGTAGAGGCCTCAAAAGAGTGCTTCACGACGGAGCTAAGGAGCCTACATACATTAAAATCATTATTACTGGTGATGAGACGTGGGTTTATAAATATGACGTCCCAATTGTTCAACAATCTAGGGAATTGAGATCAAAAAATTTGCCAAAACTAAAAAAAAAAACATAATTCGCTTAATGCACTGGGGGTCCATCCCAGCCGAGGCTTATAACAAGGAACTCGGAAGGAACCTATTTTAAATGCGATAACAAAGATTTGGAGGATGGAGTCATGTGTAGAAGTTCACAAAGTGAGGAAAGTTCTCTGAGCGCCATTCATTTGGGAGCTCAAGCAGCTCACGACTTCCGGTCTTAGACCAAGTATCCTCTGGGTAGCCAAAGAACAGCCATTTGAAGCCGCGCTAAAGTGAGAAGGCGAATCATCCATCCCCAGAGTTGGGCTTAGGTTTTGGGACTCGCCACGTAAAAATCTTGGACGAAAGCTTGCCCGAAGATTAAAATTCAAGTGTGCTCTGCCTAATCCACAAAAAAGGAAAGCCAAAATCTAAGGTTGCTACAGTGGGATAAGCCTCCTCCACAACGCATAGAAGGTTCTATCGAGCATATTGTGTGAAAGATTGAAGCACACCGTCAACAAACTGATTGGAACTTATCAGTGTTGCTTCCGACCTGGAAAATCTACAACTGACTAGATATTTACCAAGTTCCAAATTTTGGAAAATACCCTTTAAAAGTAAGGTCGATTTTTAAACTGCTTTTGACAGCACAAAAAGGAGCTGCCTTTAAGTCCAAATGTATAAATTTGGTTCCCCCGCAAAACAAATACGGCTGTGTAAAAAGATGTTGACCAAACAGAGGCTCCGTCAAGATCGATAAAGACCTCACCGAGCAGTTCGATACAAAACGAGGTTTCCCCTTCTATCGACCGCTTTTCCAATCGACTCTTGGAGCAAATAATTCTGCAGAGCTGAATAGAGAAGGTACAATCTTCTATAAGATCTTGATAACATTGGCCTCAACAACCGCGCCGTTAGATCTGCTTTCTCCAGAGTAGATAAGAAAGCGAAGCAAATGGTTCTCGTAGTGAACAAGGGCAAGACGAAATATCTCCTGTCATCAAACAAACAGTCGTCGCTAATTTCGATTGACATCCAAGATCTAAGAAGCCTATATACATACAAGTAGTCTTGCGAAAGCTGAACCACAAATGTTGCTAAAAGCATATAAAAATCATATCTTCGTTTATTTATTGTGTATTAATGACCCCGTAAATATAACCTAATTAGAGAGGATGAAAAATATTAAGAATCTCAAAAAGAAATAGTGGTAACAAAAAAAACCAGCGATTAACAATGAAGGGTAAAATATTGTATGTATGTATTTAGCCAGATCTAAGTTCACCAAAAGTACACGTATCTGCTTAATGTAAAAATTTAGCGCTGCCACTGCTTTTACTAATTAGCTTTTGCAAAAACAATGAGCTGAATTATATTGAAAAGAAGTAAGAAATCGAAAAATAAAAAAGAAACAAACCTATTATTTAGACAGTTTAAGCCGAATTAGTAGCTCATTAGCAAGTCACCGGCCGGTGAATAAAATAAAGGAACATAGTAATCGAAGCCACTATTAGACAAGCAAGGAACCAGGTAACGAGTCTTCAAGCAACTGCAGATGGTCAAGATTAATGAATTGGAAAGGCACTAATGCTAATATCTATATTCAAATTATTCGCGAAATATGATTTTTAGTCAAAGCTTAAATCAACTAAAACAAACAAAACCACCAGCAACAACAAAAAAAATTTGTGTACTCAAGTACGCAATTTTTTCATTATTTTGTGTGGAGAAGTTTTCAAACAAATAAACACAAAATAGAAGCAGAGAATGGAATACTCTAAGTAATCGACAACCCGCTAAAAAATAGTGCAGTTGTCTGATGATTCCAGGAATTATTAAATTTGAAAGGGAATTCCGTACCCTTTCTAAAATTGCTCTACATATAGCCTTCCAAAAATGTTATTGACCTTGGAAAGACTAGATATAATTGTTGCAGATGTTCAAAAGTTTCTGTCAGATGAATAACTTAATGAGATCAGTGGGAGGATCTTCTATAATCAAGATCAAGAAGCTCAGCGGTTATTTTGCAACAAATATCGGTTTAATATGGTAACAGTATGAGCATTAAGTGGATACAGATTTCGTGGAGGCTTTGAAAATTATATATCAGCGCTTTGTAACCTTAAGACTTCACAGAAATGATCATGAAACGATGCTCTTGAAATATAATATACATATATATTTCTTCGAGGCCCGAGAGGCCCAATTTTCGACCACGTTTTGCAGCAATAGGGGCCATATGTAAGCAGTAAAGTGCTGAATTATATTTTCCAAGACGTCAATTCTCTCGGGCTTATCTGCATGGCCACACAGCTTCAGATGACCCCACAAAAAATAGTTTAGTGGTGTTCAATCGCATGATAATGGAGATTGGGCCACAAACCCACGACATGAGATAGTGCAGTCACCGAATGTTCCCTTAAAAAATTGATCTTGTTGAAACCAAAGGTTGTCTACATCAACATCATCCAATTCGGGCACGAAAAAGTCTTTAATCATGATAGTGAACCCATTGACTGTAATATTATGACTGACGCGTGTCGAAAGAGCCCTCAATATCCGATCATAGAATCATTTGATTTGCTTTGAAGGTGGAAGTCAGAGACCGACCTCCGATCCGTATGCCCCGGAGTACGAATTGGGATATTTTCAATGAAATTCTAGTGCAAAATATAAGCAGAGTGAGACAAGCAGATAGTAGATCCACCATAGCAGGACTAGAGAGCAGGCTGACTGCGCTAAACCAGTTTATAATGGACGCCTATTATTGCGCTTGTTCACTGACAAATAAATTCTGTGACAGCGTCTCGTCGATTCCTAAATCAGCTAGACTGTACAAGGTGTTGTCAAGAGACAGGACGGATACAGTATTATCCATAAAAAGGCAGGAAGGGACCTATACAACTAGCGCGGAGGATAGGGCAAGGACACTCTTGCAAGCGCACTTCCCAAAGACGGTTCAGGCTAACCTAATTCCACCATTGGTGGCAAGTAGGCCAGATCGCCTGGACTGCAAGAAATTTGTTCACTGCAGACTCAATCAGGTGGGCACTGGCCTTCTTCTCGAACTATAAGTCACGAGGGGTGGATGGCATCTTTCCAGCTCTTTTGCAACAAGGAATGCAAGTTCTCTTGCCACATTTGGTAGGACTGATGAGAGATAGCCTGACGATATACCAGAACCATGGAGACCCAAGGTAGGTAGGAGAGATTATTCGTTGGCTAAATCATTCATAAAAGGGATGAGATAGTCGACATAAGATCGAAAACGCTGAAAATGGCACCTCTGAATAATCAGTTTTCCCCAGTTTTTGAAACATCGATCTGAAAACATGTACACGTTCTTTCTACCGAAGGAGCTGCTCTTTTGTAGTAACGGCGATATCAGATCACTATAGCATATATGTAGCTGCCATACAAACTAAGCGATCAGAATAAAGTGCTTAAATGGAAATCCTTTTCATTGG
Source organism: Bactrocera zonata (assembly GCA_037783105.1). Classification (NCBI taxonomy): domain Eukaryota; kingdom Metazoa; phylum Arthropoda; class Insecta; order Diptera; family Tephritidae; genus Bactrocera; species Bactrocera zonata. Next base: position 339,741 of record JBAWJQ010005959.1, on the reverse strand, counting down.
ACGAGATGGCATCGCCACGAAATTTAGGAGAGATTATTGCCTAAGGCAACGGTGAAATCTCCGAAGAAATTGTTCAAATCGAACTACTATATTCAAACTGATCGATCGAAATCGACTTTTTGTATAAAAAAATTGTTTAATGTACATACTATCTGTACTGTAGCTTCGGTGCGACGCCAGTTCACTTTTTTTGGCTTGATGAGGGATTCAGAATTGTGAAAATTTCTCCTCATGAAATATTCATCACAGGGTTGCATTGGAAATTTAGAAAACATTCGTTGGGAATTAGATAATTGAGCTGTATAAGAAAATACGATGTCGGCGCTCACACGCAAGAAAACAGTTAAAAAGTTAGATTTTTTAAGGGGTTCATGGGTTTACGGGTTTCAAAATTATTTTTTATCTTATTAAATTCTACAACAGCTCTAGAATAGTTTCCTAAATTTTCAAGTCGATCCGAGTAATAGTTTCGGAGATACAGCCTTGACAACTTGTGCATTCGAGTTAAAACGAGTTTTTCTCGAAACTGTGCTTTGAAGTCGGTTGGCAAGATTTCTCGAGAACTACTCAACCGATCTTCATGAAATTTCACACAGGTCTTTGAGAAGTCTTAAGAACTTGGACGAGAGATTTTTTTTTCGATTAGAACTATTTAAAAAAAAAATGTCGCGAAATTTTCACAGAAATTTTCATCTTCATGTAAAAATATGTGCCAAAAATATTATTATCAATTTTTTTTTCCTTCGTATAAGTTCTAAGTCAAGGTTTTAACTAAAAAACATGCATTTTTTCACTTTAGATGATCCTGTAAGGATTATCCTGCCTGCCTGCAGACGAATCTTTTTTCCGAGGGGTCACCGGAAATGATGTCGAAATGACCGAGTTTAAAATACTATTTTTCCAAACATTTCAGAATTTTTTTGTTAATAGTCGATGCTTGTAACAATAAAAAATTTTAATAAAATATTCCAATTTTTATATGAGAAAATTTTTTTTGAAAAAATGCTGTTTTTTATCCGAGGAAACCCATGTAAGGGGTTAAGATCATTTATATAAATTTCTAATTTTGCAAAAAATTCACCATTTAACATTTATTATATATGTTCATATGTACATACATGTATTATTGTATTTACGGTTTGCTTTTCTACAAATTAATTGCTCCACACATTTAACCCTAGCCAGTAAAAGGTTAGCAGTAATTTAGAATTCTTGTCGAAGAAGACTAAAAAAAAGTTTAGAAAAAGACACGCATAAATACATAAAAATCAATAAGACTAAAACTTAAGTTGAAAAGTAACCAAAAATGCCACACCGGAACAAAAACCCCAAGAAGCGGCCAAAAGAAGAAAGACAAAATGCTGCTTTTTCTCATTCTGCATGTGTGAGAATCTAATTTAAAAGCGTAGTAAAACGCCAAAATACCAAACCATGTCAAATACAATTGTATTGGTTTCGGCAATTGACGGCGAATAAAGCAATCAAAATAAAAGAGATCGTAAAACATTACATTGCTGACCCTGAACTTTGAGAAGTCAGCAAATGACTTGCGGCAGATCGCAACAGCTTTATCGCCTCAAGACAGCATGCATGTGAGTATATATGTATACATATACGTATATACCATATATGAATGTATGTGTGTGTGTATATAGCTGTACAGCGTTCGTGCGCTTCAAATCTCACATTTCATTCTATTTCATTTATTTATTTATTTTTTGAATATTCTTAAATATTTTATAAACTCTCGCACTTATTCATTCACACATTCGCTTCGACGCTCACACGCTTGCTGCCCGAAGATAAATGTAAACTTTTTTCATAATGATTATTATTATTGTTATTGTTGTTGTTTGCTGCTTAGCTTACAGCATTCCTTTCTACTTAACACATTCACCTCAAAAATACGATCGCATCTAGAAGATGACTGTGTAGTGACTTTACAAATTAATATGTACCATATATAAGTGTGTATCATACTCTAAGCATGTTGCCGAAGTCTGTCGGCAATACTCACATGCATGTGTGTGAGTGAAATAATAATTTTTGCATAGAGTGCAGAGTAATAAACCATTCACAGCACTTCTGTAGCAGATTGCCCACTGACCTCAACGATCATGCCGCGTTCGATCAATTTATCGATTGTTGACGCATGAAACAATGGGTTTGGGGTGGCCACCACGAACGCCGGCAACACCACAAGCTGCGTTGACCCGCTCCACGATTTCACACACCAAGCGTACCCACACCCATCGGCATACATCGGCCATATGTTAGCCACCATTGTGACCACATGTAAGCGTCTACAATCGGCGCATGGAGTTCCATGCTCTCGAACAATCACATTTCTTTGGAATAAAATCTAGTGCTAATACTTTTTGTGTTCGTCATGTTGATGACTCAACGGTATTCGATTTGCCCAAATTAAAATTCATTTGTCATTGTGATAATAAATGAAGAAATGTGCGCGAGAGGAAAGCATGCAAAATTCGAGACTTTGCTGGTGGTTGAAAGAAAGCTTTTGTGTTGATTTATTAAGTTTCAAATGTGGCTTAAACCATCGTTATTGTTACTTTTTATTTTTCTAAATTTTACAATCAATAAAGCTGTAGAAGTGATTATAAGACAACTAAAATAATATCACATTTTATATGCTAAAATGAAAGAGTAGTTCAAAAAGCTCTGCTGCGAAAAGAACAATAATCAATAATAAATTTTAATATATGTACATATGTATATGCGTAACAAACAATAGAAGGCAATAAATCCAAATTGATTTTAGTTTAAAAATAAAGTCTTTCAATATAACAAAAAGTTTCCTTTGAAGAAGCTCTTCTTCACCATTCACTACTGGTTCTTGGCAGCAAAAACAACTCGAATTAAATTCAATATTATTTCAAACATAATCGAGAGAAATCAATTGTTTTATTTATTTACAAACATGTATAGATTTTCTATTTTAAAAGTCTTCTAAGTAATACAAGTATAATTCCTGGTTACCCGAAAAAGTGATCGGTTAATGCCTTCTTCATCTCTGCGCCTTTGGCAAGTAATCTTTGTTGAAAAAACGCGTTAAATTTATTTTAAAACACTAAAAGTTATCTGCACTATTCTTTTTTTATTTTTCAAGATCCATAAGCGTAGGTCTTGGAAAGTAAACCGAGTCAAATTTCGAGAATTTCGTCAAATGCAAAAGTTTTCCATATAAGGACATGATTTTGATCGTTAATTTTCTATGACAGCTATATGATATAGAAGTCCAATAACGGCGATTCCGACAAATGAGCAGCTTCTTGGGGAGAAAAGGACGTGTGCAAAACTCCAGAGGGATCTTTCAAAAACTGAGGGACAGGCCGACGGACGAATATAGTTTATTCGAATCGGCTCGTCACGTTGATCATTTATATATATTTAAATCATAAAATAATTATTTTTTATACTCGTTAAAAAAAATTGTTTTTGGATTAATGAGATAATATGAAACCTCAAATTATATAAGGTCTCCGATGTTTCCTTCTGAATTTTAAAAACTCCGTGACAACCTTAAGGCGATATATAAGGTTCACGGCTTCAATATTTTTTTTCGATTAGAATATTGTCCTAAATGCTCAAATTGACCCAAGTAATAGCTTTGCAGATGTAGTCTTGAAAAGTTGCACACTCGATACAGTGGACAAAAAATAGTGAGACTTTTTAATTTGAATTTCACGCGAAAATCTTTTCATAGAAATATTTTTTTCTAGCCTCTCGGTCTGTCAGTGACATCTATGCCAAATGTTAAATCAAAATAATCATTAATGTTGGTACAGGCTTGTCTTTCTAAAGTACATAAAGTGCATTCGGCGATTTTTAGGTTAAAATTTGTGTACGTTCAGATTGTTTGGAAAGGCCTTCGGTGATAATTATTTGCCAAACCACGCCCAGGACGGCCATCAACATCAACTGATGATCAACACGTCAATAATATAAAAAAAATAGTGGTTGAGGATAAACGAATAACAGTCAGAGATCTCACTGGCATCGTTGGAATATCGGAAGGAGCCGTAAAAACCATTTTGAAAGATAATTTGGGCCTAAGAAGAGTGAAAATCACTTAATTTTTTCAAAAAATAGCGTCTCGCTAAAGTGCTTTCCGAATACCAGGATGTCATATAACGTATTATTATATTACTGGCGATGAGTTTTGGATCGATACTTACGACCCGGAAACGGACGATCGAAACAGGTCAAAAACCAAGTTTATGTTGACAGTTTTCTTTGATTTGATCGAGGTGTGATGCACTCCGATTTTTTTTTTCAATTTCAACTCTTTTGCAAAAAAACCATCGAGAAATTTTCACCAAAATTTATATTTTTTCGTAAAAACTTCTGCCAAGAATGCAAACTTCACTTTTTTTCTTTCCTTTGTCCAAACACCTAGAGTATAATCTTAATTAAAACATGTATTTTTTCTGCTATCAACGCGTATGCACTTTTTTCAGAGGATCAGCCGGAAATGACTGCTTAAGGGATCGTTTCAGTGTGAAATTTTCGAAAAATCGATTTTTTTTTATTGGATTATGGAATAATATGCACTGTAATAAACATTTTTTCAAATTTTGAAATCGAAATTCAAAATAGTACGGCCGCTACAGCGTTTCTTGTAGAAAGGTAATAGAATAGGGAACAGAGCGGTTCCAATCTTTAAATGCGTTTTTCTCAGAATGGTGTGTTTTAAAACGGTAAACACTCTCAAAGGAAGAGTTTTGAAGATATCTAGTTCCAGTTTGGAGAGAACATTTTTAACGCTATGGATACTTTTTTTGAAATGTTACTAATTTTTTCTACGAAAAACTGTCGAAAGGTCCAAATTGTAAAACTTTTTACAGATTATCCAGCCGATAAACAAACATAAAAAAATAGTTTTGATTATTACTAATTGTTATTGTTATTAAAAAAAAACGAAACGATTAGTTAATTTCAATATAAAAAAAATCGCGAAAATCAGTGATTTTTCGGAGGGTCACACTGAGACGATCCCTTAACACAATATGTATTTTTGGAATAATAAAAAGTATGAATAAAATATTTAATTTTTTATATGAAAAAACACTTGTTGAAAATATGTAATTTTTTTGCTGCGGAAACCCATGTCTTCCCTTAAGGAGCTAGCTATACCAGTGTGACACTTTCAAAAAAAATTTTTTTTTTTGCTTTTTCGATAGTTTATGTATTCAAAAATATCCCGTGAGATCGGTAAGGTTGTATCTTGAATAGTTTTTGAATGGCAGCGTTCTAAACAGCGACCGCTCAGAGGTGAAAACATACGTACATATGGATGTAAGTGAAGCTTTAAACGCGTTTTTCTTGAAACGACATTTTTCAAAATTGCTCAAGGAGAAATTGACCGATCGACTTCAAATTAAAACTGGGTATAGTTGAACACATTTGCCTACGACCTTTATGATTGGTTGAACATTGTCAATTTGCCATTAAAAAAACGATAATTTATTTCGTAAAAAAAAAACGATTTTTTTTTTTTTCAAAATTACGCCATTTTATTAATTTTTGGTATTTTTCAAAGGTCGTAGTTCATTGCATAGAAAATATATTTAAGTTTAATAAACATTTTGAATTTTCTTGTTTCAGCTACTCATTCGACCGGAATCATGCCAGCAGTTCAGGCACTTGTTTTTCGGCACTTCCGCAGACGGCACATAACTCCGTTATTTTTCAATATTTTTGTAAAAAAAACAAATTTTCTAGTATATTCTTTTGAAAAAATTCACGAAAGTCGTCTAATTTTTCATGCGTCACACTGGTATAGCCCCTTAAGGGGGAGGTAAGGTTTTCATGGTAAAAAAATATATTTACTCTCTTCAGGTTATAAAAATTGCTCAGTTTTCCAAATCTAAGTGAAGAAGCTATGAGATAATTTGAGAAAACTCTGTTTTCATATGAAATAAGAACTTGGAGGCACATTTAAAACATGGAAATATGAAACAATTGACGCGACAGATACACATAGCAATTTGAGTGAATTAGTATTCGATATTTTGAAAATATAACATTATGATTATTGTAACATTAATGATAGAAAATTTATTTTAAAAATATTTTTCTTTTAATTTGGTCCAATCAAGTTTGGAATTCCAATGGTAAATAACAAGATATTTAAATTATTTTCTTGAATAAAGAAAAAATAAAAAATAAACAAAAAATAATAAATAAAAAAAAATAAATTTATTTTATTTACGACTTAAAGAGCGGCCAATCAACTTACAACACCACGACAAAGCATCAAACCACAAGAATTTTTAAGTACTTCATTAATAAACCATACACATACATATGTATATTTATTATCATACATACGTATACATACATATGTACATTTATAAGTATGCATCGTATAATCTGAATATGAACACTATCATTATATGTTTGCAACAAAGAAGCACTTTCTCACCACAAAATCGCATGTATAATATAATGTATAAATATGCTAAGCGAGTACGTATGTATGTATGTGTGTGTATTGCCAAAACCGCTGCATATGTATCAAAGAATTTGCCGTTAATTTGCACAGCTATGTGTGTGTGTAGTTGTGTGCGTTGCATCAAAACAATTTTAGCCGGCCGGCAAGTGACCGCCGGGCACAGCAGCGCACACTGTGGCCGATTTATTTTGGTGCAGCTAATTTCTAAGCACTTTCGCCGGCCCCACCCTACACCTGCGCTCGCTCTTTTGGCGCTCAACAAGCTTTTTAGCGATCGCTGCCGCTGTACGCCCAGCAAAGCGCAGAAAAAAATAAAAAGAAAAAAATATTTAATGCATACGAATTTAAAATAACCGAATTTCGGCGCGAAGCAATGCAAAAATAAATCAAAATTGTAAATATTGGCAATTTACCAGCCGCCAAGTCCAACACCAACGACGCCTTGCACGAATTTTGCACTTCGTTTTATTTTACTCAATTTTTGTATTTTTGTATTTTTCGTTTTTTGGTTTTCGTTGTATTCAGCGAATTTTTAGCGCGAAATTAGTTCAGCGAAAAAAGAATCAGAAAACCAAAAAAAAAAAAAAATGTGTGCGCACATTAAAAAAGTTTGTTGGTGAAGGGTTGCACGGGATGTGGTTGAATAACAGGGGGTAGCGAACAAAAAAGTGCTAAAATTAAGTAAAATGTAAAATAAATAAACAATAGGTTTAGTATGACTAAAATTCGCTGAGTTTGTATTAAATTTTTTATGCAGTAGATTTATACAACAAAGTAAATTTCGACTGAAGCAAGCAAGAAACCTGGGAATGGTCAATAATTTCAAACTCTCAGGGAACGGACTAACATATGCACTCTCAGAAATACATACTTACATATGTATGCAAGTTCAAAGTACGCTTTAATATTATATTAAGTATATAACTGTTATCACACCAACACCGCATATTTTAAAATAAAAATTTACAAGGAATTATGCCGCATAAGCAAAGTTGGAAGCAGAAGTTTTGTTGTTATTTTATTGTGGTTTTAATTTCGTAAGAAAAAATATTTTGTATAACAATGGATATATGTACATACGAGTATATATGTATGTATAATATTGTTGCTCCTTTCGTACAAGCCCATATTGGTGGCTTGTAATAGTCATGTTTATTATTAAACCGCTGAATTACTACGTTGAGTACTGTCTGATAAAACTATAACCTTATTTTCTTGTAAATTCGAAACAATAGAATCATCGGCAGAATTATCGTTTTAGCTAAAAAATTTCATGGAAAATGTGGTTAAGTTAAAGAATTTTTTAATGTGTTCAACAAACAAATTCAAAAAACTCACGAGATGTCGAACTCTCTTGGTATATCTCTAACACTTGCCGAACGATTTTCAAGCACCATATCCTTTACTTTTTTAATATTTTCATCAGCTGAAGACGACGAAGATCGTCCAAAACATGGCATGTCTTCAACGATTTCTCGATTGTCCTTGAAGGCTTTCTTCAACCTGTAGGCTTGTATTTTTGATAAAACTGAATCACCGTAAGTCTTTTCCAACATTCACAATGATTCCGCACAAGAAATTTGGTTAGAAATACAAAATTTGAGAAAAATTATTTTTTCGATTTTTTTGTGGCAGCTATATGCTATAGAAGAACAATTTCTTTCGGACTTGAGTTGGATCGGTCAGTTTGCATGGCAGCTTTAGTTGTCCGGTCTGAACAATTTCTGTGGAGATTGTAGCAATACCATGGACAAAAATTTATCAATATTTGATGAAGATACCTTGTAAAATACAAAAAAAAAAGTTTTCCATAAAGAATAAGACTTCGATCGGTCAGCTTGTTTAGCACCTAATAGCTAAGATAGTAGTATATGAGGACAACAGAGCTATCTTAAAAACGGGTAGGTTCACAAGAAAGCACGAAAATTCTCTATGGAGGTTCCCTTCGATAAATGGGACACATCTCTCTATCAAGGACAGCACCAAGTACCATGGGGTAATTTTGAACAGCAAACTGCTCTGGAAGCACAACGTGGAAGAAAGAGTGAGAAAAACTTGCAATGCTTTATATGCGTGTAGAAGATGCTCGACACAATCTGTGGACTGTCTTCCACTTTCAGATCAATTCTACTCTACGGTGTGGTAGTATTAACCGGAAGTCAATGGAAAGGGTTCAGAAAAAGATGGTTGGCGTTCACTTCTACTGAGTGCTAGGCCACAAAGGCAGCGAGAGCAATGAAGTAGTGGACGAGATTGCCAAGAATGGTGTACGGCTAACACCCGAAAATGTGATCAACGTTGGGAAACCCATGCATTGTCTAATCGATAATCTGAACATAAGCATGGTAAAGAAAATCAAAACCCGATGGAACGAGCTACCAGAGTCCAAAATTCATGTGCAAAACGATAGATTGGAAGTACACAAAGTTCCCAAGCTTCACAAAAAAAATACGTGTGAAAATTACAGGTGGATATCTCGAAAACTGAAAAAGGAGGGATCACCCTTTTGGACATGTTACAGACATCGTGGAAAGAAAGAAGTCACCAAATGCAGCTTTCGAAGAAATTCGCAAATGGTTGGAGAATTAATCTCATCGCTAACGTATTAAAAAATCTGTTTTGGATTGAGATTGTCATCAAAACATCTTAAGTAATCAACGAAACACGAAATTGTGAGAATTTTGAAGAAGAAGATTCCTGTTTTTTTTTTTTTTTTTTTTTTCAAACAGTATTCTTGGCATTGCTACCTCTAAGGAGTACTATAAGTCTCGACTGACTGATACTGATAGTGGTAAAAAAAAGACTGTACATTAGTGATTTCTCAAAACGCAAAAACTGGGAAATTCAAAAGAAAAGAACAAAAAAAAATTAGGCGATAAGTAAAAATAAAAATTAACGGCCTTGAGTTTGGCAATTCCACATTAGTATTTCATAAGCAAATTATTAGCGATTTATACCAACACAAACAGAGATAAGAGTATTTTTTTATATTTCTTTGAATACAAAACGACAAAGAACGCGCTCTAATCTAGTATAATTAAAAAAAGTAGTATAAAACGCAAAAAAAACGTACATTAGAGGAGAGAAATTATGAAATTATGAAGAACTAATGATGAGGAAGAGATAGCGATTTTTTTGAAATAAAAATAAAATAAAAATAAAAATATGTTGAAAATATTTGCATTTGTTTAATAAATTTTATTAATTATTGAATTAAAAAGCGTTTTGGTGCCACTAATAAAATTTATTACGCACGGCGCGTAGATAATTTCTCTCACTCAAAATCTTTTCAATTTGTGGAAAATTTAGAAATTCAAATATAACGCCATATGCTTCGATCGTAATCGGCGCTAAATTAAGACGAGCCATAAAACTATCCATACGCATAGTATGTACATACATACATACATATACATACATACATATACATACATACATATGTATATGTGTTATACAGCCCACTATTTCCTATTTTATGCATGTGATTATGTGGCGAAAATTTATTTGGCTTGTCATGCTATAAATTTGATTTGACAGGAAATAGTTAATAGGTAATGAAAATTTATAGTTTTTTTTGTATTAAAATGTAACATGTCGCATTTTAAAGCGCGAATAAAGATTTTATTCAGAAAAGGACCACCAAGGCGAAGGTGTATGTTCATTATGACAAAAAAGTACACGGAAATTGTAAAAAAAAAAAATTTGTCACAATGTAAATTGACTCGCAGAACCTAAGCCACTATCATCCATATACTATTACTACTTTTAGTACTATGTCACATAATGATTCTCGAAAGACCCATGTTCCAAGATGAGAACACTCAGATTAAAATTAGTGGGATCAAGGATCAACTTCAATGTCTTATAGTGTAGTAATAAGGTAATTCAAAATAAAATAAAATTAAATGCGTGTCCAAAAATTACATTACAGTAACGCACTGTAGGTCTATAGTCGCTTGAGCACACAAAACTTTTTACAAGACTATCGAGCACATACAGCGGGCTGGAGAGAGGATATTCACGATAGCGATCTGGTCCAATTGTAATCTAAATAATAAATATATATATATATATATACTATGTACATAATAGGCTACTAAATTTTCACATAAGTATATCTAAGTGTTTGCTGTTTACATAGCTCACAGTGGTGGTCTACTAATTAGTAACGACTACACGATTTATAATTAGCTTTTGTATTAACGGTTGATCTACGAAGAGGCACCTTTTTCAATAGCCTTTTTTTGACAGATCACGCGTGAGTCGTGCAAGCTGTCACACTATTTTTGTTTGGTATTGTTTGGCATTTGATCATGGAAAAACTTACAATTGAAGCACGTTTACAAATCGTTCAACTTTATAACGAAAAGTTACGGTCTGTAAAGTATGTGCTTCACGTGCTTGACTCAACTTCTGATCAACATCCAACCCATCTTGTGACCTAGCATTCATTATTGGATAATATTCGTCCGAAAAGCACACGTTTTGATAACCAAATAAAATATTTAATGCCTGAAATTGAAGTTTGTAATCTCGGCGACATTTGATTTGAACAAGACGACGCCACATCCCATACATCGAATCAATCAGTGGATTTATTGAGAAAACACTTCAGTGAGCAGGTAATTTCACGTTTTAAGCCGGTGAATTAGCGCCCAAGATCGTGTTTTGTCCCACCGTTAGACTTTTTTCTGAGGGAATATGTAAAGTCTAACGTCTATGCGGACATTTCTGCTTCGATTCAGGCCTTGTAGCTAAACATTATTAGTCGAAATGCTCGAATGAGTCCTCGAAAAATGAACTCAACGGATGGACCATTTGAGATGTAGCCGCGGCCAACAATTGAAAAAGATAATGTTTTAAGAATAAATGCCAAAGAACGTTCTTTCGAGTGACAATAAACATCCCCTATTATATTTGAAGTTTCTGTGTTTTTTCTTTGAAAAAGTAAGGAAGCTTGATATACATATCCTATATATTTTCCAATATGACGAAAAGATGACGTCCCTATTACTTTCTACCAAATGGTTTTATACTGAAACTAGTGTATTATTGATTGTATTCCTACAAAAGCACCACGGAACAATTCGACGTCGTGTTTTACCGTTTGGTGTATTAGGGTCTAAAGCCTCGTTGGGTTGACGCCGCAATGTAAATATATATTTTTCAACTATTTTTTCAACTTACGCTGATTTTTTGAGGCATTTTTTTGGCAAACCTCAGCAGCATTGTACATTTTCTCAAGAGTGATTTGTTTCTCCTGTGTTCCTGATTAAATGCGTATATGCATAGGCACAGGTATTTATTACTTTTTCGGACGTCAGTCATTTTTGAGCGGAATGGCAGCAAGATTTTTGATTTTTTTGAGACTCTCTCTCTTTGTTTACTTTCGGTTGGAATTTTTTCGTTTGTTCATCAAACACAGGCAAAAGGAGATCGCCGGCGAGTGTTTGCCGTAGGTCTTATCGTAATCGTAGACTTTAAAATACATATTTGCTCACACACATGTATGTTTGTGTGCATTTAATAGTGCAGTGCAGTACGGCATATTGAGTACAGGTGCAGTCTACGCTAATGAAGAATGATGGATATCGTCTAACTAGGCTATGTTGGAACTGAGCGAGAGTTGGATTTTATCTGCTTTACTTTTTTCGCTTCACTGCTCATTTGAACAAACATAGTATGTATATATGTATGCAAGTTAGTACCATAAACCGAAATGAAGTAGATCACTCTAATTCCTTAACTAAATTTCGATGTTTGGGCAAAAGAAAAAAATGTTAGATCAAATATTTAAGGTGTAAATTTATACAAGTTATTTACTTTATTTAAATATTTGATTTTCAGCTCTTTTTTTTTTTAAGGAGAAAATGTTAACCAAATTTCTTGCAGTGTAAGCCAAAATCTACGGCAACATGTGGACCACATAGTGTTTGCGTGGCGACGTACTTGATGTTGACAGTTTGTTAATTTCATAAGCATACTGCGTTAGTAGCAGCAGCAAATGTAAAGAGAGCTGGCACGCGTGGATTGAAAATTATAAGAAACGCATTTAGCACCAGCGAAAGTGCAATTAAATGAATAAAGAAATATACATAGGTATACGAGGAAGAGTTAGACTTAACATAAAATTACAATTTAAGAGAGCTGAATTCCTATTAAACATTAGGAGCCACACTATTGTTGGCAATAAAAGCTGTTAAATGAACATAATGGCCAGCCAAAAAAGATTTTCTCACTAAAAGTTCTCGCCTTTTATGTAGAGCACCTTTTTCATTTATTCCGCCTCAACAAATCGGACGCAAGCTTACAGCGTTTTGTCGAATTAAGAGGGTCTTTATGAAGAATACCTGGAAATTTTGTGCTTCTAACGGAATCACAGCTAAAGAGCAATTGAATATGTTGCAGGGTTGAAGTGTTTCGCGGGGAGTCTACTTGATCACGAATAAAAGTTTTTGGGCGTCACTAAGCATTCGGTAAAGGTTGTGAAGTCAACGAAAACTTGGCTCAGTGACCATCCATTTCTGCTAATGACGATAAAGTCTAAAATGTTAAAGAAAGAGCGTCTGTAAAACGTCACTGAGGACCCTAAATTCATGGAACGCCTCATTACTGATGACGAATCGTGGGTTTATGAATATGCCGTCGAAGCTGTCCAACAATCTAGCGACTGATCCTAAAATATTATCTGAATTTGAAAAAACCAAAATTGGCTGCAGGCATTGAAGGCCACCCCAGCGTTCGGATGATATTTTGGCTCAAAATGAGCTTGCTCGACCTTTCCAAGGGACATCGATTCGCTCTATGGGCCCTTGAAAAGTTTCAAGAAGATTCCATGTTTTCGAGCCAAATTTTATTCAACGATGAGGGCCATTTCTGGTTCATTGGGCATGTAAATAAGCAAAATTGCCACATTTGGGATGAAGAGCAACCTGAAGAGATTTAAGAACTGCCGTAGGTCGGTGAGAACGTAACCGTTAATGGTAACCGTTATCGCGCTATGATAATCGACTATTTGATGTCTAAATCGGTTGGCAGATAAATTTATATTTTGGGCCGGTCGACTGGTCACCAAGATCGTGTGATATCACATCGTTAGACTTTTTTCTGAGGGAATATGTAGAGTCATAAGTCTATGCGGACAATCCCGCTTTGATTCTGGCCTTGGAGCAAAATATCACAAATGTTCGAACGACTCATCGAGAATTGAACTCGACGGATGGACTATCTGAGACGTATCCGCGGTCAACATTTGAAGGCGATAATCTTCAAAAAAAAAAAAAAAAATTCCAAAGAATGTTCTTTCGAATGATAATAAACATTCCCCATTCAATTTGAAGTTTCTGTATTTTTTTTATTACAAAAGTAGGGAATAAAGTTGGTTTGAAACAGAGATAGTAGGCGTTGGCTAAGTATTCTCTCTTGCAATCGTTAAATACTTGTGCAATTTCAGTGCTTCGTCTGATTTATCAAACTGCCTGCGTACTCTACAAAACATTTCAAAAAATGCTCTGTATGCGCTCACAACAAAAACTATTTTATATGAACGAATTTATGAAATTTTATTACAATGGCAATGGATATGCTCTGAATTAGTAACAACCATGGCAACTATACGTACACACAAGTATGTACATTTGTATGTGTATATGGTTTTGTTGGTGGCATATAAGAAAGATTATGAAACGTTGAAAAATTTTAACATTTACCTTATTTATTTGCATTAGACAAGTAAATATTTAATCTAATAGTTATTGTATTAAAAGCACGATTGCACAAGCGTGTTTTTTATTTACGATAATGCGAGTTGTGTACACATACAGATATATGTAGGTATGTTGGGCATACCTTGCGAGGGCCGAGTTAAGAAAATATTTTATATTTTATTGTCGAATTAACAGGCGCGAGATCAATGGCCTTAGCAACAAGCAAACTATCGTCATTTGAATTCATTCTGAAGGCATACACGTTTAGTATGTGGAAGACCCTAATGAGAAATGATTACAGTTATAAATGGAAAAATTTCGTATGATGTTTTCCACTTTCACATTACGTTGATCGATCGTTTTATAAGCTTAGGTCGCCGAAGATACAAATTCGCTGCAAAATAATGCGTAAGAAAATAGGAGTAATTGATCGCTTGATGACACAAATATTAAAGGGAATCTCATATCTAAAATATGTATAATTTATATTTTTTCCGGAAACATTGCTCATACACCTTGCACACCCAGAGGTACATATTTTTTAAGGCTTAAGCACACTTAAGTGCTGTTAAATCTATAAACATACAAACCACGGTTGAAGCAATAAGGAGGGTTCAACCGTTGATACGTACATTTGTATGTATGTATATCCATTTAATATGCTTTTCTGTAACCAGCCGTATATCTGGATTCATGAAGGTCTAATAAAAATGTGCTAGAGCAGGTCGATGGATGAACCCATGTGTACAATTTCACGCAAGTGAGAAAAGTTCTCTTAGTGACATTCACTTGGGAGTGGCCAAAAACGACTATTTTTCATATGGCTCAAGAATCTTACGATTTTTGGTCTTTGAACAAGTATCTTCTGGGTAGCCGAAAAACGTCCGTTTGAAGGCGAGGTAATGTGAGAAGGCGAATCATCCACGCCACTGCAAATGTGTTAAGGATTACGTTTTAAGGGCACGCACCTGGAATATCTGGTCCCTTAATCGAGAAGGTGGCGCTGCACAGCTGGTTGATGTCCTCGTCAGTGTAAAAGCTGACATCACCGCCCTCCAAGAAGTGCGATGGACAGGATAAGGACTGAGACCAGTAGATTCTTGTGGCATTTACTAAAGTGGCTATATAAAAGAGCGCTAATTAGGTGTGAGATTCGTGATTGAAGAGAGACTACGCCGGCGAGTCCCATTCATCCCGGTGGATGAACATCCAACCACAATTCGCATCAAAACGATGTTCTTCAACAAATCGCTGATCGCCCCGACGAAAGAGAATGACGATGTGACCAAAGATCCCTTCTATAAGCGCTTGCCAGGTGTTGTGATAAACGGAAAACACGTGTCCAGCGCTTTAGATGTGGGTATGCTCCGAGAGCGTAACATTGACTCGGACCAACCAGATCGATTATGTTGTGACAGACGAAAGACACGCCTCCAGTGCTTTAGACGTGGGCACCCGCCTCTATGTCAACAAACACAAGGAAGATTCGACGTCAAGAAGCTGCAATCACAACAGACAGCCGAACTATTTTCTACTCAACTTGCACCCCTGCTCTCTGAGAGCACTCTTCAGTAACGCGGTATAAAAGAACTGTGGGACCGCATTTCAAGCTCCTTACGTACAGCTGAAAACGGAACTCAAATATACTCCTGTGACCAAAAAATAAGGTGACTTTTGAATTTAAACTGCGTGCGTCGAAAGATTTGGAAAATTATTTTTTTTTTAGGTTGGTAGTACTGTCAGTCACATTTATGTCAAATTTCATGTCAAAATATTCATTAGTGTTTGAGATACGTGTCGTTTTGTGAGCTGCTAAAAGTGAGTTTTTCGTTTTTTGCGATGTCGAAATTTGTTGAGCAAAGAATTTATTGAGCAAAATGTTCACAAGTGGTATAGTGAGTTCCAAGCCGGCCGTGAAAGTGTCGAAGACGAAGAGCGTCCAGGGCGACCATCAACCTCAACCGACGAAGCTCACGTTCAACAAATCAAAGATTTGGTGTTGAAAAACCGTCGATTTACAATTAGAGACCTTGCTGATGAAGTTGGCATATCGAAAGGCTCAGCCAATACCATTTTGAAGGATGTTTTGGGCCTCAAGCGCGTCAAATCTCGACTGGTACCGAAAACATTGAATTTTTTGGAAAAAAGTCGTCGCGTTGAAGTGTATGAAACGATGCTTTCCGACTACCATGGTGTCATGAAACGCATTATAACTGGCGATGAGACTTGGATCTATGCTTACCACGCCGAAACAACCGATCAATCGAGCGAATATCGTGCCAAAAGAGAACTGAGACCAAAAAAATCGCGCCAAAGTCGCTCAAAAATCAAGGTCATGTTGACTGTTTTCTTCGATTATCGTGGTGTTGTGCTTTATGAATTCCTTCCAACCGGTCAAACCGTCAACAAGGAATATTATTTGAACGTTTTGCGTCGTTTGCGTAACGCTATCCGCCTAAAAAGGCCGGAATTGTGGAAAGACAATTATTGGTTTTTGCACCACGATAATGCACCATCCCATACTGCCCTCGTAGTTCGTGATCATTTCGCCAAAAACTCAACCCACATCGTTCCGCAACCACCGTATTCACCTGATCTGGCGCCCTACGACTTCTGGCTGTTCAACAAGCTCAAAAGACCGCTCCGGGGACACCGTTTTTATACAATAGAGGAGATTTAAGCCGCAGCGAAGACGGAACTGAAGGCCATCCCGGAAAGTGACTACAACCAGTGTTTCGAAGATTGGAAAATCCGTTGGCATAAGTGCATTGCATCGGGAGGGGATTACTTTGAAGGGGATGAAATTGATTTGGAAGAATAAATAAAGAATTTTCAAAATAAATACAATGTCACCTTACACCTTGCCTTTTAGGCACAGTAGTACGAGAACATATTTTTTTAAATAATAGAAAAATTAAGCTACAAAATTTTATCTTGAATAAATCAGATTAAAACAGAAAATGGTGGATTCTAACAATACAAGCGGTTTAAAAGACTGCCAGTAAATTGAACATGGAAAAACAGTTCGATAAGAATTAAGAACCTGTCTGCAATACTTACAGAAATAGTTAGATATCAGGGCGCCACCCCGAAACTAGACGAACACAAATATACTTATTTTTAGCAGAGCCACACCGTGATCAGACGTAAGAAAAGTTGTGCGCAGAGTTGTTACGACTTAGCTGGCCTGAAATAAATACAAGATATTATTTCGCTAATCTTTTAACCATGATACGCATTGAAATAAATAACCGTCTTACCGATAAGGCCTAAATATTTCATCATAAGGAAAAACAAACCCATAATGTGACGATGATTAAAAAAAAACCAAAACGTCGAGAAAGCTGACACACATTTTATGGCTGTTTTAGGTAGTTTAATATTTTGTTGTAATCTTCTAGCTTATTTTTTATTATACTTTTATTATTTACTTATAACGATTAAATTTAAAGGCTGATTTTTATTTATGCTGATAATAGACTTTTGCAAGTATTTTTTAAACGGATGCTTGTGGTTCCCAAACCAAAACCTCATATGCAGCTAACACGATAGCATATCATAATCAAACGACTAAAAAAATCCCTCTTAAGACTTGTACATACTTATATATTTACTTTATATATTTTATGTTGGTTGTATTTTATATTTCAAGATTAGAGAACAAAACCTAGTATTAATCATCGAAAATGGCATTATGTTTTTCAAAATATTCTCCAGATCTATACACTTTTGCATGCGTTTGAACCAACTCTTAAATCACTTTTGCCACTCTGATTCATGTATCTCTAAAAAAAAAATGCGTTCTGAACACATCAACAACCTCTTGATGTGTCGAAAAACGTTGATCTCTTAGTTTACTTTTTTACGAACGGTATTAAAAAAGATGTCATAATTTGTCAAGTTCGAACTTCACGGAGGATGACTTCCCAAATCGATGCTTTCAGTGCTAAAAAAAATGCAGTTGTTTCAGTCTCTGTGTGAGAGCTTGCATTCTCGCGCTGAAGAGTGATCCATCTTCGGCGTTTGGTTCTCCTGATTTCTTGAAAAACCACTGACAAACAAATGGCTTTGCCACTCAGAAATTACTGTTCTGTTTTGCTCTAGTGGTATGATTGTGATATTTGAAGATTTCCAAAAAATAGGCAATAACTTTTGAGGGACTCGCTTCATTTTGAAACACCCATACAGCCGACTGCTGTTTACTTTTGGAATCACACCCTTTAATCGACAATTCATTACATCTCGTGATGTCTTAAACGCGTTTCGAAACACCGCTATCGGATTTTTAAATATTTCTCGACCAATCTCAGTGTTTTGTTTTTTTTTACCATTGTGTGGAATCCAAAGTGAACAAGTTTTTTTACACTCCAACGTTTATGCAATATTGGTAGTGGTCCCACTAATACCTATAGTTGCCGCTATCTCATGATAGGTCACATGCTGATCTTGCAATATCTATGTGCGCACAGCATCAATAGTTTCCGGAACAATAACTGTTTTTGGACGACTTTCACGAAATCCGCCTTGGAGTGATCTACAAGCCGATTGAATTCGCTATGCCATCGATAAACACTAGAGCTTGATGGAGCTTCCTCGCTAGAAACTAAATACAGTTCACCGAATTATCGTAAAAACCCGAAATCAACGTTTTTTTCGTGTTTTATTTTCGAAATTAACGTTTCAAATTGTGTACTGAAGATGGCATAAAGGAGAAATTATAAGGCATTACTAATATGTTTATAGAAACATTTCAGGAAAGCAACCCCAAATTAAGAGACATCTTAAGAGGTTAGGGGTACTTAGAATTTTCAAAAAATATTTTTTTTTTTTTTGGCATTTTCGTTAAGTGTAATATCTTAAAAATATTCCCTGAAAATTTCACGTTGATCCGATAATTAGTTTTTGAGTTATTCGAGAAATAAGAAAGAGAGCTCAGGCACTTCAAAGCGCCTAGTGTGAAACTTTAAACGCGTCTTTTTCAAAACTATCTTTTTTGAATCGGTGACAACTGTAACTCGAAAACCGTTCAGTAGATTTTAATGAAATTTTTACAGCTTTTAGAATACATAATAAACTCGGGCCTGATCGAAGGACTTTTATTTTTTCGAAAATGTCGATTTTGACTGTTGATTTTTTCGCAAAAATTTAAAAAAAAAATTTCCTGAGGCCACCATTTTGTTAATTTTGAAAACAAAATAAAATCCTTCGATCAGGCCCGGGATTATCTATTTATAAAACTATTTTTTTTGTCCGATTGTTTTTAGATGAATCTCCAAGGACTTATGCTTGTCACCGCAAGTACCTTTTTTTGGAACAGGGTCAACGCAAACAACTATAACTTCGTAAATTAAATTTTTTTTTTGAAAAAAATAGCAAAAAATACTGAAAACTCTCATTTTTTCGTTCCTCTGACTACCCCTAAGCCCTCAAAGATTGCTGACATTTCATGACGTCTATAGCCAATAAGTCAAAGGATCTGTTAAAGCCCAATAATTCTTGGAGAACGTGGTGAAGCAAATTTGATTAAAAGCAAAGTTGAGATTTCTTATAATCATACCTATTTTCCTTCGCACCAAATATATCTGCAATACATGTTATTATTATTATTATATAGAATTACAATGAAACTAAATTACTATAAGTATATTAGAACTCAAATACTTCAATGAACTTTTTACTCATAATCATTAACAGTTTAAAGTACTGTTATGCCCTCCTTCTAATAAATTTCTCACCTCATTAGCAGCACAATCAATGGCGAACAAATGTATACAGCCATAATAACTTATTTGCAATATGTCTTTAACAATAAAAAAATCTTAACCTTGGACTCAAGTGGGTATGTGTTTATACCTTGCGATAGTAAAAGGTAAATAAACGCCTTTTTTGTTCGCTAATTTCAGGCGCCAATTTTATAAAACGTACAACGTAAAACCCCTCTGAAAAGTGGCGAGTAACGCAGAAATAAATTCATAAAAATTATAACAAGTCGCGTCACCTACAGACATTATCATCATGAAATACACAGTATACTACGTTAGCTCGTAAAAAAAATCACACATACCAAATTCCCTCTACGATAAGATAACAGTGTGTACTACGCGCAGAAAAAGAGCACTACAAGTAGTATATTTATTCAAGCAACTTTTTAAGCTTGTTTCTACATCCAAGTGTAAAAAGTTGCGAAAGGTAATATATATTACTTAGAAGTGGTTGGTGGTACTTGAGACCCAGCATCCACTATTGGATAATATATGTTTAATACATAGACCAACTCCAGCAAGCAGAAATTATAGCAGCCGTAGTTGAGAGTGTACACAAAAACCGTTGAGAGTCGATTCGGCGCCGTTCGCACAACTCGGATTGTCGTATGGAACAACTTAGCGCGTTTTAGGCCGAGATCTTCAATGGAAAGCGTACAAAGTACAGCTTGTGCAAGAAATGAAGCCGCTCGACCTTTCAAAGTGACATCGCCTGAATCTATGCGATCTTGAAAAGTTGCAAGAAGACCCCACGTTTTCGATTCAAATTTTGGTCAGTGTTGATGGGTCTCAACAGACTCAATGGGTATGTAAACAAGCAAAATAGCCGTATTTGGGACGAAGGGCAACCTGAAGAGTTTAAAGAGCTTCTATTTCATTCATAAAAATCAATGGTTTAGTGTGGTTTGTGAGCCAGTGGAATCATCAGTCATCAGTCGATGTTTCATCAAAAATGATGCCGGTGAAAACGTAACCGCCAATGATAACCTACTATTTTATGCCTAAAATTGAAGTTCGTAATCTCGACGTCATTTGGTTTCAACAAGACGGTGCCAATGGATTCATTGAGAGAACACTTCGGTGAGCAGATAATTTCATGTTTTGGTTCGGTCGATTGGCCACCAGGATCGTGTGATATCACACGGTCAGACTTTTTTCAGTGGAGATATGTAAAGTCAAAAGTCTATGCGGACAATACCGCTTCGATTCTGGCCTTGGAGCGAAACTTCACGCGTGTCATTCGTTAGTTACCAGTCAAAATGCTCGAAGGAGTCATCAAAAATTGGACCAACGAATGGACCATCTCAGACGTAGCCGCGGCCAACATTTGAAAGAGATTATCTTCAATCTTTTGAATTATAATAAACATTCCCCATTCAATTTGGAGTTGCTGTGTTTTTTCCTTAAAAGAAGTAGGGAACCTCGAAATGGATCTCCCCTTATTATCTGCCAAGAAGAACACGTCAGTGGGTGCAATTTTAATAAAAGGCTTTTGCAGTGAAATTCTTTGAAGAAACGTTTTACTACTTACGACCTTTAAAACCTACACGGGGAGTACAAAAAGACGGTTGTACAGAACTTTATGCGCCCTTACATTTTTCATATCACTTGTACTTTCGTGGCGGTATATTTTGCTTGTATTACTTAACATCCAAACAAGGAAGTTATTTCATGTGTTTTATGACCAAAGAATTTTCGCACTTTCTACCTGAACGGCGGCCTACTTATATACATATGTAGGTACTCATAGGAATTCTTAGATAACTGTTAACAGGGAAAAAATACTATACATACTTACATAGTACTTATGTGCATTACGTAGTCAATAATTATAGAATGAATTGGTAATTATGATTGACATTGGAGGTATGCTTTGTAATTGTTGGAAATGCTTGTGTTTTTGCAAATTGATTACAACAATGTATATTTATGTTTACATTAACTAGTAGATAGTTAAATATATTGTTTCAATTACCTTTGTTTAAATCAAGTTCATAATTAAGTATAGTATACATAAGTATATGTATGATTTGCAAAAATATTTGAGTAAGTTCTCAACAAACCTGAAAAGAAAAGAAAGAGTAATTAGTAAAGTAATTAATAAAATACTTGTAGGTAATGATAATTAATTAAAACGTAATATGGTAAATTAGTAGAGGGAGTATTAGTCAAATTTTGTAATATACACAGCGAAAGGCTTCCCTCGAAAACTCATCAGCCATTCAGAAGGAGATTAAAATTTGAAGAGATAAACAAAAAATAAAATTTTTCTCAACATTCAGCCAAGTTTTAACTAACAAACATATGTTCGAGGTTTGCTCATGAAGTATCATGAGCTTTGTATTTCTTAAGAAAGTTTTTATTTATTCCTGAATACTTTTCCCCTTCTGCCAGCGTTTTTTCTAATCCGCAAAGCAATTAAAAAAGTATAAAGTACAAAAGCCAATTCTTTTTCTACCACAAGTCCGGCCGTTTTTGGAGGATTGTTTTGCGCGAATTGCACATAACTTTCAGGTAATATTTTTTATACGACCCATCGATAAGAACTCATGTTGTAGGACGCCTCCAAAACGGAAAAAAAACTCTTAACAAAATCTTCGCATTCGACCTAACTTGGCGCACTTTTTTCGATCTTGGCTTATACGGCAGCTTCCATTGTTATAATTGAGTTTTGGTTTCTACTTCATAACCATAAACTCAAGATTCGTCACCACTTATAACCATCTGGACCAGATCTGCGACGTCGCGTAAGAGTCCAACAACTCCTGAGCTATGTCAACACGACGCTGTTTTTGGTGTAAAGGAAAATTTTGCCAGGAAATCCAAGATGAACCAAAACTCGTTCAAGTAAAACAGCTGTCAAAAAAACTCGTATTTGTTAAACTCTACTTAGGTAAGTAAGAGGCTAGCGCCATCGGACTCACTTAGCGTTAGATGCGCCGTTTTGATACACTAACGTTTCATATTTGTGTTCAAATCATTTGGTGCCCTCAATGGAACAAGTTATGTCCGTTATGTGTTTTTTGTAGAAAGACATTCAAGGTTTGATATACGATCGATTCCAAGAGTTCGATGTCTGGTTTGTGATGGAGCTAGGCACTCACAGACGTAGTGTAAAACCGTTTACTCCCTTCGAGTTTACAGCTTTATAAGGCATTCCCATTTTTAGCGCGTCTACAAATGGCCAATGCCCCGTTATGTTAGCTGTAAGACTCTTTTCCTGGACATATGAAATAAGTCTTTGGTTTTTGTCTTGCATATCCTGCATTTGGTTATATATTTCTATATATTCTGAGCTGTTTGTTCAAATTGTGTATTAAACTCTGCCTTGATTTCATCTAGAAAGGCTCCTGACTTGGTAAATTCGTCTGCGTTTTCGTTGCCATGAAAATGATCCTAAATATGACCGGGAACCCAAATATGCACAAGTCGAGTTGAACTGCCAATAAGTCTTCTTACATTTGTTTAACATGCAGTAATTGACGAGCACAAATCTAGTAGTGCCACCTGGCTGTCTGTGTAAATGGTTGCTTTCTGCATACTCCGAAAATTGTTTAGCAGCACTTCACAGGCTCCTGCTGAGTATTCTCTGGCAAGTGCTATATGCCATATAAACATTCCTAATATTTTTCTCAATAATTATTTTCCAGTGCAGTGTATCTATCTTACCCCCAGATATTTTGCTATGGGGGACAGCGAGATTGTAGTACCACCGAGGAACTTGAAATCGAAGTAGTTTGGTTTTATTCGTGAATAGCATCAGTTCCGTCTTGTAACTGTAAATATTTGAGTTTTTCGGTATACAAGTTTAAGCTTCTGGAATCATCTGGCTTCGCAAACTGCAATTAAACAACTATCATGTCAGCGAATAATGGTTCGGGATAAGAAAAAACCTTTCGGAAAGCTTTAGGCTTTATTTCATCTTTTTTTCTTGTTGTTTTAGTAAAAATATATAATTTCGGTTTTCTGTTACCCTCTTACTTTTTCCGGCAATAGTTTTAAACAACGCACTTACCGCAGAGGGAAAAATAGACTATAGAATAGAATTATCATTTAAAGATATATTTTTTAATTAAAGAGCCTAGGGGTGCAACTTTGGCTGCGCCGCATCTTTTGGTTCATGCGCCACTAAGTTTATAAACTAATAGCAAATCTACACTACACATTATACTCTTTATAAGGTGACCTCATTAATTGCATAGCTTATCATAATTTACTTTTACACATTAGTAAATGTTTTGGGAAATAAAAACTTAATGACGCATTCTCGACTATATAGCTTCGGGGTACATAACTATGTGCACACGTTTTTATAATTTTCGCATGCAGCTCACACCTAATCAAATCAATATTTATAGGGTAAAATAGCAAAAACTATTGCAAATTTTGTAAACAAATCTGTGTAAACATTTGCTTGGATCAAGGTGAGCCGAGGCTACTTGTGGCATAAACACTATTTACAGTTGAAATATGTATATCGATACTAATAAAATGAAAACTAAATAATCAGCGCTTCCTGGGGAAAACAAATGAAAAGTTTTTGCTGTTTTGCAAAATGACTTTTTTTTTTTTAAAGTCACACTTTGAATATAAAGTTGAGAGAAATTAGCGTAAAAATATTTCAACGATAATAACAGTAAACTTTGAATAAAAAATATTTTAATTCTGAAGTTGAAATTCTGAAAAATATAGAATTATAGATTAATCGGAAATCGCGCTTAAGAACTTGTAGATATTTTCCCCCAAAAATATTATATCTTTCAAAGAATTTGATATAAATAGTTCGGTCTCGCGAGTGTTTTTGAAAATAAAACATTAAGTAAGGGTTATTCCTATCAATGCGTATTCTTGACCTTGAATCATGAGTCATACGTCTTTGACATGAAAGATTAAGAAGCAACTCGTTCCCTTAAGTATTTCTGTTTTCAAAACTAAGTCCAAGATATTGAAAATTTAGTAAAACCGAGATGATAAAACGGAATATCAATAGCGAGCATATGTGTCTATTAGGATTATAATAGGTTGTCAAAAAAGTCTTGCGGTATTTTCGCTAGTTGGCGCTGAAAGCGCGTAGTTCTAGTTTCATTCGTCGCATCGGGTCATGCTTTACCTTTTTGGAAAGCTCATTTCACGCGCTAACACGTGTTTGATTGATTGTCGTTTCTTTTAAGTCGTTCGCGAGTTATAGCGTCGCAAACATGGAGCAAAATAAAGAGAAAATACGGCTTATTTTACAGTACTACTACGATAAAGGCAAAAATGCATCTCAAGCCGCCAATAAAATTTGTGCAGTTATGGACCCGATACAATTTCCATTTCCACCGCACAACGATGGTTTCAACGTTTTTGTTCTGGTGTAGAGGTGGTCGAAGATGCACCACGCTCCGGAAGGCCTGTCGTCGAAAATTGCGATAAAATCGCTGAATTGGTCGAAAGAGACCGGCATAGTAGCAGCCGTAGCATCGGTCAAGAGCTGGGCATGAGTGATCAAACCGTTATAAACCATTTGAAGAAGCTTGGAGTCACTAAGAAGCTCGATGTATGGGCGCCACACGAATTGACGCAAAAAAACATCTTTGACCGTATCGACGCATGCGAATCGCTTCTGAATCGCAACAAAATCGACCCATTTTTGAAGCGCATGGTGACTGGCGATGAAAAGTGGGTCACTTACGATAACGTAAGGTGCAAACGGTCGTGGTCGAAAAGCGGTGAAGCGGCCCAGACGGTGGCCAAGCCTGGATTGACGGCCAGGAAGGTTCTTCTGTGTGTTTGATGGGATTGACAGGGAATAATCCACTATGAGCTGCTCCCCTATGGCCAAACGCTCAATTCGGACCTGTACTGCCAACAACTGGACCGCTTGAAGGCAGCACTCACGCAGAAGAGGCCATCTTTGATCAACAGACGCCGAATTGTCTTCCATCAGGACAACGCCAGGCCACACACATCTTTAGTGACGCGCCAGAAGCTCTGGGAGCTCGGATGGGAGGTTCTTTTGCGACGTGTCCATAGAAAAAAAAATATGTATACAAAAAAAGCTTATATTAAGTTTGCCACGAAGCTTGTAACACCTAGAAGTTAACGTCGGAGTATATATTTATAAATGATCAGTGTGATGAGCTGAGTCGATTAAGCCATGTCCGTTTGTCCATCCGTCCGTCTGTAAAACTGCGAACTAATCCTTCAGTTTTTGAGATATCGATCAGAAATTTTGCACACGTCCTTTTTCTCTCCAAAAAGCTGTTGTCGGCTGTCGGAATATAACCGCAGAGCTTCACAAGCTAGCCGACAGGGGTAATGCTCAAAAATTCGACGAAAAGATGCGGCGACCAGAAGGTTTGAAGACCGAAGCATACTCTTGTAGAACTCCCAGAGATGATCTCGCGACCGATGCCCAGAGCATACTGAAATTATGGAGGGAACACGTTCCCAGGCTGCTGAATGGCAGTGGAAGCGTAACACCAGGAGATGGTGAACCCAATTCCCCAATCTATGACGAAGGAGCAGGCGTCCCATTGCCTGACCATGAAGTTTCCGACACAAAAACAGCAATGCGGCTGGGGCCGATGGATTGCCGGCCGAGCTATTCAAACACGGCGGCAAAGAACTGATAAGAGGCATCCATCAGCTTCTTTGTAGAATATAGTCGAACGAAAGCACGCCCGACGATTGGAATTTAAGTCTGCTCTGCCCAATCCACAAAAAGGGAGACCCCAAAGTTTGTGCCAATTACCGCGGGATAAGCCTCATCAACAGCATATAAGGTTCTATCAAGCGTACTGTGTGAAAGACTGAAGCCCATCGCCAACAAACTGATTGGACCTTATCAGTGTGGCTTTAGGCCTGGAAAATCAACAACTGCCCAGATATTCACCATGCGCCAAATATCGGAAAAGACCCGCGAAAAGAGGATCGACACATATCACTCCTTCGTGCATTTTAAAGCTGCTTTTGTCAGCACAAAAAAGAACTGCATTTATGCCATTTTGTCTGAGTTTGGTATCCCCGCAAAACTAATACGGCTGTGTAAACTGACGCTGAGCAACATCAAAAACTCCGTCAGGATCAGGAAGGACCTCTTCGAGCCGTTCGATTCCAAACGAGGTTTCAGACAAGGCGACGCCATATCGTGCGACTTTTTCTATATACTCCTGGAGAAAATAAGTGAAGCTGCAGATCTGGAACCAGCATCAACACAAACAACAACGTGAACCTCGAAATCTAAAGCAGAATAACTCTTACCAATAGGTGCTACTTCGAACTGAGTAGCCAACTGAGAAGTAAAATCTCAACGTACAAACACCAAACTCAAAAAGTCACTCATCATCCCCGTCCTGCTATATGGTGCAGAGGCATGGACGATGACACCCTCTGATGAGTCGACGTTACGAGTTTTCGAAAGGAATGTTCTACGGAAGATTTATGGCCCTTTGCGCATTGGCACCGGTGAGTACCGCAGTCGCTGGAACGATGAGCTGTAAGAGATATACGACGACATTGACATAGCTCAGCGAATTAAGAGACAGCGACTACGTTGTGTAGATCATGTCGTCCGAATGGATGAAAACGCTCCAGCTCTGAAAGTATTCGACGCCGTACCCGCTGGGGGAAAAAGAGGAAGAGCAAGGGTTCCGCTCCGTCGGTTAGATCAGGTGGAGAAGTACCTGGGTACATTGGAATCTCCAATTGGAGCCAAACAGCGAAAAGGAAGAAGAACTGGTGCACTGTTGTAAACTATAGCCGCGTAAGCAACGTCTGCGGCAATAAAAAAGAAGAAGAAGAATAATAATCTTAATCATCGCTACAATTTCCGAAGAAATTGTTTAGATCGGTCCTCAATGCACAATACAGTTACAGCAACGTTTTGATTTCGAGGACGATTTTTTTTCTTCGGTAAATTAAAGGCTTCCACAAATTCGTCTCACATGCAACGTAAGGTCCACTGCGATCAATGCTAATTGTTCTATGTACATAGATCAATATCAGTACATACACTTACATATGTACATACATTAGATATATACATTTATATGTAAGCAAATATTACTGTATTACAAAGAAGGTCGATTCTAATGCCAAATTAATTAGCGAATTCATTTTATCACCATATCAGTTAACACAACATGCCATAATATACATATGTATGTACGTAAGTCTGTTTGTGTCAATGATTTGGCGGTTGATTTATGTATTTACATTGTAAATATTGCAGTAGCAATTATAAAACGCCAACAGTTCCTGGTATTGCGAATATTTACGAGAGGATTTACAGATAATTGTTTAAAATAAATTGTGTGTGTGTGCGTGTGTGCGTTACTGCAAGGTAAGGGCCAACGTTTGGAACATTGTAGCTTAACAATAAATCGATTGAGGTTAAGCTAATAGTGGAAATCAGGAGGAAAATGCATGCGTGCACTGTCTATGCATACAAACGTTCATATATTATACACATACAGTATATACATATGCATGTATGCACATATAGACAATTCAGAGCATAGACGCGCAGTTGAGTATACCTAGAATTTACAAGTAAATGTAGAATCTTAACAACGATCAGTAAAACGTATGAAATAAATGGAAAATTTTACAGAAATAAAATCAACATTTCCAATACTCAACTCATTAGTGGATCAATAAGAACTAGTTTCACTACGCAACTGATTAAATAATATGTGTATATGTAACTAATACCGAAAGTAGAGAAAATTACAACAAACACATACATACATACAAACACAAGTGTAACGAATGCCATGGTGTCATAGTTGAAAAAACAAAACCTACAAATACAACACTCTGTGTCCACTTGTTAAATGCTACTAATGTGAGATTTATTCAAATTAACTATAAAAGTACCTGTTACGCTGCCAATAACGTCGATGCGAAGGAATGGCAGGGCAAACGAAGCATGAGATAAAGGGTAAAAAGTCCAATCACTTTTTATGAGCTTAAGTAGTAGAAGCACACACACACATACACAAACACATATACATACATACATATAGATATAGGTGGGGAGAGAGCCCCAGCGTTAGGCAGCTTCTTCAGCAGTCATAATAAGGAAATATATATGAACACCTGCATGTGTGAATGTGCCTAAATGAGCTTAACAGCGCACAGTCTCCACTAATACGCAAGCGAGCGACCGAAATTTTTAAATTATGCATAAATATAAGTTTTTATCTAAGTATGTATGCACGTGTATACATATGTATGTCTGTATGTATGGTAAATATGTACGGATATGCTAATGTACGTAATGAAAACACTGAAAAGCGATCACAATCGCAATATTTACCTGCGCATTTATAGAAATCACTTCAAAATATGCCGACAGTGGTCCTAAATGTACGTACAGACATAGCTATTAACATAACAACATGAAAACATACATACCTATATAAACATTGCATATATAAATACATATAAATGTATATAACACCGAATCTAAAATGCTGAACGCTAAGTAGCTCCGGTTTTACATCGAAATCCAGCGCCGCCAAGCGATAGTTTCTGGCCATAAGTATGTACATACGGACAGACATACATTATATGTAAATAAATAAGTTTAAAGACATATCAGCATAACAAAATAATGAATGAGTTGCCTAATACATTTTTAAGAAATATTCAAATATATTATTAATCACGAGTGTTTGTATGTACTAAATGGCTACAGTAAACACTGGTTAAGTGCTACACAAGAACCAAATATGCGTATTTGAAGCAATGGTGTGACAACATGCTAATTAAAACTAACAAAAACAACAAAGCACATTAATTGCGGTTGCGCCGAAGCTATAATACCCTTCACAGGAGAATTTTTTTATATCATAAAAGGGTATAAAAAGATTTTTGTGTGAATTTTGAGCAGACAGTACCAGGTATGAATGGCAGCTAAATGCTATCGTGGTCCGATCTGAACAAAATGTTCGGAGATTTTAGCCATATCTTAGATAATAATATATGTAGACCAAATTTTGTGAAGGAAATGGAGGACGGAGCCATGTGTAGTAGTTCACGCAAGTGAGAAAAGTTCTCTGAGCGTCATTTACTTGGGAGTGACCAGAAACGATACATATGGCTCAAGCAGGTTACGAATTACTTAGATCAAGTATCTTCTGGGTAGCCAAAAAAACATCCGCTAGAAAGCGAACTGAGCTAAAGTGAGAAGGCGAAACATTCCTTCCCAAGAATGTGATCTGGGTTTGGGACCCACCAAAAACACTCACACACTCAATGAAAAAAAGAAAACAGCCTCGGATGAGAGAGAAAAGATGCGGTGACTAACGGAAGGTTTCAAGACTGTAGCACACTCTTGTAGAATCCTCAGAGGTGATCTAGTGAGTGATGCATATTGAAATCATGGAGGGAACACTTCCCCAGCCTGCTGAATAGAAGTGAAAGCAAAACACCAGGAGATGGTGAACCCGATTCTCCAATTCATGATGACGAAGGAGAAGTTCTAAAACTGTTAGGTGCTACTTCGGACATAGTAAGTATTAAGAAGTAAAGTCCTCCCTTAACGAACGAAGACCAAATTTTATAAGTTACACATTATTCCAGTTCTGCTATATGGTGCAGAGGCATGTACGATGACAACATCTGATGAGAAGACGTTGCGAGTTTTCGAGTACCGCAGTCTTTGGAACGATATGCTGTAAGAGATATACGACGTCATTGACATAGTTCAGCGTACTAAGAGACTAGGTCATGTCGTCCGAATGAATGAAAACACTCCAGCTTTATATAAATGGTGTCTACGCCAATAAAGAAGCCAAAGACACTAAGTGAGAATGTTATCACTCAGCTCTTTAGTGAATGATTCTCAATTTATAGAGTTAAGCAATTGGACAATTAGCATTGAGTTAAAAGCGTATTAATAATAAGTCTCCAAACAAAAGCTGACAAATGCCAGTGAGAGAGAATATATCAATGGGAATCGAATATTAAGATCATATTGAATCTTAATATGTTTCTTCTAAACAATGTGAGGATATTATCATCAAACTAAACATTAACATTCACTACGTATCAAATATATCGAGTTAACACTGTGCGCATTTGAAATATTTAAAATAATCATAATGAAGTTAAAACAAAAAATATGCGGGCATTGAACTGCATCAATTAGTAACCACTTTTTCAATAATTTAAAAATTCATTCCTACTAATAATATCACTGAATATACACACATACATACAATACATGCGTGTCGGTATAGTTTATTTAATATTCATTCAGTTAAGTTAAAGTTTATTATAGTAGATTGCATATAACTACCAACATTTTGACAGGTGAAAAAGTTTTTAATTGCTATTCCAAACCGGTGAGCAGAAGAATTTTTAGAACGTAGTTAAAACGATCGGATGCCAAATGCCAAAATATTGAGTTGTAGAAAGAAGAAAGAAATTTATAAATATTTGCGCAGTAAGCAACTAGATTGCTGCTGTTTGCTCTAATAAAAAAAAAGATTCGGAGATAATTCTCGAAAAGGAAAAATGAGAACTTCTCACAAAAGGTTTTCAAAACCGGAGAAAGTTACTTTACATATCATGGAAAAAGGCTTGGCAAACTGGCGTTCAGAAAATGCTTGAAGGTACCATCATACTGAAGATCTGATTTGTGATATTTGTATGGAGAAGAATCTTCTATCTAGTGGCAAAAGCAGGGCTGGAAAACAATAATACTGTGGATGCCGATGTGAAGAAGATGGTAGAAGTACTAAAAGAAGTAAGCGAGAAGGTAATAGTGTTCACCTTTTGTGAAAAATATCGGATGAATGGCGCCATGATGACCAACTACTAGATGCCTAAAATTGAAACTCGTATAAAGAGTATGCAGCCAATCCCGCTTCGATTCAGGCCTTGGAGCAAAACATCACGTGTGTCATTCACCAGTTACCAGTCCCTACAATGCTCAAACGAGTCATCGAAAATTGGACTTATGTAACTGATGGACCATCTGAGACGTAGCCGCTACCAGCATTTGAAAGAGATAATCTCTAAATAAAAATAAGATAGGCTTTACTTTCCTTGACTTGTAGCACTATAAACAATCATAATAAATTGAGCAAGCGCTTGCTCGAGTCCATTGGAGAAATTCAATGAAAGTTCCTCAGTTTTATTAATTGTTAAATTTATGAGAAGATCCATGAGCGAATTATCCAACATTAGGAAATTATTAAAGACATATAGATATGTATTTATAAAGGTTAAGCCCTCTGTAACTGCTGGCATCTGCTTAATTTTAATTGTAATAGCTTAATTTATGCTTTATATTACATTCCTATTACTCATTCATGTAGAGCTGCTATGAAAATTATGTAAGTTATGGCCTAAGAGATATTTACAAACTAAATGACTGGATCAATAACACAAAATATTAAGAAAATAGCAGGCAGGAAGGAAAGGTATAGATAGACTCAATCTAAATGAAATACAGTGCCGTGTTTATAGCTGGAAATATCGAGCTAACAATGTTGGAAAATCTCATTCCGGATGTTGGTAAAACTTCATGAATTATTCCCAGTATAATTTTACGTTCTCTGACTTCAAAAGAATGTTTGCTGGATATAAATCTAAACACACTAAAAAGGTAATTGCCGAGGCTTATACACATTTCTGTGCATTGACAATCGATAGCAACTAAGTACATACATACTGTGCCCAAAAAATAACATGACATTGTATTTATTTTGAAAATTCTTTATTCTTCCAAATCAATTTCATCCCCTTCAAAGTAATCCCCTCCCGATGCAATGCACTTATGTCAACGGATTTTCCAATCTTCGAAACACTGGTTGTAGTCACTTTCCGGGATGGCCTTCACGAGGGCAGTATGGAATGGTGCATTATCGTGGTGTAAAAACCAAGAATTGTCTTTCCACAATTCCGGCCTTTTTAGGCGGATAGCGTTACGCAAACGACGCATAACGTTCAAATAATATTCCTTGTTCACGGTTTGACCGGTTGGAAGGAATTCATAATTCACAACACCACGATAATCGAAGAAAACAGTCAACATGATCTTGATTTTTGAGCGACTTTTGCGCGATTTTTTTGGTCTCGGCTCTCTTTTGGCACGATATTCGCTTGATTGATCGAATGTTTCGGGGTCGTAAGTATAGATCCAAGTCTCATCGCCAGTTATAATGCATTTCATGACACCCTGGTAGTCGGAAAGCATCGTTTCACACACTTCAAAAACTTTTCCAAAAAATTCAATGTTTTCGGTACCAGTTGAGATTTGACGCGCTTGAGGCCCTAAACATCCTTCAAAATGGTATTGGCTGAGCCTTTCGATACGCCAACTTCATCAGCAAGGTCTCTAATTGTTAATCGACTGTTTTTCAACACCAAATCTTTGATTTGTTGAACGTGAGCTTCGTCGGTTGAGGTTGATGGTCGCCCTGGACGCTCTTCGTCTTCGACACGTTCACGGCCGGCTTGGAACTCACTATACCACTTGTAAACATTTTTTTAGACATAGCCTCATCACCAAAGGCTTTCTGAACCATCCTCAACGTATCCGCAGCAGAAAATTGATTCCGTAAACAAAATTTAATGCAAATTCTTTGCTCAACAAATTTCGACATCGCAAAAAACCAAAAACTCACCTAAATCACCAAAAAATCAACCTAAAATAAAAAAAAATAATTCAAATATTACCTTATTTTTTGGGCACAGTAGTATGTCGATTGCGAAAAACAAACTTCACAAGAAAATAGTGTTTTCTTTGGAAATTATATTTAATTTTTAATAACCGGCGATTTATTTAGAAAATTTTAGTTTCCCTTGATCACGTAGATAAACTCCAGGAGGAAAGATTCCGAAAGCTGACTGACGATAAGGAAACGTTTTCTGCTTAAAATAACGTCTAATCCAAAATCCAAAAAATAACATTATTACTATAAGTGAAAGCAGGTAAAGATCGAAGTACTAGTCAAAATTTTTGATATTTGACAAAATGTACATCGTGTGTTTCAAGTAAACTGGTTCTTTTTTCTCCTCGGTTCTGAAAACAGCGTTTCGAAAAAACACTTTGAGTTTTAAGGCCCGATTATACTAAGTTAAAAAACTCTTACAAATACGCTCATGTCTCTAAACTAACTAACTCTCTAAGCAGAGTTATAGATAAGGCCGGATGGAAGCAGAGAAGGTGTTCTAGTGTCTCTCTTATGTCCACTTCCCTGCCCTTTCTCAATGTGTCACCGTTAATAACGCCCTAGGCTCGCAAGAGATACCGGTAAGTTATAACCTAGGCCAATAACCGTCTGCAGAAATGTTCCCTTATAATTTCAGTACGTACAAACAGTCATCGCATTCGCGACTTGACTTCCACGTCATTGTTAACAGTCATAACTTCGCAGTCGTAGATAATATCGACTATCTTGGAACCAGCATAACCAACGCAGAATAACTCTTGCCAACAGGTGCTACTTCGGACTGCGTAGGTAATTGAGAAGTAAAGTCCTCTCTCGACGAACAATGACCAAACTCTATAAGTCACTCATCATCTCGGTCCTGCTATAAGGGGCGGAGGCATGGACGATGACAACATCTGATAAGTTGGCATTACGAGTTTTCGAAAGAAAGGTTCTGCGGAAGATTTATGGTTCTTTGCGCATTGGCAATGGTGAATATCCCATTCGATGGAACGATGAGTTGTACGAGTTATACGAAGGATGACATTTACATATATATTCGATACGAATGTCTTAATACAGCGACTGCTGAACGATTGTGTATGGATTTGGATTTTGTCTGATCTTTTTGATTACAACCAAGCCTCTATTGGTTTTACTGATATGAAAAATGAAAAACGTAAAAACGGAACAATACTCTGAAGTTGTCTGAAACATTACATTTTAGTCAAACAGGGAGCTTCAGTAGATATTATGAGAACTTGTAAGCTTTCACACAATATGAAGTACTTAAACAAACCACTTTGTGACGCGTGTTTCACGTAACTTGCAAGCATTATTTGAATATTAACATATAATAGTTAATTTATATATATGTATACACATGTATATACTTGTACTTGTAAATATGTACAAGCCATATATCACTTGCGTGAACTACACTTTGAGCATTTCCTAAAAGTTATAGGCGCTACGCAGCTAAGATAGAAATTTTGACATGTCTTTGCTTTTGTTGTTACGCTATTTTACATTTCGGCTACTGTGGCTCTACTTTTTGACGCCGTAACGCCATGTTATACTATTCTCAGCGCTCAGGTAAAGCTATATTTTTATAATCGAAGCAGGTACAATGGCAAATTGATTAAGTGTTGGCGCACAGGTGGGGCAGAAGCGTGTTGCGGTGCGAACAATCGCGCAAATTGACGCACTCTTATCAAAAGCGTTTATGTGGCCATAGATACGCAATGCGGCGACACAAGGCACTACATACATACCACATACTTAGGTTAACATAACTATAGTACATATGTGCTGTAACTGTATGTATGGGCAAGCAAATCTAATGAGCGCCGAAAAAGACGCTGTCAACGCTTTAATATTTGGACAGGTACATACATTTACTCGCACTTACGTTACATATGTACTTAAGCCTACAAATTACATATACATATATATATATAAATTTAGGTACATTTATATTTATATGAAAATTCGTAGTGTCAACGACGCTTGTGAACCGCCGAAAATCACCTTGACACTTGGCTCATTGGGCAGGGTGGGCAGCGCCGACGAGCAGTTTGTTGGCAACGTTGGCACGCATACGAATTAGCTGCGCCATAAGAAATGAAAACAGATTTTAAGTTTGAATAGTAATTGAAATTGAAATTGAAATTGGTATAGGCCTAATTTAATTACTTGTTATATGTACATATGTGGCTATGTGTGTGCGCATGCCTAAGTACATTTATGGTGACAGCGCCAATGTATGAAGATACACTCACACACATGCCTGTGTGTGTATATTGTATCGCGCGTGATCGGACCCGTGCTAAATTTTAACGCAAGACTTTCGTCTGCTGCTCGGGCATTGTTGCTATGTCATAAATAACCACATACGCGACATATCTCGGAAATTTGCAATCTAATTTTTTAACGCACTTACGTGTACGCGTAGCTCTGCACACACTCACACACATGCACGTGCTCAGATGTACAAGTGTATAGCAAATACTCTGTTATAAGGAAGTATCATATATACATACATGTATGTATGTATGTAAGTATGACTACACAAGTTTTGCTGACAAGCTCGTTTTTTCTTCGTTTTTGCTCATCGCGCGCCTATTCGGCCTATTGGGCTTTCGAAATACATTTGGGAGGCACTGACGTGGACATCCATACATACATACATACATAAACTAATTTATTCAATAAGCATACATATGTATGTAGGCATTTAAATTTGTCTGGCAATTTATAAGCAAAATTAATTGAATTCATTTTAATGAACTTGACTAAGCCTGCTGAATCGAGAATTTGAAGTTTTTATTGCTCGTTCGCACTAATATTACCGATGTACTTCCCTGATTCCCTTGACCAAAAATCGATTTTGGATACGACCGAGAATTTTCATACTCATGGTGCTACTAAGCGAGATATACAGTTGTGTTCACGAAAATAGTAGTGCGACAGCACATAACACTCCAATCTTATTGCTGACATGTTCTGTCTTGCAAATTGAACATTTCGACAATACTTTCGTAGAACAGAATATTGTTAACAAAAAAACACCAAAATGCCGTTACTTTTATTTTGCGTTGCTTTCTTTACTGTATATTTCAATATTTGCCCCAAAAATCTCTTGTTCATTAAAATAGTAGTGCTTGACAGGAATAGTTGAAAAAAATTAAATTTTTTTTTTTATTTTAACTGACATCAGTAAGTGTATTAAAATAATGTAGTAATTGTGTGATATAAATTTATTAAAATCGCTCTTTATTTCTTGTTTAGTGGGTTGAAAAAAAGCATTGCTCAATCAAAAAGCGAGAGTTAATAGTTAAGTTAAGAGATCAAGGCAAGCCATATAAAGAAATCGAAGAAATTATTGGTTGCACTGCTTCGATGATATTTAATGTTATTCATCATACTATTAAGCCGGAAACTTGTGGTGGTAAGCGCAAGACTACATTTTCATTTAAAAATGAATTGAATATAATGGTCAATGCTGTCACAGTTAGCCGAAGGCTAATAGAAGCTAATTTACATGCAAGGAGTCCGATAAAAGTACACCTTTTGACGAAGAAGCACGTCAATGCAAGAATAAAAAGTTGCGAAAGACCATAAGTATTGGCCCGCCCAAAAGTGGCACAATATTTTATTTACGGATGAGATCTAAATTGTTTTGTTCGATGGTATAGGCTCCAGGCAGTGTGTTCGTTGTCCCCCAAACACAAAATACCACCCAAGGTACACCACAAAGGCAGTTAAGTATGGTGGGCTAAAGACTATGGTGTGGGCTTGTTTCTCGTATGCTGGCGATGGTCCAATCTCTTTGATCAGGGGCATTATGGAACAAGCAGTGTACATTAATACATTGAAAGATGTAATGCTACCTTTTGCTAGTTGGAAAATGTCGTTAAAATGGACATTTCAGCAGGATAATGATCCTAAACATACGAACAAACTAGCTAATCAGTGGTTTGCATCTGAAAATATCTACGTGATACCATGGCCAATACAATCTCCGGACCTAAACCCGATCGAAAACTTATGAGGCGATGTCAAGAGAAGCGTAGCAACAGCAAAACCATCGAAAAGCACGGAGCTTTGGCAAGTTTTTAAGGAGACATGGGCTCAAATCTCTGTGAAGCGTTGCAGGGACCTTATTGATTCCATGTCATTGCGATGCCTAGCCGTTATAAATAACAACGGATTTACAACAAAATATTAGATCTTAGGAAACATATTAAATATGAACTATTTACTGTTACTTTCATATTCTTAGTTTTATCGTCTTTTTTAATGGCCACTACTATTTTCTTGAACAGCATAATTTTCCAATTTTATTTTAATTTAATAACTGTATGTAAACTAAACATTTTTTTTTGGTAGATAAAACTGTAAATACATCATACATTAATTAAAAATTAGGTTTTTTATAACTTTTT
This sequence comes from Bactrocera zonata, assembly GCA_037783105.1. Lineage (NCBI taxonomy): Eukaryota > Metazoa > Arthropoda > Insecta > Diptera > Tephritidae > Bactrocera > Bactrocera zonata. Next base: position 301,695 of record JBAWJQ010005959.1, on the reverse strand, counting down.
ATCGAATATTGGTCTTATCATGAGATTTGACTCTTAAATAGTTAGTAGCCACCGGCACTACTATTTTCATGAACACAGCTGTATATAAAGTTATGTATGTATGTACATATATATAAATGATCCGAATGACGTGATGAGTTGAAATCCGGGTGGCTGTCTGTCCGTCCGTCAGTGCAAGCTGTAATTTGCGTAAATATTGTAATATCTTGATGAAATTTGATATGCGCGTTTCTTGGTAAAAAAAAAAAGTACGAGTTCGTAGATGGTCGTAATCGGACCACTGCCCCGCCCACCAGACGCCATCAACCGAAAACCCATAAAGTACTATAACTAAGCACTAAATTGTGATATAAAACTCTAATTTGGCCCAGGGGATCGCAGTAGCAAGGGCCGGACGCCTGTGGGCAAAAACCTTTGAAAAAGTGGGCATTGGTCCGCCCTCTAATAAGTTTGATGTACATATCACTTAAATCACTTAAGCTGCAAGAACTAAATTCATCTAACGCAAATATTATAAGAACTCCTAACGACAATATACAAATGGATGAAAATGGATAATCCCGCTCACTCCCCATAGAAGGTTACTGTTAAAAACTATTAAAAGCGCGATAAATAAAGAAGTAAATATGCCAGAGGCATTAAATTTACGAGAGGACTTTATGCGAGTCAGCGTAAAAATTGCAAGATGTCAAGAACACCGCCCACCTTTAGGTAAAATCACATATCTCAGAACCTGCTCGACTGATTTCAACCAAATTCGGTTCGTAATATTCTTCTAACATTCTTTTGTTACAGTGCGAAAATGGACTGGAACCACGCCTACTTTCCATATTACACAATTTCAAATTACATCTGACTATGTCAGGATAAAACTTCGCACGAAAAGTGCATTGGAGGTGAGTTACCTTATGACTAAAAATTGCGTAAATCGGACCAAAGCAGTTCAAGCCACTAGGTACCAAATAATTTAACCCTAGTACCTATAGTTGACTTTTTAACGCAAATATCAGCCAATGTGTGAGATATAAAATTGAAATGCAGAGAAAATCCTTTCCTGAAGATGGCATGTCTGTGCATCAAAAATGGGTTGCATCGTGTCAATACTTCCCTTAGCTCCCATATACCTAACACAACGAATTTTGAACATCTACAACACTGTATACATATCTCATATATCATCCAACATGTGAGTTACCTCAATGAAAATAAGAGAGCGTGTTTTAATGATAACAATGTATCTTTGTGCCTAAAATAGATCAAATTAAGCGAAAACTTGACCTAGCCACCACATAACATCCTAATGACTTTACTCTATATTATTAGTGATAGTATGTGAGGTATCTTAATGAATCTTAAGGAAGATTTTATTAGTATGTGGCATATTTTAGTATCGACAAAAATAAAAAAAATCGGGTCGATACTAACCCTAACTCCCATGTACTACATATAATGATTTTCATTTTTCAAAAAACCTTTTGACGAATATGTAATATGAGGATATTGGGCGATCTAAGAGTCCCCGAAGCTTTTATCGATTTTGTCAATATGTTGAAACCGCTACTGTGAGCAAAAAAATAGTAAGATATTTTAATTAAAATTTCACGTGATGAATACATTTATCTTGCAAAATAAAAAAGTTTTCCATGCCAGGATCGAGTTTGATCGGTCAGTTTATATAGCAGACACATCACATAGCGATCCGATGTCGGCGCTTCCGACAAATGAGCAGATCTTTAGGGAGAAAAGAACGAGTACAAAATTTCAAATCGATATCTCCAAAAATTAGGGACACGGCTAAATCGACTTAGCAAGCTCATTATATAGAGTTTGTCCGGAAATTAATAGGACTGATTTTCTTCCGCCACGACTGTACTTTCTAGCTAACGAACGAGCGGCTGGTCAGTTGTCTCCGAGCACCTGGAGAGTCAGGACAAATATTTTCGCGCGACGAGTTTCTGCGATTAAATTCGGTGTGAAACTTGGTAAATCTTCGGCAGAGACGTTTGATAAGATCAAGCAGGTTTACTCAGATTGTGCTTTAGCAAGAAGGGGTGTGTTTCGGTGGCATCAGGCCGGCAAGAGGTCGCTTATAAAGACAGTGCTGGGAGACCTGCTACTTCGACAAACACTGACAATGTGACTCGTGTGCGCAAAGTTTTGAACTCAGACCGTCGGCTTAGTATTCGTTTAATTGCCCAGATGTTAAATTAATCAAAAAGAGTCAATCGGGTCCGACAAGATATCGCAGCCAATTGGAATTTGAATCACGACAATACACCGGCTCACACCGCCTTTCTTGTGAACAGCTACCTAATCAAGGCCGGTATCGCAACGCTTCCGCAATCGGCCAGTCCAGACGTGGCCTCCCGGACTTTTTTTTATTTCCTTGCCTGAAAAGGCCGATGAAAGGGGATCCAAGTAGCATTCACGTCGACTCTCGATGCTATTCCGGAGAATGCCTTCCGTGACGCTTTCAATGCTTGGAAATCGCGCTGGCAGCACTGCATCGACGCAGAAAGAGCCTATTTTCAAAGTTTTAAAAGAATTGTAACCATTGGTTCAATACATTTTTTTAAATCGACTCAGGGTATAAAAAAAAATTATAGAAACACAGTGAAATCCTCATAACCGGACACGCACCAACGCAGCATTTTGTTCAGCTAAGGGAGCTGTTCATACATACATATATGGGGACGTGGCAAAATGAGTGTTTAAAATGTATTCTTAGAGTCAGAAGCAGTAACTTAGAACTATATTTATATTGAACAATTAAATGAAAGCTAATGTCAGACAGGAGTGAATGAATGAATGAACTGAAAATTGTACACAATTTCCTTGACCAATTTTACGACCTTTTGTCCATTTATCAGAGCTAATTTGAAAGAAATATTACCGCAACGGACATCATCGGCAATTGGAAGGTATTCATGTCAGCTTATAGGAATTACTTGTTAAATAAATAAGAAAAAAGCTTTGTGTTCATGAAATCTGTTCAGTTATGGGAGATGTCCGGCTATGAGAACTGTGTGTGAGAATTTCATAATATTAGAGTGTGGGTAACAAACTCAGTAGTTCTTGAAAATAATTTCGTAGTTGTATATAATAAATTAAAATAATTATGTATTTTATTTATTTATCATATTCATAGGAATATTTTAATATCTAAACAAATTAATTGTAAAATATTTCTCATAGCCATATTTATAGCCATTAAATTCAGAGAAGCTTCTCGGTTTACGCAATGTTATTGTTGTTAAAAAAATAATTATATGCGTAAAATTCTGCGTAGCCGAACAATTTTTTTACAACGATAACATTGCATGTTTTAAACAAATTTGTCAAATATACATACATACGTATATACATAAATATAATTATTTTTTTTTTTTAATTTTTGACCATGACCTGCGATATTTGTAAAATGCGTTTTTAATTAAATAAATTGTGAGAAAAAAACTTAACGCACAGAGGTATGTATGTATGTATAGAATGCTTTTTTTTTAATTTTTGCTAGCTTAATTATTTTAAACTTGAAATTAATACTCTTATCAATACAATTTTTTTTGGTTTTCTCAGAACCTGCTAATATGTATGCAAATATGTGCGATCAAGCGTATGTGTTTGTGGTCACTTCAGCTGTTTCGAGATAAAACTCGCTGTTTTCACATGAAAATATTTAAAGCTTCACTGATTGTGCCTCACACTAAGCAACGTCTGCTCAATTGCGCTGCTGACTTTAATCGTTTTTGCGCACACCCTTTTGCGTAACCCTGACTTCCTCTTTCAATTCACCAACAAACAGCGGCAGCACTACACATCCGTTCAACGAACAATCATAAAAAAATTTCAAATTAAACAAAATACAGTATTAACCCGTGTAAGTATGCACAAAAGAGTCACTTGTCGTGTTTATGGACTTCGCGCAAGGCTCGCAAAAAAAGTAGAAACACATAAAAGCCTTTTAATTGGGAGGAAGGGCCGCAATTATGCCTAGCAACAGTCATGGAATTGAAAAGCACATAGCGTACGCTGGCTTGCCCAGCCGACTCTTGCACGCCAGCAATCTGCCGTTGGTTAATTGCGCAAATTATATACATAGATATGTATATAGTATCACTCCTTCTGGTATGTGTGTGTACATGTGCATGATAATCCCGCAATCCACGGCAGTTTATTAATTAATCGTCCATATTTGACTACAAAAATTGACCGGCAGCAGGCACGATTGATCGCTTAAAGGAAATATATCTACATACACATATGTACTACACCATATGTATGTACATACTTACATATGTAAGTACACTTATTAATTTGTAGGCTCACTTTGCTAAGTAGTATGTATATACAATATATTTGTACATTTGTAAATGCGCCTATATGTACGTACATACATATGTACATACGTCTGTACGCATGAAAATACTCATTTACCGTGCATATAGAAGCACATATTTATGCACCTACATACATATTATTTGCATTTCTGCATTGCAATGTCGAAGACCCGGCGTATTTGCGCAGGGTCCGTCTGAAGAAAGCTTGATAAAAAATTATTTAACACGGTCAAGTGGCAATGCCCGCCATGGAAATTAACCGTACATACATAAGTATGTACATGTGGTTGTTATAGGAAATGAAAAAAAGCGACGAAAGGAAAATAACAGTGCAACAAGTGCACAAAGTACAATGCATAAGAAGGTGTATGATGTCATCAGTTGGGGAAAGCCGTATTGAACTTAACGAGAGTGTAAAGAAGTTGTTCCGAATCTTGGTCTTATGTAGACATTCAAACTTCTAGCTTCTTGTGTCAGTTTGAAACATTATATTGGGTAGTCGAAAAAGTCTTTTCGTATTTCTAATCAAACTTTAACTTTTCTTATATTTATAATGAACTTTAAGGTAGTCAGGTAACTTGGGTTCAAAAAACTGAATTTTTTTTTGCTTAATTTGAAAGTACAATGTCTTCAAAATATGCTGTGAAATTTTCAGACAGAAATTCGAAATATTTCGGGAGTTATAACGAGTTTCCTAGAGCGCCTCGGAGTCTTCTCTCTCGGAGTTGTTGAACTTTAAACACGTTTTTCTCAAAACATTTTTTCTGGTCGGCCCGGTGCCTAACTTGTTTGCTACTGAACCGATTGCTTTCAAATTTTAACAGGCTGTTCTACACTCTTATAATAAATAAAATTTTATTTTACAACCCTTTGCTAAAATAAAAGCACCTTTTTTCAAAGTCTGCCATTTTGTTATTTACCCTTGAAGTTTAACTTCAGTAGTTCCGACCAGAATAACATGTCTATAGATTAAGAATAATCAAGAATATTTGATTTCAGATAACATGAAGAGCGAAAATCACCAGGGCCACCCACGTGCATTTTTTTTTTTTTGAGGTTCCAACTTTTAGTGACAATAATAATAGTAATAAAATATTACATTTTGCAAATAATTTTTTGTTTGAGGTTCCAACTTCGAGTGACAATAATAATAGTACCTAAAAAGTATTAGATTTTTTCAAATAATTTTTTTTGTTTTATATTTTCAATATGTAAATAAAAACACTCTAAATATTCAAGATAATTAATTTTTATTTTCCTATAAAAAAAAACCACCGTCCAAAGAAGTCATGAAAATGGGCTTGAATTGCCAGACTACTACCTTAATGAACCAAATATGTACAATTTTTGTCATTTTCCGCTAGAGACACTATTCCAACAGTATAAAACTTTTCTGGTTTCTCGACGAAAAACTTAGACAAGTAATTTTCACAGGCAGACATTTTCTCTTGAAGCCAACTTTAATCTATTAAGGGAGTTCTGCATTGACCGAAACAAATAGTAGTCCGACGGTGAAAGATCAGTGCTATATGGTGAATGCATCAAAACTTCCAAGCTAAGCTCTCCCAGATTTTGTCGAGTCATCAAAGATGTGCCTGGTCTAGTGTTGTTCTGATGGAAGACGAAGCGCTTTCTGTTGATCAGTTCTGGCCGTTTTTTCGATAGCTTGTTTTAATCTCATCAGTTGTTGAGTGTAGAATCAATCGTTCGACCAGACTGAAGCAGTTCATAGTAGATGATTCTTTTCCAATCCCATCAAACACTCAGTATAATCTTTCGAGGCGTCAATCTTGACTTTGTGACCATTTGTTGAGCTTTACCACGCTTGGACCATGATATTTTTCGCACATTATTGTCGTGTGTGATCCACTTTTCGTCTCCTGTTACCATTCGCTTCAGAAATGGTTCGATTTCATTTCGTTTCAGCAAAGAATCGCAGATGTTAAAATGGTTCAAAACCGTTTAATGATGAATGTTAAGTTCCTTAGCGATGTCATGGCTGCTTATGTGACGATCCTGGTCAATCTTTTCCATAATTTCATGACTTTTTCAACGATAGGTCGACCAAAGCGAGGTACATCTTTCACATCGAAATTTCCAGAACGAAAGCGAGCGAACCAACACTGTATGGTATGACACAATGTGATTGGTAGCACTGGAGATGTACGACTGCAAAGACATCTGTTGCCAAATACGAAAAGACTTTTTCGACTACCCAATATTTGCTTCAAGACATCGAACAATAGCTACACCGTCGCTGCCTAAAGGCTGGACATTCGTGAGGTTGTAATGTGATAGCTGTTAATTTCTGCAGGGGATTGGAGCTGACTAAAATATTTTGAAATATCCCTCGATAAATTACGATATATGTAGGTATGTTATATCGGACAGATGCTTAGTTGTTATGGAATATAATTTCTCGAGAGTCTTATGATTGAACAACGAACTCTAATAGAAGAATATAATTCTGGGAATTCAGCTTCGAGTAAACTGGCCTACCGCCTTAGTAGCTACAAACTTCTCGACACAAAAATTATTTCCCCTAATCAATTAAGTTTGAATAACTTGAAAATATCGTAAAAGTTTCGGTCAATACGAGCCGACGACATTGTGGTCGGATAAATATTAAACACTTAAAAAGTGGAGGAACCGATAAAGTATACAGTGAAATTCCTCATTATCGGACACCCAACGTCGCAGTATTTTTGTGCAGCTAAGGGACCTGTCCATATATGGGGTCATTGCAGAAACGAGTGTTTAAAATGTTTTCTTATAGTCAGAAGCCGCAATTCAGAACTATATTTCTGTTGAACTAATAAATCCGAGCCAACGTCAGCCAGGAGTGAATGAATGACAATTGTTGCATTAGTTTCCGTTGAAAAACCTGCGAGCCAGATAGCGCCAGCGCAAGGCAATTTGTTAGTAATTTTACATATATTTCTTACAAAAAAACAAAAAAGCAAAAATTAATAGGTATTTAAAAAACAGGAACTATAAATTATACAAAGTTTTTTTTTGAACAAAATATTATCAAAATAGTCTACGTGTCTGGCCATTAGAACGTACTGTTGTCCGGTTATAGGAATTATTTTTGTATGAAATTAATAATTAGAACGTAGTGTTCATGAAATTAGTCCAGTTATGGCAGATAACCGGCTATGAGGACTGTCCGTAATGTGGAGTTTCACTGTATTTACTATCAATTTACACAGCAGTTAGCAGTTGTACTAGTAACTAAAAACTACTGAACAGTACAAGTGATTGTTGACAACTTTAAGCATAACCATAAATAGTGGTTTATCAAAAACATACATATCTAAATCTATAAACTCGGCGAACGATTGTAGAAAGGCCCTGCTCGTATTAAAAGCAGAATTATGATTATTTTCCTGCTGCTCTTCGAGATATACCTAGATAAGTTTTATATACAGCAGACGATAAAATGCCCTTATCAGATAATAAAATTTTATGTTACTGCGTTGGTGTCTAAATATTTCCCAAAAACTAGATGGGTACAGTATGTCAAATAAGGTTTCACGTAACACTAACTTCATATTGTCTTCAGATTGCTTGAATTAAAAAGTTTAGTTTTTTTAGTTTTTCTACATCTATATGTATGTACATATGTATGAAAATATATATTTTACAATTCGAGTGTTTTATGGCAGCATTTTTTATGAACTACATAGTAGGAACTTAACTTGCAGGCCATGAATGATATAAATACTTTATTTTGTTTCATAAAGTTAAGAGTAGTTTGTATCAATATTAGGTTTGATTAGGCTTTATCTTCAAAGTAATTTATTAACGGACAGTTTTTAATAAATTCGACATGTCAGCAGTCAAAGAAATCTATTTTTGTGTACATAGTTCACTTGACAACAATATCGCTGCGATCTAACGATAACTTTCGTAATCCATGATTTCCTTAGAATATATTTCAAAGCGTACATAAGATATGTTCGTGTATTACAAACAGAAAATAATAAGACTTTTTCCTTTGAGTGGTTTTAGGCATATGAGGTTATGAGGTGAAATTGAAATCTAATAAAAACAAGAAAAAACATTAACTTCAGTTGCACCGAAGCTAAATACCCTTCACAGGTGCATTTCTGTTAGTAATTATGTGTCCAGTTTGTATGGAAGCTATATGCTATAGTAACCCGTTCTGAACAAGTTTTTTAGAGATTACATTGTTACCTTAAAAAATAATCTATACCAAATTTCGTGAATATATCTTGTCAAATGTGAAAGTTTTCCATACAAGAACTTGATTCCGATCGTTCAGTTTGTATCGCAGCTATATGCTATAGTTAACCGATCTGAACAATTTCTTCGGAGATTACATTGTTGTCTTAGAAAATAATCTATACCAAATTTGGTGAAGATACATTGTCAAATGCGAAAGTTTTCCATATGAGAACTTGATTCCGATTGTTCAGTTTATATGGCAGCTATATGTTATAGTGGTCCGATATCGGCCGTTCCGACAAATGAGCAGCTTCTTGAAGAGAAAATGACGTTTGCAAAATTTCAAAAGGATATTTTAAAAACTGAGGGACTAGTTCGTATATATACAGACAGACTGACAGACGGACATGGCTAAATCGACTCAGCTCAACATACTGATCATTTATATATATACTTTATAGGGTCTCCGACGCTTCCTTCTGGGTGTTACAAACATCGTGACAAACTTAATATACCCTGTTCAGGGTATAAAAAATCTTTAGACTGATTGTATTTCATAGACTGATAGTGTTTGATTTCTCATATATTAATTTGTTAAAGAAATGTCCAAGCATGCTAAGATAATATCGTTTACAATACTAAGAAACAGTTTGGCACAGGAATCATATCCATGTGTATATGTAAAAACAATTTTCGAAATGTGATTTCAAAAACAAAAACACATTATGAAACAAACGATATTTAGGATAAGCTCAAAGATATTTGTAAGGTCTTACATTATTATTTTTGTTAGGTAGCCTTGCAGGTTAATTTGACTGGGCTCTCTCAAGTATTGCTCGAAAGGATGAGGAAAATGAAGTTGTGCCTCAATAATACGAAAGTAAAGCACTGACGAGCACGCCTATCTACAGCCTTTGCAGAGCTCTCGGCAGGTAATAACACTAGGTTTGGCTAGACACATATGATGTATAATCTGTAACTATCCTGTAATCCATGATGGCATTGCTGTAAAAATAGCTTTTATCAAGGCTGACCCGACTACCTAAAAACCTGGGTTTTAAAGAGACCAACTGCCATATATTGCTACGTAAAAAGAAATAGTAAATAGATTTTATTCACCTTTGAGACAATTCCAAAGCAAAATCATTTCATTCATCATTATTTGTTTAGAAGAAAATATTCTGGATTTGAAGGTGTTTCACAATTTTTGAAATAATCAAGGGGGAGAGATGTTTTAAGGGGTTAGATGGGTTTACGGGTTTCAAAAAGTCGATTTTTTTTACTTTTTTATTACATTCTACAACACCTCTAGAATATTGTCCTAAATTTTTAAGTTGATCTGAGATATAGTTTCGGAGATACAGCCTTGAGAAATTGTGCGCTCGAGGCTGGTAGCTAAGCTAAGTGCGCCGTCTTTAAACGCGTTTTTCTCGAAACTGTATTTTTGAAGACGGTTGGCAAGATTTCTCGAGAACTATTCATCCGATCTTCATGAAATTTTACACAGGTCTTTGAGATACAATTTTTATAGGCTTGGAAGAAGGATTTTTTTTAACTACAACTATTTAAAATAAAAAAAAACAAAAATGTCACGAAATTTTCATTTTGTTTTTTGTAAAACTGTCTGCCAAAAATCCAATTTTCAGTTTTTTTACTTCATCCAAGTTCTAAGTTAAGGTTTCAACAAAAGCACGTATCTTTTTTACTTCAGATGATCCTGTAAGTGGTTATCCTGCCAACGGGAGCGCATCTTTTTTCCGTGGGTCATCGGAATTGGTGCCTCAATGGCAGAATTAACATTTTTTCTTTCAATAATTTCGATTTCTTTGTTAATGGTATATGTTTGTAACAATAAAAATACTAATAAAACATTTCATTTTTTCTGAGAGAAAAAACATTGTTGATAAAAGACTGTTTTTTACGCGAGGAAACCCATGTAACTTCTTAAGCAATCTCGAAATTGTATTAAGCTTTTGAAATGTTGGTGAAATCTACTCGGAAAAATATTAACAGAATAAAAATACTAGTAGAATCGGGTTCAAGTATTCTTCGAATGCAATTTTTGGATGACTTTTATAATTAAAAAACCAAATAAACGAAAAATTTCATATTAATTCACTCTAGACCACTTAAACCAAACCGAAAAATATTTTATCATTCTTCCACCCCATAACGACACATCTTTTTATTACGAGCGAGACTATGAAACAATTAAAATTTGCCACCGCAATGAAAATGCTGATAAATAAACATAACGAAATTAACATAGATATGCATGAAATGTATTTTACTTTTGAAAAATTAAGAAATAATAGCGTACATAATTTATTAGTATTAGGCGCCCTACAACAAATTGAAATAAAATGGTATGGTTAATGTGGATAAATGCGTTGTTACTACTAATGGCATTGCATGCAACATGAAAGCAATTTAGCCACTCCAGCAACTGACAGACATTCGTCTACTTAAAGCAAATTTATGCAATTTTTTCGGCTCAAACGCCGATAAAGTACAATGAAACAGCCACTGCAACCCTCGCGCGAAAAATGAATAAATATTTGAAAGTCCCACAGCAAGGCACATGAAACACGATAAGTCAATAAAGTAGAATTTGGATAGAGCAACAGCGCATTAGAAGCGAGTGTGCGGACATTTAAAAATCGATTTCAGCACAAATGGCGTGAAAGCAAGAGCGCATCCCTCCCTTAATACCCATAATTTTTAATTATTTTTCCTTACTTTCACACTTTCTTTGCGGGTGTCACTATGAATTCCATGATTATAGTATATAGATGTACAGTGGCGATGGAATTTTCAACAACGCTCTAGAAAAATTTTTTATTTAAAATTTCCACATATTTTCGGTGTTTTAGTGAGAACTGGTGATTTATGATAATGCTCGAAAATTCTACGAAAAGTTGCGGCAACTAACAGAAGGTTTCAAGACCGCAGCATACTCTTGTAGAACCCTAGAGGTGATCTAGTGACTGATGCCCAGAGCATACTGAATTTATGGAGGGAACACTTCGCCAACCTGCTTAATGGCAGTGAAAGCATAACACCAGGAGGTGGTGAGCCCGATCAAATCGATACAGATTAAGCTGATGTTCCATTGTCAGACCGAGAAGAAATTTGAATAGAAATAACTCGTCTGAAAAACAACAAAGCGGCCGATGGATTACAGACCAAGCTATTCAAATACGGCGGCGAAGAACTGAAAAGGAGCATGCATCAACTTCATGCCAGACGAAAGGAGACCCCACAAGCTGCTCCAAATATCATGGGATAAGCCTCGTCAGCATCACATATAGTATAAGGTCCTATCGAGCGTATTGTGTGAAAGATTGAAGCCCACTGAATGGGGCCACAATATGTGAAAACGTAACTTTATAGTAGGGTTTTCAAAATAAGAGGGTCTATGCTCACATCACGTCAAATAATATAGAGTTATCTTCTAAGACTTCTAACAAAGCAACGACCCTAAAAAAATCCTAAAGTGCGGAAAGTCTGAATTCAGACAAGATAGAAATACTAAGCTGATCAGAAACGCCAATCGTAAACTAAATTCTCGCGAAAAAATTGGAACAGCTGTAAATTTGCTTAACATACATATATATGCTTAATTTCTGCACAATACTGTAGGTATGCATATACGGGAAGGGAAGCGAGTGCTGCGTATGCGTAAGCCACAAAAACTCGATGATATATCACCAACTAGTGTCAGTTGGAAGATTTTTACTGCAATTGTGGTTGATTGTTTCGACTGCTCGTACAACGATGCGTATACATAGATAAAATGCAATTATTAATGACTTACGGTGTTGACGAAGCCGTCGACACTACAAACGCGCTTTGAATAGCTGATGTGTTCTGCGCAAACACACAGGCATGCAGATTCGGCGACACGCACGCCGGTCGCTCTGCAAATATGCCGTACAATTTGTGTGTTGATCCTGCCAAAAGATATCCTTATCCCAACTCAGTAATCATGTGGCAGCTGGAAGTGTTCGAAAGCAATATATAGCATACATATTAAATTCTAAAGGGATTCGGGTTGTCGTTATTTATTTAGCCATTTTTGGCGTGACCCGTATAGGAGAGGCATTTATTTTAGCAAGCGGCCGGTTTGGCATTTTGAACCACTGTTCTTTTTTTATTTGTAAAAAACCGGCACGAACAACGGTAAATTCAATATGCAGCTAAGAAAAAGTCACTAAAAATAAAAAATGCGAAATTAAGTGAAATAATACCTCTCTTCTTTGATGTGACCTTTCAAAAGAGAAATCAGCATTTACCGAAAAAAATGTCGAATCAAACAAACAAGCAAACGTCGCAGGTGTCATATGTAGATAACTAGACGAGTTCATCAACTAGCTTTAACAGCCCACTTTCGTCACATAGAAAGGCAAGTGAGTTCAAGCTGAACATAAAATGTCTTAAGAAAGCCATAGTCTTTACTATTTTTAACATACAACGCACGAATAAATATAGAAAATATTGTTAACGGTCACCTAACCTCTCAGTTTATATTATACTTTACATCTTTTACGTATGTACATAGGTTTTTCAAACTCAAATTAATGCGACTGGTTTTTGATAACATTAACCATGAAGTGGTTTCAAAATGAAGTCCTTAACTTTAAGAATACAAATTCTTAGGTTGACGATTTTATATTAACTAGGATTTCTTCTCGGCGTGGGCCGATGGATTGCCGGCGAAGGTGGCGAAGAACAGATGAGGAACATGTATCAGCTTCTTTGTAGAATATGGTCGGACGAAGGCATGCCCAGCGATTGGTATTTAAGTGTACTCCGCGCAATCCACGAAAAGGGAGACCTCACAATCTGCGCCAACTACCGTGGGAAAAGCCTCCTCAACATCGCATATAAGGTTCTATCGAGGGTACTATGTGTAAGACTGAAGCCCGTCGTCAACAAACTGATTGGACCTTACCAGTTTTGCGCTAGACCTGCAAAATCTACAATCAACAGGTTTTTACTAAGCGCCAAATCTTGAAAGAGACCCGTGAAAGAAAGATCGACACACACCACCAGGAACCAGGATTAAGACCAACAACAACGTCAATCTTGAAATCCAAGGCAGAATAGCTCTTGCTAACAGGTACTACTTCGGACTGGCAATTGAGAAGTAAAGTCCTCTCTCGACGAACAAAGACCAAATTCTACAAGTCACTCATCATCCCTGTCCTGCTATATGGTGCAGAGGCATGAATGATGACAACATCTGATGAGGCGGCGTATTGCGCATTGACAGTGGCGAATACCGCAGCCAATGGAACGTTGAATTGTACGAGATGTACAACGACCCTGACATAGTAGTTCAGCGAATTAAGAGACAGCGGCTACGCTAGCAGAGGAAGAGGAAGACCTCCACTCCGTTGGAAGGACCAAGTGGAGAAGGACCTGGCTTCGCTTGGAATATCCAATTGGCGCCACGTAGCGAAGAGAAGAAACGAGTGGCGCGCTGTTGTTGACTCGGCTATAATCGCGTAAGCGGTGCCTACGCCAGTAAAGAAGAAGAAGAAGGATACGCTAGCTAGATCGTGTCGTCCGACTGGATGAAAGCACTGGAGCTCTGAGAGCATTCGACGTGGTACCCGAAAACGACTATCACAGAAAACAACATGACAAGAACCAACGATCTCGTATTGACAGACTGTCGTTTAAACATCCACGAGACATCCGAGACCAACCGAAAGCTGTCCGCGCGGATAAGAAACGCATCAGTGACGGCAGAATTGGACGCTACCGAAGCAGAATCCGAAGAAGTTATTGCTCCGTTTGGAAACATGGATCCACTAACACAAATGAGAGTTGATATTGTGAACTTCACATGACAAACCTGCTCCAAAGAGGGCGAAGACTGTTCTATTTGCCAGAAAGGAGATGGCCACCATCTTGTGGGATTAATATGGCGTATTCTACATCAACTAACGTGAGAAATCCGTTAGCAATTGGACTGTACTGAGTACAATTATAGAACCGATTCGTATCGGAATTGCAGAAGATAGCTACTTTACATCTCGCAGTGAGGTTAAGGTTTTGGAAAGCCAAATAGAAATTTGTATGCGGTGAATCTAATTTTTTTAAAACTTAGCGTTGGCATCTTAAGCGGCACAGATACGCTGAACTTTATGACTGACATAAACCATTTAAATATACTTACATACACATATGTACATAATGCTCCAGCTAAAGCTCTCCCTTTAAGTAAGTATGACAGTACAAGTGTCTATATGCATGTAAGAATGTGTGTGTGTGTAAGAGTGCAGCACTTTTTCCCCTACCACTTGTCAATTTATCACAATTTTTTTAAATTAATTATCATCAACCCAAAACTGTCGCCAACCAACAAAGCGAGCAAAAGACCTTAGCAAAGCAGCTGACTCAGGCGGCTGATGTGGCACCGCGTCTATCTACGAGTATGTATGAGCAAGTGATGGTTTCGTGTTTGTTGTTACGCTGATTGAAATCGACGTGTGACACTTCTTTCCACTGTCGGTGCAAGGGTAAATATTATATGCTTTGAATGTTCTTTCTTCTAAGGTGGGGGCTGATTAGACGTTCGCTTTCGCCACGCCGGTGGGAGTCAATGAACTCTGGCGAGCGCTGGCGAGCCGTGAGGAAAGATACAATTTGTTAATTGTTTTATTTTCACTTACTAAACGTATCGCTAAGCAAGAACAATTGGAAAAGAGCCCCTTACGTGGCGTAAACTTGTACGAACAGAGAAAAACTTGTACAATTTGAGACATTTTTAAAATAATTTTCATAAATTTGTTGGGTTCACTAGCTTGTACGAACACTAAATGGGAGATTTTCTGTATAATTTGCGGTTAGATTTACTTTCACTTGAAATGTTTAAAGGTTTGTTGGCATTTGTCTCGTGCCAATTCATTTAATTTTAGCACAAAACACAAATATTTGAAAGGGTGCCTGAAGCGGTGGTAGCTAATGTGCGGTTAAAAATATATGAAATAAAGATATTCTACTAGAACATTATATTATATTTTAAAAAAGAAATAATGGGTTGTCAAAAAAGTCTTGCGGTATTTTTATTGAATCAATTCGTGTGGCACCCATACATCGAGCTTCTTAGTGACTCCAAGCTTCTTCAAATGGTTTATAACGGTTTGATGACTCATGCCCAGCTCTTGACCGATGCTACGGCTCCTACTTTGCCGGTCTCTTTCGACCAATTCAGCGATTTTATCGCCATTTTCGTCGACAGGCCTTCCGGAGCGTGGCGCATCTTCCTCTACACCAGAACGAAAACGTTGAAACCATCGTTGTGCAGTGGAAATGGAAACTGTATCGGGTCCATAAACTGCACAAATTTTATTGGCGGCTTGAGATGCATTTTTGCCTTTGTCGTAGTAGTACTGTAAAATATGCCGTATTTTCTCTTTATTTTGCTTCATGTTTGCGACACTATAACTCACGAACGACTTAAAAGAAACGACAATCAATCAAACACGTGTTAGCGCGTGAAATGAGCTTTCCAGAAAGGTGCATGACCCCATGCGACTAATGAAACTAGAGCTACGCGCTTTCAGCGCCAACTAGCGAAAATACCGCAAGATTTTTTTGACAACCTAATATTAAAGAAATCTCTACATGGTCTGGTTTTTTTCAGAGTTTCCACTCATTAAAAATATTTTAGTTATTTTCGCCACTGAAGAAAAATTAGCGATCTTCAAATTCCAAATAAAACGACTTCTAGCATTCAACAGCCGTTCGTAGGTTGAATCTTCCGTGATCCAATTCGCACAATTTGTTGGGAGATTGTAGCGTTGATTTAATTGATACTCTATGCCAAATTTCGTGAAGATAATTTCTCAAATAATAAAGGACACAGTGACTTGATTTTGATTGATATGTTTCTAACAGGTTTTTATTGTTGTTGTTTTAGCGGCAGAATTCAGTCGAGTTGACACGGTTACGTAGACCCAACTGTTGTGGGAACGCTATAACAGATTTTTCAATAGGAACGCTACAAAAGTAGACCGATATGGACAGTATCTCTCTTCTCTTTTCACATTTCTCATTTCATCATGGAAAAATATACGAACCAACGGCTCGAAATTATTAAAATTTACTACCGAAATTCGCAGTTAGTGGCCTCAACTTTAAGAGCGCTACATGCATGGTCGTCATAATCGTCCTGTCAGATCAACAATTGAGCGTCTAGTGGAAAATTTTTAATTCACAGGCACAGTACAAAATGTTCCCGTGCCAGTGAGACAAAGAAGTGCCCGTGGTGTTGAGAATATTGCTGCCGCTTGCGCAACAATTGAGGAAAACCCAAATTAGTCTCTCGCACGTCGTTCTCAAGCGTTGGGCATGTCGTGGCGAATTTAGTGAAAAGATCTTGGCCTACATCCTTACAAGATCAAATTGACGCAAGAACTGAAGAAGCTTGACTACCAGAATCGCCGTATGTTCGTGAAATGGGCTGAGCAATAACTTGAAAATGGTTCGGATTTTCATCAAAATATCATCTTCAGCGATGAAGCTCATTTCTGCCTGAATGGCTACATCAATAAGCAATCCACGCGTACTACTCCATGAGTCACCATTGCATCCCGAAAATATTATGTTTTGGTGCCGTACTTCTTCCGTGATGCTCAAGACCGGCACGTTAATGTGAATGGGAATCGCTGCCGCACAATGATAACCGAATATTTTTGGTCCGAATTGGATGATATAGACTTGAACAAAATGTGGTTCCAACAAGACGGCGTCACAGGCCACACAGCGAATGTCACAGCCGATTTATTGAAAACCAAGTTTGATGAACGTGTTATCTCACGAAATGGCCGTCAGTTGGCCTCATCAGTCGTGTGATTCGACGCCGTTAGACTATTTCCTGTGGGGCTATGTCAAGTCTATGGTCTATGCCAACAAGCCAGCGACGATTGATGAACTTTGTACGAATATGAATATGTGAAATTGCATCAGTACCGGCCGATTTATGTTTAAAAACCGTCGAAAGTTGGGTTCAGCGTCTGAATGGACATGGCTAAGGACACTTTACAGGATATCCGACGTAATATACACTGTACAGAGTATCACAAATCGAGTCGTTAAATGGAAGCTTATCAACGAAACAGAAGCTAAAATCATCACTTGTTGGCGCCATGTTTTCGGTACCAGTTCAGATTTGACACGCTTGAGGCCCAAAACATCCTTCAAAATGGTATTGGCTGAGCCTTTCGATATGCCAACTTCATCAGCAAGGTCTCTAATTGTTAATCGACGATTTTTCAACACCAAATCTTTGATTTGTTAAACGTGAGCTTCGTCGGTTGAGGTTGATGGTCGCCCTGGACGCTCTTCGTCTTCGACACATTCACGGCCGGCCTGGAATTCACTATACCACTTGTAAACATTTTTTTTAGATATAGCCTCATCACCAAAGGCTTTCTGCTCCATCCTCAACGTATCCGCAGCAGAAAATTGATTCCGTAAACAAAATTTAATGCAAATTCTTTGCTCAACAAATTTCGGCATCACAAAAAACAAAAAACTCACTTTTAGCAGCTCACAAAACGACACGTATCTCAAACACTAATGAATATTTTGACATGAAATTTGACAAAAATGTGACTGACAGTACTACCAACCTAAAAAAAAAATAATTCTCCAAATCCTTCGAAGCGCGCAGTTTAAATTCAAATGTCACCTTTGGGCTTTTTTGGGCACAGTAGTATATACTTATGTACTATACATAAACCCCTTACTCACAATTGTAAATGCTTAAATTGTTGACTAAACGCGGTGCATTGTAAATTCATTTCTTAATATTGTTGCAGGTAATTACCATAAACAAATTGTTTTTTCGAAATAAATGTCCAAAGAATAAATTACAACTTGAGGTATTTATTTACATATGGTTGGAATATACACACAAACTATGTCCGTCTGTAAGCAGTTTGCGTGGGATGGAGTCAACGCACTGGTGGACAGCAGTTTAATTTTTAGTTGTGTCAAATTGACGACACTGTTTAAGCAATACGCAGACACGAGCGAGCGGTAATAGCGTGATATATTTGTCAAAATGCCAAATTAACGGAGGGATTATGTAGGTAGCAGATATATAGACATTAACATATGTATGTACAATGTGGGGAAAGTGTAAAATTAGATCGATGCTGATTTTTTTTTAACAAAAGATTACAAAATTTTCCGAGTTTTACGCCCAGTTGTTAAGAAATTAGTGAAATAGCCCATTGACTACGCACACGCCTAGCGCATAGTAACAGCTTCTGGATTTATAGCTTTTAGATGAGAAATTTAAAAGACATACTATACAAATAGGCAGGCATTAATTTAGTTAGTTATCACTTGAGCAAACGATTTTGGTGAACAAGCAAATATTTGATGTTTTTGACGTAAGTATTTAGTTCGTAAATAGTGTGGACGAACCGCCTAATGCTTCAGTTCGTGACCGACGTATCGCCCTTCCGTACTGACAACGTCATTATTTGGTACCAGGTCGCGACTATACGTAAGGTGGATGCATAAAAACCTCCCAAACAGGCTTCCGAAGATTCTGGCGATTACCTGTCGAGGTGTGTTGTCTATCCTATTGGACAAAGTTGGCTATAGCTGGGGGATTTATACAGTACATGTTCCAGTTAGGAGTTTGGGGATAGGAAGCAGTTCATGGTGAAAATATTACTTCTTTTAATCCCACCAAATATATTGCAAAAACACTCAGTCCGTTTATCCTGCACCGGCCATCGTTTGCGACGACTTACTGCGATTCGGCCACGATCGTATCGGCTTGACATTAAGGAATCTACTTTTCACCACCAGTAACCATTCATTTCAGAAAAACTCAGAAATTGGGAAGAAAGAACTCAATGTAAAGAATGTGCTTCGCGCGCTTCGCTTATGGTCAACATAATCGGCGTACTATTTACAACCCATCTTGAGACCCAGCATTCATTATTAGATAATATTCGACCGAAAAGACAACCTCCACCACGCAGTGATGGAAATATAGCAACCGCAGCTGAGAGTGTGCACGTGGAGAGTCGATTCGGCGCCGTTATCATCAACTCTTGGCGCATTTTACTTCGAAATCTTAAATTGAAAATGTGACCTTCCCAAGTGACACTGCTTCGCGCTATGTACTCTTGAAAAGTTTCAAGAAGCCAAATTTTGTTCAGCCATGAGGCCCATTTCTGGCTCGATGGGGATTTGGGACGAAGAGCAACATAAAAAGACTCAAGAACTGCCATTTCACTCAGAAGTAACAACAACGGTTTGGTATGGTTTGTGGCCGATGGAATCATTAGTCCATATTTCTTCAAAAATGATACCGATGAGAACGTAACCGTCAATGGCGACCATTACCGCGCCGATAACCGACAATGTGGCGCCTGAAATTGAAGGTCGTGATCTCGGCGACATTTGGTTTCATCAAGACGACGCCACTTCGCACACATCGCATCAATCAATGGATTTATTCAGAAAACACTTCGGTGAGCAGATAATTTCAAGTTTTGGGCCGGTCGATTGACCACCAAGATCGTGTGATATCACGAGGATATGTGAGGATATGTAAAGTGTAAAGTCTATGCGGACAATCCCGATACGATTCAGGCCTTGGAGCAAAACACTCGTATCATTCCCCAGTTACTAGTCGATATGCTCGCACGAGTCATCGAAAATTGGACTCAACATTTGAAAGACAGAAATATGAAAGAAAGTTTTTGTGTTTTTTCTATAAAAAAAAAGGAGGGGACATGGGAATGGATTACAAAACTATTGGCAGATGCCAAAGCACAGCTGTTTTATGAACCCATATTTATGTTACTATGCTATTTCTTAGCAGTGGACTTGACTTTGGAAATGTTAATACCTCTGTGCTAGCAAATGTCGCATATTTCACACATCCATCATGGCAAATTCTTTAATTTGAGTGTAAAAAAAATTGAACTCGCAAAGATTGTAGGACAAACATCTTTTAATCTAAACGTGTACATTTAGATAAAATTGTTATAAGTAAATATAAAGCAAATAAACGCTGTTTGTCGTTGTCAGGAATGGTTACACCACATGAGCCGTCTTAGCGGCTGCGATCGGTACACACTTCGACACAGTCCGCTGTCAATCAATCATCAGCGAAATTAAACAAACATAATTGGCACGGAGAAATGAGGAACCGAAAAGAATAGGGTTGAATTTACCAACTCGAAGGCGGAATCATAAAAGCAATAAAGGGAAAAGGATATGCTAAGGTGGCTCAGTATTAAAAAAGAGACAACAAATTAATCACTTTCGACTGGGTGAAAGAGCGTAGCACACTAAAAAAACATAATACATATGTATGTACACTTCTATATCGAATATTCAGGCGACGTTATTCTCAGTTTGTCAGGCAACAATGTCGCTTTCTTTTTATTGACTCAAATACAGCTTGCAGCAAAAAGGTGCAACTCAAAGACTGTACGCTTGTGGCATACTTTCTTATACAACCATGGAAGCAACGGTTAAGCAAATAGCCAAAAGTAATTAGTCCGTATTATGTAAGCAGCCTGTGACAAGCGACAGCGAGGGAAAATTCCGTCAACGAATTGGAAAATATTTTAAGAATTTTCTTGAAACTTCTCAAACCACTTACGAATACATGTACGCGCTAACAGCAGGCAACCAATTTTCTAGAAAATATTGCGAATTAACTGTAGTTTTGAGACAACAGCCCTACTGCCTTTACATTTATATGTACATCCACAACATGCAATTTCCCTCACACCGCTGAACACAAACACAAGCAAATCAGATTAACTAGCCGGATTTATGCCCAACAATGATAATAATAAATGCTACAGATATTGAAATGGGTATGTGCAATGTGTCACGAGGATCCCTTGCGATCTTAAGACGGAACAGACATGGCACAAATACCCAAATACAAATGTGTTTGTACGATTTACCTACAACAAAACGGAGGAAGGTAAGCCAAAAAGGTAAAGGAAAGGAAGTGAAATTCTTCGACATTTCTAAGCTGTGAAATCGTTTTCTTTATTTATGTTTATCAATAGCATCTCCTCCGTTGGCGCATATGAAAAGAGGCGCACACACGCGCCATAGGTGGTAAATGGTTATGAAACAAGCGTGCATAATTTTTTTCGGTCTAATAGTTTTGCTGGTAAAAGGGGATTTAAATAGTGTGACATTATTCACAACTAATTAGAAATGACAATAATGGTAGGAAGTGAGAGAATTCGGTGTTTTTGCATAAAAAATATATAAGTATAACATATAGAATAAGTATCATAGGTGTGTCAACCAAAGACTACTCTAGTTACTAGGGATCTGTAAATACTTTAAGCTGGCTCTTTTGAATACTGAGTTGTTGCCGTAAATTCAAACTATCTAAAAATTTTTTGATTTTACAGTTCAACTGAAATTTCGTAGGAAAACGTTAATCGTTTCATAAGCACTTTTTGGGATAGCCTTCAACTCCTTCAGTGAATTTTGTTTTATCTCTTCGATCGACTGAAAACGGGTTCCGCTCCAATAATTGTTAACTTGTTTGCATGTCAAACTAATAAACCCATCTCTCAGCGGCAGTTATAATGGCTCTCTATGAATGTGGGATCGGAATTCGCACGATCAAGCATATCCAAAGAGACCTGTTTGCGATACTCAAATTGCAAAAAATTCAGCTTTATACCCAAAATATCCACCAAAATCATTCGAACGGAATCGCGAAAAATGTCGAGCTCTACTTGCCTGATGATTTTCAAGCACCATATCCTTCACTTTTTTAATATTTTCATCAGTTGAAGAAGTCGAAGGTTGTCCAGAACGAGGCATGTCTTCAACGATCTCTCGACCGTCTTTGAAGGCTTTCTTCCACTCGTAGACTTGTGTTTCTGATAAAACTGAATCACCGCAAACCTTTTCCAACATTCGCAACGACTCAGTAATTAAGGACAAGCCTACCAACTTAGCAGACATTTTCTTAAGGGGGTATTCTACTCTAGAAATTTGAAAAAATCGAATTTTTTTTTTCATAATTCGATAGTTTTGATATTCAAAAATCCTAAAAGGATTTTTCAAAACTCAATTTATTTTAAAAGTTATAGCCTTTTTAGTGGCGTGGCAACTAGACCGGTTGAGCGAATATTGTATAACGTAAAACTTTAAACACGTTTTTCTCGAAACTACTTTTTCCCACACGGTACCGGCAGTATCTCAAGTTCTATACAACCGATTTACTTGAAATTTTGTTGTTTTTAATATTTAAAAAAAATTCAGGAATTTCAAAAAAAGCGTAAAAAATGATATTTATTTTCAGGCAGTCGCCATTTTTCAAATTTTTTTTTTTCGTGTTCCCTGAGGTAGGGACTATAACAGCATCCTTACTGATTAAGAATTTCTTTTGATTTTTTTTTTCAGAACACCAGAGAGTCAGGATCAATGTCACCAGGATGCACCATTTTTTTACACCTGCCCAATTCCTAGAATATGATAATCGAAATAACGAGGCAATTTTATTTTCAATATTTAAAAAAATTAATTTAAAGAAACTCTAAAACTTGAAAAATTTTAAGTAAGTCAATCACACAATTCCTAGAATTGTAATCAGATAAACCTACAACCACCATTAGTAATTCTTACCATACCATGGCCATATTATTCGCATACGATTTTCACTATAAACTGCCCCATTTAGTTATAAGAGTCGCAGAGTATTCAATATTTTTTTTGTTTGTTTTTGATTCAAAAGTTTATTTAGTCAATGGTTCACTGGATTCCTGAAAAGCCGACTTCATACAAAATACAAAATCTTATGGGCTCTTGAAAAGTTCCAAGAAGATCCGACGTTTTCGAGGCAAATTTTGTTCAACGATGGGGGTCATTTCTGGCTCATTAGGTATTTAAACAAGCAAAAAACCTGAAGAGATTCAAGGGTTGCCATTTCTTACAGAAAAAACAACGGTATGGTGTGGTTTTTGAACCGGTGGAATCATCGGCCCATATTTCTTCAAAAAACATGCCGGGGAAAACGTAACCGTTAATGGTAACTAATGATAACCGACAATTTGATTCATGATTTTGAAGCTCGTGATTTCAGCGACATTTGGTTTCAACAAGACGGCGCCACTTCCCACACATCGCATGAATCAACGGATTTATTATTGAGAAAACACTTCGGTGAAAAGATAACTTCACATTTTGGGCCGGTCGATTGGCCACCAAGATCCTGTGATAACTCAGTTCTGTGGAGATATGCAAAATCTAAAGTCTATGCGGACAATCTCCCTTCGATTCAGGCTCTGGAGCAAAACATCGTGCGTGTCATTCATGGAAAATTGAGCTCAACGTATGAACCATATTCAATTTTCAAAAATTAAGTGCCAAAGCATGTTCTTCGAATGATAATAAACATTTTCCAGCAAAATTTGAAGTTTCTGTGTTTTGTGTTTAAAAAGGTAGGGAACCTCAAAATAGATCACACTTTACAATCCAATTATGGTTAAGTTTTAGTACTAGGTGCATTTGTTGAATTAAATCAAAAGTAGCGCACAAAGCAGAGCTGAAGATTTAATAGAGAAATTGCTGATCTTTAACTTAGATTGTGTCAACCTGTCTTTGCCACTTTACTTTAGTTACAACTGACGACCTTTGACACCTAACCTGTCAAACCAAAGCAGCAACTTTTCTAAAATCTTAGAAAGCTACATTTCATCTTATCAAGCAACACATAATCGTAATTTATAATATTATGACAATAATTGAGGTATCAAAAGCCGCGCGCATGCGCATTCAAATTCAATTAAGACGTAAAAGAGTACAACTTTATCCACTTTGAGAATCTTCATACCGAATGACAGCCACTTCCGCAGAGACGCTCGCTGACATTAAAACATGAAATTAAACAAAGAACAGTGTAATTTCAGAACATTTCAGCTGAAATAACTACAATCAAAAAGGTAATGAGTGAAAAGTGCTATGTTGCAAGCTGCAACAACATAAAATGACTTATTGGCCCGCCGGCCTGTTGCCCTAACCGCACATGTACTTGACTGACGAAATTTTAAAACAAATTTTTAGAATTTTTATTTTTATTGCTTTTTCATTGCATTATCACTATCATTTTTGCTCGCTTACTTCCTTTTTTTTGTATTTAGTAAAGCAAATAATGACGCAGGCAAAGCTGAGAAGAGACCAGCAAGCTGACGCAAGTCATGGAGGTACAGTTGGTGCAAGTGGCAAATTGCCAAAACCAAGCCTCTTAAACGAGATGACTCAGTCAAAGAAATTAAAAGCAACTGGTCAAGGTTCATAGTTATATGTGGACGTACATATATATGTACCTATTTATGTAGACACGTACGTTTGCATGTTTGTTTTTGCATTTATAGGGAAAGCATGGAACCCAAAGGAATACGCAAGCTGGCGGGTGCAGAGATCGGGAACCAAAACAAAATGCATAAAAGTACTAAAAATAAGTATACGAAAAATATTAAAAACGTATGTACATACATATGTACATATGTATATGTGTACATACAAATTTTTGTCTGTCAGCGCAGTCAGCGCAAAGGAGATTGAGGCACGACATTTTGGCGCAAGTTAGGGGCACACACCGCTTTAGCATATGGAAGATGAATTTGCATCCTAAAGAGCTGCTAAAAATCAACTAAAAAGGGATTCAGGACGTACACACATACACGACCATACACAAACATAAATACATACCAACAATGACTAAGCCAATGACACACAACAAACAAGGATTGCAGGAGCAACAGGGTACAGCAGGACACAGCCTTCACTGCTTACGCTCACACGGAACGACAACCGAACCCTGGTCTACGAGACATACACATATGCATGTGCAAAAAAATATATACATACATATACATATGTACGTTGAAAATAAGACGCAAACGCAGAACAAGTCAGCAAAATAAAGGCGTCTGGAATTGAGAAGGATCAATGCAATCAGACACGAAGTAGACATGTGCAAAAATTACGAACACATTTACCGACAAACACACATATACGTATGTATGTACTTATGTGTGCCATATATCGCGCTTGAAGATGGGATAGCAGTGCTGGAAGAGGAAAATTGAAAGCTGCAAAAATGTTGTTATTACTTTTGAGGAAAACAATAACTCCACTGGCGGCAGAGCAACGTTTACGCTAAGGTAGACTCAAAATAAAACGAAAAACAAAGACATTTTTGAGGATGTATGATACGAGGATGATTCGATAAATAGTCGGCCTACGAAAGAAAAACGAATATTCTGGAAAAAATAGGCCCTCTTAGCTCGATATACTTGGCAAACAGACAAACTCTTTTACTTTACATTTTCTGGAGGCAATTAATTTATAAAAAAAAATCTGGAGAATTTGAAGAATAAACCAGCACTTCGTAGACGAATTTGACAAATTTAGCCGGGGCGACGGCGGAGGTAAAAATAGTTTGCATTTTCATGCAAGAAAACCAATTTTTATCTTCGTCAAATCCGGTGATTTTTGTGCAATTTGGCGCTGATCGATTCAACAATCCGACATAGTTGAACCCTGCGAACGTTTCGCACTCATCCAGGTATCTTATGTAGTTCGCACCTTGCCAATCGCAATAATTTTTCTTTTACAACGCAGGTTTATCAGCCAAAACTCACTGTTTCGACTGTTCTTCAGTTTCTAGTGTCTACCAACGGATCCATCCTTAGTTTTAAGTCATCGAAGGAAATGAGTCGCCATAAAGCGACCGATAATGCTCTTCTTAAATGTCGAGAATATTGCTGCCGCTAGCACATTAATTGAGGAAGACCCAAATCAGTCTCTCACACGTCGTTCTCGAGCGTTGGCCATCTGTGTGACATCGTTGTTGCGAATTTTGCTGAAATATCTTGGCCTACATCCTTACAAGCTCAAATTGACACAAGAACCGAAGCCGCTTGACCAGTAAAACCGTCGTATGTTCGTGAATCGGGCTGAGCTACAACTTGAAAATTATTCGAATTTTCATCGAAAAATCATCTTCAGCGATGAGGCTGATTTCTGCCTGAATGACTTCGTCAATGAGCAAGATATGCGTTATTGGACAGGCAGCAATCCACACGTACTCTATTAGTCACTATTGCATCCCGAAAAAATTACGGTTTGGTGTGGTTTACAGGCCGGCGGCGTCATTGGGTCGGCGGCGTCATTGGGTCTTCCGTGATAATTAAGACCGGATATTTTTCACCCGAATTGGATGGTATGGACTTGGACAATATGTGGTTCACACAGCGAATTTCACAATCAATTTATTGAAAGCTAAGTTTGGTGAACACGTTATCTCACGAAATGGCCCAGTCAATTGCTCGCCTCTATCGTAGGAATACCGAACGTGGAATTGCAGCAGTTTCGGCCGATTTATGCATGAAACCGTGGAAAAATGGGTTCAACGTCTGGACATCTGCAGGCTGTGAAACTAAGTACTTAACGGACCGACCTCGTACATACGTACATATATTCTTGCTGCCTATTTTACGAGTTACTATGCGCTTGCGCATGCCAATACATACATATGAGTATAACGTCAATGCAGATGAATGGCTAACTCAGGGAACTTACTGGTTCCTTACCACCACTGCCTCACTACTAGGTACGAGTACATACTCGTACATATGGCAAAGCAACAAGCATTCTACTACAATTGCCCTAGCAGTTTTGCTTTTGCTACAAATTACCACATTCCCGCCTCAAATCCCCCTACAGTGTGATTGCAAATTACTCCACTTTATGAAATACCCATGGCATGGCAGTGACCGAGCGTCTTTCGGTGAACATCTGTCGCATTAAGTGGCAGCCGCTGTGACTACAACTGTTACTGGTCGGTCTGGCCTCCACAAAAGCCGCATCTTGTCTGGCGTTGTCTTCGTTCGTGGTGGTGGTTGTGGTTGTTTTGTCGAAGAATTTGCAAGCAACAGCTTCTTTTGTGCAACAGTTTCTTTCTACAGCTGCGTCTCATTTAAGTGTGGCATGGCATGACATCGCATGCTGAAACACGTTTCCCGTTAGCACGTTTGTATATGCCGAAAACACCACTCCACCAGCAGGATCGACCACCAGACCAGATACCGAGATCGGTAGCAAAATACCCAAAGGCGATTGTGTAAGACTTGGTGATGCGGCCAGCCCCCCTCTATGTTTTCTTAATTTCTATGTTGGATGTGTGTATGCCTGCGCTTGTGTTGTGTATCATTCATATTCATTAAATAGCCGAAGTACCATTGTAAGTATGTATGTATGTATGTATAGTATGTGCACCCTAATAGTGTATGCGATGTAACTGGTTAACAGTTCATTGGCGCAATCAAAATGTGTTTGTTTGCGAATTATTATTGCTCATTTGCCACGTGTTGCATGTGCTCAGCATGCAAACTTGCCTGCAGCAAACTCTTGTGGGTATTCACATTGAGAGGGAAACGAGATCGCGGCCGGCAAAAAATAAGACGAAAAGGATCCTTAACTTCGTAGATACTTAAGTAAGTATGTATGTTGCGCAGTGAAGCGTGAATTTCAAGATCCTGTGAGTGGTGTAAATGGGAGTAATATTACAGTTGGACCATAACCTACCCCTCAACGTTTAACTAAACAAATCTTACTTCCCAAAATGCGGCATAATCTGTGTTATCGTAGTTGAGTCCAATAATAACGCACCGAATATTATCTTCCAAGGCGTCAATCGTCGCGAGCTGATCTAGGTATGCAAACGACTTCATATAATCCAACCAAAAATAGTTCAGTGGTTTTAAATCGCACGATCTTACTACCTTTGTGTCCTCACCACGCACCCTGAAAACCTAAATAACCCTTGTGTAAGATGTGCTAGCTAACCCGTATAGAGCCTGAGTAAAAGAGAGGAACCTTCAACGGAGCCACTCCGATATATTCGGTTTGAGGGTTCGGTGCGGCTGCGAGCGGGCGGCGGTCTTGAAAAAAGCGACTCGCTGTGTACATACATAAATGTACATAAAGCTTTATACTTCTCGCCTAATGAGGTTGTGCGCTGGGTTTGGAACTCGCCACGTAGAAAGCTTCCCAATGAAAAGGAATCCGTTCGCACGGCAGTCGGGTCTACGTAACCGGAACGGATCCGGATTTTTATCCGGCCAAGAACTGTCAATAATTCTGCCGCTATAACAGCAACAACAACCACAAAAGGAAACAATAGTCTCGGATATGACTTCTTCAATATTTTGCTGGAGAAAATAATTGACTTCTTCAATCTATCACTGGTGAAAATAATACGAGCTGCAGAGCTAAATAGAGAACGTACAACCTATAAGAGTGTACAGCTGCTGGTGTACGTTGATGACGTTGATACCATTGGCCTCAATAACCGCGCCGAGGAGTGGACCACTCTCCACTCCGTTGGAGAGATCGAGTGGAGGAGGACCTGGCTACACTTGGTATCTCAAATTGCGAAAAGAAGCTATAACCGCGCAAGCGGTGTCTACGCCAGTACAGAAGAAGAAGAGCATATCCATTCAGTAGAAAGTGAGCTTCATCTTTGAGCAAAATTTTCTGGTGCACGAGTTGAAATTTATAAGGGCGCAAGCCAAGATAATTCCGAAAAATCTTCCAAAACTCTTTCTTGGATACTTTGCACCGCAACAGCAATATCGTCTTCGGGATGCTGTACGACGTCTCAGAGTAGAGTAAACTTCGTGATAAACCGAACCTTGGTAGCTCGAATTACCGCCTCTCCTGGACGATTATGTCGACCGAATATTGGACACAGCGCGCAATACGCTGTCTTGGAAATTGACCTATACAACCTGTTCTAATGTCTTTTTTTGCACACGATTCCCAACACTTTTTTAGATGTTACTCAACTGAACAGAGTTAAGTAAAGCAAGTCATCATTCTCACTAAATTCTTAGCTCAAATACTTGTCACTAACATTCTTCCAGTACTTTCTTTGGAAATAGTATATAAGAAGAGCAACTATTAGAAAAACGTTATAGTTATAACTGCGAGCTTTCTTTCATATTTTGAGAAATGCTGTCAAGTCAACAATATATCGCCAGATTATCATTGGGATATTTTCCGAGCATCTTTCAAGCAGAAGTCTTTGCTATAAGTCAGTGTGCAGAAATCAATCTCCATCCAGTATTGCTATACTCAGCGTTATCTAGCGGCACTAAAAGTGACCTCAGCTTATGTGCTAAAATCGCTTGTGTAGAGGAGTTTATAGGAAAACTGAACTGCCTATCAATTTGCAACCGTGTATACCTAATCCGAGTGCCGGGGGATAAAGGGGTAGCTAGCAATGAGCTGGCCGACGAACTAGCCCGCTCTGCGGCAGTTTCCAGGATGATGGGGCCAGAACCATGCATTGCGTTTCGACCCCACAACATTATGGAGTGAGAACGGCACTGGCAGCCAGCAGCACGAATGCACCACGCCAAGCTACTACTGGGAGGTTGCAACCTTGCAAGGTTTAGAGATATAATCAAACTCCCACGAAACAACTTCCGTCTCCTTCTCGCGCTCTTTGCAGGGCACTGCAAGTTCAGGGAGCATAGCCTCTTGCGAAAACCGAGTCTGTTTTAGCTCAGCAAAAATTAACTCGATTTCTACAACTGTTGCCAGCACAATTCTATAAGTACCTTAAAAAAGTACCTTCTGCAAAAAAATTGTTTCGATGTCTGGTCAAAAGCTATCGGTTTGCAATATGTTTGCCAAAACTGTTCATCTCGAGAATTACTCCTAATAAATCACTACCAGCCTTAATACAAAAAATAAGTTTTCATGGCATTAGTGGTATAACCAATGCGATTAAAGACTTTTTAAGGTTATAATTTCCACCATAAGGCATTACCATAGAATAGATAGGTGGATGATCCGATAATTACAAAAAACACTCTGGCGCAGTTCAACGTTGTTGCAATTAAATGGATTAATAGCAAGACAAACACGCTAACAACAACCACAGCAGGGCTAAAAAAATTGTTGCAAAACACGAAACAAAGCAAACTAAGTATTGCGAAAAGCGAATAAAAATTTTGCAATAAAAAACGAACATGAACAATCGTACGGAATAATGCAATAATTAGACAGCGAAGCAACATCAGGGATAAGCAAAAGAAAGCGAGTCATGAAAACTTGCAAGCTGGAGAGAAAAACTACACAAATATACAAATGTACATACATACATACATATGTACATATATTTTATATAATAACTGGTTCATATAGCTATTATGTGGAAATAAACGATACTTAGTGAAGGGCAAATTGTTTATAGCATCAAACAGCAATTAAAATCAATATGAGCAAACAGAAGAAGCTATGAAAGAACTTTGAATTTTATATGCGATAATTAGCTAGCACTGAAATGGAGGAAACACATACAGAGGTACTCATACATATGTAGCTATGCACAAATAATAAATTCACCACTAATAGCCAAACTATACCAAAAATATATGACAATTAATGGTTTTTAAGTCCGCATACACATACAATATATGTATACATATACACTCACACGTATACAGTATCAGTTGTTAGGAAATTTATTACAACAGTTTTCTCATAAATGCCTAATTAAAATGTCATTGCTAAATGAAGTGTAACAGTTTGTATATTGTCGCATGAAGAAAAGGACCACAAACTGTGCCGTATGACGTTGTAAACCAGGCGCTTTGCCGGTTTTTAAATAGATTGTTAGATATGACGAGTATTTTCCAAAGGCTTTTTAAGAATTTTTTCGCTGAAACCTTGGAATTGGTTATAAGTGTTACTTAGTAACGGTTTTAATAACGGTTCACATACCTGGGAAAGGTATAAACAACGAAAATGTTAATTTGCATTCACCATAGGAAACTTAATTTCAAAAATTCCTGTAACTTGTAATTAACAAAACTAGAAATATACTTATAGATGCCGCTGAAATGTCACACTCGGCCTCCACGCCTCGCTAAAACACATGGAAGACAAGGAAGAAAAGGAAAAGGGGGATGAACGCAGTAATCACAAACACATTGTGGCCATTCACTTCCTTGGAGAATCAATGAGTTCGATCTTTTTCGGCTGCCTGCGCTGGTGCTGCCTATGAATTTTACTTTTCCACTTACAATTATGGACTATCTCTAAATATATGTCTTTAGGTCTGTGTGTATGTATTATATTTGTGTACGTGTGTATGTGCATTTGTATTTATTTTTTTTATATCAAATACCACTTAAAACAACTCGTGCATGTTAAGTATGTATTTACTGTATGCATTCCTGAAATGTAAAGATCGACCCCCTACTGATGAGAGATTTACAGCAAAACACGAACAAAGTGTCCGTACACAGGAGAGGTCGCAACATGTGACAATTTGAGAAAATCCTGAAAATAACAAAGTAATGTGAAAGCAACAAGCGGATTTGTCACTTTAAAACGACAATTAAAAACAAAAAAAAAAAATTGTAAAACGATATTGATAAATCGTTCTCTTTAAATCAAAAAATATTTTAGCGACAGATCGGCGAGTGAACGAAGTAGGAAATTAAAAAAAAAAATATATATATAATTGCTATGGACAACTATTTAGAAAAATGTTGTCGTAGCACAAAAAAATCTCAAAATAAGATATAATATCTGGTTCACAGGTTCTGACTATATGTATGGTCGATTCAGGTACTCCTACTTATCCAGAATCGACCCTGACATATCAAATATATATATGTATGACTCTAAAACACAGCTTTGCATACCCAGATAACCCTACACATCTGACACTCCTCTCCTTATGGTCTTACCCCGTTGAAACAGCATGTGTCCACCAGGGTCTATCGGTGGATGGCCTATATAGATGACAACTTATCTGAACGTTACCACTCTGACGGGGACTAAATAATCGTTACAACAACAACAACAACGAGTCCGTGCATCTGACAAAGATTCAAAAAAACTAAGGAAGTACTTTGGTAAAAAAATGTTTAAACGAAATATCAAAATATCAAAAATTATTCCATATTGCTTTTAACGACGAGTTTGTATTTCGCATATCAAATTGTCGCGATTATGCACTGAGATTTCGAAAAAACTACATACAACCATACATCTTAGTCACACATTACTTGCATGTATCCATGCCTACCGAGAAAAGTAAACGCATTGTGGACAAAAGACAATAAAGTGTATAATTAACGGCAATAGGAAATGTCTATTCAAGTGACTAAACGAGGGAGCCAATTGTAAATTATAACCTTCTTTTGCTGCTTACCTTTCACATTCCATGTTTAAGAACTCAAACGTGGAGCGAATGCTAACCACATTCGTTGAAATTCGTCTTCGAAATGTTCCAACAACACTTTATTAGAACTAATTACAATATTCTCCCAATTGCCACCAAAACCCTGAAAAATCATTACAAAATAATTATTCAATTATATTGTCTTTCAATACCCTTATATTCACCTGCATGGTCCAATTGAGTGAGCCGGACATAAGAACCCCTTTTACATTACGCAAATCACCTGTTTTGCCGACATTGCCCAAAACCGAACGCGCACGTTTCGGTCCGTCTAGCAGGCAAAATTTATGATGCATTAGCATTGTGGTCGTTGGGCACCGAACCGCCACGCCTAAAAGTAGATTAGTATGAAATATGAAATAAAATTAGACTAAATAATTTAACAAAATTTTAAAGGCATATAAGGTGTCAACAGATTAATTTTCTAAGTACATCTAAAATTAGATCAAACTTTCCACGCTATTAAATGTTCGAAACACCATATATTCTAAATGTTACATAATCCACTCCTGAGAAAAGTATTGTCAAAAGTCGCCAAATTAAAATAACTCTTATTTAGTGTGTCGCACTTTCTTATCGACATACGAAGCCAATGGAACTAAAACTGAGCTAACACAGTTTCCGTTTCCTGTATAAACCCTAAAAGTATGCAATGTTTTTCGACTTTACTTTTGCCGAGTTGGCAAAGCAGTGCTAAATGTAAACTGCCACTGATTCTATTAAAGAACCAAAACCAATTTTACTGTTTTATACAAATTTAAAAATTTTTAATTTTCATTTAAAAAATATAAAACATTTTTCCAATTAGAAGAGCACTATCACTAACTCAAATGTTTCCACTTACGCGAACAAGCGCCTGTTACTTGTAATGAGAGCAGGTAAGTTGCGGTTGCACAATAGGATTTATGCACTTGGCAACAAGGCATTGCCGCAATATTGCAAAAATCTTCTTGAAAGCACAAAATTAATAAATTTGTATAAATTAGCAATTTACAAAAGCGACAAATGAAACGCAGTAAAGCATGAAAACGTGGCTGCTTTATGCGAGCGAAAATTTTACCACGAAATGCACGTGGTTCAATCGTTTGCATAAAGAAATAAGACCACAACGTCCGTACTTACGACGCAACTGAGATGCCTCAAAGAACATCAATACGTTTGCGCGAATTCATAGCATTTGTTATTGTACTTGTCGTGCCGTTTGCCAGATAGCAAGTGCAAACTTATTTTTGATGGGGAGAGAGAAAATGTTATTAATTGCATGGATACAGAAAGTTTCCACAATGAAGGGATACGAAATACCTATAAAAATATGCGATTTAAATCCACACAAATAGGCTGTGGACATTCATAAAAAAATCAAATTAAAGTCTAGAACCATTTCAAAGTGTACATATGCATATTTACAAATGTACGTATATTTCGATAAAATAGTTCGAAATGTGTATTCGTGTAAGCCGCAGCGCACATACGATTGCATTCGTACAAATGCACACACATATATGACATCATCAGCTGATTTGCAATTTTGCACGTCCATAACTAATATGTAGAAATATAAAGCATATCACGTTTAAAAGGTATAATTACTAGAAATACACTTTACTAACCTGCCTTCGTTAGCGTTATAATCTGAGATCCACTGGAGTATACCATTTCTTTGTCACTTATTATGCGCACTGAAACTCCTCGGCGAATGGCACGCATAAATGCTTGAGATAGATCATAGGATGTAAACGTATACATTGCTAGATCAATGGTATATTTTGATTTATCAATTAACGCTATTAAACGACCGACATTATTGGCAGCACAATACCGATTCTGACATGAAGGACTCACATTCGGTGTAGGTAATTTCGTAACATGTCCATTTTCAACCATTCCCTTCGATGGACTTTCGTATGTGGGGCTCTTACGTTCTGCTGGTGATTTTAGTATGTGACCACCAGCACAGCTTTGTGTCAGCTCATTCGTCCAGATGACTTCGGCTATTTCGTCATCAGATGCATCGCGACGCCACAAACGTTCGCGCACGTACAAAAAGCCACGATAAAAGATTTCCGACAACAACACTACCGAAATGCCCGTAGTCAGGCTATAAAAAGTGTAGCGCAACACCCGATTCTCCAACATTTTTTTAATAAACCAATATCGAAGATATTTCACTTGCACAATATATTATCAATTTTATTTATTAAATGCACTTTTCACTTAATATTTTTTAATAAAACTCTCACATACACAATATGAAATGACAGAATTGAATTGCTCTGCTTTTGTTGGATTTTGTTGCGCTACAAAAGGGAGGGGTGGGGATATTTGATTACCTACAAATTTGTTGTATGCAAAACTGAAGTAACACACAAATTAAAAATTGCCGAAAAAATCACTAATTTAACTTTGCTTGCTTTCAGCTATTATTTGCATTTTGAAAACGAATAACCACTTGTAATACAACTCGATGAATTTCAACATTTAAAATTGGCCAATTGCAAACCGAAGCAATCAACATGCATGCACTAGCCGGTGTCAGTCGAACAGTGCAAAAGCTTTTGTTTCAAATGATTAACACCACTTTTTAGTATATTTATTGTCGTTTATAACACATTTTAATAAATTTATTTATTGTTATCTTCAAAAACTTACAATTGCAGCTAAACGGAAATGATGTCAGTTGCAAAAAAATATAGGTTCGCGAGATGCAGCGGTCAAAAATGCACGTGTCGTGAAGGCAAATCGCTGACAGGCAGATCAGCTGTGTTAAGGTGAGTAGTGTTGCCAACTTTTACATTTATATTGATTTATTATTCGCACAATTGGTACAAGGTCGCAACCAATTCTTATTGGAAATTGTTTGTAATTGTTGTTGTAATAATAAAAGATGCAGGGACAATAATTATAACAATATTTCAGACTTGACAGGCAAATGATATTTTGGCTATGATTCATATTCCAGTTATTCGAAAATAGCTTACCTTAACATATTCAACAAAACATACGAAAAAATAGTTTATCTTGAGTAGATAAATTGCACATTCCGGTGATTGTGAAATTGTTTATTTATGTATTAAAATTAAACAAATCATATACTGTTTTAGATAATTATCTATGTTTATATAATGAAAGTAGTAAATCAAACTTATAAGCGTAAGCAAAACTTTAATTCATTTTGATAATCAATTCTCCATCTGTTATCTCTTTCTATTATTATTTATGCATATCGTTCGATTCGTGCTTTCTTCGTTTCTAGAGATTCATTATTAAATTCTCTACCGTAACTGATTATAACGAACCTCTCCTGTTTTGCGGTTTGAGAAAAAGTTACGCAGAATTAAAATCTGGCCAAAGCCAATGACTAAGACGATACACGTCTCAAGACCCGACCACATCATCACAGCTTCATTCAAATCTTCCGCCCTTTTGCGTCCCTTCGATTCACTTAAACGATGATGTGTTTGAGCATCAAGTATATCATTGAGGCTTTTGTGTATCGACTGTGAGGATGTTTCCATTTGAGTAAGGACAGTGGCATGCTCATCGATACCAGGCAATGCTGGCTCGTCTCCCACTTGGAAGTCAACATACACGATTTTATGTGAAAATGATGAAAATTGGTTGCTAAAACAAACTTTGTAGACACCAGTTGCCTCAGCGGTAAATTGATGACTATCGAACGTCGCACGTTGTTGCTCGTATATTACTTTGCCATGAGGATTTGTCAAAGTTACATCGACATCCAACTGACCTCCAGCGGATACTTGGAACTCAAGATAGCAGGTGGTATTACGACGCACCTCTTCGAAGAAGCAATCTTCAGAATTGTCCGCTAAATCAAATGTAAACTCCACCGCCTCTCCTGTACGACACGCAATACAGAGCATAAGTGCCAAATAAGCAATGACATATCTACATTTTATCGTAGGTGATAACATTTTTTTTGTAAAAGCTGTTACTCTGAAGCGTTAGCGGAAAAGTTTTGATAAATACAATGATTTCAATGCGGTGCCACGCAATGTGTAAGGAGCAAGAGCTGCACCTAAAATATCAGAAGAAACTTCAACTTGTACGAATTATAAAAAATACTATACTTGTCTTACTGGTAGAAGAAACAGCAAAAATGGGAATTAAAGTACTATCTTTGGTTTATTATAAACTAAAATCGAATAATAAGATTTGTTTGCTTTTACGTTTAACTTTTCTAGTTGTACAAACGATAGAAAATTCTGCTTAAATTGACAGCTGACAACTGACGTGTCAGAATTATTCACAGCGTTGCCAGGCAAGTAGAGATTCAAAATGAAAATATTTTTCGTTAAGTACAGACTACACATTTTTTCTTAGCAAACAATTCGAATAAAAAATTATATATATATACATATGTGCGGTTTAAGTATTTTCTGATGAAATTTAATTTTTCTGAACAACTTCTAAACACGCTTCCTTCGCTGTGGGATACTTAAATTTAAAACCACTTTCCAGAGTTCTTTTCGGTTGAACCTTAGCACCGGATAGTAGTAATGCAGAACGGTCTTTGCCAAACAGCGCTTGTACTACAAACTCTGGTACTGCGAATAGACAGGGACGTCGTAAAGCGGAAGCAAAGGCCTACGGACATGATGGAAATATGTTAATTTTTTAATTACATAAATATAACAAAAAAAATATGAAATCTTACTAGTGTAAAATATATATGTATCTTTATGCATTAAATTCTGTTTTTGTTTTATATACTTACTACTTTTAAACGAAATAATTTATGGGTCAATTTACCTTTGAAAATTGGCCATTAGTTACAATTTCCGGTGCCACACCGTTTATTACTCCCTCTATTTTATCATTTTCGATACTGCTTTGTACTAGTTGGCATAAATCATATAAATGAATCCAAGGCAGAATTTGTTTTCCACTGCCTAGAGGACCGCCTAAACCCAATTGGAAAGGAAGCCAGATATTCTGAATCATTCCACCTGTTCGTCCTATTACAACCCCAGTACGTATTTTAACCTACAAATATTACATAAATTTTTAATTGAACTATTTATGCATAACAGTAAGTCAATTACTTGAAATATTATTATTATTAATAATACTCACGCCCCTACAGTGCTTAACATTTTCTGGTAATGTTGCTGCTTTCTCCCACTCTAAGCATAACTTCGACATAAAATCAAATCCTTCTACTGGATCGCTCTCAGTATAAATATGCTTATCATCAGGTTTATAGTGACTTACTCCTGATACATTCACAAAAGCTTTGACTTGAGGTGCATCTGCAATGGCTTTCACTAATGCTGCACTTGTGTTAACACGAGAAGTCCACACATTTTGTTTAAAACCATCTGTCCAACGTCGGCTCGGATCTAAGACATTTTGTCCTGCCAAATTGACAACAGCTGTAATACCATTTGGTATACCGTTCCGCTCCAATTCCAACCAGGTTATGCGCTTTAGCCCAGGCATTCGGGATATTACAGTGACATCATAACCATTTTTGATCAAATGTTTGTTTAAATTTTTACCAATGAATCCCGTTCCTCCGCCTAAATAATGTTTCCTTAGTTATAAACTGAAAATCTAACATTTTTTGTTTCTACAAACCGATTAATGCGTGTCGCGACATAATTTACTCTACTTCGATTTTATTCTACAATTTACGTAAATTCACGAAATTCACACAAGACTGAAAATTTCAGTGCCGTAAGCGAATGTTGTGAGCAAAACAAAACGGCCAATAATTGCATTGAGTGCATTTCGCCAAAAACACGGCAATTCCCTATATGGGGGCCACAGGGAACATTTTTCATAGCTTCATGATTAAATGTTGTTTTAAGCATTGAAATGTTGTTGTATTTCATTGGTGTACTTAATATCTTTCAATGCAAAACATATATAGTTATTTTATATTATTAACAGATAATTAATTTAATAATTCTCAATGAAATTTATTTTGCATGTTAAAATATTACATACGGTAACCATGCGTAATGAATACCATACGGCAACCAATTCACTGAACTGTCAAATATTTGTGCATTTGCTTTATTTCTAAATTCGGCGCAAACATATCTCGTATTCTTTTCTAAAAGTCAAACTACAATTTCGTGATCTAAATTTTAATTTTCTTCTTATATTAAATTGCTAAAAACTTTGTTCCTGTTGTGAAATGTCTGCTCCACTAGAAAATCTTGAAACTCAGCTGGAGATGTTTATTGAAAATGTCCGCCAGATACGGATTATTGTAAGCGACTTCCAGCCACAGGTACGTCAAAGATTACAAACTACTGTCTACCATATACACTATATTCAACAATTTTTACGTTTGTTATGTAGGGTCAGAATGTGCTGAACCAAAAGATGTAAGTTATTTTGATTGATCCTACTATCTATTGAATGTAAACTTTTTTTTTTTATTTTCTAGTCAAGGTTTAGTGACCGGTCTGCAGGAAATCGATAAGCTCAAGAACCAAGTGCAAGATGTTTTCGTACCATTCGAAGTATTCGATTACATTGACCAAGACAAGAATCCTCAATTATATACAAAAGATTGCGTTGAAAAGGCATTGGCCAAGAACGAAGAAGTTAAAGGCAAAATTGATGCTTACCGTAAATTTAAGGCCAATATGCTATTAGAATTATTCAAAACGTTTCCGAATGAAATGAATATGTATCGTGCATACCGCCCGGATTCTATTTAAGTGTATTAAGTGCATATGAAGACGTTATCTTCGTACGACTTTGTAATTTTTGTATAAGTTAAACAAAAAATGTGTGTACATTTAGATATAGTATTTTAATAAATCCTAGCATACAAATCCGAGGCTGTTGTTACCTTTTCATTGTGGGCGTTTTTTTACGTGGCGGGTCTTAAACCCTGGGGAGTGCTGGTTCACCTTCTCAATTTAGCTCGCCTTCAGATCGATGATTTTAGGCTACCCTTGGTCTAAGATTGGAGGTCGTGAGCTGCTTGACCCATTTGTAAAAGCATCGTTTCTGGCCACTCATAAGTGAATGGCGTTCAGATAAGTGTCCTACAAATTGATCGATGAAAGCACAGTTTTTGTATGGAATATTTTGTATTTGTGAAGGGTATTATAGCTCCAATGCAACCGAAGCTAACGTTTTTTTTTCTTTTGTTCTTTGCTGTCTTTTTTGTGTCACTTTACGTATGATCTTAGGCTACCCAGAGGATACTTGGTCTAAGTCGTGAGCTGCTTGAGCCATATGTAAAAGCATCGTTACTGACCATTTCCAAGGAAATGGCGCTCAGTTAGGTGATCGATGAAAATACAGTTCTTGTACGAAATATTTTGTATTTTTGAAACGTATTATAGCTTTAAGGTAACCAAAGTTAACGTTTTTTTTTCTTTGTTGTTTGCTGTTTCTCATGTTTTACGTAGATCCGACTTTCGTGGGAACGGTAATCGAACCGTAATTAGAGATGTTTTGTTTTGCTTAACATACAATAAAATTTACCGTTTTCATACAAGAAAGAAACATGCTTATTTTGGCTGGTTTGTGATAACGTTTAATAAGATTTATACTTTTGATTTGTTATTACAGTTTTTGGTTTTTAGTTTTCATAATACCTGTTTAAAATTTTCTTCTCTTCAAAAGAACTAAAGCACGACGTGATTTGAAATCGGTTTCGAATAATAATAAAATACATCTGTCAGATTGTTGTAATCAGGAATAATGTCACTGTTTTTTGCTTTCTTTTTTTAATATTTGCAATAATTAATCTTGTAGGTAAAGCTTAAATGCATTATTAAGTATGTAATTAAATAGCTTATAATAGGAGATTTTGTAAATATATAAATAAACGTTTCTACATTGGCTTTGAATAATCATTTCTAAAAATTTCCAGTGCTCACAAACAGTTACAGTTTTAGTTTTTTTTCACAACATACGTATTTCAAAGAGAGGAGATACAATAACACTGAACATAAATCCACTTTGAATAAGTCAAAAAATTGCATATGTTTTTATTTGTGGATTAATCAACAATCTCAAAACAGTAAATTTTACACCCGGCCATACATACGGTATATGGTTGCACATAGTATATTACGTTTTTTTTTATTTTATTTAGATATCAAATAAAATTTATTTATTTAATAGCCATAAGGCTTTGGGTTAAATCAATTGCTCTCAAAAGTTTTTCAACTATTTTTTTTTGTTTCATTAATTATATATATATATATTTTTAAGTATAACAAAAAACATTCAATTTGCAGCATCGACGATGGGTAAAAAAGTTTCGTCATCATCATAAACCTATAGCATCACATTTCTTTTACTTATACGCATTTAATAAAAAAATTTACTGCTGATCACATTGCCCAATTATTGTTTGCGCCTGCGCATTGGGAGGTCATTTATTCTCGCAGCAGCCGTTCAATGCCAACTGCTTCTGCAGTGCGGGCGGCAGCGAATCTTTCGTTTTGGAATGATTGCCTTTACCGAGTAATGTGGGCTCGATCACTTTGCCCTCCTGGATATCCTTGATTCGCTTGAGCAAATCATAGTTGATGCGATCGCTTACAACAGAGTCTTGTCTGCAAGAGGAAAGTATATATTTAGACGCAAATTAGTATGAATGTTTATTGGAGTTTATTGTGGTGTGTGTTTTTTTTTAATTTAACTAAAGAGAAAACTATAATTACAAAGTCTTTCATTGCAAGTTGAAATTTACATAAAATGAAAACTATTTACTCACTTATAATCTGGATGATTTAGCACTTGCTCGCGCATCCAAGTAGCAGTTGTGACCAGCTCACCAGAAGCACGCTTCTCTATAAAGCGTAAATACTGCTCAATTGTGCAATGAGTGTCAGGATCAACTTCCATCGACTGCAAATAGCTGCGAATGAGCGGCACGAGACCAGGGAAAGTGTCAGCCTGCAATAAGAAATATTTCATTGAATTTAATTTATTGCTGTTGTACGTTAATGTATAATTTCAGCTTACCTTGCCATTGAAAATTTCGCCAACTGTCAACAATTCGTATTCCTCATGATTGGTTTCGCCATTCTCCTTAGTACCGTTGTGTACGCCATTAACGCCGTTGCCATTTATGTAGCAGCTCTTTTTAGAAGTTTTGCGGAACCAGAATTTCTCTTTGCGACAAGCGTCACGCTTCTGAGCAGTTTGCATGTTTTCATCAACCTGAAAACAATTGATATTGACGTTTAGTTTAATCACAATTCATTACAAACATGTTATTCGTTCCATTATATACATACATACATATGTACATATATTATTATCACTCGCTCACCTTACTAATGGGGATCAGGAAATTTAACTGATACGATAGTATCACTCGTGTCAGCAGCACGACAAAGCAAACAATGGCAGCATTTTCAAAGTCACTTATCTGCGCCTCGCATGGCCGGAACTCCACGCGCCAGCCGATCGATGAATTCGGCGGTGGCGGCTTGAAGCGCATTGTCTGCCAGTTGGTGGATTGTATATTCTCAAAGTGATCCGTGTCCTCTTCGTCATTTTGATCGACTTTCTCACTAAACAATGAAACCGTATCGCGTATGAACAAGTGTGCTACATGCTGCGCCAATAGCGGATCAATGCCACCATCGCGTAGACGCTTGTAATCTTGTTCGTCGTATGTGAGCGGTACGTCGTTGTATGCGGCACCCTCTGGTGATAGATATGAATCGATCGAATCATATCTCGATTTTGCGATACGGAACTTATTTTCGCTTAGTGGCCGTAAACCACGCTCCTCCTCGGTGCGGCAGTCTACTGAGGAGCTTATCACATTCCAACGACAGTCGGATTCGGTTAAGTAGCCACGATATATGGGCGATGCTGCTGTAAGTGCTAACATAATGGGGCACAATGGCGCCAATTGATCATACAATTTGCGTGCCTCATTGATGTTACAGGCCTGGAATGTAAGTTGCAGACAACAACAGCCCATACCGAAGCCCATGGCGTCGAGTGCAACGACATCGGGTTCACCCTTGGGTGCACCCTCTACGGGTAGCTTTGTGTTTACATCTTTGAAAACTTTTAATTTGATGGCGACTTTCTCGCCACGTCGTTTACGTATATTACGTGTTAACGTCTTGAAGCGTGGATGTGCTGGAAATATGGCTTCATCTGGGAAATATAGCGATTTAGCCGAGCTATTCGGATCGTCCGGATTTGGATAGTAGATGGGATGTGTGAATTCCGGAGCGCCCAAACGTGGAAAATTCGTTATGGACATGACACACTCATCTTTGTCCAGTATTTCTGTGACCTCTTCACGTCGGTAACGCATATTCGCCTCCACGAGGTTGAAGTGTGCCATCAGGCCACCAAACGGCCTGCCTGGTGTACCCTCGATCATGTAAGCACCATATTCGGGGCGCCACAACGATTTGACGCCCTTTGGATCGGCTAACTCTTTTTCATTAAGTTGATTGAGTAGTTCTGGCGCTTTCAGTGAGACACGTGCAACGCGATTTTCATCGTCAAACTTGACGATTATATATTCAACCTCATCACCCCACTTGAGTATGTCACCAGTGCGATCCTTTAGCCTGTGATAGAGATTTATAAACTGCGTGATGCCATGTTCACGCACATGATTGGCTAATTTTTTGGTTTCTTCCCATGAGAGTGGACTGCCTTCGCTGAGTAAACCCATTTTAGATGTGAATAACTGCAAGAAACGATCAAATACATATTATTAGAATTTGTGCAGGCATATATGTATGTATGTATGTACATATGTATAAATCTAGCTAAGACCCTATATGGATGCTTGCAAAAATGCACACTCAGCACAGAGCTCAGTTCGCTATTAAGGAAATTTGCAACAGTGGCGTAGGAATAGGAAAACAAGAATGTGATATCCACAATTCCGTGAAGCTGCTACTGCGGCAAGTGTATAAACACATATTTTGTTTACATATATAATTATATGGTACAATATACTATAAACAATCACATACTCTATACTTTTATTTGATGGAAGAAAATTAGAAACTAGTTTCCGCTCGGACATATGGAAAAAACAGCGACCAAAACAGCGATCATTTACACTAAACTACTCGCTTTTATGCACATAAACACATCTCGCATATATGTATACATATGTATGTATGTACTATAATTGATTTAATTGCAGAAAAAGTGCACGCGAGCCGCTTGCAAAATTCCATTGTTGCAATAGAAAAGTCGATGGAGTTAGCAGCGTTAGCGATTATTGTTATACAGATGAACTCATATTTATAGTCAACACCAAAACTGCCTCAAAGTCAATGCGACTCAACTGGTGCGTGTAAAGTGCATATCGCCATATGAATACATACCAAGCTATTGGTATGCATGGAAGTTAAGTTTCAGCATCGGAAGAGCATGGCGTATTCGTGTGAACTAAACAAATAAATAAATATCGATTACGTTTTAAGCGGAACAATAAATACATCATTGACAACGACTACGTTTGCATATGTATGCGCATACGTATGAGTAACACTGCGAGTGCCCGGCATATAATTCATGAAGTGTATTT
This sequence comes from Bactrocera zonata, assembly GCA_037783105.1. Lineage (NCBI taxonomy): Eukaryota > Metazoa > Arthropoda > Insecta > Diptera > Tephritidae > Bactrocera > Bactrocera zonata. Next base: position 257,336 of record JBAWJQ010005959.1, on the reverse strand, counting down.
TCGTTGAAAGGGATTACTAAGGGGTTATTATTTCACTTGCAAAAAAACACGTTTTGTATTTATGTATTTCAAGAATACAGAGCGAAATTTCTGAAAAAAAAAATAATATTTTTTTGAGTTATACGAGATCTCCGACGTCTCTAAAATGCAGCTGCAGTAATTCAACTCTTATAATTTCGATCATCATCTGAAAAAGTATACCTAAACAGCTCTTGCGGAAATATCAAGTGCATCGGTCCAACAGTTTCACAGTAATTTTCATCACTTTTGAAACACTATTAAGGATTACACTAAATTAATATTTGACACATATGTATGTACATACATATGTATAGTATACTATACACTCTTATTAGGAAACTATTTGTAACCCCATAAAAGGAGCCATAATGGCTATAAAGAGAATTTGTACATGGTTTTCCATATTTAGCTGAACTTATCATACACTTTAAAGCCGAAAAATATTTTTCTAGAAAGCTTTATGATTCTAGAACCCGTCAAAAATGGTCGATTTCTGACAGAATTGCATTAACAGACAAACCAGTTCTTATGAGAGCCAGTTGTGCAAAACCTAAAACGAGCATGGTTTCCCCGACCAAAAACTGTCAGTCCGTTGTTATATCTACAAATTGAATATTGACTATCAACGTAAGAAAGAATGGGCGAAGCATTCAAAACTCGTAGATACATAACTTTCAAAAATTATATTGTTTCAAAAATTAAAAGTTCTGCAATGGCACATTTTTATTTATTTCGCAAAACGAAAAATAAAAAGACAAAAAACAAAGCGGTTCGATTTACATTAAAATTATAGTCAAAATAACAATTGTTTGGCTTCGCACTATGTCACTAGCGTCACAAAAAATGAAGTAACAAACATAAAAATTAGCAAATATTTATTTATTTTTTAATAGCTTTAATTTTGAAGTAAACAACAAAATAATTGTTAATGTCCGTTACGTAAGTATTTGAATAAATGTATTTACTTTCTTTATGACATGCGACAAATATATACATACATACATATGTTTGTACATAAGTGCATATCTGGTGTTTTTCTATGAAATTATTTGATAATAAAAGTAAATACTAAATGGGTATATTTACTACGTTTTAATTATTAACTATGTATAACACAATTTTACGACTTTTTTTTGTAAATTTAGCTGATTTGAGCAGCCTAATTGATTTGAAAAGTTTTCGCAAGTCATTAAAATGCTTTGATATACTTACATATGTACATATGTATATAAGTTTGTATGTACAGTTAGTCACTTAAGTAAGTATACACTACATATATCTGCATTATTTTTGCACTAGATTTCTTAAATAACACAAAATATAAGAAAAATGTATTTTATTCACTTGAATGAAACATAAATATAATACTCAATTCAAAAACGCATACAAAATGGCAGAAAATACAAAAATTTTACCAATTAAAAAAAATTTGGTATAAATTCATATCACAAAAGTAAGTATACAAAGGCACAAATATTGAATTAATTATAAAAATATTAATTGAAAAGTCGAATTCTAGTATTTGGTTGGATAACCATTGGATTTAATAATGGCTTTAAGACGTGAAGGCATTGATTTCACCAAATTTGTGGTTACTGCTTGCGGTATTTTATTCCATTCTTCCTGGAGCGCACTTTTTAATTGTTCCTCGCTTCCTATCAAATATTTACTTATTTGCCGCTTTAGATGTTCCCATAAATGTTCAATGGGGTTTGTATCCGGTGATTGGGGTGGTGTTTTAAGCTGTTTTTTCACATTGTATAAGAGCCATTCCCGCACAACTTTGGACGTGTGCTTGGGATCATTATCCTGCTGGAAGATGAATGACTCCTCCAGCCCCAATTTAATCGCGCTTTGCTTCAAATTATTTTTTAAAATGTTAAGGTAACCGTATCGGTCCATAATAGTTTCGATAAACACCAGATTGCCTACCCCATTTGCCGCCATACATCCCCAAACCATCACCGAGCCACCACCATGCTTAACCTTGCCTGTCATATTAATAGGATTCAGCTCTGTGTTAGCTTTCCTCCATACTTTTTCGCGACCATCGGATCCACTTAAGCAAAATTTGGACTCATCTGAAAATATAACGTTGTTCCAAAACGTTTGGTCACACTTTTCATGATTTTTTGCAAATGATATCTGTTTACATCGATTGACCCTGCTCACGAAGGGCTTCTTCCTAACATTACGTCCATGGTAACCAGCATTATAGAGGACTCGGCGAATAGTTTGAGTACTACACTGCTTCCCATATTCTTTTTCGACTTCAGCTTTTAACTTTGGGGCACATTTTTGGGGATTTTCTTTAATTTTACGAACAATCAGGCTACTTTCCCTGTCACTGAATACCCGTGGGCGTCCAGAGCGAGGCTTATTATTTCTTTTGCCAGTACTTTTGTACTTGTTTAAAATCTTTTGAGTTGTAGCAACACTTTCATCAACTATACGAGCGATTTCACGCAAAGATTTATTCTCTTTGTGGTATTTTACAATTATTTTTTTTAAGTCATCAGAGAGCTCTTTTCCTCTTCGTGCCATTGCCGCAAATTGTTCAATAATTTAAAGAAAAATGTGGAATTCTTTAATAATATCCTTAACAGTGTCCTTTTTGTTTAAATTAATTGAACTTTTTAAATTTAAAATTATGGTATCGCGTTATGTTCACCAAACAATTGTACGATGTATACTAACTTTTGTGATATTATTTTCACTCGACTCAACTAAAAAGCGATGTGTGTCTAACGGTATCAACATTTTACAGCTATATTTCTGTTGATGTTAAAGCGAGTGCCAATGCACACATGCTTTGTGTAAAAACGTGCCATTAGCATATTGGGAAACACTTTAATTTTAATTATCTTCAAAAATTTAGACGGTGTATACTTACTTAAGTGACTAACTGTACATATGTATGCATGTAAGTAGTTAGTGGTGTTTAATTTCACAACAGTTAGGGTTTTAAAAGGTCGATTAGGTCTGCAATTAACGGTTAATACTACGCACATGCCCAAAGCCAACCAGTTTTGGCGCTAATGGAACAAGTATTTAATCAATTCAAAATTGTTAGGTTCAATTATAGGTTGTCTATTATTATCTGCATACATACACATATGCGCATGACCTTGAATAGCATGCACACATATACATACATATGTACATATGTGAATATATTTAGAAATATGCACACTATTGCTTTATATGATTGATGTGTTTCAGTATGATAAGAATTATAAGTACAACACATTGCAGCAAACGTTAATTAGTCAATTTTGTTTTATTTGCATAAAGAATAATTTACTGTTGAGAAATAAATTATTTGATAATATCATTTGAACATTGTAAAACGATAATTTTAAATCAGCCGAGCGTCAAATACAATTAATGACATGTGATTTGCTGTTGTAGCTGTCCATATTGGTGAAATAGAAATGACAGATTTTGTGCAGTTGCCACCGTAAATAAAACAGACGTTTAAAAAAAACTTGCGATTACCGCACATTTGCCGCCACAATGCAAAATATATTATTACATAATTATAAAATATATAAGTATGTACATGTATACATACATATGTATATTAGCATATTCTTCCGCAATAATTAATGTTCCGGAACAACAATATACTGCCAGATTCCATAAGAGTGTACTAAAAATGTGTACACATGTACATACATATGTACACATTCTCATTAAATTTGCTTAAATACATACATACATACATATGTATATAGTTCAATTAATTTGCTGAAAAAGCGACTCAACGAATCGACAATATCGAGAAGAAAATTGTCTAATTGTATGCGACATACAAAAATACAAATGTACACTCATATGCAGCTGGCATGAGGTTCAAGCACACTGATATGTAGTACAGTGTTGAGTATAAGGCGAACACAATTGACATGCGTTCTTAATTCGCGAAGACAACGTATTTATGACCAGAAGAGGATATTTTAAGTTTGCTGCGATTGTAACACCTAGAACGAAACATCGAACACCCTTTAAAATATATATATATACATATTATATATATGTATAAATGACGACGAGCTGAGTCGATTTAGTCATGTCCGCATATCTGCCTTCTGTATATACTTGAAATAATCTCTGTTTTTGAGATATTAGTCTGAAGTTTTGCACACCTTACCTTGCCAAGAAGCTACACATTTGTCAAAAATGATATCGGCGATAGCTATAGCTTATAGCTGCCATACAAACTCAATGAATGAAATACATTGCTTGGGAATCATTTTTATTTGTGAGGGATATTATAGCTTCAGCGCAAACGAACTTTACATTTTTTCTTGTTTTTAATATATTTGACGTACATAAATATATACTAAACTTCTAATACTAAAGTATAATTAACCGTCTTTTCTATTCCTTAACGTTCGATTTTATGATAAGAAACACGTCTCATTGACCTCTGTAAATAAATGCATCATATAAGTACATTAGAGTGGGTCCATTTTTTTTCTAGAAAATCGCGTATCGGGAAATGTTGTACGGATCTTTCTGACCAACTTTGCCTAAGAGGTTATGGGTCTAAAACCGGTTTCGAGCCAGCGCATTTTAAGGCGAAGTTTCAAAAATCTGAATAAACGGTTGTGTGGGAGATATGTATGTATGTGTTATTTTTGTCCGATCTAACTGATTCTGAAAAATGTTCAAAAGAATATCAAACTGCACTGTATGTATTATATTTCGTTCGGTATCTTAAAAGCTGACGAACAAATTTATATGTACAATCTCGAAAAAGCTTCGCCTTCTATCAAATAAGTATCTCACAAATCTACCTATATTTTCAATATAAAGTTCAAAATAGGAGCTGGAGTTGTTGTTGTAGCGGCAAAATTCTATCGAGTTAACAATCGTTGGTTGGATCAAAATCCGGGTCTGTTACGGTTACGTAGACTCGACTGTCGTGGGAACGGATAGGAACTGATGTCCATGGCTTTCAACAGCTTTGACCCGATGTGGATCTTGAGTTTATATACATACTTCAGAGACACTTGTCGTACATATGTACATAGTTGTATCTCGTTATTTCCATTGGTGCTTAATTTGAATACTTGAAAGTGAAAGAATCAGTTGGAATTTAAAATTGGGTTATATGAGGTTTAGTTGTAGTCCAATTTTCTCAATTTTACGCTGAAAAATAGAAATGTGAAGATGAAGCTATTTGTCAAATTTGGTTGAAATCAGTCGAGCAGGTTTCGAGACATAGACATTAACTTAAATGTGGGCAGTGCAACGCCTATTTTCAAATAGGTCGAGCAGGTTTCGAGACATAGACATTAACTTAAATGTGGGCAGTGCAACGCCTATTTTCAAATTTTGACAGCGGCTGTTATAGAACCCGTTCTTGTGATCTCGAATGCAAACTTTTATGTTTTTGACATGTTCTTTTATAGATTGATCGCGCTTTTAGTAGTTTTTAACAGAACCGCTATATGGGAGTGGGTGGGGCTATCAACCGATTTCATTAATTTGAAGGTATGGCTAAGGAATTTCGCCTGAACTTAAGGAATTTGGCGGGACAACACCAATTTCTTCAAAATTGTTTTCCCACAGGTATCCCTTGCTATTGCGATCTCCTTTGCAAAATTCCAGAGCTACAAATTTATTCTTACAATGCCGATAAACATGTGTACCAGGTTTCGTCTAGGAATCTTAATTTTTACTCAAGGTACAGCTTGCACGGACAGACGGATAGAAAGTCACTTGGATTTGAACTCGTTTCTTCATCCTGATCAAACACATTTAATTTAATTATATTTTATATGATACAAACAACCGTTAGTATATAAGTAGCAACATATTTCAATAGTATAAAAATTAACATTTAATAACGATCACCGTTAATCACTGTTGAGAATACAACTAGATTAGGGTACTTAGCAACACTGCTATATAAAATGTTTGAATAAATTTAAGTTTCAAAATTTAATATAAAATGTTTAATCAAACTCAATAACTTCTGCACATCCGTCCCCACGACAGTTGGTCTTGACGTTACAACAACAGCCACTTCCACATATCAACTACTATTAATATGAATATTACTAATGCAATTCTGGAAGGAAAACCCAAAATTACTCAATAATTGGAAAAAATAGTACGGAATTTTCAGCGCAACTTCTTGATAAGAAACCTAAATAAATATGAGGTTAGAGAGTAATAAATTTGCATCTTAATTTTATACTTAACAATTATTAAATGTCTCATATTCATAATTTTATTAGCAGAAATACTATTTCTATTGAACACGAGCGGATTTAGCACTCTCCATATTATCTAGAACCACAAAAGTATTTAAAGTATCACACTCAATACACAACAATTTTATTTATCGCGGCTGTAATGAAACACAAGTTGAGTACCGAAATACATTACAAACACACTGTCCCAGTAGTTATGTGAGTACTTATGTACATACATACAAATGTACATGCGCTGTTAATGGACATATAAACCTAATCTTGCGACTGTTGCAGTCGGAATGTTTTTAATTTTTTGCGCAGTTACAATTAAGCGAACTTTGCGCAATTTTAAATACATACAAACATTTATAGTATGTACGTAATGACGAAGTGAACGTCTAGTCAATTATTTAATTAATCATAAATTTTTAAGCTTGCCAGTAACGTTGGACAAATTATTCTTAATTAAAATCCATTTCCATTTTCATATTGAGCCCTTAATGAAGGGAATTGAACGAGAATTATAGTGTAGAAATGTATTACAACACTAAAATTACATAATGGCACGGAAGCTACATATAATAAATACCCCTCACAGATACAAAAGATGGCACGTGTATGCTATAGTGTCTCATTCTGAACAATTTATTTGTCAAATAAAAAAGTTCTCAATATAGGGACCACTTTTGAACCCGATCCCTTTAGATTTTGCTAAAACTTATCCATCCTTTTCTACCCTTTCAAAACATTTTTGAGAATTTTTTCAAAATTTTTTGTCCAACTTCAAAAAAATTATGAATTTTTCAAAAAAAATTTTAATTAAATTAAATTTTTGTTTTTGAATGAACTTTTCGAAAAAGAACACGAAAAAAATTTAACACGATCAATTATATAAAATAATCTGTTTTTTCGTCATTTTTTGGAAGTTCGCCATTTTTGTTTTTTTTCCTCAAAAAAAAACTTCAAATAATTTGGCAACTATCCCTGCTAATCCCGGAGTGGGCCGATTTTTTTTTTATATTTTTTTTATTTATTTAAAAAAAAAAGGCAAATTTTCAAAAATGAAAAAACTTTTTTCCGTAAACTTTGTTTCTATCCCATGTACATAAGTACATACATATATACCGACGAACAAAGCCAACACAACTGACTCAGCTCATTGTTGTTTTTGTAGTAGTTACAGAAAACATTCCTGAATTAATTTTGAATAATATTTTGGTAAATATTCCTTATAAATTTACACTGTTCAGGGTATGAACCTGCAAATATAGCTGTATAGATAGTATGTATGTATGTATGTAAGTATATGAACCGATATAAGCATGTCTGACGTCCAAATCAACTTATTTAAAGCTTTCGCGTTAAATATGGAACATCATTTACCTATGCACATATGTATGTATGTACATATGTAAGTAGATAGGTGATTATACAACACATGTGATACACATACTATCGCCACCTAAAATGCCAAATAGCGTTACATCACTTTTCCAAAGTTTAGAAGAGAAGCAGAACCCGTTATAAAATAGAAACTACACTTATTATAACACAATTTTTTTCGTTGTAACTTGGTTATATCCGATAACATAAGCTTAAAATTACATATGTAGATACATACATACATTTAAATATTATGATATGGTGAATCGTTATCAATAAATAACTTAATTTCGAATTTTTTGAAGATATGTAAGTCGTTTTACATTTTAGGTAACGATAAGCCTGTGTAAATTTACATATATGTACAAAAGTATATATAGTATGTATGTATGTATGTGTACATAACTAGTATCTGATAAAGCTTTTTGTTGAAGTGTTTTGTCATATGATTTGACAAAATTTCAAGTAAGGCAGTGCTAAATACGATTACAATCGAGTACTAAGTAAACATCAATCAAATTTCGAGAGAATAATAAGCTATTTGATGCTGAAAAGTGGTTTTGACAAAAAAGTAAGTGAAAGTTTTGTGTACATATCGATGAGAAAATTGAAGTTTAAACAGAAATAAGATGTCTTAAGGGTTAGGGGTAGTTAGAGGCACGAAAAAATGAGAGTTTTCAGTATTTTTTTTTTTGCTACTAAATCATGTTATTTTACAAAAGTTGTAATATGGCATTATTATAGGACGTGTTGACTAGAAGTCACGAAAATTTAAAAAAAAAAAATAAAAAAAAAATTAATTTCCAAAGTTATAGGTGTTTGCGTGGACCCAGTTCCAAAAAAAGGTACTTGCGGTGACAAGCACAAGTCCTTGGAGATTCATCTAAAAACAATCGGACAAAAAAAAATTAGTTTTACAAATAGATAATCCCGGGTCTGATCGAAGGATTTTATTTTGTTTTCAAAATTAAAATGGCGGCCTCGGGAAATTTTTTTCTAAATTTTTACGAAAAAATCAACAGTTAATTGGTCTTAAAAAATCGAAATTTTCGAAAAAATAAAAATCCTTCCATCAGGCCTTAGTTTATTATGTATTCTAAAAGCTGTGTAAATTTCATTAAAATCTACTGAACGGTTTTCGAGTTACAGTTGTCACCGATTCAAAAAACATACATAGTTTTGAGAAAAACGCGTTTAAAGTTTCACATTAGCGCTTTGAAGTGCCCGAGCTCTCTTTCTTATTTCTCGAATAACTCAAGAACTAATTATCGGATCAACGTTAAATTTTCAGGGAATATTTTTATGATATTACACTTAACAAAAACGCAAAACTAATTTAAACTAATCTAAAACAAAATTAATTTTTTGAAAATTCTAACTGCCCCTAACCCCTTAAAATTTACAGCAGCAAATAGCTACACATCAAAATCAAACATCATTTTACTAAATCAACACAGCGGAGGAGCAGTAGATAAACATTAAAAACTATTAATTTTCAAAAATTATCTCTAATTAGTGACACAGGGGTAAATCATTTCGCTTAATGCCTTGGGTATGAAGTCGCAAAGGAGATGCTTGATAACGTAGCTAAGGACCCTCCATTCATCACTACCTTACTGGTCAGGGACGTGGGTTTATGAATATGACGTCGAAACTGCCTAACAATATGACGAATGGAGCTCCAAAAATGTGCACTGAAAGCCGTTCAAGCCTGAGTTTATAACGAGTAAATGAACAAGTAAGACGGAGCAAAGTTTGGCTATAACCGAAAACTTCATGCTCTTGCAACTTTCAATAATTAAAGCCAGGGAAATATCTTCAAGTACATAAGGTCTGTTAGTTATATGGAATCTAGGGCGATTTTTCACCCGATTTTATTCATTCAATTCAATACAATAACTCACATATTGGCTGATGTATGCGGTATAAAATACCCGGAAGGAAAATCTTTATATTTGGTATATAGGGGCAAAAGGAAGTATTAACCCTATTCAACCCATTTGTGGCACGCAGGCATAAAACTATTACGAAAAAATTCTCTCTCAATTACATATATAAAACAGACAGATTGACTAATATTTTCGGTCAAAAGTCAACTCTAGGTACTGGGGTCCAAATATTCGGTACCCTGGGCCTGAATAGTTTTTGTTAGTTTTGGGCAATTTTTCGTAATATTTTTTTGCCAAGAAACGCACATTACGCAGTTTCATTAAGGGGGTATTCTAGTCTAGAAATCAAATTTTGGGCAGTTTTTTTGAATTTTATTTAAAAAAAAAACCCAAAAATATTTTTGCTACCCATTTTTTATGGTGTTTTTATTGATATCTTAAGAATACAGAAGAACAGACAGGACAAGAAGAGACAGGTGTAAAAAAAAAATGGCGCATCCTGGTGACATTGATCCTGACTCTCCTGGTGGTCTGAAAAAAAAAATCAAAAGAAATTCTTAATCCTCAGGGAACACGAAAAAAAAATTTTGAAAAATGGCCACTGCCTGAAAATAAAAATAATTTTTTACGCTTTTTTTGAAATTCCTGAATTTGTTTAAAATATTAAAAACAAAAAATTTGACACGATGCTGGTAGGAACGATGATAAAGGATTATATAAAGAAGGTTCACACAAAATTTCAAGTAAATCGGTTGTATTGAATTTGAGATAATACCGGTACCGTGTGGAAAAAAGTAGTTTCGAAAAAAACGCGTTTAAAGTTTACGTTATACGAAATTCGCTCAACCGGTCAAGTTGCCACGTCACTAAAATGGCTATAACTTTGAAAATAATTTGAGTTTTAAAAAATCCTTTCAGGGAGATATTTTTGAATATCAAAACTATCGAATTATGAAAAAAAAATTCGATTTTTTTCAAATTTCTAGAGTAGAATACTCCCTTAAGACGTCTCATTTTTCAGTCAAGTTACAGGTTGCATAGACGGACGGCGGAGACAGAAAGTCAACCGGGTTTTAACTCGTCTCGTCAACTAGATCATTTATAGATATGTAAGTTATATATCCCTTTATCCATCTCGTTTAGTTTTAGGCGATATGTAAAACCGTTAGGTGAACAAAACTATTATACTCTGTAGCAACACGTTGCAAGAATATAAAAATTTAATTAAGTATACGGCGGCAATAAAAATTTACATAAAAATATGAAAATGTTTTTTTGCAGTCCAGGTTAATTTTGATCAAATGATGTATAGTTGGAACTCAAGTATATTATTGTTTCGTAGGATAATAAAAGCCTATTAAAAAATGGTAATATGGAGGTATGGTGTGTGTATTTGAGAAAATCTACTAGTACTAGCCTTTAAGACCACCCAATTGAAAAGATGTAATAACCATAAAAGCCAAATTAACTAATTTTCGTTTCATACATACATACATATATATGTACATATACCATTTTTGTTCAGCAAATGTAAATATCAATTGTTCAATAAATCAATTTTTTATACGTACTTAGTATATTTACTGTGTGGATGTTGGGAGCCGGAATTTTTCCTAAAATTTGCGATCTAACCGTCAACTAATTAATCTAGCAATGAGTGTTTGTAGTTCATATACTAACACTTGTAGATATCACATTGTAATATTATGAAAAGGTGTATATTAACTGCGTATAAGTACATACACACATAGTATATTAAATACATTACGTCAGATTGAAAGAGCGCAATTGAAAGATAAGTGGGGCGACACGCACATACATACATATATAAATATATAACATACATACATATTTCAAAGGCATGTGCGTCTATATCTTTAAAATATTATCTTATTTAACAACACTTCATAGTTAAGAAAAGCTGTTAGTTAATCTCGTGATCTCAAAGCCTTCATAAAAAGATTATTAAATACTTAGTATAACAGTTGGAAAAACTTTAAGTGTAGATTTGACACTATCAGAATTCACCTATCTATCTAAATACCTACATATGTACATATGTATGTCACCTCACATATATTATATTTTATTTTAATTTTTCTTGTTTTTATAAATAGGTGTACAGCTTGTAGTAGAAGGGTTATCCCATTCTGATATGGTTCAGTTGACGAATTTTATTGGATTTCCCCCTAAATTAACCAAGTTCATATAGTATTTTTCAAAAGCGCCAAATTTATTTGAATTCTTGCTAATTTTGCCACGATGTTTGTAACATTAGAAAGGAATCGTCAGAGACCCTATAAAGTACATATTTATATTAAGGGATTTTCAATAGAGAGCTACAAAAGTCGAACAATAGAGACAGAAAACGACGTCATATTTTTCCCGCTCTTTTGACATTTCTCTTCAAGGTAAGGTTTGCAATTTCATCATAGAAAGATATACGATCCAACGAGTCGAAATTATTAAAATTTACTACGGAAATTCGGAGTTAGCGGCCTCAACTTTAAGAGCGTCCAATTGATGGTCGCCATAATCGTCCTGTCAGATCAACAATTGAGCGTCGAGTGGAAAAATTTGAATCCACAGCCACAGTACAAATGATCCCATGCCAGTGAGACAAAGTAGTGCCCGCAGTGTCGAGTATATTGCTGCCGCTAGCGCATCAATTGAGGAAGACCCAAGTCTGTCTCCCGCACGTCGTTTTCAAGAAGTGGGCGTCTCAGTGACGTCGTTGTGGCGAATTTTGCCATAAGATCTTGGCCTACATCCTGCAAGATCAAATTGGCGCAAGAACTGAAGCCGCTTGACCACCAGCATTGTCGTCTGCTCGTAAATTGGGCTGAGAAACAACTTGAAAATTATCTGGATTTTCATTGAAAAATCGTCTTCAGCGATGAGGCTCATTTCTGGCTGAATGGCTACGTCAATATGCATTATTGGTCAGGCAGCAATCCACTCATACTACTCCATGAGTCACCATTGCATCGATTTATTGAAAACCAAGTTTGGAGAACGTGTTATCTCAGTCAATTGGCTGTCTCGGTCGTGACACACTCAATTTCAATTTTTTATACTCTCGCAACAAAGTTGCTGAAGAGAGTATTATAGTTTTGTTCACATAACGGTTGTTTGTAAGTCCTAAAACTAAAAGTCAGATATAGGGTTATACATATATACCAAAGTGATCAGGGTGACGAGTAGAGTTGGAATCCGGATGTCTGTCTGTCCGTCCGTCCGTCTGTTCATCCGTCCGTCCGCCTGTGCAAGCTGTAACTTGAGTAAAAATTGAGATATCATGATGAAACTTGGTACAAGTATTTCTTGGCTCCATAAGAAGGTTAAGTTCGAAGATGGGCAAAATCGGCCCACTGCCACGCCCACAAAATCGCGAAAACCTATAAAGTGTCATAACTAAGCCATAAATAAAGATATTAAAGTGAAATTTGGCACAAAGGATCGAATTAGGGAGGGGCATATTTGGACGTAATTTTTTTGGAAAAGTTGGCGTGGTCCCGCCCCCTACTAAGTTTTTTGTACATATCTCGGAAACTACTATAGCTATGTCAACCAAACTCTATAGAGTCGTTTCCTTCAGGCACTTCCATATACAGTTCAAAAATGGAAGAAATCGGATAATAACCACGCCCACCTCCCAACTAACAAAAAACGTCAGAAACACTAAATTTTACGGAAGAAATGGCAGAAGGAAGCTGCACCCAGGCTTTTTATACCCTGAACAGGGTATATTAAGTTTGTCACGATGTTTGTAACACCCAGAAGGAAGCGTCGGAGACCCTATAAAGTATATATATAAATGATCAGTATGTTGAGCTGAGTCGATTTAACCATGTCCGTCTGTCTGTCCGTCCGTCTGTCTGTATATATACGAACTAGTCCCTCAGTTTTTAAGATATCCTTTTAAAATTTTGCAAACGTCATTTTCTCTTCAAGAAGCTGCTCATTTGTCAGAACGGCCGATATCGGACCATTATAACATATAGCTGCCATATAAACTGAACGATCGGAATCAAGTTCTCATATGGAAAACTTTCACATTTGACAATGTATCTTCACCAAATTTGGTATAGATTATTTTCTAGGGCAAAAATGTAATATCCGAGAAAATTGTTCAGATCGGTTAACTATAGCATATAGCTACCATACAAACTGAGCGATCGGAATCAAGTTCTTGTATGGAAAACTTTCACATTTGACAAGATATAATCACGAAATTTGGTATATATTATTTTCTAAGGCAGCAATGTAATCTCCGAAGAAATTGTTCAGATCGGTTAACTACAGCATATAGCTACCATACAAACTGAGCGATCGGAATCAAGTTCTTGTATGGAAAACTTTCACATTTGACAAGATATATTCACGAAATTTGGTATATATTATTTTCTAAGGCAGCAATGTAATCTCCGAAGAAATTGTTCAGATCGGTTAACTATAACATATAGCTGCCATACAAACTGAACGATCGGAATCAAGTTCTTGTATGGACAACTTTCACATTTGACAAGATATATTTAAGAAATTTGGTATAGATTATTTTTTAAGGCAACAGTGTAATCTCTAAAAAATTTGTTCAGAACGGGTTTCTATAGCATATAGCTTCCATACAAACTGGACACATAGTTACTAACAGAAATGCACCTGTGAAGGGTATTTAGCTTCGGTGCAACCGAAGTTAACGTTTTTTCTTGTTTTTTAATTGAAAATGGGCGTGGCGTCGCCCACTTATGGACCAAAAACCATATCTCAGGAACTACTAATCTAATTAATTTTACAGCAAAATAAAAAATATGTAAATGACGGATAATGAAGTCTCGATTTTCACTTTATCATGCGAGAGTATAAAATGTTCGGTGACAACCGAACTTAGCCCTTCCTTACTTGTTTATTATACGTTATTTTGCATTTTAAGTGACGATATTTACATAAGTACAAAATTGCTGAAAATTATTAATGTATTAACAAAAATATTTAAATTTTTATTATAATTTGACTTTATCAGACAGACTTATTGAATATATAATATATATAATATACATACTTATTAGATAACCACTAAAACAACAGCAAGAGCGATAGTATACTCAATTTCAATTAAATGCTACAAATCGAACTTATTTGTCATACACTTTCACAGCGCAGACAACTCCAGAGCTCATTTACCGTTCAGAGTCTCGTGATTCTCCTATATCAGCACTATTTCACTCCACCAGTTGAGCTTTTTAAATATTTACATATGTTAAAAATGTTTTGTGTCAGAGTCTCAAGTTACGAATAGCTAAATATAAACAATTTTCACTTATGTGTATGTGTATGTGTAAGCATTTACGAAGGCACACGAGCAAAACTGAACTTGAAGACTTATGAAATACGTAATTGGAATCTTCACAATTTGATAAGACGCCGGCTTTTTTTTTTAATTTTTTTACTAGCATTTTGTAAGTTTATTGGTACAATTGATATTCGTAGATAATATACTATTAATGAAGGCAATAAGTTAGCCAACACATAAAAACACTTCCCTCTATCGGCCGATAACGACGCAACAAATTGTTCCTTGAACGACCCCCTTGAATGTTTTTTCCATGATAGTTACAGAAGCATTGAAGAATAGATTACAAAAACTAGATAAGCAAAGCTGTTTTTGGTGATAAAAAGGGGACCGGAAGAATTAGCTGGAATGCATACGAGTACAAGTTGTATGGAAATGACAAGGAAAGCTCTGGAAGACATGTGCATGAGTAGGTATAGATAACGAATTTCACATTTCATAAGTATTTGAAACAGATAATGCCAGAACCTTTCAAACGCGTGTTAAGTATAAAAAAAAAGTAAAAAGAAATTGCTAGTCATTCCAAACCACATAATATTAAAAGGACTACTCAAAACACGCACAATTTTGATGACAAATCGGTCGAAAACAAATGCAGATTTATTTCGCTTATAATTGAAATTAAGCTATCGTCTTTCACATGTGATTTAATGACTGTTTCAGGTGCATTCTTTGGAGATCCAGTCATGATCACAATGGAAATTTACAAATGTTTTATGAGTCCGTTAAATGAATACTTTTTAATTGGTTCCTTATCAATGGCACCTTACGAGAACAAATCATATTTAAAACTGCTTATGAGAATGTGTTGGAATTTCTAAGGCATACACATGTAGACCAAAAGCACGTTTAACAGTGGTGACTGTGCTCCTCTTATTCTGTACCCTGTTATCGTGTTGAATGCGAAAAGCAACATGTGAATGAATTGAAAGGTAAAAATAAAACTTAAAAAGTGTCAGTAGGTGAGAGAGTAGCAACCACTGCCGGCGCTAAACGAATTGATTCACTCAAGTACGAATCGGATACACGCAATTGTACAGACATGCACAGTGTGTGGGAAAAGTTTTCAACTTGTAGCACTTGCGTTAACAATTCCAAAAATTTAAAAACATATTTACATATTATCAGATACAATATACATATGTACATATAAATAAATTAAATTTTTTATTAAATTCATAAGTAAATAAATTATTAATGTTATATAAAAAAAATTACGACTTTGACTTAAAAAAAAAATTACTAAATATATATTTATATAAATTTATTTGAATATTTTTATTAATTTAATTTATTTTAATTTTTTTTTAAATATATGTATTTACATATTTTACATAAAATTTTAGATATAAAAATTGTTGCGAATTTATTAATATAACATTTTTGGATTAAGTATTCAATTTTTAATTTTTAATTAGAATTTTGGGATTCGAAATCTCAACTCTTAATTCCCAAATAAGGACTCAAAATTGAAAATTTTGAGAAAATATTTTTTAACTGAAAAATGGAGGTAACAAATAAAAAATTTATCTAAATGAAAAGGGATAAAAAAGGAAAAGACTTATAAATGATTTGGGGTTTTTTTTGGGATTTTGTTTTTATTTTTCAATATGAGAAAATGATAAAAATGACAATATTTATATGTGACTTAGATTTTTTTTGGGATTTTTGGATTTAAAAAAATATTTTATTTTTCAATATGGGATTAATTTTTTTGTCAATTCGACATTTGGGATTAAAACTTAACTTCACGATTCGTTAAAGTGATTTTTGCTTTGAAGAAACTTTTTATGTTTTTTAATTTTTTTATAGTTTAAGTTTCCTTCAAATTTTTTTTTTTTTGAAGCTTAAAAAATTGTGAAGAAAATCACTTCCGTTCTTATGATTCGCATAATGACGAATATAAATTATTTTCTGTTTAGTTTAATCGCCGATGAAATAGTTTCTTAAAGTAATTAAAATTTCATCTTAATAAATAAATAAATAAATTTCGTAAATTGTGGTTCTCACAAAGTGTCTGAAAACTTTATACGACAGTGTATAAACACTTTATAGATACGTAGGTAGCGTTCTTTTTTGCGTGTTTATCAGACATTTTACACGGAACTTGCAAAAATAAAATAAAACTGCTAAACAAATGAATGTATGTACATATAAATTCATATCTGCATATGGTATGTTTATATGTGCATATGTATGTATGTATATTGTTATGTATAAAGATAAATATACATACATATGTACACTGATATTAAATTAATTTCTTCAAACAATTATGCACATGATAAAATCACTTCAAAGGCGAACAATAACAACAACGTTTTCTGTATAACCGTTATTTTGCACACGTTGTGCAACAGTATTTAGAAATGTGCTGTAATGATTTTAAATTATTAAAACACTTTTGGATCACGAATGTAGTTCACAACAATCAGTCAGGTCGAACTGATATGTATGTATGTATTTGCCTAAATACATAAATGTGTGTATTTATGTACATACATATGTGCATGTGAAAAAAGTAAGGATTTAAGTGGCCTAAACAAAAAACGTTTGTCAAGCTTTTTAGAAAATTGCAGAGTCATGACGACTAAGCAATTGCAGAGGCATACAAAGAGGCAAACCTCTGATAATATAAGTACTTATATTTGCATATGTAAGTATATACAAGATAAGTATGTAATAGGTATAACGAGAGAGGTTTGTTAATTTCACAAGACCAATTTGATGACGTCATGCAGGCAATGAATTTATAAATTAGTTTCGGTAGATACATACATACATATACACATAATAAATTCAATGAGTGAAATGCCATGTGTTTGGGTAATACTTTTCTCCGTATAATTTTATGTTTGGAAATGAATGGTTTTTCGTTCAATTTCCATTGAATTTTCATTATTGATTAAAAATTGTACATTTGCAACTTAACTGCAAATTTGGTGCAGTTCAGAAAGATCGGTTTTCAGATTCTTCGAATAATTTTAAGAGCTCTACTATAAATATTCAAACTTACCAAATCATAAATTAAATACAAACAAAATATATGACACCAAGCGTATTGACAACTAGCAAACGTATACAAATTGGAACACCCAATGCAAAATTGCTAATGAAATTCGCAAATTAACAGTTATTGTTAGCTACCTGCACAGATAATAATTAAAAGACATAAAAGCTAAAATCTTGTCAACTCTATTGGCGGATATTTAGCATTTTATCACTTACCTCATGTGACAATGACTAATATAAATTAGTAAATATGTATGTAGAAAACTGTAAACTGTGTTTCTTCTCCACAAATACGCATGAGTGGAATGAGTTGATAAATATTTACATAAAAGTTGATAAGGAAATGGTTTTTACAGATTCTCCAGATGTATTGGAGCAAACTACATACATATATTACTCTGTTGAATTCGAAATAGAAATGCGTTCTTTAGTTTCTCAGAAATAATATGTATTCACTTTCTTTAAATATTTAAAAATTTGGTCTGGGTATTAGCAAATTTTGGAGAATTAATATTTGGAGCACTTCTATTTAAAACAAGATATGTTATAAGTTACACATTAAAATAAATTTTGCTACAAATATCGTATGAAAAGCACTATAAAACAATAACATTTATATTTAACTTTTATATCATTAATATCCATTTTATTCAGAAAACCCGTTTATTAGTGAACTTCATAAATATTGTATACTCTTTGTTTTTTTTTCAACAATTAGTCACAACTTCTCTTATCGAGCAACGATTTGCGTCTATTTTTACTATGACGTCTAGATATTTGTTAAAACAGCTGGCTTCATTTATAAACAAATTAATTTTAGCAATAACACCATTTTGTGAATCCCATGATTAAAGGAAATAAAGTTCGTATTATGTTTCAATACTAAACTAATTGGATTCAAAGTTATGATTTCACGATAACTATATTATAAAAACAAATGTATTCCATGAAAAAAAACACATGCAAAAGATAAATATGTATAAAAGCCTAAATTTCAAACGCTAATTTAAGTTTCATCTACTAAGTTCTTTGGCCTTAACACTTTATAATTGAAGAACAAAAGTAATTAGAAACAATATAATATTGATATTGTTAAATTTTGTATAAATAACATTTCTATAAAAATAATGATTTTAACGTTGAAATTTTCAAGTAACTGTTCGTTTGGTAAAAACTCAGTTAACACTTTATTCATCAGTCAATGTTAATATTATTTTATTTATTGATTTATAAAGGTTTCTTTTTAAGAATTAAGAGCATCAAAAAAATTGCAAAGTATTTAAAACCATTAAAACATTTAAATAGTAAATGTATGTAAAATCAGAACGGTTACTGTTTTATAAAATGAATTATATCTTGAAACTTTATGTGTCTGCAGACGCCTAGGTTTATTTACTCGTATTTCATATACACTAATTATAAAGTTGTAGTATTACATGAATTTCAAAAATACACATGACAAAAGATAAAATTAAGAGAAACTAATGTCAAGGTTAACTGAGTTATTATATACCGTTCTATTGTGATACTATAAGCGGCGGTGAATGTTCAATGGTATTCATTTTCAATTTTTGTTGTTATATTGCTTATTAGAGTGTATACACAAAGGCATGTCTACTAATACGCATAACAGTAATTGCTAAGTAATTTAATAAAGGTAGATACATAACAGGTATGAGATTATCCCCACGAATTGCCATCGATTTTTTAAACAATTAAAAGCTCTTACCAGCAAAAATATATATTCTACACAAATTTTTAATATAAATAATTTTCATACTTCATACAATATTTATAACAACTTATACACTTTATACACTTACCTTTTATTAACTTTATAACTGGTGAGTATGTATTTTGTTAAAAAATACTAAGGCCGCAATATGCACTTATTTCTTTGCACTTCAAACGACTAATGATATATCCAGTTTTCGTATAGCTACGGGCACGTGAAAGTGTAATCAAAAATATTAAATTGTAGGTAATTATTGACACGAAGTCTCCAACTATACGAAATTTAGTTTTGTGTGCTTATTGTGTAATATTTTGCCGGTCAGAAATGCAATATTCGTGCCCTTTTCCTAAATTCGGTATGATGACGAAATACTATTTCTTGCTAAAGGTTTTATGGATCTATTGTCAACTTGTCCTTCTAGATTATTATTTCGTCGTTTACTATTTACACAACAATTCTAATTTAGAATTTCTATCTTTTATTTTCTATCGGCGACCGCCTATCGGTTCAATTTTTGTGTATACGATGTATAGAATGCTCACATTAGTTTCCTATATTGAAATTTATGTTCATAGATATCCACTGAATGACCTCACTCACTCTTCTACACAGAGGCAAGAATTTTATATAGTTCTCACACAGCCGAGATTTTACTGTCGGCTCCGCAGGAAGGGTTTGTTCGTGGCAAATACAATAGACGATTGTCCACAACAAATCAAAAAGGTTGCTCAACCACACGTTCACAAAATGAATTGACTGCGATGCTCCTCTGCTGATACACTTTTCAAAAAAATTTATATTACACTTGCTATAAAACTTTTACACAATTTTTCATTTACTTTTTAAACTGTTGCTCTTTTACTCCGGGCACAACTAAAACTATATACTTTCCGCACTTCCAAATTGTTTAATATTCTCAAGTTTGTGAAGCACGTTGTTCAATAGACTCGCTATTTATGCAATTCCGCGATAGCCACCGCAAAGGTTTATTTCCAATTCCACCGAATTCCACCGCATGCCCGTTGTCGTTGGTGCTTTTCCTACTGCTGCTTCTGCCAAAAGTCATAAAAAATTTCTGACATTTTGCTTTCTAGACATTCTTTTAGTGTTGCCATACTGTACACTTTGTTTTTAAGAATACACCCTGTATTTTTAAATATACCGTTTTCGAATTATTACTAATTCGCTTTTGGTTTTAAACCATTATTGAAACTCGCTCAAACTAAATTCAATGATCCAGTTATTAACTTACATGCGCAAAACCAAATTGAATACAATTAAACATTTTAGACTCATATAAAATTTATTTTGCATTATAAACTATACTCGTATATATTATATTACTTTAGTTAACTCAACTGCAAATGTAAAATACAACGTTCGGTAAGTATTGTTACTACATGTTCAGCAGTCGCTAATCCTAGCACTTCGCCAGCGTCTTCAAGTGTTATTAAATGCTGCTTCCCTATTTGAACTTGTGGACCATTACGGTTTCTCAATCCATCTGCTCCGTCGTAATTTGATTTGTAAAGAAAAACATGACGATGCGATTCACAAATAATTGCGTAGTTTAAGTCCGGTGAGCAATCAACGAACTTTCGTTGTTGTTTGGAAGCTTGCACATATCCAAATGCATGCAAGTTACCCTCATGTCGAAGAGACCAATCATCAGGTTTGGATGGATTATACTGCTGCAACCAAAGCCCAGCATCAACGTCTTGTCGTATCGCCAAAGCGTTAGGAAATCCGGGACGCAAAATCGTAGAAAATATCGGAGGCGTTGATCCGAACAAAACAGCGTGTGTAACCGACTTACTTGGCATATGATAGCGACCTTCAAAATATACATATATAATATTATGTTAAAATGGTTTACAATTAATGCTTACTCACCAATTTTGATTTCATCGTCGATAGTACCCATTGGAAAGTCACAATCTTCGATGGGTGTCTCTAAATTTGCTATAGGCTTTTGATCAATGGGCAAATCGGATTGTCTGTTGTCATCTAACGTTTCTTTAGGTCCAGCATTGTTTTTGAGGAGTGACAACCAGCTCGAAGATTGATTTTGTTTAATTAGAGTTATTTGTAGATAATTGTTTTCCTAAAAATTACAAAAATGAGTAAGGAATATTTATAATAAATATCACAAATAACATACGATAGTCCATGTCGTCAAATCTTGATCAACCTTATCGTAAAGCTCATTATCAAGAAGCACTTCCTCGCCTACTTTTACCGTGAGTTTATTAGCGACGTATTTTATGTTATAATCTGATCTTTCTTTTCCTTCCTTAACGTCAAA
This sequence comes from Bactrocera zonata, assembly GCA_037783105.1. Taxonomy (NCBI): domain Eukaryota; kingdom Metazoa; phylum Arthropoda; class Insecta; order Diptera; family Tephritidae; genus Bactrocera; species Bactrocera zonata. The sequence goes on along the minus strand of JBAWJQ010005959.1, from coordinate 235,429 downwards.
TTTGATTATGATGTCTTCGTCTGTTTGTGACCAAGTGAAACCCCCAATTTCATAATTTTCATCATGGAGCTCAGCTTTTTCAACATTAATTTCGCAAGTACCATTCGTGTTTTTAGAACGAAAACTATATTCATGATTCGAGCATATAATCAGGGATTCCGCACGCGGTTCAAAAGCACAGTAATACAAAGATCCTTTACCTTCAAGGGTATCAATCACCGAAAAATCCCAGTTTTCATTCTGTATCCATTTTCCCCAATGCAAGTGCATGAAATGACTTGACCCACCCGCAGAGACGTTGTCAATCCTCTTAATTCTACCAATTGCCATACTGATTTGTTTTTTCTCCTGCACAATATCCAAGCGACAATCAAATAGCATAAAATTACGCTCTCCAAGCGCCTCATTGTTTAAGTTCGTTTCGGCAATCAAAATCCATTCGGTTGCCTTAAGACGATCTTTGGTGTCGAATAAATAAATGCCTTGAATACCATCGCATATAACACAGTACTTTTCAGATATAAAGCGCATGGAATAATTGTAATCTCCTTTCACACGTGTAGCGGGCGTATTCAGGCGATAAACGATTTGTAGTGATTCGCCACGACCGGTTGATTCATTATAAGCAGTCCTTATAATCTCTCCAAGGCGACTAATATAATAGCAAATTGTACGAGACCAAGGATCCACATGAAGCAAATTTTGCATGGAGAAGAGTTCCGCGTGCAATAGAGAATACCTTAAGAAAAATTATATATATTAGAGTGCTATAAATCAGTTATACATATTTACATACTGGTCTTCATTGGTCTCAGCTCTAAAAGGAAGGTAAGACAGCTCCTGGCGTAACAGTGGCACCGGATCTAACGACAACTTGTAACCATCGAAATTGTTTTGTATGAGATTACGATCAGGACGCAACTCTACAATTTTAGACATTTCTAAATATTTATTTCAGCACACAAAGGAAAAAAACGTTGAAAAATGTAATTTCGGCTTTTTAATACATGACGTTTCCGTAAACAACAAATAAACATATGTTTACGCTGTGTTCAGCACTTTTTGTATTTTGGAGATGCCACTTCCAGTTATTAAGAGTGATAAAAATGGCTTCGTTCACCAGGATAGAAATGTCTACTGCCTTATGACGTAAAATTTATAAACTGTATAAAAATTACAATGACTCTTGACGAACTGAAATATTCTACCTCTTTATTAGCCATTAACCAAATTATGTGGTTACACTTAATTTGAATATATCATTATTTTTCACTATCCTTTCTTATCAAACTCTGCCACTCTGGTACAGCAGATCTAATTTGACATTTTATTTCATTTTGTTTTTCTTTATTTTGATTCCCGACTTTCATTACAGTATCCTTTTTATCCAGAACCTATAGGAAATGGGTGGGTAAATTTTCAGGCATTCTGTATGATTCTCTGTTTGCCTTCATATCATTTATATGTGGCATTTGGAAAAATTAGTTTGATTAGAAAATCTAAACGTATAATTTTAAACTTTGTGAAAAATTTGTGTTATTTTCTTTCAGTGAATGTAAATTTGAATAAGTTGTAAACAAAATTTGAAAAATTCGGAAAAAATTTGAAGCAAATAATAATTTAAGTGTGCATACATACATACATATATAAAAAGTTTTGGTTTAAAGGACTTTTTATTGCATCGCTTGTGTTGACGCCTAGCGTTCCCTATATTGTTAAATAATATACACCGCGTCAATGTAAAAGAGAAATAAAAACAAGAAGTCCAAATTACGTCCTTGGCTAGAAAATGGGTAAGTTATAAGTAAATAAGGAAACGAAAGCATGGCTAATAATCGTGGTGCAGGATGTGTACAATTACTAAACTGAAAGACGTATGTGTACGTTGATGGGGAATGGGGGTGGTGCTGGTGTGAGAATTGCATTATGAGCAAATTTGGCAATTTCACACCGTTGTCTTCTGCTTTCCGCATTCTGACTTGCCAAATTGGGCGAGTATTTGAAGCTTCGAATTGGAAACAAACGCGCTTAGTGCCTTGGGCCGCAGCTTCTGCTGCAGACGTGCTTTTGTTATTTCGATTGTGTTGTTTTTATTCACATTTTACCTGTCATATTTGTTCTTATGTATTTATCAACTAAATAATTTACTCATGCCTTTTAATAATATCCTGTTTTTTCTATTTTCGTTGCTTACATTTCTTGGAATATCTTGTTGGGTTTCGTGCGCGTAGAAAGCATCGAAATGCTTAAAGCACTTTACGACTTCCAGGCGGTCTATCCCAAAACGATAAGCTTCGATGAAGGAGAATACTTCATACTATACCAGACTTCAGCACGTCAACGGAACTGGTGGCAAGTAGTTAGCATGAAAGGCAATATTGGTTTTGTGCCATCAAATTACGTAATGAAAATTAAGGTAAGTCTCTCAATGTTTTGTCTGCCTCAACATTAAAAGTGGGCGGTTATTAATATTATACTTACAAAAATATGCGGAATAATAATTATTGGCAGTCGGCTATTGTGTAACTCAAATTTAGGGGTGTGGTCAGTAAAATTCATTGCAATATTTAACCAGTTTAAGTTACCAACTCTATTCCTAGTGACGTAGGTCGGAATATTCACTTTATACGTACACGAACAGTTAAATTTCGAGTGTGGAGGAAATAAATACTTAAACTGTTAAAAGCAAGACAAAAGTTGGTAATAAACTTCAGATATTGTGCGGTATTAATCATAAATCCTTAATTTTGACATTTATTGAATAAATATTTTGTTTTCTTATTTATTATAAGTGTATATAGTCCAAAACTGATAAATCTTAATATAATTAATCAGAGTGCATTGTTCATGCTCAATCTAAACCGCCGTAAAATACATCTGTGTAGAAACAAGATCGTTTATTTCGATATATTCAACAGAGTTTTAGTTATATAGTCTTTGACTTGATTTATTAAGCTTTTGAAAAAGCGATTATAGCTTATAGAGCTACTCATAAAACAACAATAACGGAAAATGTCTCTCTATGATTGATGTGATGATGCATTTCAACGATTTCAAGCCACTAAGTTGTTTATTTATAGATCATACAGATTAGAATTAAAAACAAATAGCTATGTTATTATGGAAATTTAAAATGTTTTTCTTCTTCCAAATCTTGAAGATTTTGTAACTGTAAAATTTGTTAGCAACTTTTTGTAAAATAGCTGAGAAAATAGTAATATTTATACCAATACCAAAATACAAGTATATACTTACGTTACATAAGACCATTTAAAATTGGCAAGCAAATCCTTCCAAATTTGTCAGAAATCATTTTCTTATGCAACGAAGCAACGCAACTGCTTTTAACGCTGCACTTCTGTTTCGTATTTCATATTTATATAGCAGGTATATTTCACATTAGAAAAATTACTTTTAAAGGTCTGCAGATTCAATATTTGAAAAAATCTTAAAACTAAATCAATAGCCCCAATTTTCAAAAGGTTTTCAAAAGGAGTTATCCACTTAAATGCAAAAACAGGTCTTATGAAAAATATTGCCATGACATTACAACTTGAATCTCTAAATGCAGCAACATATCTAAAAATATCTTGAAAATGGTGTCCATTTTGTATTATATCCTTCTCGCTTCATATGCATAGTATATTGATTAATTCTTTAATTATACTAATATACTTTCCACTTTCACTTCGCCCTTTTCGCTGCTTCCGTTTGTACTTTAATGCTTGTCACTACACAGCATGGCCATTGAAGTACGAGTAGCGTTTGTATGTGTGTACATACTCAACCTATAATTACCCGTGAAGATTGCCTCTTTTTCGGATTTACTTGTCTCCCGGAGCTGCAGCTGTTGGTGATAGCATCAGTGAGTGGATAAAATGCAACTTGAGGGTTATTGACACCAATATTCGGGCAAAAACTCATTGTAAAGCATTATACAAGTAGAGCTACTCTATAGCGTTGACTATATTTATAATAGTGCTTAGTTATGTATGTCTGAAGGTGTCTACATATGACTGCTTCCACACTTTTACCCATTGCATTGATTTAAGAATTTTAATGTGTCAAAATTTGGTGCTTCTTTTGTTGCACTAAAGAATGCTTTGATTTCGTATTTGTATATGATTTACAGTGCCGGACAGAGAAGTTTGGACAAAAAGAATTATTTTTTGTTATTTTCATTGATCATAATCAAATGATTTTGTTAGTTAATCGGAACAATTATTTCGAAGCTTTCAGTTTTTCTCCGTCAGGCTTTTCTAAAGTCATGGATTTCTTCTTCGTTATTTTAATTATGAAAATATGATAAAGACTCTCGGTTGGGTTTAGACCAAAAATTAGCTTTGTCAGTTCCATTGAGTTTTTCTCCCTTTATACACATATTTTATTGTTTAAAAATCCGTAGATACCTAAAAGTTTGGTTATCTTTCTTAAAATATTTAAAAAAATAAATTAAAATAAGTTTTATTGTTTTGACAGCAGAATTTAAAGGATGCCACTTATCGGCATATGAAATGACGAGGATTTAAAATTGTATCACACTTCTTCCCGTTTGAGGTTCCATGAATTACTTTCCAATCTCTAACATCAAAATATTAGTTATTCGGGATGCGGCTTGGTCATTCCTTCGCCATTAACCGGTCGAAAAACTCTATTTATTTAACACTCGTCTGAGTTAAGTAGTATACTGAAAAGATTCTGGTATATATTTTATGCGGTATGATTGAATGATCTTTTCGGGCAACTAGTTGTCAACAACATCATTATTTACTTACGTGTTCCTTGCACCATAAAATCATATACATTTAAATAAGTATGCATATATGTACATACATGCATATATTTACTAGCTGCTGTTTCCGTTGCTGATGGATGCCAAATTGACAGTAACAGCTGTAGTTTTTGGGTTTTCCGTCATTTAAATTTAGTCTGTTATGTCTGTGTAAATCTAGTCTGTTCTGTTCGGTTTATTTACTATTAATTTGCAAACAATATTTTCATCACAAAAAATTGCAATAAATTTTTATTGATCTACTTGTATACTCAAGAAGTGCTTTGCGAGCAACATAATATTCCTTAACTATTATAATTAGTACTTAGTACTTGCTTTGTTGTCACATGTGTGACCTTATTCAATTAACAAACCCCTATACATATGTATGTATGGATGTATGTGTGTTGCCATCAATCTAATTTGCAAAATCTACGCATATATTGTCATTGAGCGCGCCCGCAACGTCGTTTTCATCGCCATCCCCATAGGAATGGTGAAACTCAAATGTAGTTTTCCAGATTGTAAAAAAGGACTTCAAACCAATACCTGGAATACCGCTTACGAATTTTGGTTAAAAAAGAATATAGTCTCTCCCCGTCGCTGTTTAACTTCTACATCTCGAAACTCCATAAATCACCAGAGGGAATCTCAAACACCTTGTGCGCTGATGATTGCACGATAATGACGTCGGGAAATGTGTTCAAAAATAAACGGTTGTCTCTCCGAGCTTTCTTGCTGCACGGAACCTAACACTCTGCCCCACTAAATTCACAGGGACCATATTCACTAACTGTAAGAAGGACTTGACCTTAATATTGCAGTCGATGACTTTAAAATTGCCACTGTCAATAACCCTAAGACGTTAGGAGCTTGTGCTCCTTCACTACTCACACGACCGCGATTATTGCCAAAGTACACAGCTGCAACAAAATCCTCTAATCGCTAGCCGGCAGCACATTAGGAAAACATAAAGAAACGTTGTTGGCAACATACACGGCAATCGGCTGGCCGGTCCTTAACTACGCCGGAACAATATGGTCGCCTGGATGCAGAGAAACGCAGACGAGGAAGCTACAGGCATGTCAAAACACTGTACTCCGGGTTACAACGGAAGGTCTTTTGATGTCTCCCATCGAACATCTGCACTGTGAGGCCCGCACGCTCCCAGTTAAGGAGCATAATGAACTCCTCTCCAAGCAGTTTCTACTGGGGTGCTTTCGTAGAAATCATCCCTGCAGTCATTTGCTTGTAACGAAACCACCCCATAAGAGCATCAAGAGGGCGAGCTTGCTCAGCTCCGTTCTGGATATTGTAGCAGGTTGAACTCCTACTTATCCAGGATAGACCCTGGCCACCTCTTTGCATGCCCCACCAACCCCAGTCATCTGACACCCTTTTCCCTTTGGTTCGACCCCGTCGAAACAGTACGTTTCTTCCCTTTAGATGACGTCGACAACAGCCTAGAGAATCCTTATCATCTTAACGGGGATTAGATATCCGTTAGAACAACAACAACAACAACAGTATCAAGAGGTATTCTGCCGCTACAACAATAGCAGCAGCATCAAGAGGTACTTCCTTAGCTAAGTTGACAACATAAATAAAACGCTGACCAGACTTCGGGGGCAACAAACTTTAGACATGCACTGACTGCCATTCACAGTAGAGCCGTAAACACCTTCACAGACTTCTCTCAGTGAATGGCGTACTTGGAGGGAAATCACCACCCATTGCAGACGAAGAGCTTGAGTTGCCGCGAAAATCGAGAGTGACCCTTGCGCAGCTTTGTTCTAGATACTGTAAGGGGTTAAACTTCTCCTTATCTCGGTATGAATATTAACACAAAGAACTTTATATGTGGCGTCATTTGCGAAATGGTTTATTCTGCAATGTATTTAATCACTAAATAGAGCGACCTGAGATCCTATCTCGTCTCTTCTATCGTTGCCATAAGACACATACACATGCAAGCCTCAAAGTATTTTAGAAGTGCTGCTCGGCTGTGGTCTGTGAAGACTTTGAAGCTCATGCCACCGGGTCTTAAGTGAGTATTGTTGTATATGTCATGGTGTACATCGATCTTTTGACGCCTGGCTTACAACTTTATATGTATATGCTTTTACGCAACGAGCAACCATTGAAGGTACGGTATTATGCTCTGTGTCAAAAGGAAAAAAAGGTTTGCGACAAGTAGTAACATGTTCTACCACCGTACTTCATTCATATTCGAGCAAACAATAATTTCCTACAAGGTTAGTGTTGTAACAAGGTCCTATGAAGAAGAAATTACATATATATGTACATAGATTGTTTTGATTGACGCTTTGGGATCTTACATGGATATGTAATGGAGTGCGCTGAATGCTTGACTGCCCTTGTTGCATTTTTTGTTATTGTAATAGTTATTCCAAGCCGTGGTAACTTATATTTCCATTCCCGTCAGTTCGGTGGGATGTCTGAAGGTATGCGCTCCCAAGTGTTTAAGTCTTGACCTCTGAAACGCAGAACAGTCAAGAAGGAAGTGTTGAGTTGCTTCCGACTAATCTTCCATACAGCTTCTGCAGATGGTGTTTGTTAAGAGACAACCTTACTGCGTAGACGCCAATAGGACAATGGCCAGTTAAAAGCCACACATTTAGGAAGAGGCAAGCCTTACTCAGGGCAAAGAGATCACTAGATCTCTGGCGGTCTTGGGCCAAAAGGCTCTTGCGACACGCATGTACCGATGGTGGCCCAGCAAGGGCCAAGCTTCCGTGAAGCCCAGCTATCTTATCACAAAGACACTTGATATAATTGATAACGGGGTTAGGCACTCCTTGACCAAGTCCGAATGCACTGTTAATGTATCGCCGCTCTGCTGATTTGGCTACTAGGTTATAAATAAGAAGAATCCTCTGCGAATAAAGTCAAGTGGCTGTTTCCGAAGTGCCCCGAGTGGCATAAAAACATTCCTGAATTTATTTCGAGCCATGGTTCCGAGTTGACAGTCCTTGGGTCCGTGGGTTTTACATGTAGTATATGAAAGCGGTCTTCTCTTAGCTATATATGAAAATACTATATTTTGTTTTTATTTTGATATTAAAAATCCATAAAATATTTTTGGAGGATACTGTCGAGTTTTGAATGCTTGGTTAGAGAAAAATTCAGGCCTGTTCCATTTAGCACTATTACTACTCTATCTAGTTATTTATTTACGATCATTTGGGAAAGCTCATCGGTAATAGTTTTATCTTAGTTTGATAAAATTATTAACTTGAAGAAAAGTGTTCGAAACTAACCTCAAGTACACTAATATGTTACTAAAATTGTTTCTCAACGCCATTTTGAAGGTGGAACCGGATTTTCTCATCAGTTTCCTCAACTCCTCAATTGAGTCACTTGAAAAGTCGAAAGAAACGGAAATCAATGGAATTATGCCCAAAGAAGAACTGTTGGAGCGGCTGCGCGAGAAGAAAATGGCCATGGAGAGAGTTTACTTGGTAAATTTAATATGAACCTAAAAAAGAGAACATTATTTATATATGTGTACTTGTATTGCAGGACTACTCAGAACGTGACTGCGACTCTTCCTTGTCTTTCTCGCAAAGTATTAGCGAGAAGAATTGCTCCAAATCACATAGTAATCGTGCCACTTCCGCTTCAGCGCAGCCAACACCGCACAGTCCACTAAGTCCACCGCGTTCAAATCGCTTGGATAGCAATAAAAAATCGATGTCTAGCCCAGCTGTCGGTATTGTGTTGCCACAAATTATGCAAGAATCCAATAGCATGGGCACCATGCAGATACAGACACAGCAATCACAACAGCAGCAGCAGCAACAACAACAGTCACAGCAATCGCAAACACAAACACAAAGCAGCAATAAAGCCAGTGATATCACACAGGACAACAGTGTCACATCAGAGCCTTCAGAGACTACCACAACTACAACGACAACCAGCGAAGATGTGGTGACCACATACAAAGAACCTAGTCAACGTGAATCGCCCGGCCAGAGCCATGCCAAACAGAATGGCAGCGATCGAAAATGTGAGGCGGGCGACGCTAATGGCAGTGGCGGTGGCGGTAATAGCTGCAACGGTGCTGGTATTACCGGCAATGGTATTACTGGCGGCACAAATACCTTAACTGATACCAGTGAGCATTTCAATGATGAGAAGTTCGCTGAGAAATCCGAAGGCAGTGAACCGGCCAGCGATGGACGCGACGTTGCCACGTTGGCGAACGATGGACGTGGTGACTTTACCAATAGTGTTGAGAATAGCCAAGCGCTGGATAGTGAGGAATTAGCTGTGCAGCAGGCTTTGCCAGCAGGTGCTTCCGGTACTACTATAGTTACCACAAATACTGCGGCATATGGCGTGACACGCGCTGATTTGAAGGTGGAATCCTCTGATGTTTATCAAATTGTAGATATAATAAGGCGTAATACGAATTTAAGCTTCGATTTGTCATGCGAAGCTTTACGCGTCGTCCTCACTAGTCTAGAGCAATTATATAACGGTGCCATAAATCCATACTTAGAGGCTGTGGCGATACATGTAACCGACAAAGTGGAGACACCAAAAGCATTGTTGGGCATGACGCATGACTCGAAACGTCTACAGTACATATTCTCGCAGCTGGCGGATTGCAAAAACGATACGGAGCAACGTTCGTGGATGCTGTATGAAGATGAGGATGATATAATACAATTTCTGGAGGAGCTAGTTGAAATTTTGGTAATTATGCTGATAATTTACCAAAAATCACATGTCTTTAAAAATACTTTTTTTTTAGAATAATGCCGACGAAAATATTAGTTGTTATGAAATGTCGTGCGATCAGTACCAGGTGCTTATTAATCTAGTGCAGTATTATCAAATGGAAACGCGTTGGCCTATTAAACAGCTATTGCTGAAGACTTTTACCGCTGCTTGCCATTTGGACCATATTATAGTCGATATTTTACTCACATCTGTATTGCCATTAGAAATTGTGAGTTCGAGTGATTTTTACTTTTGTATAAATTTTCATGCTAATTACACACAATTTTCGCAAATTTACTATATTTCAGGTAGAAGATATGAAAACCAATTTTGCCAACTTAGATAAATTTAAGAAACTTGTCAAAATGTTAACAATCATCTTTTCATTAGGTCAGCCAATGCCAGTGAATCATCAAGGTGCGTATAATGGCAGTTATGCTTGAAATCCTCGATTTCAAAATCCCAAAATTCACAATCTCCCCCAAAACAAAAATAACTTTTTCCGATCAACCAGCGGGGTATCATCAGTTCTCTCGATTAAAACTGTTTTTGTAGTGGCGGCCTTCGGTTGCGTCCTGGCCGACTCACCACCGGGGATACATCAGTTCTTACGCTATGAACTCATTTTTGTAGTAGCGGACTTCGGCTGCGCTTTAAAAAATTGTCCCGGCTGATTGTTGTTGTTGTTGCGGCAGAATACTGCCGAGTTGATAGTACTTAGACGAATAAAAATCCGGGTCCGTTCCGGTTACGTAGACCCGACTGTCGTGGGAACGGTTTCCTGGCCGATCCAACACCGGTGTAATATCAGTTCTTACGCTAAGAACTCTTTTTTTTAGTGGTGGCCTTCGGCTGTGTTTTAAAAAATAGACCTGGCTGTTTGTTGTTGTTGTACCGACAGAATACTGCCGAATTGACAGACCTTGGACGGATAAAAATCGAGGTCTGTTATGGTAACGTAAACCCGACTGTCTTGAGAACGGAGTCCTGGCTGATCCAGCACCGTGGTGATATCAGTTCTTATGCTAAGAACTCTTTTTTGCAGTGGCGGCCTTCGGCTACGGTTTAAAAAATAGTGCTGGGCGATGCAACACCGGAGAATTTTGTTGTTGTAAAGATTATTCAGACTCTGTCTAGGGGAAAGCAATAAGGTTAAGTTGTTGTTGCTGCTTCTTTAGGGGAAAGTAATTTGTTAGCTGTCACCGAGGTCACTTAAAGGGGGGCTCAGGAAACGAGCAGTTTCGATGCGTTCGGACCAAAGCAAGAAAAGGATTAACTGATTTGGCTTCATGAGGCATGCAGAGAGGTGAGATTAGTATCGTGCGGGGACTCATTGCATGCAGGACATATGGTATGGTAGGGTATGTCAGGGTCTATTCTGGATAGGTAGGAGTTTAGCCTTCTACAGTACCCAGAACGAAGCTGTGCTAGGGTAAAAAAAAGCTACCTATAATCGAAGTCACTTAAAGGTAGGCACAGGAAACGTGATGTTTCGACGGGTTCGGAAAAAAGGAAGAAGGGGTTAAGAGAGCCAGCTTCATGCAGCATGCAAATTGGTGATTAGTGTCATGTATAGACTCAGTGCATGCAGTGTGTTTTCAACCGGGGCTGTCGTCAGTTCTTTCGCTTGGAACTCTTTTTTTTTTAGGATGAAAATTTGTGTATTTCGAGTTAGGGGATTTTTATTTGCGCATTTTTTTTTCTGGGAATTGAATTTTGGAGGTTTCAAGCCTCTCGATAAAAATATAACAACTTTTATTAAATGTTGATAACTACAAATTATTGCTTTCAGATTATCTTGGTGTGCACTTTGCGAGTTTCCTTCTAGAAATCGTTGAAGGCAACAATCCGGAAACTCTAGTCGATATGGTTATATCCTTAATATTGGCATTCAATCTACAATTCACCGACTTTTCGCAAAACGTTGTCGTTGAAGCCATGCAAAGCTTGCCCAGCGCTAAAATATTCACTGAGAAAATACTGTTATTATTAAATAGAGAAGGTAACTATAACATTTTTTCATATATCCATAATAAAATAACTTTCATTTTACGCGCTTTGCAGAAGATCCAATAAAGTTGTTGAAACACTCAACGGATACCATGAATTCAGTGCTCAAAATGTTTATCGATATCTTCAGCAATCCCGATACGGCTGGCATGTTTTACACGAATGACAACAAAGTGCTCATTGACATTTTGGTGCGACAATTGTCCGATTTGTGTGCCGGTAATCCGGTAAGTTTTTAGAATTACGTTGTGTATGTTAGTAAAATAGCTGCGTCTACCTAACGGCTATTTGCAATACCTCGAGGTAGATATATGTATATATAGTAGGATATAATCTAATCAAATATGAGCCAGACCGTGTTACGCTCAAACCGAACCGATATATATTTTTTTAATAGTAGAGGATGTCAACAAATTTATGAACCGACTCAAAAAATTTTGGTTAATGGTTTGAGTATGAATTGTGTCAATGCTAGTTTCGTACTAAAAGGCCCGTAAAACGACGTCAAGAACGTCGAAACTGTTAACCAACCAAAAAACAATTCTGCAAATGGCGCTCCAAAAATTACATGACATCAAAAAAACCAAAAGTCACCAAAGGCACTGAAAGCCATCTCAGCCAAGGCTTATAACAATTCGTGGGGAATATTTGACTAATCGTTTGTATGCTTGTACAGGCTCATGACCCTAGGACATAGTAAAATGCATGAAAATGTAATTTTTTTTTTCGCAATCCGGTTCAAATTTGATCAAAGCGATGATACGAGTTCATAGTAGAAAATTTCAAGTCAATCAAAATTTCGAAACTATTTTCTGGATCAACTTTAAATTTTCGATAATATTAAGATACAACAACAAAATTTAATTTTTTGAAATTTCCAATCCTATGTGTTCTTGTTATTGTTGTAGCGATTATCCAGGCCTCGTTAGGATGGTAGGGTTCAGTTGTCATCGAGGTCTTCCAAAGATAGGCTCAGGGAACCTTCTGTTTCGACGGGGTTGGGCCATCGGGAGAGGAATTTCAGATGTGTAAGGCTAGCAGGGCATGCAAAGAGGTAGTTATTGTCATGCTAGGGCATACTTATATTTAATGTGTCAGGGCCGATTCTGGATAAGTAGGAGTTTAACATGATACAGTATCTAGAACGGAGCTGCGCAAGGGTCACTCTCGGTTCTCGCGGCAACTCGAGCTCGTTGTGTGCAATGGGTGGAATGGGAGGGAGTCGGTGAAGGTGTTACTGAGTCCATGTGTGAAGTTTGTTGCGTTCGAAGTCTGGTCGGAGTATTGTTTTGTTTTGGGGAGGTAGTTGAGAAAGGACAACAACCCAGCAGAAACCGCTTGGAAAGGAGTTCATTATGCTCTTTAACTGGGAGCTTGCATGCCTCACTATACAGATATTTAATGGGAGACATCAAGATGCATCGCGTTGTGGCCCCGGGTGCAGTGTTTTGACATGTCTGCAGCTTCCTGGTCTTAGTTTCACTGCATCTAGGCGGCCGGCGTAGTTAAAGATGGGCAGGCCGTTTGCCTTGTATGTTGCCAACAACGTTTCTTTGACTTTGCCGTATGTACTGCCGCCTAGCGACTTGAGGATTTTGTTGCGACTCTGTATTTTGGCTATAGTGGCGGTCGTGTGAAAAATAAAGGAGCACAGACTGTCGAATGTCCCACCTAAAATCTTAGGATTATTGACAGTCGGAATTTTAACACCATCGACTGCAATATTAAGGTCTAATTTGTACTCCCTCGTCCAGTTAGTGAATATGGTTGAATTCCCACAACAGCCGATTCTTCGTTACCAAAATCGACACGGGTTTTTATCCGGCCAAAGGCTGAACTTTCAGAGATCTAATCTCGTTTGGATCGGTGAGTTTGAGATCTAACCTAAATTGTCAACGTGGTCATCTAAGAGGAAAAAATCGATTTCGACGGATCATAAGAAGTGGGTGTCTATGCAAATGCAACCTTTTTTCAGTTATAGCCAAATATTATTTGTATAATTTATAAGAGTATCTAGCGTTTTATTATGGTCGAACTTATAGTCCTTACTTGTTCTAACTTCAGCTATGGTTTCTTCTTACAGATGCGTCGTTGCTACTTGGAACTATGTCGACGCATTCTACGCAATACAAATTATGCTGAGCACCAGCATCGTAAGCAGGACTTTATGAAAATATTTACACGCATTTTTTGTGAAGAAACCGAGTGCAGCGCTTCGGATCAACAGTTGGTGCGCGAGATCGCTAATGAATTTCCACAATTATTCAAGGCCTAAAGGCTGGAACGGCATTTATGATAGGGTAGGTTGAGAGGAGGAGAAATGCATTTCGATGACTGAGCTAATTGTAGTAAATCCTTAGTATTGCTATATTATTTACTAAAAACGGTAACATAAATCAAATTTTTATTTTGTAAACAACGCTATTTTGTAAAGGAAATTTTAATGCAGCTTTTACTTTAAGTGTGTTTGTCGCTTTTGCATTTTGTACATTTACTTTCGATAAATTCGAATTCTCATTGTTGATAATAACAATAAATTAACCAAAAAAATTTATTTATTTATATAAAATTATTTATTTATGTAAATTTAATTATTAGATTCAAGAATTCATACATTAGTATTAAAATCATACCTTATTAAGTACTTGGTTAAGTGCGAAATGTTCTAAAAGGCAATGAAGCATACGCTCACACAGCTGGCAACGCCACACCAGCGCATAACAAACATTTGTTTGACATGTTGACGGAGCAACAAACAAAAAATAATATTAAACGTAAGCAATTAGTTAAGCAGAAATATTGAAACAGTTTGCAATATTTGAAATTATACCTGAAATATTATAAAAAAAAAAATAATTATAAAAAAATAAGTATATTTAATATCGATGTAACGTTGTATGAGCCCTCAGTGTGCATGCACTCATTCACAAGGCTACGTGGTTGTTCCAGGAACAAAGCATCAAATGAAATACTCAAAGATTTCTGTTTGTCAACAGGAAAGCGCGCAGCCAAGCACAAACTTCACAATAAACTTAAAGTTTTAAACGGTTTTTTAAGCGCACCTCGTTAATTATTTAATTATTTTCAAAATACTAACATCTCAAAAAGATCTATATTAGCTTTTTAAAACAACAACAACTAGTCCGACATACAAATATTAATTTAAGTTTTGTTTTATTTATAAGCAAATTTACTTTAAGCACAAATGTTAAGAAAAAAATGTAATCGAATTGGCGTTTGAAGCGTGCAGCGGCGGCAGCAACACATTTTTACCTTCTAAAAACAATTCTAATGCAGAACAACGTAACGAATAAACGAAGTTAATAAATATATACAAATATAACAAAAACAAAAAACACTTTTAAACAATACAATGTTAAATTTGACTATATAATCTATATAATGAAATTAAATAAATGACCATATATTAAATATATATATACGGAATATGTTATAGCCAATACTGAGAAATACTGTGAAACTGCAAATTGACAAATTACATATGCATATGGTATAATAAAAATACTATTTATTTAACTTAAAAAAATTTTCTAAACAGTTCTCGATCAGAAATATTAAAAAATATAAACAGTAAAAGTAGCCTAAAAAAAATTGAAAACATTTACAGTAAAACTGTACTTAACCACACTGTGTAAACATTTTTTAATACATTCAAATCAAATACAACATTTATTAAAAACCATAAATTTTAAAATACTGGCATTCCAAATTTATGGCGCAACATTTTTTCTTTCATGTAATTTACCAAATTTGTTGGCATTTTTGTAGAGTTGAAAAAGTTAAGCCTCAGCTGCCCTTGTCAAGATAGTATTTACCATATATATGTATGTAAAAATTATTGTTATCTATTGTATATATTAAGTTTGTTGTTATATGTACTATATGACTGTTTTTAAATCAATTCAAAAGACATCCAATGGCAAAATGTGTTCAATTCATTTTTGAAAAAGTCTACACATACACTAGCACATTTTAATTCGAGATTAAATCAAAAGTTTTAAGGTGAAAGTAATAAAAACTTGGTTTTATTTGAGAGGTTATATGCAGTTTGAATTAAAAAAAAAAATATTTTATTTTCTTAATGTACATATGTATATTTAAGAATGCATACAGAAAATTCCGTTCCAGTGAATATTTTCGAAGATACACGCAAATTTGAAAAACCTTTTCAGCGTCCTTGGAAGTACAAATCCAAACTTTAAAAACTCGTTACGGTGTAATTCATGTGGTTGTAGTAAAGGATGCGGATATAAGCGGCTAATTTCCCAAAATCATACACATGTTATCAATGCCTAAAAGCACTTTCGGTGCGTCCTTATATCTGTTAAAGTTTAATATCAAATATTGAAAATGGCAAACAAAGTCGCCAACTTCACAACCTTGCGCTCTCTATTCCCGTCGTGGTGAATAACGACCTCATGTAATGTTGTTGTTGTTGTAGCGGCCGAAAACATTTCTGCAGTAATTTCGAGGAATGGTTCCGAGTTGACAGTCATTGGACGGATAAAAATCCGGCGTTACTTAGAACCGACTGTCGTGAGGACGGAAAATGTTTACTGTAAGCAGCCATAACTTCGTGGTAAGTAAATATTTTAACTATTGTGGCATCAACTGTAGTTGAAATTATTCCCAAAATTCTAATATTCACATATCCATACAAATAACATGTTGGGTTGGATACAATCCGGATAATATCCGTATATTATTTTTGTTATCCGTGTACTATAGATATCCGGTATAATGTAGACATCGAATTAATATACTCAAATGCGGTTAATATGGTTATCCGGCTAATTTTCACTTATCCGGGTATAGCTATTTTTGTAAATTTATACTAAAACTCCTTGCAATATCGATGTTCGTGGGAAACGCGGCTAATTTTCACTTATCCGAATATAATTTTTTTTTGTAAATTTATGCCAATTTTCACTTATCCGGATATAACTAGTTTTGTAAATTTATACTAAAATTCCTTGAAATGTCGATGTTCGTGGGAAACACGGCTAATTTTCACTTATCCGGATATACACTTTTTTTGTAAATTTATGCCACTTTTCACTTATCCGGATATAACTTTTTTTGTAAATTTATACTAAAACTCCTTGAAATATCGATGTTCGTGGGAAACACGGCTAATTTTCACTTATCCGGATATAAATTTTTTTTGTAAATTTATGCTAAAACTTCATGTAATGTCGATGTCCGTGGATATCACTTTTTCGTATATCACGGATAATATCCGTATATTATTTATCTTATCCATGTACTACAGATATCCGGTATTTTGTAGATATCAGGATAATATTCTCAAATGCGGCTAATATGGATAACCGGCTAATTTTCACTTATCCGGATATAACTATTTTTGCAAATTTATACTAAAACTTTTTATAATGTCGATGTCCGTGGATATCACTTCTCCGGATACTACTGCTTTCCTAAAAACTCATTGCAATCTTTTGGCAATTCTGAAATGTTGAATTGGGTATAATCCGAATAATATCCGTGTATTATTTCTGTTATCCGGATAATATTTTTTTATGCGGATATTCGGTTAGGTTATTACTACTATTTTTTAAATATTTACAACTCGCTAATACGGATAAAAAGACATATCGTTCATATTTTCTGATGCGGATAATGTGGATATGGAGTAAATATTCTCGAATGCGGTTTGTATGGCTATCAGGTGAATTTTCACTTATCCGGATATAACAACTTTTGTAAATTTATACTAAAACTCTTTTCAACAGAATTTATCGAACTTGCTCGCAGTCGATAGAACGGTGAGCTAGATATACGGCGACATTGACATAGTTCAGCGAATCAAAAGACAGCGGCTGCACTGGCTAGGCCATGTCATTCGGATAGAAGAGAACACTATAGCTTTTCGATTCAGTACTCGCTGGTGGAAGCAAAGGAAGAGGAAGACCTCCACTCTTTAGTCATGTTCTCAAACTAGTCAAGTAATATATTACGAGCTCAAGACTAATATCCCTGCTATAGTTACCACTCTGAAAGAGGTTGCACTCCGAAGCAGTAGATCTATGGCAGCGACCTGCGCTTGAAAGACGCTGCAGTGGAAGCCTAAAATTGTAGCAAATTGTATTCACTAGCAGACGTTGAAATAAAATACAGTTTTTTCTTTTGTTTTGTGTGTTTTCCAATTGTCAAATTTGCACTTTTTTGTTTATTTCCAATGATTTGTTATAAAGCATAAGTACATCCAATACAAGCACTTTTAAAATCATAATAAAATATTTTATAAATACAGAGTTATTTACGTTTACGATTTCGATTTACAAAAAATTTTCACAGCTTTTTTTTAACTTTGTTGGGAGACAATACATTTTTATTGCTTTCATTTAAATTTCCTTATTTTGTTTTTAAATATTTTTTTTTGTTATACATATTTAATTTATGGCGCATACATTGGTATGCATGAATATTCTGTTTGCTGGCGAAAAACATTAATTTTGAATTTTGAAATAAAATATCAAAATAATGACAACAAGTCGAAGTTTAAACTAATAAATGCACTTCATTCTGGTACTTAGCTCTTTCTGTTTTAAATCAATAACTTAGACGAATATTAACTATAAATGAATGTTTTTGCCAGTTGCAACAGACGCGTATACATACGTACATATGTCTTTACTACTTATACCTGAGAAGTTGCTGTTTCAATAAAGTGCCTAAAAAGTACAACTACAAAAAAATCTCTTTCAGTGTCTTCCTATAACCACAAATTGACACAGTAAACAAAAATTTAATTTCTCAGCATACATTAGTGATGCACATATGTATATATGTAGTACATATATATTTTATAGGTTTTTGCTGCAGAAAATATTCGAAAAGATATTGCCTATAACATTTCCTAAATTAAACTACATTACCTTAACCTAATCATGTAAAATAAATAATATTAGAAACTTAAGAAATTAATATGTAAATATGAAGTCTTTAAATTATTGAAGGACAAGCTCAGCGAGCTTCTCCAGTATAGTTTTCTACCTTATACACGCTTGAACTAATAGTACGACTGCACAGATATATGCATGTATGTGTGTGTGTATAGTGCGCCAAAGTCGACACAAATGCATCGCTGACTTTGGCGCACTGTACGACCAAAACATTAATGCAATGTTTGGCTAGAAAATTAAAAAAAGTGGAGCTTTGCCATTTCCCGTAAAAACATAAAGGTAATAGTGGATAAAATACCCGTTAGCGCTGCTTTTGTCCATACCACAAGCTAAGCGAATAATTAAATTATAGGTAAATAGTGATAGTAAAGCTATTTCTCTCAAAAAAAGAAAATTTAAAACTATTAATACACTTTCTTTTGCTAAGAATCCAACAACAGCAGTTGCAGGATTGCGAAGACGTAGCACGTGAGTGTGTACTTTTAATCAATGACCACCGCCCATGGGTGATCTATTTTGCCATATTGAATGTCTGTTAGTGTTTCACGTATCCATTCGTGTATGGGCTTCTCCTGCTCCATGGTGGGTATGTAGAGATCGGTGCCCATATAATTGATGCGATTGATGGGGCTGACCACACACGCTGTACCAGTGCCAAACAGTTCGAGCAGCTGTGGGTGAGAGTGACAGTATTTAGTAACTTGTATACAACAATGGTGGAGGGTGGTGTACTTACTCTTCCTTGATTGAGCAGCTCGCAGACTTGTGGCATGGTGATCACTTCTTCGCGCACCTCAAATTTACCCAATTGTCTGGCTAATGTGAGTATTGAGTCTCTAGTAATGCCGGGCAGAATGAGACCGCTGAGTGGTGGTGTGACGAGTATTTTCTCTGTAAAAAAAATGTATGACGTCACGTTAGCGTATGTTAAAGCAACTTATTGTTATTGCTAAAAGAATTTTTCTAATATCGACTTGCGTTTCGGCTATTACCGCTTAAGCGGTTTCTACACCAGTAAAGAAGAAGAAGACTTGTATTTACCTCCATTTTCATTCACGTAGAACATGAAAATGTTCATTGTGCCGACTTCGGTGAGTTGATGATCCTCGCCGTACAACCACAACACTTGTTGCAAGCCCTTTTGGGCAGCCTCTTTTTGTACGTTGATGGTGGGTGCGTAGTTGGAGCCCATTTTACGATTGCCAACACCGCCGGGCCACGCTCTGTATGAACGAATATATAAATGTTTAGTTAGTTTGCCTACACTTTTGGGGGGTTTTGAGCACACTCACCTTGTGTAGCGTGGATCTGCGAGCAATGAGACTGCACCATCACTGTCAGACTTAAAGTAGCAACCCACGGGGCTGAGTATTGTGTAGAGCAGGGCAGAGTCGGAGGAGGCAACACCGAGCGTCGGATCGATACCGATCAATGTGGGGCGGATATATAAACTGGCGGCTTCACTGTGTGGCACCCATTCAGAGTCGATGGATATGAGGCGGGACAGGCACTTGATGTATTCTTCACCTTCGAATGTGGGTAGGCCGGAACGTCTGGCTGTGAGATTCATACGATTCATATTCATGTTGGGGCGGAAAATGCGAATTTTGCCATCGACACCGCGATAAGCTTTCATGCCTTCAAAAAGCTGTAAAGAAGAGTAGATCATTTTTGTAATTTCAGTGTGAGGATAAGAAGTTTAACCCTGGACGTGCTTCGTGTTTTGCAAACAAGGGCAAAATAGCGAAGATCGTCCAGGGTTAAACTGTGGTAGAATTAATAAACGAGGGATTAGCTCACCAAGAGCGCATTACTAATTTTGATTAAGTAATTATTTAAAAGAGATTCGCCTCACCTCTACAGCGTAGTGCAACACTTTGGCCGCGGGATGCATGACGAGATTTTCGAGCGGCGTAATCTCCGGTCGCTGCCAACCGCCCAAACTCCGGTGGTAATAGATTTTCAACATGTGATCGGTGAATACTTTGCCAAAACTTAAAGCGTCATCATTATCTGGTTTGGGTTGCAATTGTTGTGGCGAGGCTAGGCGTACGGCCAATTGTACGGCAGCGAACTGTTGGCCAACATCTGCATCGTGTTTGATGGGTTCTGGCGCAGCTGTGTATGCGCTGGAGATCGATGTGGTGATCTGGAAGTCTGGCTCTGCCTGTTGTTTGGCGTGTTTCTGTGCGGTCTTCAATGACTGATTGCTGCACAAGCGAATCGATTGCTCAATGAAACGTATTAGCCTATGCTGGTTGCGGAATATATCCTGAAAGGAATTAAAAAGAGTAAATATTAGTAAATGAAAAGTGTGTAAAATGAGAATTTGAAGAATTTAAAATAGAATATTCTAAAAAAAAAAAAATAAAATAAAAATTAAAAAAAAATTTTAAAATAAATAAAAAAAATAAAAAGTAAATAAAAAAAGATTTAAAAAAATAAAAAAAAACATAAAAAGAAATTAAAAATTATAAATTAAAAAAAAAAAATTATAAAAATCAAAATCGTATGAAAAGAGAATTTTAAGATTAAACATAAAAATCAAAAAAAAAAAAAAATTAAAAAAAAAAATAAAAAAAATTATAAAAAAAAATATTAAAAAAAATTTAAAAAAATTATAAAAACTCAAAATCGCTGTTCTAGTTTTAAAACAATTTGCATAACAAACTTAATTGCTAATTAACTAATTTAACTGTAATGTAATTCATATGAGGTGCCTGCGGTTTGGCCCTTGTCATTTGCTGAAATCTTCATATTGTGTATTTACTTTATATACACAAAGCTTTTTGTGTGCGTAATAGTGATAATACTTTAAAACTTTATGTATGTACATAATTAATTTATACGCCGGGCGTGATCGAGTGAAAGTCACTTGTTGGCGTTTTTTGTTTCAAGTACTTGTTCCTTTTGGACCTTTTTGAATTTAAAACGCAGATGTGTAAAGTTCAATGCTGAGGCAAATCGTGGCGTATTGCAAGTAAAATATGCCATTACATGGAAATATACATAAATAAATATGTATGTACATACACGCGTGCAGTCGGCGAAATGGGAACCTACTTATGGCACCGAATTTAAAAGGCAAAAAGGTAAATGCCTCAATAAAAGGGTGAAATAGTGACGCGCCTGGGTTTTCGGGGAAAAAGGCAATTAACATAATATTTAAATTGAGGAAATGAGTTTAAAATTGCGTCTCTAGAAATTGCGTGTCAAAACTGCTGTGAGTTTAAGGGGTTATAACCATACGTAAGTTCAAAAAACGGATTTTTCGTTAAGGAAGTCATGGAAACTTTTTTTAACAGGATTATTTTTTTAACTAAATAAAATTAATATACATTTACAGAATTGCACAATATTATTGCGCAAATTCGCCTTCTCCAGAAAATCTGAAATTTCAAAAATTCTAAAATTCCGAAAAGTCCAAAATTTCGAAAAATCCAAAATTTCGAAAAATTTAAAATTCCGAAAAAAATCGAAATTTGTGGTAAACGGTTAGAGACCATTTAGCCGACATTTTATTCGAATATATTTATGTAAACTGGGAAAAGAAAAAAAAAAATCTGCCTAACAAACAAAAACAGAACACGTTTTCATCATTCGAGTGTTTCATTATATTTATTTTAACATCACGTCGTCCTTGTTCCATTATTTGCCGGATAAACTTAAAATTTTTGAAGAATATTTGCAAACATACTATGTATACATACATATATAATATATAATATATATTCAAAAACAAGCAAAAAAACTATTTTTTTTTTTAATTCAACAAAAATGCCAAAAATCCCATTTACACTTTTTTCCTTCCTCCAAGTTCTAAGTTAAGGTTTTAACTCAAACACGTATTTTTTCACTTTAGATGATCCTGTAAGAAATTATCCTGCCAACGCTGGAGCATCTTTTTTCCGAGGGGTCACCCGAAATGGCGTGACAATGGCCGATTTTAAAATATTTTTTTCCAAAAATTTCAAAATAATATAAATATATGTACATACATATATTTGTAAATAAGCATATACATATTTATAAAAATATATTTTAAATATTTTAAAAGTATAATATATATTTTTTTGATTAATCCACTTCCGCACGCAGTCGATAGCGTTGATTTTGCACACACTCCCCATCAATAAATTGCCATTTGATTAAAATTAGACTTAATCTTAATTGACTTTGTCAAATACCAGACAAATATTTCAAATAATTGATTTCAGTTCCATTTATTAATTTCTTTTTTTATACTAAGATAATCTACGTTTGCAAGCTCATGTCCCAGTTAGGGCACGTTGTTGACCCAATGATAACCCAATTAAAATCTTATTTCGATTAATAAATATAGGCATTTAACTAGTATGAATCCAGTTTGTTTGATTATTTTAAGAAAAAAATTATATTTTGTTACCGAGCGAACAATTTTCAAGACATATTAATTTTTTAATATATAAAGGTATGAGTGAAGCATGAAATAATGAATAATTATTAACAATAATAATTATTAAACTGAAAGTGCGACAGATTTTTTCTAAAATGACAAGCAAATGCTTTAGATAGCCACAGCAAGAAAAATAGTTAGACACTATTTGTATATAAATATATATGTACATTCATGAGAAAATATATGCAATTCGTCAAACCATCTGAACATCCGATTAATAATCAATAGCTAACTATTTTCGCACAGCAAAATGTGTTTTTGCTTTAAAACAACATTAAATTATTTATTTATATAAATATAGTATATTTCTTAAACAGCGTTCATCTGTACGCAACAGCTTATCAATACGCTTGGCGCCTGAAATCACAAAAAACCGAGTTCGCAAAAAATATTGATAGGCTCGACTAACTGATGCAATATACTGGTTTTCAAAAGTCAACAATTTTCCCAAATATATTTGTTATTAAACAAATTGCGATTAATTTTAATGTTTATATGTGAATACCCTTGAAAACTGCTTTTGGTACTTTGCATCATCCAAACAAAAACTGATGTAACAACTTGTTTGTATGAGGAGAGAACGCGCAAAACGAATATTTCTAGCTTGACCGCGGTCAGTGTTAATGATGAACTATTTTAAAACTAGAATCATATATAAATACATATGTACACTTAGGCAGGTAGTAAGTATGGAAATAAAACATAAATAATGATGCAATAATATTAAGCCATTAACACTAGTAAATCAAACTTAAATTTTCGGCATTTTTTCGAGATATTTGCTTAATCTATACAGTATTGGTCTTCATTACAAAAATTTACTTTAAATACTAAAGAAAGTCTACTACAGGAATATCTCCGACTACTTATAAGTATCTATTAGCACTTTTTGCAATCTATCAGATGTATAAATCTGCACTGTAATTTCAAGCAAATTCATAAAAACAGCAATTGCACTGTATTTTCCAGCTGCTGCTCTCTACGCTTTTTTACTATTACCTGCAGCATACTTTCAGCGATCTGATTAGCAAGTATTTATAACTACATATTTTCATATTAAACTTATAGAAACATACTGATTATTTTCTAATTTTGCATAATTTTTAATATTTTTGCAAGACGTTTTGTTTACAATTTGCATTCATGCTATTTTGACACTTTGATTTTTTATTTACTTCTATGTACTTTTGTTATACTCTTGCAACCTGTTGCTAGTGAGTATAATGAATAATAATTTTTAACACATACAAACATACATATATATAATAAATTTCAATTGTTTTGGCTACCGCAAAATACATACATAATTCCACAAACAATTCGCAAACAACGTTATCTCTTAAATATTGCGTTAAATTAATGAACAACACAGCAATAAAATATGTTTGCTTGCTCTTTAAGCAAATATTCTCTTTGTTTAAATAACAAAGTCAAGTAAATTTATATTGCAGCATTCTCCTATGGCACAGGCGTGAAAAAAAAATCAAAAATCACAACTGTTAAAAATCAAATGTAATAAACTACATGAGAGCAGGAGAATGGTTCTCAGCGCAACCGTAGGCAATGCATGCAAATGCACTGAGTGAGCGCCGTTATTTGTGCGTTGTGCAGTTATGAACGAGTTTCATTAAGAAAAATGTGCATATCATCGTTGGACAAAATTGTAAATTCATTAATAACTTTAAGCAATAAGAAATTTTATTATTTTAATTTGCGATTGAAAAGTGAAAATTGTGCAAATAATTGGTGCGAATGCATGGAAACATTTGAATACTCAATGTGAAAAGGATTTAAATTGAAACAGAGGTTTGTACAAATGTGAAAAGCAACATGTTTTAAATTTCCTGTAAAATTGTGAAAAGTGTAAAGTGTGTAAAAGTGGTTGGAAAAATACTAACTTTTGGAACAATATTTGAAGTTGCATGAGAATTTTGTTTGTGTGTGTGTGTTAAGAAATATTTTGTGGTGTAAAAATAATAATAGTGCAAATAGTGGAATTCATATTAGAAAGGTTTGCTGGGAAAATGCTGCTGACTATAAGGAACAACAAATGTAAAGGTGAGTCATTTACATGTTTGGTTCTTGCTAAATCCTTGCAAATTATGAATTTAACGGAATACAGGAACATTGAACAGGCATCAGCTGCAGAAAATAATAACCTTGCAATATACTTGTACATTTGTTTGCTTTTGTCTCTGTTTGCCCTGAAATGTTTCATGTATAGAAATAACTGATTCCTTTGAATTCTTAAATTTATTACTAAAAATAAGACATTATATTCTAAATAAAATTGCGCATTATTTACTCTAAAAAAAAAGCGTTGCAAATTATTTTATTCAAATATTTTGTATTATGTTTGGTATTAAAAAAAAAATCAATTTTATTTAATAATAAAGGGGAATGTTTAGTTAAGTATCCCATTTTGAAGAGGTTTTGCGCAAAGGGGGTGGGGGCTGGGGGCTTGCTACCCCCCTCATTTGAAAGGTAATGAATGGAACTTTTGAATTATAGCACCCTTCCCCCCCTAGGACCACGGGGGGCTCTAGGGCAGCCTCCTGAAAATGGTGTAAAATCGTAGTTTTTCCATACAATTTTCACTAATTATTATAAAATTTATGTATTTTTACGCATAGAGTGACTCTATGTTTATTATTTTTATTATTTCAATGAATTAAAGTGGAAATCCACTTTATTTAAATAATAAAAACACTGAAAATTAAAAATTGTATATGTATCGGTAATAACGCATACAAGTAGTTGAAGTACCAAGATAACCCAACCAACCATTTTTTCAAGACCCCCTAAATAATAAAATTGGGTTTTCATCGCGCGATTTTTTACTCCAAATTTTGAACACATTATCAGCATAATATATTACATTGAAACAAGCGCCGCAGGCGAAAATATGGAATAAAAAATCGCGCGATTTTTTATTCCAAATTTTCATTATATTTTCAGTATACTCGGAATATATTAAAATGAAACAAGCGCCGCAGGCGAAAATTTGGAATAAAAAATCGCGCGATTTTTTATTCCAAATTTTCATTAAATTTTCAGTATAATATATTACATTGAAACAAGCGCAGACCTAAAATTTTGATTCGTTGGGTTATTACTGTCTTCCTTTTGTGCTTATTTCCTTCGTCGTTTGACAGTTCATATTCAGTAATTTTGCTTAAATTTCAAGGAACAGTATAACGCGTAATTGAAAGCTGTTTTATTTATTAAATTGTACATAAAATTGCAACTTAAAATTCATAATTTATCATTAATTCAATCAAATATATTTCAAAGAATGTGTGTGTGTTAAATTGGTTAAATTGTTTGCAAGCAGTGCAACAAAAACTTCAAAAGAAGAGAGCCATTTTTTGAGAAAATGTGAAAATGTGCGTTTTTTGCTGACTTATATCTAAAAAACAAATTAACATTTAACAATAAATTTACATTTAAACCAAAGTTTAATTCATTGGCTATCCGTGCTATATAAATTTAAAAAAATCCGTGCACGCATTTAAGAGAAATAAGCAGTGAAAATGAGATACTAAACTAAACCCAACCCATAATAAAAATTGAAAAATTAATTTTTAATCTCAAAATCGGAATTAAAAATATTGTTTAGATAAAAGAAATTTTAAATATTTTTTTAATATAAAAATTGGCTTAAGAAATAAATAATGTTTCTATGTTTAATGTTTTTATTTATTTCTTATAATTTTTTTAAATTAAAAGCTGGAATGGAAAGTGATAAAAAAGCTAAACTTTTAACTGAACCACTATAATTAAAAACAATTATTTATAAATAAGAAATAAAGTTGAACTATTTGGAATATACATATATATTGAAATTGAATTAAAAAATATTTCTTGAAATAAAATGGTAAAACGCGTTTTTTTTTAATATTTTTTGGAATAAATTTTTTTTTTTATTTTTTTGAGATCACCATTTATTTTTAATTTTGTTTAAAATTTTTTTGGGGGGTTTAAAATTTTATTTGAGATTAGAAATTTTAAAAATAATTATAATATAGTAAATAACTTTTTTTTAATTTTTTTTGAAAAAAAAAAAAATGTAAAACGCTAGTTTTTGTTTTTTTTTTACATAAGTTAGGTTTGGAACTATTTTTTTTTTTTTGTAATTTGGTAATGATTTTGTTTGAGATTATAAATTTTTTTTAATTTTGTTTAACATTTTTTGGAGGTTTAAAATTTTATTTAACTTTTTACAATTTTTCTAAGATTAGGAATTTAAAAAATAATAATAATGCATATAATAAATAAATCTTTTTTTGAAATTTTGTTTGGAGTAAAAAGGTGTTTTTTAATGATTTTATTTGAGATTAGAAATTTATTTAAAATTTTTTTTATTATTTTGTTTGGATTAAAGATTTGTTTTTAATTTTTAATAATTTTATTTGAGATTAAAAATTTAACAATTAACTTTGATTCAAATTTTTAAGATTACAATAAACAAAAATAATTAATTAAAATTGTTAACTATTTTTAATATATTTTGTGTAACCCTGTCGATCGCAATAATTAATTTTCAGATTATAAAAAAAAATAATAATAAAAATAATTTTCGACATTTGTATAATAATCTAGAACAGTTGTTGTCAAGGAAGACCACTAACAAAAAATATGTGTTAAAAGCAACTAAGTAGTTTTGAGAAAACAAAATATTTCTCATCAATAAGATGTTTATTTTGTTCTACTAAAGGATAGAAAAAGTACACTGGTCAACTGTCACCATTTTGCCCTTTCACTTTTCCTATCATTTAAGACAACTATTTTATTGTTAATTACCTATTGTGTGTTATGTATTAATTAATAGCCCTCTCGGGCTTCCAAAAATTGCCGTAGTGGACGGTATTTCACGTCCCCCATGGCGGGGTATTGGTTAAAGTTTTCAACTAGCAATAATCGCACCTCAGTAGAACTTCATTGGTTACGATATCGCCTCTGCGCAAAGCTAAAGAATACTTCGCCAACATGGACTATTTAAATTCCTTCACTTATGAGTTGGTTGAGAAGTAGTTGGTAATGACCAATTTGGAAAGTGTATGGCAGTGAAAAATAAAACAAGTTCAGCAAAAGAACGAAAAACACAAGACTACCTAAATTCTACCTTTCCTACATACCTACATACTTACATACAAGATGACAATCTAACGGCAATTTGTTTATTGTTGCAAGCAACAACACTGTGCTGCAATCTCGAAAGAGATGCCCATGAAAAGTGTGTGCAAAAACAACCCCACTGGACCGAACTGACATTGATAATCTGGTTGTAGATAGGGTGAAGGCGCACAAACACACAAACAACCTTAACTGCATGCAGTTTGCATTTGCATGCGTGTGCCGGCTTATGCAATTGCAGTGCATTTGCTTTTGCTGGAGTTGCAGTCGTGAGCAGCGCTGCACTTTTCATTTCAACTGTTGAAGTACTGTTTCAAAATTTCTACTCTTCTTCTCTCGTATTTACTTATTTCTGCGCTGAGCATTTGTATTTGTTGCATTTTATAGCACCTATGCAAAGCAAAGGCACATGTTTAGTAATAAAAAGGCTTTCGATTACTGTTTATTGCATTTGTAATTGCGTGGTATACACATACATACATACTTGTATGTACATATGTGTGTTTTATGAATGATTGCAAGCAGAAAGAGATTATATCTTTTAGAAAAAATCATGAATGAAGCATTTTACTACGAAGCGTGTTTTTAAATAAACTTATAAATTATACTAAAGGTAGCATAAAGGTAAAATATGGTATGTAAGATAATACATACTTCATTTTGAGTAATAAATATATAAAAACTTAAACACAAACATACAATTTCATATACATATAAAGTTTCCGCACATTATCGAAAAGGGTGAATGACATATGTACATACTACACATACATACATACAGTTTCAAAAGGATTATAATATGAGATCGATACTATTACATACATACATATATATGTATGTACATATATTACTATTTAGACTCCGAAGGTTTTGTGGAAAAGAAGTCACGATATCGTGCGAAATGAAGGAAATTGGTTGTAATGAAAACTTAAAAAAAAAGAATCGTTTAATAAGGACATTTATGAGGATGTCGTATGAAAAATATTGAAGAAGAATGGATATTATGCACGTGTACCACTAAGAAAGCCTTTGAAAAAGAAAACTGGCTGTAAAACATAGATGAGGTAGGGAAAGGATGGGTATTTACGGAAGTTGAAGAAGTTATAAAGCTGGCTTTATACGCCCAAAAATGGATAAAAATGCTTCTATAAATATTGAAAAGCAATATGAAGGAAAGTGTCCAACAAGATTTTTTTTCTGCAAAATTTTATTTTTTAAGAAATGGTTGAGAAAATAAAAATTGAAATGTTAATAATATAAATATTGCTTTAAATTTCCTGATTAATTTTTTTAGGTATTTATATTAATTTTATTTTATTTTTAACTAGCCTAATCTTCTAATTAATTTTTTCTTTTTCCTTTTTGAAATTGAGTAAAATAATATTTAATAGTTTTTTTCTAAACTAGGCGCATTTTACCCCATTGAACTATAAAAAAAAATTACTGCTTATTTTAAAATAATGAAGTTCACAAGTCAGCGCCAACGTGTTTTATTTATAGATGTGAAGTGATAATGAAAAATGTTATCTCCGAAAATTAAAATTAATTAAGATAATGTTATATATTAAAATTAAAATGAAACGTATGACTAAAATCAATTTATTGCTACGTAAAAAATTTCTAAAAATGCCAATTAAAATGACTAAAATGCGCGCTGATAACGAAAACACATTTCTTTGCACACTTAGAACAAAATTTGTTGCGAATATAGCCGGGCAAGAGCTCGAACAGAGTCAGAAAAGTCTCGAGACACAATAAATCTCAGCGAATGCTTGAAATAAACGTAAGAAGTTGCCGAAAGTATTCTTACGATTTTATTATATATAAAATATGTGCATATATAGTAGGTATGTATGTATGCACATAAATTTATATGGATGTGTGTCATTAGGTGTGTAAGACAGACTACTTATACGCACACTTATCTACCATATATACCTATTGGCACGAGCAAATTTACCACGTTTATTTTGCAGCAACAAAATCTTAAAACACATGCACATAAATATAGATTTCAATAAAGTGCGACCGCTAAAAAATTCAAATAGCGTCCGTAAACTTCAAAATCAGCGAGCAACAAAAAAATGCCGCATTTTAAATTTTTTTTTTGCTATTTTTGCTTTACATTTATGCGAACGAGCAACACACTTAAATTCCATTTCGTTTATTCCCTGCTAGCAACAAACGTCTACAAAAAAAAAAAACGCAAGAAATGTGTGCAAAAAAAGACTAAAGTAATAAAATTATACAAAACGTCGGCAAGTATGTAAATAACCAGCCAGACTTGCGCTAGGTGGCAAGCCAAGAAACCACATTTTAGTTGCTCGCATGCCTTTCGGTGAGTTTGCCTTTAATTTTTGCATAATTAAAAATGATTTTTTTTTTGCGAATTTAAAATGTGCTTTGCACTAGTTTTATGCAACTGTTTTATACAAGGTTTCAGGTTTTAAAGGTTGAAAATATTTTTTACTCAACTTTGATACTTTAAATTTTTACTGAGAGTGGCACAGCTCCACATTTTCGTAAATATATTTAGATAGCAGTGGTTCTTATTGTTCTCGAACCGCCTGCACTAACTTTTAGTACCTCCTTACTTCTAGTTTTTAGTACCTTTCTACAACTCGCCCCAAATAATTATTTGTTCGAATTTTGCAAGTTAAATTATACTTTCTTTTTTGTAAAAACTTATAATTTTGCTTTAAATGTCTTTTTGTCTCATACGCACCTTTGCATTAATCGCCATTTTGGTAGTCATCTTGATGGGTAAATTATTATGAGATTCGCCAACAAGTTGATTATGTCAAAAAAAAAAAAATATTTTCGTTTATTTATTCACACTGTCCCACACACTTGGCACAGTCAGTCCTTTGCAGTTTTGCTTCTATTGTAATCAGCAATCAAGTTCACAATTTTTACCGTTTTCTTCTAAACTATTTCATATACACGCATATATTTTATCACTATCCAGTTTAAAATTTACTGATCCTGTGACTCAATATTTGCTAGCACTTATATTCCACTTTTACTTTACTTTGCGTTTATATTTTTCTTTTCCACCATTAAAATCAAACAAATTAATATTAACACTTCGAAGTTTCTGCAACAACTGAGTTTGCACCGCGTTGAGCACCTCTATCTATAGGCGCTCGCCAGCACCAACACCAATACAAGCAATGTACGTCCGCCTCCGCTCACCTAGCAAATATTAGATACAGTTGTGGGCATATTATTAAAACGTTTTCTCACATAACTGCAAACTTATTTCGTTTACAACTAATTCAAGTTAACTTTTTTGTAGGTAGCAAGCTAGAATTTTTACACCATAAAATACTAAAGGTTATCACCACAATACCATAGAAATGTTATAGTAATATAAAAAAGTAATAATAATGTAATGCTATGTTATATGAAAATAGTGTTTGTTTACATTAAAAATAAGTGACGTTGCATACAATAAAATACCATGAAGAGCGATAAACTTAGGCACGTTTTCTCAATGTTTGTTTAGCAGCCATAAAAGCAGTTAAGTGTTTAACTTAATCAAGACTTCTTCTTTCGGTAAAATCCTTTTTTTAACAGGAAATTAACAAGCAATTGGCTGCTAACCAGTCATTGAGAAAATGGCCCTTAGTTACGTGTCCACAAGTGTATGCTAACGACTACTTGCCTATGTTCAAGTGTCCTCTCAGGAAATGAATGCATAACATACTATGTTATGGTGCGTACTGTTATTGCTAGCGTATTCATGTAAAAAAAATTGCAGAAAATGCTATTAGCATTATTAGAAATGGATTTTTTTTTTCTTTTTTATATGAGATTTGGTGTTCGAAAGGTATAGAGTCTTTTATTATTAATAAAAATGATGTGCCAACTTTAAAAAATTTTATTAATATTTTTAATAAATTAAAATTATTTTAAAATATTGCAAAATTATACTTATAATAATATAATATATAAAGTTTTTTCAGGCAGTGAAGAAACTGCTGTGGAAATGCGTAGGATAAATAAACGAGTACTAAAGAGTCAAAATAAAGTTTTTAATACATTTATTATAAAATTTGGGGTATATTAGAAGAAGTAATCACAATTTACTGTAATAAAACTGTGATTAATTTGTAGCGCAGTAAATGTCCTTCAAAATTGGGATTTTTTCTATTTATAATGATTTTTTTCATTGCGTTGTAAAATTCTTTAGAGGGAATAAATATACATATGTATGTATAGTATGTCTTAAAATAATCAAACTTCAAACGTTAATATCTTTTAAATAGTTAGGTTTACAAAAAAAGTCGTTAGTGATCTATTTCTCCAAAACTTAGGATTTTTCGATTTATAATGATTTTTTTAATTGCATTATAAAGTTCATAAGAAAAAAATATGTTCCCTAAAATAATCAAACTTTAACCGTCGCAAGAGGTCTTCTTGTATATTCTTATTCTATTTTCTACAAAATTTATGATACAATATATTTTTTTAATAACAATTTTATTTTTTTGGAAGCAAGATTTAAGTTTTTCTAACTGAAAATAAGAAAAAAAAAATAAAACTTTAAGGCGCAGGATCTTCCCTTTACAATCAAGAGCTCATTTTTGGAAAGATTTTCACAGAGATGTCTAAGAAGCTAATTTACAGAGTACCAAGGCATAAAATATATGATTTTTTTGCATGTAACTACATATGTATATCTTCAAAAAATATTTTTTTAATATGCTTAAATTGTTTTACAGTATTTTTTTTATTTGCGATAAAATATAAAGTTAATTTCTTATATTAAAAATTTTTTTAATTAAATACGTTTTTATTCAGAATTAAAAAAAAATGTATTTTGTAGAAGTTCTTTTAAAATTAAAAAAAAAATCTGATATATTTTTACTTTGTAAAATATAAACAATATTTTCAACACATTAAGTAAAGTCAATCCAAATATTATTAAAAACTGTAAGCAAACTCATATGCAAGAAATTTTTTTTACCAATTTACCAGCTTTTCAATTTCTCATTGGCTTCACATACACATTTTTTTTATAAATTATACTATTTACGCATACACATGAGTCGCATAACATTTGCGCTCACACACTCCAACGTTTACATATTTTACACGTGTGCGCTCTAGTATTTATTTACTGAATTTATTTTACTCGCCGCCACACTTGTTGAACACTGCCGAAAATCGATCAAAAGTATATAAAGACATATCAAGAGCTCCAAATAGGTATGTGCGGCTCTATAGGAGAAGTAAATATCTCTGCTATGTGAACATGTGTTTGTTATTTAGAGAGGGAGACGTTTCGTTGGCTACCACGCCGCATGCCGTCGGATCTGTAAATTGCTGCGCCGAGTCAACTGTACTAAAAACTAATGATACCGGAGCGGGAGATCCAGTGTACTAAAATTCTAGTATTGCGCGGCTCTTAAGATCTTGGCGCTCAACGTGTAAGACTATGTGCGTCCACATATACTTATGTATGTATATGTTTTGTCCACTAAAATATGTATGTATGTACATATGTGTGTATGTACACAACTATGTCTGGGTCTTCACAATTATGCATTAAACTTTTAAAATCATTCCATTTCTAATGATTTTTCGTCTACAAGTTTTAAGAGTGCTTTGCCGCAACGTTTTCGTACTTTAAATAAATGAAAGTTGGGCAAAAAATTACCGGTTCTTTGAATCATTAACAATACATGTACATGCATACATATGTACTCGTACATACCAATATACATATAAAAATGTACATAAAATTATTGTTAAATATTTCTAAATTGTACGCGTTCTTGATTACTTGATTTCTGAAGCTTCTAGATCTGGCTGGTATTTTTAGAATTGTTGTACAAAAAAATTAAGCTGCTGGAAGCCACAGATAAGGTGTTTAACTGAAGAATTCTATAATGAAGATCACTTTGTAACGTTTTTTACTCACTCTACAGTTAAAAAGAGCGGTAGCCATCAGTTAGTCAGTTCTGCTTATACTCACACAGACTTGTCTATGTAATTACAGACATTATATGTTAAGTTAATCCAGAAAACGTTATTTTTCTTTATTGCCTTTTCCTTTTTTCAATTTTTAACGTTTAATTTATATGTTAGTCTTATGGCGTCCATCATTTTAGGCATGTTTACGTTTTGTTGCCAATTTCTACTTATCCGTCTACACAAATACATACACATTTCTGTATGCAATGTATATTTATTTAGCTGTTCGAACAATCATGCAGAAAAAATGGCGCGTGTGTTTGTCACAAAAAAGAAATGTAGCAAAACTTTGGTAAAGTAAACACACCTACACATAGAAATGTGTATATGTATGGGTGTATTAGACACAAAAGTCAAAGTTGTGCGCCTAAAATGGGCTAAAAGATAGGTTTTTTAAAGGAAATGTGCGTATCTACACATACTATTATACATACATATGTACATATGTATGTACACACTTAAATTTATACAAAATAAAAGAGAAATAATTTAAACAAAATTTAAAGAAATAAGATCCTGAAGGAAACATACATAAGCATTTTCAATTCATTTCACGCCGCTTCATATTGGGTCTACAATTATATTTTTGCGGCTTTTGCTTTCGAAATTTGACCGTTTACTTAAGAAGAACAAGCACAAAAGTATTATTCAAAGTATTGTCCAACTCAAATTATAAATTTTTTCCATCTTTCTGCCAATTTGTGAATACCATTTCAAAAGAATATTGCCGGCTTCGCGACCAAGAATTAATCAAGCCAATTTTTGATAGGCTATAAGGCGGGTGAGGAACAACTTCCCAGGTGCTGTTTTTCAAATGGTTTTAACCGGTCTTGCAGCATAATGGCGAGCGTTGTTGCTTATTCCGAGCATGTTTGGCAATGGCTAGCTTTAACTCGATTCAGAAGCTCATAATACGGTTTTAGAAGTTCATAATAAAGCACACCGTTTTGATCCTACAAAATCCGAAGTATTACTTTGGCGTCAAGAATATTCGGCTCGGCTACTGATTTGTCTGGTTGACCAAGTTTCGCATATGATTTATGTCGATTAGGGATGACGTTTTTCACCATTAGGCACAACGCGATGCAAAATCGACTTATTTTTTTTTATCTTTCAAACAAGAAACGTACACGAACTAGTCTAAAACATTCAAAAAATTAAAAATCAATTGTTAAAAATTAATGTTTTTGGAATCATCTTGGTGTGAAATTTTCGAGAATTTGATTTTTTTGTTGCATTATCGGATAATAATAATAAACATATTCCCTCAAATTTTGAAATCGGAATTCAAATTATTACGGTCACTACAACGTTTCTTGTAGAAAGGGAACAGAGTGGGGAACATAGCGACTCCAATTTTAAACGCGTTTTTCTCAGAATGGTGTTTTTCAAAACGGTTTTCGCTCTCAAAGGAACAGTTTTGAAGATATCTAGTTTCAATTTGGAGAGAACATTTTTAACGTCATTCGCTATCGCACTATGGAAGCTTTTACTTTTCTTTGAAATCTTCCTATTTTTTTCTACGAAAACCTGTAAAAAAAATAAGAAAAAAAACTTCCATAGCGCTATAACTACTTTCCTACAGATTAATAATGTTTTTGAAATATTTGTTTTAGACTAAAATTTAACTATTATACACCGAATAAATAAACAGCCTTAAAGTTTACTTAACCACAAATCGATTTTTAGAGCCGCCCAAACCCTTAAGAAAAATATATCGATCACAAATAGCGCCAAGTTCTTAAGAGTTCTAAAGCAATAAAAATTGTAAATAAAATGAAAAATATTTATTTATTCATTAATATTTATTTTGTCGTCTTCAAAGTAATCTCCACCAAATGTAATACAGTTGAAGAGGTCGATGGTCGTCCAGAATATGGCATGTCTTCGACAACCTCTCGACCGTCTTTGAAGGCTAAATATAAAATTTTGACTTCTCACTTTTTTCTAAGTTATTTATGGTGCCTCAAAAGCGACTCATTTATTTCCTAAATTCAATTCAAATTCTAAATATTCACTATTACCATTAAATTACTAATTCACGCGGCATTTTAATTTTAGTGACACAATATAAATCTCTTCTCCTTATAAATATATACTCAAAAATAATTTTTTATGTTTGGTACCTAAATAAATACTACATGCATACATATATATATACATAAATGTGTAAGAATGTACAGTTGATTATGATTGCTATAATCTTTAGACGCCGCACGTTCAAAGCCAAAAAGTCTGATGCAACACACGTGTTGCCGGCAATCAGCATGCGTGTCTGTCGTTGAAAATATCATTATGTTGAGCAGAGGCAAAGGCGGGAATTTTCGTCAGACTTGAAAACGAAAATACTTGGAATTGTTGAGCACAAAATTGTCAATGAATGTCTCGTAATATACTATATAACAAATACATACGCACATTTACAAATATACGTTACAAAGCCGCATACATGCACAAATAATAATTTGGTGCTCTGAGAGTGTGTTCACATGTGTGTGAATTACATATAAGATTTTCGTGTGCTAGTTTTTCCTGCATTCTCTCCATTGGTTCGTTAACAGTGCATTTACAGTGCACTCACTACTATATTCACATGCATGGGGATTTACATGCTCGTTACATTGCTTGTAAAATCGTTTGATTTACTTCGAGTGCATTTGATTTGCTTTGGCTTTGTGACTGTAGTAGTTAGGTACTGACCTAACCCTCTATAAATTGCCGTATGTCTCTACTGTGATTGGTGAACTGAGTGTGTGATTGAATGTGTACAAACGGCTGTTAGTCTGCCTGTTGTGGATTATATTTTAAATTACTAATTGAAAGTAATACTCGTTTTCTAAATTTAAAATTTAAATTCGCATATATAATATATTTAAAGATGGAAGTCGTAAGATATTTTTATACTAAAAATAATTTGATAAATTTTTCATTTTGATTTTGGGATTAAAAACTAAAAACGAATATAGTAATAAAAGATCAGCATGACGGAGCTAAGTTGATTTGGCTAAGTTCGTCAGTTCCTTAGTTTTAGAGATTTTCTCCAAGAAGCTGCTCATTCGTCGGAACCGCCGATATTACATCAATATAACATATCAGCTATATAAACTGAATGATCCAAATCAAGTTGTGTTGAAAACTGTTTTATTTGAGAAGATATATTCATGAAATTCGATATGGACTATTTTCCAAAATATCGCTACAGTCTCCGAAAATCGTTCTGGTCAGATACGAGGGCTGCTATATATATGTATTTAATAATGAAAATAGGCATATTTATCAACGAAAATGTTTTTTTTTTCGTTGGATTTGGCTCGTCTTGGAAGACCCACACGGTCGATTGCTATTTTGTTTCGGGCTCATACGCATAGATCCATCATTCGTCACCTGTGACGATCTTATAAACGTCTTTTGTAGCACCGCAATCGTATTTTTTCAGCATTTCTTTACACCAATCCACACGAGCCTTTTTTTGAGCGATTGTCAAATTGTGCGGGATCCAACGAGAACAAACCTTTTTTACGGCCAGGTGTTCATGCAATATCGAATGTATGTATCGAGAAATGCATAGGCATGTCTCTATCTGAAGGTATGTTGCATTATCAGTTCACGTACGGCATAGATGTTTTCTGGCACAACGGCCGTTTTTGGACGACCTTCACGGAATTCGTCTTTGAGCGAGCGTCGGCCACGATTGAATTCGTTGTAACAGTTTTTCACAGTGCTATAGGATGGTGTTTTATAGCCATACAAAGATTTTAGTTTATCGATGCACTCTTGTCGTGATAATCCACGTCTCGAAAGTTGTGAAAAATGATCGCACGAAAATGTTCACGAGTTAATTCCATTTTTTGGCCGAGATGAATTTTTTAATTCCCTGTAAATAAAACAATTCACGATTAAATGACAAAACGTTCTGAGTGATGTTATGCTAAAAAATGTCAAACTTTCCAATGGAAATGTCAGATTGCACCTGGCAACACTTAGTGTTGCCTAGTCCAGAAATATATATAGCAACCCATGTAACTATTGCTTTTAGCTGCCATACAAACTGAAGGATAAAAAGTTCTTGAATGAAAACTTTCTTATCTTTCTTAATATATCTAAACAAAATTTGTATGAATTATTATTTAGGGCAATTGTATAAATTTCGAAAAAATATTGGTTTGCTGAATCGCATAGTAATCGTACTAGCACCTTTTTAGGAAATTCACAAGATTCGTGAAATATTGTTGGGTGCGTGACTTAGCTAAGCGTTGACATCTCGAAGAAACGCGTAGGTCATATCATTTTCCCATGTTTTTTAAAGTAAAAGCTTTAAGCGGTAGGTATCTTTTGATTAAAAGAGCGAATTGTTGTCAAAAAAGTCTTGCGGTATTTTTATTGAATCAATTCGACTGGTACCCATACATCGAGTTTCTTAGTTACTCCAAGCTTCTTCAAATGGTTTATAACGGTTTGATGACTACTATGCCGGTCTCTTTCGACCAATTCAGCGATTTTATCGCAATTTTCGACGACAGGCCTTCCGGAGCGTGGCGTATCTTCGACCACTTCTACACCAGAACGAAAACGTTGAAACCATCGTTGTGCGGTGGAAATGGAAACTGTATCGGGTCCATAAACTGCACAAATTTTATTGGCGGCTTGAGATGCATTTTTGCCTTTATCGTAGAAGTACTGTAAAATATGCCGTAGTTTCTCTTTATTTTGCTCCATGTTTGCGACGCTATAACTCACGAACGACTTAAAATAAACAATCAATCAAACACGTGTTAGCGCGTGAAATGAGCTTTCCAAAAAGGTACAGCATGACCCGATGCGACGAATAAAACTAGAACTACGCGCTTTCAGCGCCAACTAGCGAAAATACCGCAATACTTTTTTGACAACCTAATAGTATTTACTGTTTGTCTAAACAATATTATTATTTCGCTTTACGATACTTCCTTCAAACAATTGTTAAATGATTTGTTTTGATGTTTTTTAGTGCAATGTCTCAATTGTCTGTAATGTAAAAACGTGCGCCAAAGCATTTACGTCATAAGTTAATATGCATAAATATATGTATGTTTGTAAATATGTATGTATAGTATGTTATTATTTTTGTTCCGAGAAATTTAATTCTTCAATAAAGCAATATTTAACATGTATGCATTTACATATGTAAATGCCTTTTCAATATTACACACAAATTGTAGGGGTTCATTGCTCATAACAATATTGTTTATTCCTTTGGGGGAAATACATAAAAAATCTTAGAAGAGGTGAGAATGTTGCTTTGCTCGTAGAAAGAAAATTATAGTGTAAAAGTAAACGACAACATCAATGGAAGCACAAACCATATTCTTATGAATGGATATGTAAATTAGCAAACATATTCATTTCTCTTCATGACATTTAAGTTTCAATAAATTTTACAATTTTATTATGAAAAAATAAGTATACTACTGTGTCCAAAAATAATTTGAATTTAAACTGCGCGCGTCGAAGGATTTGGAAAATTATTTTTTTTAGGTTGGTAGTACTGTCAGTCACATTTATTTCAAATTTCATGTCAAAATATTCATTAGTGTTTGAGATACGTGTCGTTTTGTGAGCTGCTAAAAGTGAGTTTTTCGTTTTTTGCAATGTCGAAATTTGTTGAGAAAAGAATTTGCATTAAATTTTGTTTACGGAATCAATTTTCTGCTGCGGATACGTTGAGGACGGTGCAGAAAGCCTTTGGTGATGAGGCTATGTCTAAAAAATGTTTACAAGTGGTATAGTGAGTTCCAAGCCGGCCGTGAACGTGTCGAAGACGAAGAGCGTCCAAGGCGACCATCAACCTCAACCGACGAAGCTCACGTTCAACAAATCAAAGCTTTGGTGTTGAAAAACCGTCAATTAACAATTAGAGACCTTGCTGATGAAGTTGGCATATCGAAAGGCTCAGCCAATACCATTTTGAAGGATGTTTTGGGCCTCAAGCGCATCAAATCTCGACTGGTACCGAAAACATTGAATTTTTTGGAAAAAAGGTGTCGCGTTGAAGTGTGTGAAACGATGCTTTCCGACTACCAGGGTGCCATGAAATGCATTATAACTGGCGATGAGACTTGGATCTATGCTTACGACCCCGAAACAACCGATCAATCGAGCGAATATCGTGCCAAAAGAGAGCCGAGACCAAAAAAATCGCGCCAAAGTCGCTCAAAAATCAAGGTCACGTTGACTGATTTCTTCGATTATCTTGGTGTTGTGCATTATGAATTCCTTCCAACTGGTCAAACAGTGAACAAGGAATATTATTTGAACGTTATGCGTCGTTCGCGTAACGCTATCCGCCAGACAATTCTTGGTTTTTACACCACGATAATGCACCATTCCGCAACCACCGTATTCACCTAATCTGGCGCCGTGCAACTTCTGGCTGTTCACCAAGCTCAAAAGACCGCTCCGGGCACACCGTTTTTATACGATAGAGGAGATCCAAGCCGCAGCGAAGACGGGACTGAAAGCCATCCCGGAAAGTGACTACAACCAGTGTTTCGAAGATTGGAAAATCCGATGGCATAAGTGCATTGCATCGGGAGGGGATTACTTTGAAGGGGATGAAATTGATTTGGAAGAATAAATAAAGAATTCTCAAAATAAATACAATGTCAACTTTTGGGCACAGTAGTATATTTAAAAAACATAAATTGTCAACGATTTTCTTAAAACTAATTAAGAGGTATATAGTACAGTGGGACGAAATTGTGATTTAGGTATAAATATTTAAGGGAATCATAAGTGACATTTTCAGCTACCAAAACTTTAAAAGGAGATTTATAACTTTTTATTCTTCATCAAATTTCAACGGAAATCTAATTAATATGTTGGAGGTCCTTAATAATTAAAAATATTTATATTTTTTAAATTTCCTTCAGAAAAGTAAGAACATGCAAATCGTATTTATCTTTTATTTCCATGTCCATATGTATAAGTATATTGTTCTACTTTGTTTTATTTTAATTTTAACACAAAACTTTTATGTCTTTTTTATAGATACCTCTAATTTGTATCGTATTTTTTTTTTGGATTCTAGTAAAGTGTATTTCCATTCCTAACTATGATTTCATATTTTTAGTGCTAATAAGAATAGTTTCCATGAACAATAGTTCCATAAGCTTTAAGTTTTCTGGCGCAATTTAGTTGGAGAAATTCAATAGCCAATTTGTTAATATAATGATTTAAAGATGATTAAGTCGAATCAATTAATTTAATTAAAACAAAAAAAAAATAATTAGTATTTTTAATAATAATAACACAATTTAATTTCTAGGGTACATAAGCCTGTCGCCCTTCATAAACACGGCTTTAAACTAAAAGTTATGGCGAGGAGTACAGAGGATGAACGAGTCCAGAAGTTATAGCAAATGGGGTTGATTTGGCTTTGTTCGTAGTTATACAAGTATATACATAAATGATCGGGATAACGATATGAGTTGAAATCTGGGAGACTGTATGTCCGTCCGTTCACTGGAAAAGCGTGAAGTACAAATTAAGATATCTTGATGAAACTTCGTACATGTGCCTTGGCACCCAACAAAGAACAAAGTGCTATAAGCAATCAGTGAAGTAAAATATAAAACTGTAATTTGATACAGGAGATCAGATTTTCTAAGCCACTGATGATAAACTTGCTGGGAAAAAGTCTTTTTATAACTTCTTTATAACTGTGAAAATGGGTAACAATCGTTGTGAAGAACATGAGTACCTGCCGGCGACAGCCTAAAGCACATACATAGATCAGTACAATGCGTTGATTAGCGTCGCAAATAATAAATGATTTATGAACCTTTTTGGTTTCAATTGGCCGGGTGGAAGGGACACCTTTTCTACCTTGGTCGGGTTCGAGGCCGATTTAAAACCTCTGCCGTGCTGTGGATGCGGCATCCGGTCGCAGTGCGACTCCAAGGGCTAACTGCTTCATGTGGTATCAGATTAAGGTATTCGTCAGACCTTGTAGCTTATGCTACTACTAGTTGAAACAAACAAACTCATTGACTGGTGACATTATATTTTGAATAACAGCATGTCCTCTTGCCAAAAAATGAGTAAAATCGAGTCAACACTTGCCTCATCCTCACATATACCTTATATAAATACATATGTATGTATATTCAATCTCTGCTTGATTTTATATTGCATCTATTGATCAATATGCAAGAAATCTATCCCAGGTAAGAAATCACCAATGGCCCAGCCTTTAAGGTATCCAAGCCCGGACCAATAGTGGATGAGCATTGGAATGTAACGTGGGGCCAGACCTGGTAACTAGGGCTGGCCTAGGCCGTCTTATTAACACAGTCCAGGCACTGAAACCAGCGCCGTTCCAGGCTTATTTTTTTTTTTTTTAATACCTTGGCTTAGCCAGGGTTCAGATGTAATTTGAATAGGTATTTTGTGGATTGGCACATTCAATGAAGAACGATTTATCGGAAGTAATTATATTTAATTGTCTTTATTATATTATTAATATTATATATATTGTTATACATATACTTTAAATGGACTTCATCCACATGGAAAATGAAAAATAAGCATTATGTTGTCGTAACTAAACAAAACTGCCGATAATAATGAACAAAAAACATTAACGTAACTCCTTTTTTTTTAACACAAAAAATACAAAATTGATGCCTGAATTGTCGTAACTGGACAAACCCCCTGATAATATTGAACAAAAAAATTAACGTTAAAAATTAACTTCTTTTTTTTAACACGAGAAACAGTAAATTCGCAAAATTAAGTTTTCACTGACTGGTGAGTTCTGGTTCGATCCCTCTAAGCTCTTTTTTCAGTTAAACTGCACCAACTTCCTTTTTACGCTGTGTGCATCCTCCATCTCTGTCGCCAGCACCTGCTAGCCAATCACTTGTAATCGTAATAATCTTCAATGGTTGATTAGAGTCTTTATATTTTGTCTCAATGAAATCTGGAAACCGAGTAAAAAAATCAATGAAAACCAAATAAGTCAGTCACCATGAGTAGACTTTGTATACAAACCTCTCATACACGCAAAAGTCGCTGTTGCACTGAAATTTTTTTTCCTTTATAAAAAAATATAAATATATTCCAAATAAACTCACAAGTGTCACACGCTTGCTCAAAGCCTTTTCAGGGTCAGCCAAATTGTCCTCATGCATTGGGTCGAGAGTCCTCTCAAAATCGAGGAACTCTTCCAAAATCTTAATAGGAAAGTTTGTAGATAATCCTTCCCTAGGGGACGCCATGCGTTGAGCTCCAGCAACATGATGCATGGTCATGTTAATCTTGAACTCTTCGATTTTTCTATTTAAACCGTACTGGATGCATCGCTTTAAGATTGAGAAGTCGTCACGTAGTTCGTACATGAGGAAATCCAATTTAGCATCCAAGTAATCCATGACAAATTCTGAAAAATGAGAAAAAAAACCAAAGAAAATACACAAATTTCCACAATATGGTTGGTACTTACCTTTAAAAGGATCGCCTATGTCACTCCCCCTCAGACGTGTAAGGCAAGCTATCAATGCCGATTTTTTCTCTGATTTTGTGTCACTGTACGCTGTTCTACCTAATGAAAATGAGAATTAGTAGGTTCAATTTTCCTGAAAAAAAATGAACACAGATATTTACTTTGAGACGCTCCAGCCCCGGCTGCCTCATCATCTCTTGGTTGATTTTTATTTCTGGAAACTTCAGCCTCAGGAATTCTCGATGTTCTTAATGTAGAGGACTCTCTTTCTTCGACAATTTGTTCTAAGAGAGAAAAAGTTTGCCTTGACATCATTGCCGCTTGATTTTTGGTTAATTTTCTAGCTCGTTTGGTTTCAGTATCTGAATCTGTGGATTCTACATTATCACGTTTTTTATAAAGACGTTTGATCCTCCTCTGGGCCTTGTCATAATTCCCTGTAAAGAGTAGGTTATTTTTTTTCTATTAAAGAAGAGTTCATTTATTTCAATTCGATGATAAACGATTGGGTATGCATGAAAAATATTAGTATAACGTTATTCATGCGAGCACTTGTGAGAATTTCAACGTCAAATTTCTCCCACGATGATTCTGGAGGACTGAGATCTTTCACTATTGTGTCTATTATACAATTTTTATGGGTGGGAGGAAAAGCACAAGTAGTATTGTTGTTTCCATCGGTTCTGGTCACCCACGACGCTGGAACGATTTCAAGGGTTTTTTTTCCCAGTCTCAGTAATTTCATCCAGGAACTCCACAATTTGATACAATTTGCCATCTTCCTCTTGAATACTCATTCTGAGGAAGTAGATGAATAAAAAAATGTGTACTTGAATGAGACAGTTTTTTTTTGGTCCTTTCAATGGCAAAAATACTTACATACGTGAAATAGCGAATTAATCCAAGCTGTTATGGAATAATAATTAACGTAATATTCAATGGAAGTATTTTTAAAAAGTATTCTCACAAATGTATTTTGCAGTAATTCTTCGAATAATTAATTGACGTAATATTCAATGGAAGTACTTTTAAAAAGTGTTCTCACAAATGTGTGAATTAACTGTCTAAAGTTTTTTTATCGCTCAATGTTTCAACACAGTAAGTTATGGCGTCAACATCATCAGGCATGATTTTTGGAGGTTATATGAAAAGATTGTGGAAATGTGTAAAATTTTCGACAAATGCTGAGGCAACTAATAAAAGAGGAGCGGAGAATTATACTTCATTCTGAATCCTAAACAA
Source organism: Bactrocera zonata (assembly GCA_037783105.1). Lineage (NCBI taxonomy): Eukaryota > Metazoa > Arthropoda > Insecta > Diptera > Tephritidae > Bactrocera > Bactrocera zonata. The sequence goes on along the minus strand of JBAWJQ010005959.1, from coordinate 190,670 downwards.
TTGGCAAAAATACTTACATACGTGAAATAGCGAATTAATCCAAGCTGTTATGGACTGCCCACAGGCAATGACGCCGTGCAGAAAAATGACGCAATATCACGCTACCGTTGCAGCAGGATATACGATAACACCAACATTTACAAATGAACCGCCGTTTTTCAAAAATTTGACACTGGATCCGTCTCCTCTCTCTGTACGAAAACCCCCGCAAAAACCATCATACCCATCAAAATTGCACTATTGAAATAATTGACGTTATGAATGCAACAATGACACAGCATAATATTTTTTTTTTGATTTTCATCATTAAACACTTGGATTTCACAGCACCGATGGTTACCAGCTCATGCGAACCTGCTAATTTGTCAATTGCGAAAATGCTAATTTCTCTTGACGCACAGGGAGCATCAAACACATCATTTAAAGAGTGCAGTTTAAATCCATCTAAGTAAATATCGTCCGTTGACTTTTCACTATGATGGCACTTTGATTTAACCCATAATTTTGAAATAACAAAGAGTTTTTCTGTGGTTAGTTCCACGACATTGTTAGGTTCCACAGCATGTAGTATCATGTCATTATAAGTTACTGATTTGCCTGATGAATATTCTTCACAACTTATTTTAATTGTCTCAGGGAATTTTTCGGGTTTCACATCGCGTATTGCAACACGGGGTCTCACTTTTGCACTGTCTGATGGGTCTAAAGCACTGAGGCGATTGACCATTTGAGCCAAGGGTTTCACTCGGCTACTTGCAAAATCCTTCAACTGGCCTATAAAATTCTCCCCCCAAAATGCAGAGTAGTGGCTCAGTGAGGTTTTAAAATGAGCTGCGTCATCACAGAGGTGACTGAGGTGATGAATTGTCATTATGACACTGTCTTCTCCATAATAAATCGGCATTAGTTGAACGGAATTAAGCAATAGAATCTTTGCCATGGGAAAACCCCTGATTATCAATTTATCACTTTTATTTGTCATCATCGAGAACAAACTGCAGGACAATGCCAACTGCGTAAAGCAGTATAAATGAGCACTGAGTTGCTTTCCATTGCCCAATTTCCTCAACATCAAACTCTTTCCTCTGAAATTCTGCCGTTACATAATCTTTCATCGAATTCATTAAATCTGAAAATTCTTTCAACTGTTGTGTTGATAATTTATAATTATTTTTCTCCCTCTTCACCCATTTTTCTCCAAGATTTTTCATTACATTTAAAAATAATAAATGCATAATATCTAACGGGAAGTCTTTAACTGGATCAAAATTAGGAATCTGAAGCAATGGTGAAACCAGCAGTTGCTGCGTTTTTTTATCCCTTAAGTGATGATTGACATCTGTTTGAGTGACAAAGTTCTCTTTCGTTCGTAATGCACACTTCAAATCAGGATAAACTCTTCTTCGATTCAGAGTTTCCCCTTGAACTGTACAGCCATAAAAGGCTGTTGGCCCTTTTATGCACTTGAGGAATGCCCTCGCTGGACTATCCGCAACAATAGCTATTATTTCAAAATTGAATTTACAACCATCGATGGTTATGCCTTCGAGGATTAATTTTTTAGCTTCATCCTCGAAATCACCCAAAAAATCAATCACATTTTTTGGCTTGGACCTACCATAAAACAAGGCTACCACAAAAGGACTACAGGTATATTTTTTGTCACCAACTTCATCGTAATAGGCCAGAGACTTCCCTTGGAATAATGGTATACCTTCAATCCATCTATATGAACTAACACACGTATGTTTTTTTCTTTGTAGACATTCACGTCTATTCGTTTCTCCAAACCATTTCGAATTCCGAGATAAAAAAAGTCCCCAATCTGATCTTTATACGCCATCATCGGTTTGGTTTTCACTCGGTGATTGAAGCCAAGAAGTTTATGGGCAGTGGATGGCACTTCAGTGTGTCTTTCACTACGCAGAATTTCTAAAAATCCACTCACCACTTTCATCTTGATGCTGCCTATATTATCAAGTGTTAGCTGGCGTATTTTCTCGGTGAGGGTCTGAGGAGCTTCAATCTCAATTCCTGAGTTTATCAGGTCGGTGTGTTGAGGGGCTGCATCTGCTCCTAGACTGACAGGTGCTATGGCGTTATCATCATCGTCGTCAACCGACATAAAACTTGAACACCCTGCGAAACTCTCTAGCGATGTATCTTGTTGTAGAACTCCACTTGAAGATTCTGCACAATTTTCTAAATCTTGAGATGGCTTTGCTTGGTTAGGGCTCCTTTCATCTTTCTGTGCTTGGAGCAAGTTTTTATCAGAAGAATCCGTTGATTCATCACGAATATCTTTATCAGAACTGTCCACACTATTATTATCATTAGAGTCACCAAATTTTTTTAAAAAACGGTATTTTTTCACTCGTTCCCGCGAATTCGAATACCCTGTGGAACTCATGATTGAACACCACTCATTAATCGAATTTAATTTGTAGACGTTGACATTTGTGTTCTAGATGAAAGCGCCATCTGGATGTCAATATTATAAATATTGAGAAGGAAATTAATATGGGGTTAGCAATCAAGCATTATACTATTAGACATTGCAAAGTTTTGATTTCACAGTAAAGTAAAATCAGGATGCAGCCTGATTGAAAAGGAATCTAGCCAAGGCTGAATGAACCAGACTTCTTCCAGACTTGGTACAAACTTAGCAACAGGCTTGATACCAGGGAGGGATCCAAGCCTGGACTTTACCCGATGTGACTAAGATACCAAGCCTGGTTCAGTCCCGGACTACCAAAGCCTGGTTAACCACGACTAATCCATGATTGATCCGGTCGTGAAGCTTGGCAATTCCTACCTGGGATGTATTATTTGGCATAAAAGGGAAGAATTAAGGGCAATATTTTTCCTAGCTCCCATATACCTAAAATTCGCATTTTCAAACATACGCTTGACTTTATACCCTATACATTGGTCAAGATGTGAGATTTCTTCATACAATTCAGTCCCTATTTGCGATAATGATATATTGCAATAGTGAATAAAATCGGGTTAAAATATTCCCTAGCTTCCATTCCTTATATAAGAAAATTTATAAGAATTTCAAACATCCGTTTGGCTCTACATATTATATATTCGTATATTAGCGAAATTAAAAGAAACTATGTATAATATTAGACAGAGTTTAATACTAAAATTGTGCGATATCGATTCACGAACTACTCCAGCACTCATATACTAGAGTCATACGTATGTATGTATAATGATTTTTATTATTTCAGATTGAAATTGGGACTTTCCATCTTTTGGTATTGCAGCTGAAGAGCATATTCTTTTTAAATTAAAAACATTTTCATCCTGGGTTTTTTACAAAAAACACTTTTGTAATCAATAAATCAAATTTCTTTAGGTCATTAATTATATATATTTACATACATACATACGTACCGGCAATACATCTCCGTCATTAATAAATAATTTTATAAAAACATATTATTGATTAATCTCAACTGATGCCTAAAAGACGCATCACATATTTTTATTTTTCACAGCTTTGACGAAAGCAATGTAAATATTATTATTTTTTGTATTTACAATGACACATTTCTGTCAGTCTTCTGAGTATTCGTGACGTAGTGTTTTTAAATTCCTGCAATTATTCTTAGTATACACACACCATACAGACATAAACATGGATGTAAAGATTACAGCGCCATACTTATGCTCATGTTAGGTCCCCAAAAATATTCTCAGAGCATTTGAGCCATTTACAAAAACATGTAACGCGCTAATTTAGAAGTGTAAATGTGAACAATTGAAGTAAATACTACAAGTATATGAATATATTATTTGTGTCAGGGTGAGAGCTTATTTCCACACACGGAGTGAATGGGAGGCATTTACAGATATATCTATGTAAGTGCCTGTAAGCGTTTGTATTTCTGTTAATATAAGAAGGTGGACTGCCAGTGAGTCGTTGAGAATTGAAAGAGATTTGTCACTGCTTTGAAAATGTACGAGTTAACGTATTAGTGATTCCATCTACATTTGTATGTATTGCTTTATTGTGTTTCTTTATAGTTTCCGTTTGATGATGTAGATCACACACACCACGAGTTGCTACTATCAATGAACACTAATGATGATAACAATGATTCTCAAGCGATTTCAGAAATAATCATGTCATTGACATCGCTTTTGAATGAATGAATAGTGAATGCTTTTTCAATTATGTCTGAATCTAATATACATGTAAATATTGGGTAGTCGAAAAAGTCGTTTCGTATTTCTAATCAAACTTCAACTTATTTTGTTTATATTTATAATAATAAATAAATAAACAAATATGTACCATTTTGGTCGACCATTTTTTGCCATTTTTTCGCTAGAGACATTTTTTCATAAGTGTAAAACTTTTCTGGTTTCTCGGCGAAAAATTGCGACAAGTAATTTTCACTGGCTTATCTTGAAGCCAACTCTACTCCATTAAGGGAGTTCCGCATTGACCGAAACAAATGGTAGTCCGATGGTGCAAGATCAGGGCTACATATATGGTGGATGCATCACAACTTCCCAGCCAAGCTCTTCCAGTTTTTGTCGAGCCATCAAAGTTGTGTGTGGTCTAGCGTTGTCCTAATGGAAGACGAAGCCCTTTCTGTTGATCAGTTCTGGCCGTTTTTTCGATAGCTTGCTTCAATCTCATCTGTTGTTGAATGAAATCAATCGTTCGACCAGGCTGGAGCAGCTCGTAGTGAATGATTCCTTTCCAATCTCACCACTCAGCATAACCTTTCGAGGCGTCAATCCTGGCTTTACGATCATTTGAGCTTCACCACGCTTGAATCATGATCTTTTTCGTACATTATTGTCGTATTTGATCCACTTTTAGTCTCTTGTTACCATTCCCTTCAGAACTGTTTCGATTTCATTTCGGTTCAGCAAAGAATCGCAGAAGTTAAATCGGTCCATTTAATTTTTCACAGACAATTCATATGGTACCCAAACATCCATCTACTTTTTGTAGCCAGCCTTTTTTAAATTGTTCAAAACCGTTTGATAATGAATGTTAGGTTCCTTAGCGATATCATGACTGCTTATGTGACGGTTCTGGTCAATCTTTTCCATAATTTCATCGACTTTTTCAATGATGGGTCGACCAGAGCGAGGTGTATCTTTCACATCGAAATTTCCAGAACGGAAGCGAGCGAACCATTGTTGTGCTACACGAACTGATACAGCATCGTCTCCGTAAACTTTACAAATTTCATTGGTGACTTGGGAGACATTCTTCCCTTTTTGATACAAAAACTTCACAATACACGTATATACCGAATTTCTTCATTTTTTCCGTGATTTTTGAACAGCTGTAATTTTTTTCAAATTCCCAGAATTTAATTTTTAATTTTTTTTTGGTTAAATGAAGCTTAAAATCTCATCTTTCCAACACTGTGTGGTATAACACAATGTGATTGGTAGCACTAGAGATATACGACTGAAACGACATCTATTGAGAAAATACGAAAATACTTTTTCGACTACCCAATATATTATCTATTAATGTTATTCTGCTCGAGGGCAATAGAGTACATCTTTTGTTAATTTTTGATAAAATTGTGTAACTCTCCCGAGCCTGAAATTTTTCAAAAAGTGACTTTGATTGACTCAATGGACTTTAATTGAGATTGGAGACAATTATCTAGGGCTTAAATATTTGCAGATTGTTTTCTTTAACAATGCATGTGATATTATAATTAAAAATTATACTCCTTCAAAGATCATTTTTCAGATTTGGATCATTATTTCTTCGATCCGATCATTTTCAAGTTACCATATACGAGTAGTGCTCAAGCACATGTAAAATCAACAAAAGATATACAGATGGTAAAGTGAGCCAATTTTTTTCAAAATAAAAACAAAATATAATATCAGTAAATCTATATCCTTACATGGTCTTGATTTTCTCTCTACGGCCTAGATATTAGTAGAATCGGACACGCGTTATACATTCTTTATTGACTTAGACACCGCTTACGCGGTTACAGCCGTCAAAAGGAGGGGTTCTCATACGAGGATGTTTCATTTTTCTCATTAGAGGTGCTTTTTACGTGGCGGGGAGGGATTTTTCGCTTTCTCACTTTAGCTCGGCTACGAACGGATGTTTTTGGCTACCCAGAGGATACTTGGTCTAAGTCTGTATACTCGGATATCAATTCTCATTAGGAAGATATCTAAATATTAGGATCCTTTGAGCAAAAAAAAACCCACAATCTAATTGCGCATGCATCTAAGAATATTGTGCGATTCACTACTCTCTAAAGTTTGGCGAATCGAAAACCGATTTTACTATTGTTAGTAATTACGTTTGGTAGCAAAGTTGAATGACTCAGCGAACATTCTGGTCTATAGTATATTCCCTATTCGATTTTTTTTTTTTTAAGAATTCTAGAGCAAAGCTTGACATGCTTCATACTTAGTTAGTTCATCGTACTGATAGATATTTATTAGAATAAAATTTTGTGTAAGCGAGATTCAAGTTACACTATGGAAATTTCGAAGTAATTAATTCAAATAATGCTTGCTTAAGGTGTTCGTCCACCTATATGACAATCACAAAAAATGTACAACAAATAAAACTGGAATATGTAAACTATATACCACACATACATACGTAAATACGTTTACATAAGTACATACATACTATGTAGTTGACGGCGCTAATTATAATGAATTTTAAATCAAATCTGACACGCAAAAGTAGTGATAATATAAGCACATACATATGTATATATACCAAGTGTCTCTAAAAACTGCACTATAAACTGACCCTGACCATGACATTTGTACTTATATACATAACCAACTATCTACGAAAGCTCAGTGCACTTCTGCATTTCTAATTCTTCCATATGTATATTCCGCGAAGTATTAGCGAAAAATTATACAGACCGACTCTGCATTATATCAGAATTTTTTATGAGACGATCGGCGAAACAAAGCAAATTACTCGCATAAAATAATCAACTATACCGATATATATACATATATATATATATATATGTATATATTTTTTTTTTTTTGTATATATAGTATAGATATAATAGACGAAACATACATATATCTAATTGCCTTTTTTATCCATTGACGTAATCGTAAAAACACAGAAAATTCGGGAGCACACATCATCCACGAAACTTCGATAAATATAAAAGTATTTTTAAAACAGTGCAGTGTTTACATTTTTTAATTTTTGGTGCTCGTGATTTGTATAGACCATACACATACATACATAAATGCTTCCTCTAGGTGTTTATCTATATTAACTGATAGTAAATATTTGTTTTGTGTGAGACAAATTTCTAAAGTTACGCAGAGAAAGTGTTTTGTAAACATATTTACCTAAAGGAAAGATTTAATAGAGATTATTAGTTGTTTTAATAGTTTCAGAATGGAAATATAGAAATATACTCGATACGTCTTTTTTATTGGCGTAGACACCATTTACGCGGTTATAGCCGAGTTTACAATAGCGCGTCCGTCATTCTTCCTTTTCGCTGTTTAGCAACAATTGGAGATTCAAAGTGTAGTCAGATTCTTCATCACCTGATTCGATTTAATCAAAAGCAAAAGGCGCATCAAATCGTACAAAAATTTATTCAACCAAACACTCCCACTATAATCGATTGTTTTGTGTGATAGAGTCAATATATAATATTATATATTCTTGCCACAAAGGTTCACGCTGTGAATATTTTGGATAAAACTTGATTTTTGTGTTACGCGGTTAGCTTTTATATTTCGGGATTTGACAGCTCTAGTGCTACAATCTGACAGCTCTATATACAGTGTATCGTAAAGGTTGACATTTTTGTTATTATGCATATCATACATACATAGAATGTTTTGGCATACGACGGCTACTTATCTTGTATACAGTAACTTAAAAAATTCATCTCGGCCAAAAAGTTAAATTAATAATGATTATGGTGTTTCCAATCGAGGTCGTAGATCAATCTAAGTCGAATTTCCTGAAGGTCGTCCAAAATGAGTTATTATTCCGGAAACTATTGATGCTATGCCCAAGTTGATATTGCAGGATTGTCATGTGACCTATTGTGACGTTGAAAACACTATAGGCATTATGCTTCTGTTAGTGATCAACGTATTGCCCTTCCGTAGTGATATCGTAGTTGTTATTATGATTTTTTTTTAATGTAAGATACTTGTATAAATTCGTACACAGTTTCTTTACCACGTTATCGACAATCAAACTTGACGGGAATTTGTAACGGGTTTCGAATTCATTCAGTAGATGGACTGCAATGAAGGTTTAAAGAATTTTTATTTTATGGTTTAATATATGTGTATCTGCGGCAGTCCGCGAACATTTTAGTAACATTTTTGTAATACGATTGTTTTTTTTGTTTCAAACTAGGTTTCGTGATGTCTACTTTTCTCGAACAATCATTCTTATGAAGTTTGAGAATAAACAATGAGAAAACCAATTCAAGCAATTTTAGAAATGAAAACTACTTTTTCAGTTTACAAATTATAGACTATCATAGATTTTGTGTAGATTTCAAAAAAATTGATATCATTGTGTTGGTATAAATAGAGGTATGATATTGTATCATTGAAGGAAAAGCTGAAACATATTCTCATTAAAGTTTAAAAAATTTGTTAACCCATAAATTGTTACTTAAAATATTACTTCAGAAAAAGCTAATATTTGATTGGAAGATCGGGGATTATGTAGAAAAACAAAGATCGTTATATGGTGTTCCTGGTCTACTGGCATATCTGCCTATCAGAGTGTGAACTGTTAGTACTCCCACTAGAGTTCTAATGTTTTTCACTCTTCAAATGCTTCGATCCCTTACAAGGTTCTCTACTTTTTTAAAGAAAAAACATAGATACTTCAAATTTAATTGGTAAAGTTTATTATCATTCGGAGGAACATTCTACGATAATTTTTTTTTTGAAGATTATCTCTTTCAAATGTTGATCGCAAGTACGTTTCAGATGATCCATCTGTTGAGTAAAGTTTTAAAATTTCGATGACTCTTTTAAGCATTTCGACTGGATTGACACGCTTGATGTTTTGCTCCAAAGACTGAACCGTAGCGGGATTGTCCATATAAGTTTTAGACTTTACATGTGCCCACAAGAAAAAGTTTAACGGTGTAAAATCACAAGATCTTGGTGGCCCAAAAAGTGAAATTATCTGCTCACCGAAGTGCTCTCTCACTGAGTGCAATAATTGATGCGAAGTGTTGTGCCATCTTGTTGAGATCACGAGCTTCAATGCAAGGCATCAAATAGTCGTTTATTATGACGCGATAACGGTCGCCATTGACTATTACTTTCTTACCGGCATTATTTTTGAAGAAATGTAAACCAATGATTCCACCGACCCACAAATCAAATCAAACCGTTGTTTATTCTATATGAAATGGTAGCTTTTAATCTTTTCGGTTTGGTCTTCGTGCCAAATGTGGTAATTTTGCATGTTTGTATACCCATTGAGCCAGAAATGGGCCTCATCGCTGAACAAAAATTAGCCCGAAAACGTCGGATCATCTTGGAACTTTTCAAATGCTCACAGAGCGAAGCGATGTTGCTTGGGAAGGTCAAGCGGTTTCAGTTCTTGCACAAGCTATATTTTGTACACTTTAAATTAAAGATCTCGACGTAAAATGTGCCAAGCTGTTCCATACCTCAGTCTGAGTTGCTGCGATCGGCGCCGAATCGACTCTCCACGGTTTTCGCGCACACTATCAGCTGCCGCTGCTATATTTTCTTCACAACGTGCTGGACGTACATAGATTATTCGGTCGAATATTATCCAATAATGAATACTGGGTCTCAAGATGGGTGATGGTGTTCTGAATAGTACGCTCAATATGGCGATTATGTTAACCATAAGTTGAGCGAAGCGCGAAACACATTCTTTACAGAACATCAATTTTCGTAATTCAACGATTTGTAAACGTTGTTCAACCACAATGAAATGCCAAGCAATACTGAATAAAAATAACATGACAGCTTGACACGTCTCATGTGTGATCTGCCAAAAAAGGCCTATTGGAAAAAGTACCTCTACTTGGTTCACCCGTTATTTACGCTAGGAATATTATAGCTTCAAACTATTTAATACTCTCGGTTTTCGAATTTTTCGCTCACATTTGTCTGCTGTTAAGTGGAAAGCTGTCAGCCAAGTGTCAGCTTTGATTATGACAAAACTAAGGGATTTGTACCAGATGTGCCATCATTCGTTCAAGCAATAGACAAGACAAAAATGAATCGTCATACTCACGAACTATTACCTAACTAATCTGCTAGTTCCTTTTTAAGGTTAGATCGATGAAAGTTGCGCACATCGGGTCTCTGAATTTTATATATAATAATAAATGAAAGACTTTTTTATCAAAGTCTTGGGAAGTCATTATATAGATATACAAACTCATGTACATACGTATATAATTAAATTTAAATATTTGTATATGTGTATGGTATGTATTTACATACATATACTACTGTGCCCAAAAAATAAGGTGACATTGTATTTATTTTGAAAATTCTTTATTTATTCTTCCTGAATCTCCTCTATCGTATAAAAAGGGTGTCCCCGGAGCGGTCTTTTGAGCTTGGTGAACAGCCAGAAGTCGCACGGCGTCAGATCAGGTGAATACGGTGGTTGCGGCACGATATGGGTTCAGTTTTTGCGAAATGATCACGAATTACGAGGGCAGTATGGGATGGTGCAGTATCGTGGTGTAAATACCAAGAATTGTCTTTCCACAATTCCGGCCTTTTTAGGCGGATAGCGTTACGCGAACGACGCATAACGTTCAAATAATATTCCTTGGTGACTGTTTGACCGGTTGGAAGGAATTCATAATGCACAACACCACGATAATCGAAGAAAACAGTCAACATGACCTTGATTTTTGAGCGACTTTGGCGCGATTTTTTTGGTCTCGGCTCTCTTTTGGCACGATATTCGCTCGATTGATCGGTTGTTTCGGGGTCGTAAGCATAGATCCAAGTCTCATCGCCAGTTATAATGCATTTTATGACACCCTGGTAGTCGGAAAGCATCGTTTCACACACTTCAACGCGACGCCTTTTTTCCAAAAAATGCAATGCTTTCGGTACCAGTCGAGATTTGACGCGCTCGAGACTCAAAACATCCTTCAAAATGGTATTGGCTGAGCCTTTCGATATGCCAACTTCATCAGCAAGGTCTCTAATTGTTAACCGAAGGTTTTTCAACACCAAATCTTTGATTTGTTGAACGTGAGCTTCGTCGGTTGAGGTTGATGGTCGCCCTGGACGCTCTTCGTCTTCGACACGTTCACGGCCGGCTTAGAACTCACTATACCAATTTTAAAAATTTTTTTTAGACACAGCCTCATCACCAAAGACTTCCTGCACCATCCTCAACGTATCCTCAGCAGAAAATTGATTCCGTAAACAAAATTTAATGCAAATTCTTTGCTCAACAAATTTCGAAATCGCAAAAAACGAAAAACTCACTTTTAGCAGCTCACAAAACGACACGTATCTCAAACACTAATAAATATTTTGACATGAAATTTGACATAAATGTGACTGACAGTACTACCAACCTAAAAAAAATAATTTTCCAAATCCGCGCGCAGTTTAAATTCAAATGTCATTTTTTGAGCACAGTAGTACATACATACATATTGTTTCAAGAACTATCTAGTCTACACTCTCCAAATCACGTATGAGTAATAAAAAGGGAATGAAATACTTATGTACATATATATGTATACTTATGTGGAGAAATTCTAGCTTACGTCTGTTGCGTCAGCAAACTACTTAATTTTTTTTACACATTATTTACTTACATACCTACATATCTACATATAGTATGTGGCGTGTGCAAGTTAAACATTTGGCAAATTATTTACGACTTCTTTTACGTAGCATTTGTCATGCGTGTCAAGTTGTTGCTGTTGTTGTTTTAAATTTTCTAAAAAATGTTAGTGTCTACTACACAGCATTTCCAAGTTCTATTTCAAATTAATTTATGCGTATACGTATGCAGTTGTGAATGTATGCGTGCTTCTTTGAAACATCCACAATTTCGTCTATTCTACGCCGCCGCCCACGCGTTTCTTTTTGATGCGACGTCAGTAAACATCACACAATCACAATTTCAGCTTTTTAATTCTCGCAATTTTTCGTTTTTTTGCTGATTGTTCAAGGTTACTAATTTCTTCACAAAGTTGATATATTATACATCCACACGTATACAAACATACTTACATACATATGTGTGACAGCAATTAATTTTATACTTTCTTTTTTTGCTTATCACGCTGCGGTATCTAATAACATTGATAAGTAAAAAATGGGAAAAAGTTTTGGCTTAAATGTTTCCTTGAAAATTGCTTGTATTTGTTGACTTTTATAAACAATGAGACACATTTTTTGGTAACGATGTGTATGTTTGTATGTGTGTCCATCATCGGAATTTGTTGCATTTCGCGCGTTGTTCGATACTTTCGGCCCTCACATTGACATTCAAAGTGTGCCAGTGAGCGCACTGTTGATGTTTGTTGGTTCCCGTTGATAACAGTAATAATGACAATGTTAATTTTGACTGCTACGTATCTATAGTACCGTTCATTTCTTATAGTATATAAGTACATAAGTACTATGTATAAGAATATGAAAAGATCTTTGGCTTGATTTTGATCAGGCAGTTTGTATGGCAGCTATAAGCTATAGTGGTCCGATCTGAACAATGTATTCTGAGGTTATAGCGTTGTCTTGAAAAATAATCTATGCGAAATTTCTTGAACATATGTATCTTCCCGAATCAGAATGTTTTCCATACAAGAACATTATTTTCCTCGGTCAGTTTGTATGGCAGTTGTATTTTAGTTGTAGTTGTAGTGCTCCAATATCTGCGTTTACGAGAAATATGAAAAATATCATTGGAGTCCAGTTTATGGATTAATGAGGGAAATCACAACCGTCTTGTAGTTAGAAAGTTGTCCACCTTCATATTTCTTCTGAGATTTGTTACACATTTGTATTTTCTTTGAACCATCCATGGAAATCACTATTCGTCTCCTTCTTGTTTATTATCTCCGACACTGCGTACGCTGTTATAGCCGTGTTTATAACAACGCGCCGATCGTTCTTCCTTTTCGCTGTTTGGTTTTTCCAACGGAGTGGAGGACTTCCCCTTCCTCTGCTTCTCCCAGTGGGCCTGCCATCGAATACTCTCAGAGCTGGAGTGTTTTCATCCATTTGGACGACATGTCCTGGCCAGCGTAACCACTGTCTCTTAATTCGCTGAACTTTGTCGATTTCGTCGTATATCTCGTACAGCTAATAATTCCATCGAATTCAGTATTCGCCTATTGCGCAAAGGACCATAAATCTTCCGCATAAAATTTCTCACGAAAACTCGTAATGTCGACTCATCAGATGTTGTCTTCGTCCATGCCTCTGCACCACATAGCACGACAAGAATAATGAGTAATAGAGTTTGGTCTTTGTTCGTCGATTTAGGACTTTACTTCTCAATTGCCTACTCAGTTCGAAACAACACCTGTTGCCACGAGTTATTCTGCGTTGGATTTTGAGGCTGACGTTGTTGTTGGTGTTAATGCTGGTTCCAAGATTGACGAAATTGTTTACGACTTCGAAGTTTTGGCTGTCAACAGTGACGTGGGAGCCAAAGGTCGAGTGCGTCAATTGTTTGTTTGATGAGTATGTCAATATCGTCGGCGAACGCCAGCTGCTATATAATCTTATAGAATATTGTATCTTATCTATTTCGCTCTGCACTCGTTTTATTTTCTCTAGCAATATATTACAGAAGTCACACGATAAGGAGTGTCCTTGTCTGAAACCTTGCTTGGTATCGGCTAGGAGAGATCCGCCACGATCCTGACGAAGCTTTTGTTGTTGCTCGATGTCAGCTTACACAGTGAAGAATACCAAATTCAGACATAACGGCATAGAGGCGGTTCCTTCTCGTGCTGTCAAAAGCAGCTTTGAAATCGACGAAGAGGTGGTGCGTGTCGATTTTCTTTTCACGGGTCTCTTCCAAGATTTGGCGCAAGGTAAAGATCTGGTCGTAAGTAGATTTTCCATGTCTAAAGGCTCTTGATAAAGTCTAATCAGTTTCTTTGACTATTTTATTAGTTACATTTAAATGTATCGTGTAATCAAATTTGACCCGGACTGGTCGATCAATATTCTTTTTTTAGACTGGTACAACTTTTTTATGCTTGTCAGACAATTTTTACTAAAAATTTTAACAACGTGTTTGCTTTAAGTTTTAGGTTTCCAATATAATTACGGTTACGCACTTGTTGCAAATGTTGAAGTGTTTTAGGGGAATCTACATTATCAGGAACAGAAGTATTTGAGTGACATAAAGCATTTAGTGATAAACGTGAAGTCAACAAAAACTTACTTTATGCTTTGTCCAGCTTTGTTAATGAAGATTACATCGAAAAAGTTGAAGAACCCATCCTTGAAAATCCTTGTGTTGGCATCAGAGAGCTAGCTGAGGAACCCCTATGGATCTACTCAGCATATTTTTGTTATCAAAACCAAAAAAGTATGAATCTTTTACAAAAACGACGTCGAGTAGAAGTAGATCGCAAAAGATATGCTTTACAACGTAGTTGAGCACCCTACTTTCAAGGTCTGTGAATATGAGGTCGAAATGAACCGTAAATGTAAAAACAAAATCGCTAAGGCACTGGAGAAAAGCCAAGCCGAGTCTTATAACAAGGGTATGAATTATGTATTGACCTGCTTGTATTGGCATTAAACTCCACCAGAGTCAAAATTGTTCTGATTTCATATTTACAAAGAAGTTTGTGGAAGATTTTTTTTTCAAAATAAATTAAATTATATTGTGCTGCTGTCTTCAATTGTTCGTTAGGTGAAAATGTATAAAACATACATATTCTTGAAGATTTCTATGACTGTTAAGACAGCTGAATTAATTTGTTTAATACAAAAAAAAAAAAATAATAAGTTAAGATAAAATAGGTATTATTGTTTGTTTTAAGCCAAGCAAGTATAAATATTCTATACGCACTTGACCATAAATATTATATGTATATTACTTATTCCATATGGATGCATGGCTCCATAAGAGCCCATCAAGCGATAGCGAGAAACATAGAAAAAATTCTCTAGGATGAGAACCGAAGTCATAGTTTGAAATTTTGAACAAAAGTAAAAAGAAGAAGATATATGTATGTATGTGTGTTTACCTACATATTATATGTATATTAACCTGATACATGGAGTCAAAAATGTTGGCACGTGTATCAGATAAAAGTGTGCGCTTCGACGAAAGGTAAATATATGCAATGACTGTATGAAGACAAAAAACGGTGGACGAATAGTGAAGAATAAATTTAAGTACAGAAGAGAATGCGGGAGAGATACGAAACAGACACAAGCCATAAGCGCATGCATACATACATACAGAAGTTTGTGCGATTGTTCGGTTTACCGTTTTGGCGTACTTGGCGCTCCGACATTCTCAATTTTCAACGATCTGCAAATTAATTTCTACATGCATTTATATGTATGTACATATGAATATTATTTGCAAAAATGTGGCACCAACAACTAACTGAGCTAATTTGCGAATATTGTTTGTGGACTGCCAGGCCCGTAAATTTAACCAATTGGAAGCAAGTTCGAACGATAAAAGTAAACAGTGTACACAGGCATTGCTTTGAAGCTTCGTGCATTTTTGCTAAAAATAATTACCGCATTTTATTTTGTTTCTATGAGTTAATCATTAAACTTGAAAAAAAAAATACTTGTCTTTTACAAATTGGAAAACTCGTTTGACAGTTTCGTTTGAAAGAGTTTCATGAAGTTTTACGTATTGACGAGTGAGAAAATGTTTTTTACAGCCAAAGTAGAAAAAAATAATATGACTTTGTTTATAATTTTAAAATTCTTAATTTATTTTAAAAAATTTTTGTCGTCCCCCTCCAAGTACATACACACTTGTGTCAACGTTTTCGGAATAGACAGGTGTAAAAAAATGGCGCATCCTCGTGACATTGATCCTGACTCTCCTGGTGGTCTGAAGAAAAAAATCAAAAGAAATTCTGAATCAGTAAGGATGCTGTTATAGTCCCTACCTCTTCTTCTTCTTTACTGGTGCAGACACCGCTTATGCGATTATAGCCGAGTCAACAACAGCGCGCCAGTCGTTTCTTCTCTTCGCTACGTGGCGCCAATTGGATATTCCAAGCGAAGCCAGGTCCTTCTCCACTTGGTCCTTCCAACGGAGTGGAGGTCTTCCTCTTCCTCTGCTTCCCGCGGCGGGTACTGCGTCGAATACTTTCAGAGCTGGAGTGTTTTCATCCATCCGGACAACATGACCTAGCCAGCGTAGCCGCTGTTTTTTAATTCGCTGAACTATGTCAATGTCGTCGTATATCTCATACAGCTCATCGTTCCATCGAATGCGATATTCGCCGTGGGTAACGCGCAAAGGACCATAAATCTTTCGCAGAACCTTTCTCTCGAAAACTCGCAAAGTCGACTCATCCGTTGTTGACATCGTCCAAGCCTCTGCACCATATAGCAGGACGGGAATTATGAGTGACTTATAGAGTTTGGTTTTTGTTTGTCGAGAGAGGACTTTGCTTTTCAATTGCCTGCTCAGTCCGAAGTAGCACCTGTTGGCAAGAGTAATCCTGCGTTGGATTTCCAGGCTGACATTGTTGGTGGTGTTAATGCTGGTTCCTAAATAGACGAAATTATCTACAACTTCAAAGTTATGACTGTCAACAGTGACGTGGGAGCCAAGTCGCGAGTGCGACGACTGTTTGTTTGATGACAGGAGATATTTCGTCTTGCCCTCGTTCACTGCCAGACCCATTTGAGTTGCTTCCTTGTTCAGTCTGGAGAAAGCAGAACTAACGGCGCGGGTGTTGAGGCCGATGATATCAATATCATCGGCATATGCCAGCAGCTGTACACTCTTGTAAAAGATTGTACCTGCTCGATTAAGTTCTGCAGCTCGAATAATTTTCTCCAGCAGCAGATTGAAAAAGTCACACGATAGGGAGTCGCCTTGTCTGAAACCTCGTTTGGTATCGAACGGCTCGGAGAGGTCCTTCCCGATCCTGACGGAGCTTTTGGTGCTGCTCAACGTCAGTTTACACAGCCGTATTAGTTTTGCGGGGATACCAAATTCAGACATCGCGGCATAAAGGCAGCTCCTTTTCGTGCTGTCGAAAGCAGCTTTGAAATCGACAAAGAGGTGGTGTGTGTCGATTCTTCTTTCACGGGTCTTTTCCAAGATTTGGCGCATGGTGAATATTTGGTCGGTTGTTGATTTACCAGGTCTAAAGTCACACTGATAAGGTCCAATCAGTTTGTTGACGGTGGGCTTTAATCTTTCACACAATACGCTCGACAGAACCTTATATGCGATGTTGAGGAGGCTAATTCCACGGTAGTTGGCGCAGATTGTGGGGTCTCCTTTTTTATGGATTGGGCATAGCACACTTAAATTCCAATCGTTGGGCATGCTTTCGTCCGACCATATTTTACAAAGAAGCTGATGCATGCACCTTATCAGCTCTTCGCCGCCGTGTTTGAATAGCTCGGCCGGCAATCCGTCGGCCCCTGCCGCTTTGTTGTTTTTCAGGCGGGCAATTGCTACTCGAATTTCTTCATGGTCGGGCAATGGAACATCTGATCCATCGTCATCGATTGGGGTATCAGGTTCGTTTTCTCCTGGTGTTGTGTGTTCAGCAGGCTGGAGAAGTGTTCCCTCCATAATTTAAGTATGCTCTGGGCATCGGTGGCTAGATCACCTTGGGGGGTTCTACAAGAGTATGCTCCGGTCTTGAAACCTTCTGTAAGGCGCCGCATCTTTTCGTAGAATTTTCGAGCATTACCCCTGTCGGCCAGCTTATCAAGCTCTTCGTACTCACGCATTTCGGCCTCTTTCTTTTTCTGTCTACAAATGCGTCTCGCTTCCCTCTTTAACTCTCGGTATCTATCCCATCCCGCACGTGTTGTGGTCGATCGTAACGTTGCGAGGTAGGCAGCCTGTTTTCTCTCCGCTGCGACACGGCACTCCTCGTCGTACCAGCTGTTCCTTTGCACTTTCCGAAAACCAATGGTTTCGGTTGCAGCTGTACGTAAGGAGTTTGAAATGCCGTCCCACAGTTCCCTTATACCGAGTTGTTGACGAGTGCTCTCAGAGAGCAGGAGTGCAAGCCGAGTAGAAAATCGTTCGGCTGTCTGTGATATGATTGCTCACCAACCGAAAAAAATTAGTCTCTGGCATATTTTTTACATAAAGGGGTAAAGGGTGCTTGTGTAATATTTTGACTTAGATTACACTTTAGGATCTAAAGAATGTCATATATAGATGACCCGATTTCAAGGCGAGTTGAATTTTAAGTGTGCAAGGGATAAAACTTGAGATCTTTTAATGACAACCCAGGGTGGTTGCTATTCCAAATTAAGAAATAATGTATTTTTAATAATATCGTATATTCTTACTTAAAATATTTCATCGATATACTTCTTCTAGTTCCCCTATTCTTAATATTCGAATTTTCAAACATCCTCTTGACTTCATGCCTTAGATATACATATGTACATATATCAATCATTCTGCGAGGTGTCTTAAGGAAATTCAGATTCCCTATATTTCTATTAATGATATATCGAAATGCCAAAACTGGATAAAATTGAGTCAAAATTTCCCTGGGCCCTATATACTACCGTACCCAAAAAATGAGGAGACATTGTATTTATTTTGAAAATTCTTTCTTTATTCTTCCAAATCAATTTAATCCCCTTTAAAGTAATCCCCTCCCGAAGCAATGCACTTATGCCAACGGATTTTTCAATCTTCGAAACACTGGTTGTAGTCACTTTGCGGGATGGCCTTCAGTTCCGTCTTCGCTGCGGTTTGAATCTCCTTTATCGCATGAAAACGGTGTCACCGGAGCGGTCTTTTGAGCTTGGTGAACAGCCAAAAGTCGCTCGGCGCCAGATCAGGTGAATACGGTGGTTGCGGAACGATGTGGGTTGAGTTTTTGACGAAATGATCACGAATTACGAGGGCAGTATGGGATAGTGCATTATCGTGGTGTAAAAACCAAGAATTGTCTTTCCACAATTCTGTCCTTTTTAGGCGGATAGCGTTACGCAAACGACGCATAACGTTCAAATAATATTCCTTGGTGACTGTTTGACCGGTTGGAAGGAATTCATAATGCACAACACCACGATAATCGAAGAAAACAGTCAACATGACCTTGATTTTTGAGCGACTTTGGCGCAACTTTTTTGGTCTCGGCTCTTTTTTGGCACGAGATTCGCTCGATTGATCGGTTGTTTCGGGGTCGTAAGCATGGATCCAAGTTTCATCGCCAGTTATAATGCATTTCATGACACCCTGGTAGTCGGAAAGCATCGTTTCACACACTTCAACGCGACGCCTTTTTTCCAAAAAATTCCAAAAATTCAATGTTTTCGGTACCAGTCGAGATTTGACGCGCTTGAGGCCCAAAACATCCTTCAAAATGGTATTGGCTGAGCCTTTCGATATGCCAACTTCATCAGCAAGGTCTCTAATTGTTAATCGACGGTTTTTCAACACCAAATCTTTGATTTGTTGAACGTGAGCTTCATCAGTTGAGGTTGATGGTCGCCCTGGACGCTCTTCGTCTTCGACACATTCACGGCCGGCTTGGAACTCATTATACCACTTGTAAACATTTTTTTTAGGGATAGCCTCATCACCAAAGGCTTTCTGCACCATCCTCAACGTATCCGCAGCAGAAAATTGATTCCGTAAACAAAATTTAATGCAAATTCTTTGCTCAACAAAAAACTCACTTTTAGCAGCTCACAAAAGGACACGTATCTCAAACACTAATGAATATTTTGACATGAAATTTGACATAAATATGACTGACAGTACTACCAACCTAAAAAAAATAATTCTTCAAATCCTTCGACGCGCGCAGTTTAAATTCAAATGTCCCCTTATTTTTTGAACAAAGTAGTACAATATATAACATAACTGATATGAATTAAAGGAGAACTTCAATCTTCCTGTTGCTTTATATTATATAACGGCCAAAATGTAAGATATCTTAGACAAATTAAGTAAAAGTATAATAATAGATAAATACAGTTTAATACTGAAAATATGATATCGATTCTCAAATAACCCCAGTTTCCATATTATACTTATTATAATAATTTCCTTTAGTCCATGATGAAATTGGGATTTTCCATCCTTTGGTTGATGTTTTCCTCACATAATCTCTGACAGTATTTGGCCGCTTCTGATCTTTTCAAATTGCGCGAGTATAAAATATTTAGTTAAACCGGAACTTAGCCCTTCAATACTTGTTTTGCTTCAGATAGTGCTTGTTCCTAAAATCACTGTAGTAACTGATTGTTTGTTATTAATATTATAAAAATATTTTAATTTACAACATATGTACATGTTGATCGGTAACATGTAGTTAATAAAAATTTTCTTCACTTCATTGACAATTCCATTGAATGTGCATGTTCTTCCTCTTAGTAATTGAAATGTTATTGTTTTCAGATCTTTTTAATGACACGTAGTTAAATCTGGCACTTCACCTCCAGTAAAAATATATACATAAACATACGTATATATTTATCTACAACTAGTAACGAGCCCCCTTTTGATAAATTAGTAAATGACAACAACAGGTGCACACATTCATACGTATTAAAATGCAAAAGCGAAAATATTATTGTTTTGCTAATTTTGCGGTGGCGCTGCCTCCTTTTCCGACATGATTCACTTGTTTATTGCTTTTTTACAAAACCTTCAGAAATACTTACGTATGTATGTATGATGAGATTTGCATATTATATTGCCGACTGTATGTGTATACTAAAGTGGGTCGATTTTTTACCCTGAACAGGGTGTACTAAGTTTGGCACGATGTTTATAATAGCCAAAAGGTCAGAGACCCTATGAAGTATATATGTATGTATATACCCAAACGAATCCTATAATGTTTATATATAAATGAACCACGTGACGAGTTAAGTTTGTCTACCCGTACGTCTGTGAATATACGAAATAACCTCTCACTTAAGATATTGAGGTATTGATCTGAAATTTTATTATGGATCTAAAAACGGCTTTAAGCCTGCATTTTTTAAGGCGAACTTTAAAAAAATTTGAATAATCGGTTGTAAGGGAGATACATATGTGATGTTGTTTGATCTGGTCGATTCTGACAAACGGTCAATAGAATATCAAAATGTACCTACGTATTGTATTTCATTCGGATATCTCAAAAACTGACGAATGAATTTTTACGATTAATAAAAAACTTCGGTTTATCAGTCGCTGGTTCGAAATCGATTTAAGATCCATAGTCTCTTAGTCCAGGTGGTTAGAATAATCCGTAGAACATTTCCCGCATTTTAGATTTTTCCATTTTTTTGGTTTTTTTTGGCTCCCTATAAATCTATCCTCTCTAATGCTACATATTCATATTATTTGTTTATTTTTGTCCAATTTATTTAGGTGCAATTTTGAACGATGTATGTATTGTGCTCAGCTTTGTGGTCTTGTTGGCGTTTTCAATGTGGAACTTTTGACATTAATAAGTGAATAAAGAAATGCACAAACAATATGGTCGAGAGAATGCGAAATTTGCTTCTGGTAAGTGAAACGAAATGAAGAAAAGTATATGTATATCAAAATAAATATTGTGCACAACATAATGAAAGCTTTTACACCATATGTATGTATTTTTAGTTCTTTTTTTTCAATACCTTATCTTCTTCTTTTTGATCCGCCTTTTTTGAGTGATTACGTCCAAATCCAAATTGACGATCAGTTATTATTATCATTTATTCCGGCAATATTAAATGAAACCATTAAGTTTTCAATTTGGTCATTTAAACTACATATGTGTATTCCTCATTTAGGTGCTGATTTCAGATTAGAAACTTAATCTCGACTAGCTTACTTTTCTATGCTAATAATGCCGTTAGACAATTCATATATATAGCTTATCGTTTCTTCTTATGGGATCGCCTCTATTAGTAAAAGTCCATTGGTATCGAACTCAACAACTGCCCGATCGGATTTCTCATTTAAGGTTTTCTACCATAATCTGCTTTCTCGAGTCTAAGCTGTCAACAGAGTACGAGGTGTGTTAAAAAAGTATCGCGAATTTTGTGTTTTTTCAAAAATTATTTATTTATTCATGAATATCTATTTTGTTTCCTTCAAAGTAATCCCCATGAGATATTATACACTTGTGCCAACGGTTTTTCCAATCTTCGAAGCACTTCAAAAAATCATTTTTTTTATCTTCTTCAGCTCCTCCTTCGATGCCGTCTTTATCTCGTCAAGAGAAGCGTAACGTCGTCCTTTCATGGGCCTCTTCAGTTTAGGGACAAGAAAAAGTCACAGGGGGCCAGATCTGAGGAATACGGTGGCTGCGGCATCATTAGTGTGTTGTTTTTGGCCAAAAAGTCGCGCACAAGCAACGATGTGTGTGAGCAGGGGCGTTATCGTGGTGCAAAAGCCAATTTTTGTTCTTCCACAAATCCGGGCGTTTCTGGCGGATTGCTTCGCGCAAATTGCGCATAACTTGCAGGTAATATTCCTTATTGATCGTTCTTCCCTGTGGCAAGAACTCATGATGCACCACGCCCCTGCAATCGAAGAAAACTGTCAGTTACGATTCGCGATACTTTTTGAACACACCTCGTCCGTAGGCACCCTTAAGTTCCGACTGGCAGGCATCGAAGTTTTAAGAAGACTATTTATAGCTGTGATTACCTCATCGTGGAGAATTGATTAACCCTTTCGCGGACACGTCGGCATAATCCGACACAACGAATGGCTTAAATTGGACACGTCGGTATATGCCGACATGAAATAGGACATGTGGGCTCTGTCCGACGTCGAGCATATCCGACGTGTCCCTATTACAAATCAAAATTCCTAACTAGGACACGTCGGAGTATGCCGACATACTATAATTTTTTTGTTTTGAGTAAAAATTAAATATTCAATAAACCACAAACCCAAAACTGAAATCGGAATTCAATTATCGGTTTTATAAGCCAAATAAATGCATGTGTCATTCTGATAACATTTACTAAATTTCGTGTATCCGCGAAAGGGTTAATGATATGTCTTGTAAGAAAAAACGTTAATTTGGTTCCACAGAAGCTATACATATTACCATGATTAAGAGGGTTATTAAACCCGGTGTTGCTACAGGCGTTTGTCCGTTCTGATGCTCAGAACTCCTAAAACCGGTTCAAAAAGACCGTCGAAAACCTATAAAGTATTTATAGCCGGCTACAAATTTATTTAGCTGGCTAATATCTGCTCCAGCTAATTCGAGTTTATAGAAAGCAAATCTAGAAAGAAATAAAGATGCTTCAAACTTAGTCTGGCGAAGGCTGGACAGTGAAGAAGAAAGTGTCTAGATGTGTCCACCTCATTTTCTTCCCTGCAACTTTGACAAATTACG
The DNA here is from genome assembly GCA_037783105.1 of Bactrocera zonata. Classification (NCBI taxonomy): domain Eukaryota; kingdom Metazoa; phylum Arthropoda; class Insecta; order Diptera; family Tephritidae; genus Bactrocera; species Bactrocera zonata. The sequence continues at coordinate 167,151 of JBAWJQ010005959.1, read as the reverse complement.
ACCTCCAAAATCTTTAGACTCAACGCGTGAATGCCAATGGGATAATGTACAGTTAGGACACCTATCATTGCGGTCATGTGAACTTTCCTAGCTCATCGGCTTTACATTTGCCGACGATTTCGCTGTGACCAGGCACCCAGGCAAGGGTGGTAGTGAGGTCATGCACTCCCGGACTAGTTGTGAAATTATTGTCAGCGAACTCGAATTGTATAAAGCAGGTTATCAGGAGGTTATCAGGGATGCAAGTGAAGACTGAGAGGATTTCACAATGTGTTTGGTAGCATTCTTTGCACCAATGAATTTGCCGGCTACGATGACGGGTGCTGTGTGTAGAATGGCATTAAGTACCCACGTTGGTGTTCTACGTAGTGCACCGTTAATGCCAATAAAAGCCGCTCGTTGAACACATTGGCTGTATGACGAGTGTGGTTTTACGGAGCGCCCTTCACTAGACAAATACATTACAGACAAGAATTGGCTTTCTTAAGGGGGTATTCTACTCTAGAAATCAAATTTTGGGCAGTTTTTTGAATTTTATTAAAAAAAAACCAAAAATATTTTTACCATCCATTTTTTATGGCGTTTTTTTTTATTGATATCTTAAGAATGCAGAAAAAAAAGTTTACAAAAAAATATTAAAAATTAAAATAATTAGAGGGTGGGGAGAGACAGGTGTAAAAAAATGGAGCATCCTGGTGACATTGATCCTGACTCTCCTGGTGGTCTGAAAAAAAAAAAAAAATCAAAAGAAATTCTTAATCAGTAAGGATGCTGTTATAGTCCCTAGTTCAGGGAACACGAAAAAAAAAAAAAATTTTGAAAAATGGCGACTGCCTGAAAATAAAAATCATTTTTTACGCTTTTTTTTGAAATTCCTGAATTTTTTTAAAATATTAAAAACAAAAATTTTGATACGATGCTGGTAGGAACGATAAAGAATTATATAAAGAAGGTTCACACAAAATTTCAAGTAAATCGATTGTACAGAACTTGAGATAATGCCGGTACCGTGTGGAAAAAAGTAGTTTCGAGAAAAACGCGTTTAAAGTTTAGGAGACAATTCTAGTGAACACGGACGCCACCTCACAAAATCGGCTGTATCTCCGAAAATAAGTCGAATTTGAAAAATCCTTCCAAGGTCATATTTTTGAAAGTCTAAACTTTAAATATATGAAAAAAAATCGAATTTTTCAAAATTCTAGAGTAGAGTACCCCCTTAAAGCTACAGCAGAACTCATGATGAGAGTTTACACCGCTTCCCTATAGCTCCTTTAAAACAATATAGTTTAAGGCAGCGAATGAGTATCCCTGATAGCTTTCTTTTAAGCGTGAGGTCCAATTACTTCACCTTTTTGACGGGGTGAAGCCAAGAGTCCACCAATGTGGGATGGTGTACACCCGACATTTTAGAACTACTGTTAAATAAAACCGGTCCAGTTTTGTTTTTTGACTGACAGCTAAATTATTATTATAGTCTTATTACATGTTTTCTAAGTTCAATATAAACAAAGATAATGTGAGATTATTTTCTAGATTAGGTAATTTTTGTAACCAACCAGTTTTTTCAACTCTAACTGGATAACCCAATCAGCGAAAAAGGTTTCAGAAGAAATTTTGGCATATTGAACTAGAAGTTCTTTTATATTATTTTACATACATATATTCTCAGACTTGGAATGTATTTGTAATGGAAGGGGTAAAAACTAAATTATTCACGAACAGACATACATACATACATATATATATATATACTGCGTGATTAAATTTTTAAATAATTATATATAAAAGCTTTTGTGTGTCATAAAATTATCAGCAAATTAATTAAAATAATTGAGCAATGTATCACGTGATATTTTGAATAATTTCATCTCTTTCTTATCTCTATAGAGGTGTAAGAGTCAACAAACATTCAAATTAATTTTATAACAAATTTTATACGGCATTAATTTAGTACAAAAAGTCTTAATAAACGACAAATTATAACATATTTAAACTGGAATATATACATATGTACATATTTATGTATATATGTATGTAAGTATATACATATATTTGTAAAAAATATGGCATAAATGTATTTATGTACCAATTGCACCATGCTTTGTTAATAGGCAGTTGTTTGCCATATTTTGTACCGTTATCTTTACGTAAAAAGGCATGTATGTATGTTTGTATGTAGAAAAACAAAAAATGTTTACACCATAGGAATTTGCGTCACCCAACCTTAGTGATCAATGCCACAGCCCCCCAGCAGCGAGCCTCAAGCTATTGCCTTAATACGTGTACGTGTGTTTGTGCGATTATTTTTTCCTAGCTGATAAGAGAAAGAAACTTGCTCAGGAGCTTAAGCGTAAAAAGTGAAGTGTGATTAATAACTTCATATCAGCGCCGATAAGAAGTGTCGTACATACATATGTATTTGTGACGGCGCGTGGTGGCACAGAAAGTGGCTTTAATTTATTTACCTACTTCATAAAAATCAAATTCAACAATCTTTGATCAATTACTTCTTTCGTAGTTAACTTCTGCTTTAGAAACGAAAATAACGAAAATAACGAATAGTACGTGCTTCATTTAAAGAAGGATAGAGTCTTCACTAGAAAATGGAAAATACGAAATATCTCGTGTTATCAAACAAACACTCGTGACTTGGCTCGCACGTCACTACTGACAGTCATAACTTAGATTATTTTTTCCTTTTCCTTTTCTAAGTCATAACTTAGAAGTCGTAGGTAGGTGTTAACGCTATCTTGGAACCAGCATTAACACCAACAACAACGTCAGCCTCGAAATCCAACGCAGAATAACTCTTGCCAATAGGTGCTACTTCGGACTGAGTAGATAATTGAGAGGTAAAGCTCTCTCTCGACGAACGAAGAATCTAAAAGGCATGGATAGTGATAACATCTGATGAGTCGACATTACGAGTTTTCGAGAGAAAGGTTCAGCTGAAGATTTATGGCCCTTTACCCATTGGCAACGGCGAATATCGCAGTCGATGAAACCATGAGCTGTATGAAATATGAAAGTACGACGACATTGACAATTTTCAGCAAATTAAAAAACAGCGTAGGCAAGGTCATGTCGTCCGATTGTATAAAAAATGCTTCAGCTCTGAGAGTATGCGATTTAGTACCCGCCGAGGGAAGCAGAGGAAGAGGAAGACCTCCACTCCGTTGGAAAGAACAGGTAGAGAAGGATTTGGCTAAACTTAGAATCTCCAATTAAGGCCAATCAGCGAATAGGAAGAACGACTGGTCCACTGTTGTAAACTCGGCGATAACCGCGTAAGCGGTCTCTACACCAATAAAAAAAAAAGAAAAAAGGAATCTTCAATAAAGTTCATTAAACTAGATTGAACAGTAAAAGAACACTCTATAAGAAAAAGCAAAAAACGTTGATTTCTTATCTTAGCCACACATAAACTATAAAGATTTCTTAGAAATCGGTTGTGGTAGAAGCCTATTTACATATGTACGTTCTTTATCACCATCCTGATGTACCATATAAACACACGATTTCAATAGAAAGTTTCGATAATCAACAGAAAAACATTATATTTAGCGTTTATTGCTTCTCGATGGACACCGACAACCGACCACATTTTTATCTTGAAAAATAACTTCCAACAACCGTACCGCCGGCTTTGACGTTACAGTCAATGAGGAACGCTGTGGAGCCGTAATTAATGGGTTTTTCGTGACTGAATTGAAGGATACTGATGTAGACGACCTTTGCTTCCAACGAACGAAACAATTAATTTATTGAAGGAAACCTTTGCTGAGCGCAATATCTCGCGTCGTGGGCCTGTGGCGGGGCCTCCTAAACAGCGCAATTTAACAACGCTGGACTATTCTTTGAGGGTTATGTGAAGTCGTTTGTCTACACAGATAAGCCCGAGCTCTATATCGGTGATATGCGGTTCCAATTACTGCAAAAAGTGGCCGAAATTTGGATCATATTCGAAGCAGCCGCGGCGGTCATTTGACTGAAATATGAAGATTGGTTTATCAAACAATTACATAGATCAGCAATATTTCCACGATACAAGTAATCGCTCGAACTGTTGTTCACAATGCAGACAATCGTCGCTGTTAGCATCGTCCGTAATTGCATTTATTGCAATGTAATTTTCTGCAATTTGGCAAATACAGCAACACTAGTTTGTAATTTTGTTGCATGTACATATTTCTGTGCTTCACAGTGGCATGCTTCTCAAATTATTGCCGTTACTATGTACCTAATTCTGTCATATCTATGTGTATGAAAGAAAACTTGTCGCTGAGCAAGGTATTTTTGTTGGTGAATGCGAAGTTTGTCTATGTACATAATATGTAATACATAATATGTAATACATATATATTATGTACAAAATTTGATTCAGATATAGCCGATTTTACAACAGCGCGCCAGTTGATCTTTCTCTTCGCTATTTGGCACCAATCGGAGATTTCAAGTGTAGCCAAGTCCTTCTCCACCTGGTCTTTCCAACGGAATAAAGGACTTCCTTTTACTTTGTTTCCTCGGCGGATACTGCGTCGAATACTCTCAGTGTTTTCATCCATTCGGATGACAGGACCTAGCCAGGGAACTATGTCAATGTCGTCATATATCTCATATAGCTCCTCGTATCATCGACTGCGGTATTCGCTGTTGCCAATGCGCAAAGGACCATAAATCTTCCGTGGAGCCTTTCTCTCGAAAACTCGTAACGCCCTCATCAGATGAAGCCATTATCCATGCCATAAAACAGGACGGGGGTGGTGAGTAAATTATAGAATTTGGTGTTTCTTCGTAGAGAGATGATTTTACTTAACAATTGCCTACTGAGTTTGAAGTAGCATCTGTTGGCAGTTCTGCGCTAAATTTCGAGACTAACGTTGTTGTTGGTTAATGCTGGCTCCAAGATAGACGAAATTAACTACAACTTCGAAGTTATGACTGTCAACAATGACGTGGGAGCCAAGAAGCGAGTGCGACGACTGTTTGTTTGATGACAGGAGATATTTTGTTATGCCTTCGTTCACAGCCAGACCCATACGGTTCGCTTCCTTATCCAGTCTGTAGAAAGCAGAATTCAGATTTTCAGATACTCTCATAAAATATGAAGATTGAACTTTCCTAAATCGAATTTCCAAAAATCAAGGCATCACTTTTGAGGTGTTGCAACGATTTGATTTTTTGTTTTTTTAGTGGAACGGAATCAATTTTTCATTATAATGTGTCTATGTATGTATATTTGATTAAAGTTGCAAAATATGGTAATGCTGAAGTCCCATTGTTTTTTTGTGAATTTCATTATACTTTCGTCTAGCTAGCGCTGACTTGATTCTATTGTCTGTAGAGCCTTTCATGAGTCTGTTCCGGCGATTCCGCTCCTTATGAAGGCTCTATCTACGTTGCTTGCAGGCGGGTTTCCACCGTCTTCCCCCATCCCATTGCTCGTAGAATGGCTTGATGTAGAACTTCATATCGGTCTTGTGACATTAGCCCGCCAGCCATTCAGTTACCAGAATACCGCAACCACCAGCCTAGGGTTGTAGCAAAATCTACTCCCATATGACGGAACTCAACTCGCTCGTTGCTCTCTACAGGTATGTGATAGTTGTTTCGATGTCATATTGCCTTACCTATCACTTCTTGCCTTTAAATCTTAACTTCTCTAGTTGTTATTCCCTCATATTTGCCTGCTCTAATTAAAGGAATATTCTAGTCTAAAAATTCTTTGTTTCATAATAATTGAGATATTCAAAAATATCTCCCTAAAATGATTTTTCAAATTTGAACTCTGGCTAATGGACTAGTTTAGCGGACAGGTCGGAGCTGTGTTGTCTTCCTTCGCTTCACTACTTGTTGGAGGGGTCTCACTTCAGCCCTTTTTTTCTGTTAGGTATTTGTGGTCCGAATTAAATCGCAATTGTTCTAGTCAGCTCTTTATCAAAGTTCGTCCCCTTCATCAAGGTTATTCGCTAATTGTAGTGATTTTCAACTGCTCTGCGTTGGATCAGGATGCAGGCAGTAAATTTAAATTTTTTTGCATGTTAGTTATAAAGATTACTTGGTATGGTGGTTATGGGAAGAAAACGAGCTCAAGAAAACTAAATGAAGCTGAAGAGATTCTCATTTTTATTTTTTTTTCAGATTTTCAGACATTACACCTACTTTTTTACATTTTTCGAATATCTACATATGTATTTATATTTACAGCTACGTTTATTGGCGTTCCTTGTTTTTGCAGTATTTCATTGCCAAATTTTCATTATTTGTCTGATCATATTTTAGATTTTTTTATAAATTATTTTTACATATGTATGTATCATACATATGTTTGTTCGAATGCATGAAGAAAATATGGTGTACACACTAAAAATCATACGAGCCGTCTTTGACGAAAAAAATAAAAAGAATATACATGAAAACAAGTTGTACTAAGTGAGCTCATACATACATATATATACTGATATATGTATATATATCCATATGTATAAACCTGCTGCAATACCCTACAGACATTGATGGTGTTACTATTCGAATCCAGTATGTTTTGTGTAATCCGATATGTTTCCAGAATAACTGTCTTCATCAGCGATGCATTTCGAGGTTCCCTATTAAAAAAAAAAACAGCTTTCTAATGGATTATGAAACATTATTCGAAAAAATATTTTTTGGTATTTATATTTTGAAGGAAATCTCTTTCAAATGTTGGCCGCAGCTACGTCTCAGATGATCTATCCGTTGAGTCCAAATTTCGATGACCCGTTCGAGTATTTCGACTGGTACCTGGCGAATGACATGTGTGATGTTTTGCTCCAAGCCCTGAATCAAAGCGAGATTGACCACATAGATTTTAGACTTTACATATCTCCATAGGAAAAGTCTAACGGTGTGATTTCACACGATCTTGGTGCTCACTGAAGTGTTCTCTCAATAAATCCATTGATTGATGCGATGGGTGGGAAGTGGCGCCGTCTTGTTGATGTCAAATGTCGCCGAGGTCACGAGCTTTAGTTTCTGGCATAAAAAAATCGGTTATCATGGCACTATAACGATCGCCATTGACGGTTACGTTCACACCGGCATCATTTTTTAAGAAATATGGACCGATGATCCCAAACCACACCAAACCGTTGTTTTTTCTGTATTAAATGGCAACTCTTGAATCTCTTCACCCTAAATACGGTAATTCTGTTTGGCTCGAAAACGTTAGATTTTCTAGGAACTTTTCAAGAGCTCACGAAGCGAAGCGATGTCGTACAAGCTGTATTTTGTACGCTTTCAACTTAAGATCTCGACTTAAGATATGGCTAAACATGGCAGCTTGACACGACTCATGCGGGATCTGTCAAAAAAAGCTATTGAAAAAAGAACCTCTACTTGGATCACCCGTTGTTTCTATCATACATACATTTACTAGTAGACTAAGCACGAAAAAACTTTGCTGATATATTTTTATACATTCGTGTATTCCTCACTTTTATGTAGAGGGTATAAATAATTGCGTTCGTAAACAAGCCTTTGACAAAGCAACAACGATACTTCTGTCTTATATCTTTTCATTGACTACGTATTCATGCCCTGCCTCCAAATCACATGTTTGTGTTCAACACAGTAATGTCCATATCCACATATGTACACATAAACATACATGCAATCGGCAAAGCCAGTTTATGCGAAATGTTATTTGCAACACAACAACTAAACAACAATCTGATGTTTTCGAATGCCGATGCCCGCTGTGGGCTCGTCGCCTTTATTTAGTATATGTGCGTGTATATAGGTGAATGTGTGTCACGCACGAAGTTTTGGGGGCCTGGCGGATGAGGCCAAATGTGACGTAAGTTTGTTGAAAAATATATGTGTAGTACATACATACGAGTATGTATGTATATTCGCGTATGTGTGTAGTAAATTGTTTCCAATTAAGCCAGTCAGTTGAACTACATACGCAATAAATGTACATATGTATGGATATATGTGTACATATACATACATAGAGAGTATAATATCTACATAGTGGAACGTAGAATGAAAAATATTGTTCATAACATCAGATGTTTTCTGACGAATTGAGCAAAAACCATATGTTTGTATATATCTATGCATAGCATGTATGTACATATGTATGTATAGGTGTACGCCTGTGTTTCAATAGGAAATTTTGAAAATAATTTTCACTAATGAATGATTGTTTATACTTATGTATATACATATTTACATATGTATGTATGTAGTATGTATGTAAAGAGAAAAGTTAACTTTTATCTCAATGAATGCTTCATTCCTTAGCTTTCCAGAATTTTATAAAATTACTTTTGTAAAAAGAAAATAATTTTTAATTTTAATAATCAGGAAAATTTTGTAATTTTTTTTTTAAGCTAGAAATCCATCCACTTTCGGTGTGGCTTGCCTGTTATAAATATAACTTATGTAAGTTCATTTAAGTAGTTTAATGTATGTATATTTGTATGTGCACCTAAGTAAGTAAAAATTATTTATATTTCTTGCTTGTTCAGCTTGCTGCCGATTAGAACTTTCTAGTTAAAATTTAGCTTAGTAGTTTTTTAATTTGCGTATTTTCACTAAAAATTTGTTCAACTGTTCATAATATCTAAATGCGAACGTAAATGTACTTATTTACATACATACATACATATCTTCAAAATTGCTTAAAATTTCTGTGTCTGTCTGGATTCTATCTTGTGTCTCTTTTTGAAAACCCAGCCTATTTAACACCAACTAAAGATTCCAAATGTAGCCAGGTCCTTCTCTACTTGGTCATTCCAATTGGAGAAAGCAGAACTAACGGCACGGTTATTGAGTAGATTGAAGAAGTTACACGATAGGGAGTCGTTTAGTCAGAAACTTCGTTTGGTATCGAAAGGTTCTGAGAGGCTTTTCCCGATCCTGACGCAGAGGGTAATTGCTATTCGAACTTCTTCATGGTCGGGCAGGAACCAACTCCTGATGTTATGCTTTCATTGCCATTCAGCGGGCTGAACAAGTGTTTTTTCGTATATAACTTAACATTTTCTGAACATCAGCCATTAGATGACCACTTTGGAACCTACAAAATTATGCTTCGGTCTTGAAATCTTCTGTTAGCCGGCGCATCTTTAGTGGAATTTTTGAGCATCATCCCTCTCGATCAGCTCCTAGTACTCACACATCTCGGTCTCTCTTTTTTTGTTTGCAATTGCGTCTCGCTTCCCTCTTCAACTCTTGGTATCTATCCCCCATCCCATCCCGCTCGTCTTGTGGTTGATTATAACGTTGCGAGATAGGCGGTCTGTTTTCGCACCACTGCGACACGGCTCTCCTCATCGTACCAGCTGCTACTTTACCTTTTCCGAAAACCAATGTTTTCGTTTTTGACTGTTTATAAGGAGCCTGAAAAGTCGTTCCACATTTCCCTTATACCAAGTTGCTGATGCAGTGCAAGTCGAGAAAATCGTTAGGCTGTCTGTTGTGATTGCAGCTTCTCGACGTCGTTATAAAGTATGTCATTTTTCGAATTCACCTACGAGATTATTTCGAAAAGAATGATCGAATTTTTATAAAATGGAATTTTTATCAACTTTGGGTACTGTACTGTCGGAGACATTTTTTAGGGTCGTACCTTTTTATTATAATTCCCAAAAAATCGTTTGAATTAGGGTGTCACATTAGCTATGCTCCTTAAAAGAGATACTATATACTTTCTTTTCGAGCTATTTTCAAATCACTAGTAACTACAAAGATTCAGCTTATTGAGCTTACATGGATGAGCAATACGGAACTTCTGCCCTCCCCACAATTGATCTCACGAGGCTTCTTGAACATTTAAGTTTCTTTCAGTTAAGGAATTATGCCATCACAATAGATATTATGATCCCTGATTGGGTATAAAAATTTTTCTTAAACATACTAAAAATGTTCTTGATTTTTGTTTTAAAAAACTGAAATTTAATATAGGGATAGATATACTAAGGTTACAGTTGCAGATTTAATATTTTTATTCAAGCATTAGGAAATGTACCGAAACGTATTCGAAAAAGCGCGCAGTTTGCTTAGTATGCTTTGGTTACTTTGCACTGTGTGGTTCGATTTTGATATTATTATAATATATTTTTACTATAATTTTGCAAAAATGGCTCGAATTTCTAAGAATTATACTACAAATGACCATTATAAAAAGTTTTATCATATAAATAATAGATTTGTATCTGATACTTTGAGATAAACTTTAAATATGGCAGAATACAGCAACCCTAAGTAGTATTAAATGAGAACGCCTAAAAGTATGCAGGGAACTGTTGTCATATCCGTTTAAATACAATTGAACTAATAATGCGTATGTGTGGGATTATTTCGATCTTCTAATTCCACTCATGGACTTTGTAACTCGCCAGTTTTATACAAATGATAGGATAATAACGTAGAAAGTATTTTTGCTTTGAAAAGATTAAAATCCGCATCAATGTCCTTGATATCGCACAACTAGAGCAGCTGGCTGTCATAGAAACTGACCGATCATGATCTGTAAAATCTACTATCAAGCAGATTTTCACTATGCACTAAATCTTGAAAAGTTGAAAGGATGATCGACACACAAGACCTCTTCGTCGATTTAACACTCGCTTTCGACAGCATGAAAAGGAAGTATCTCTATGCCGTTATGTCTGAACTTGGAACCCCCGCAACAGCGCAGTTAATTCTGCTTCCTATAGTATACTGGTTAAGGAAGTGAAGCTTATGCTATGTTGTGAACGAGGACAATTTGAAATATCTCTTGTCATCAAACAAATAGTCGTCGCATTTGCGACTTAGCTCACATGTCATTGATGACAGTCTTAAAATTTTTTCGACGAATCGTATTTAATCACGTTTCTCTTAGAACTTGTATCGACAGCAACAACCAAATAGGCCTTGAAATCCAACAAAGAATCACTTTTGCCAATAGGTGTACATATGTATATCACAACATGATCGATCTGGCCAGTTTGCTTGATGAATTTTTCCATGCTGCAATCTAGTACTAAAGAGAGCCATATTTCGGTCGCTGGGGAAGTCGATCAGCTGCAACCCATTTGGGGATGTTTCATTATGAAGGCTGAGTTTACCGACCGTTGTGCCAAAGAGACCTTCCTAGCGTTAAAGTCACAAAGTTCATAGGTGCGCTCCAAGCGCTCATAGAAAATATCTTTGGTCAACAAACATCAGCGATATGTTCAAGAGCTTCGCTTTGATTGTGGTTAGACGTTCATTCACCGGGGTGCCGGAAATGTAGTGAGAATCGCTGCCAGGACTTTCCAATTCCTTATTGGGCCTGCTATGCGTTCTCTTAGTAAGGTAATGTCTGGTGTGGTTTCCTCGCTGCCCGGTTTTCAAAACGTGGTTGCAATTCCCATATCGAGCGCTATTAGACCTAGCCGCGCAGCCATTTCTAGAATGCGCTTTCCTCTCGAGTTCGTGTTTGGCATACCCCACTCTACGGCTCTGGAATTTAGGTCTCCTTCGATAACTAATTGACCTTCTATAGACCTGGCTGTGTCCTCTATATTGTCCTTGGAATTCCTTTATACTATCACTGATTTATCAAAATCAAGTTAAAGATCTTTCTACACCATTTCATGCTATAAAAAACGCACCTATAGCTTTCAAAATTTTATTCTTGTTTCTTCTTGTGTTCTTCTCCTTATTTCTTAACTCTTAGTTTTATGCAATGAAAGACAGTTTGTATTTGATTTTGTTTTTTATACACATATTAATTTTTTATTCGATAATAATTTGCTCAATAATGCATTAATATATATAATATATATATAAGTATGTATATTTGTTTAATTCAAATGAATACCTACTGACCATATACACCCACGTTTAGTATATAGTATTTTATATTTCACTGTTTTTTATGCAATTTGTTGTTTTTTTTATTTTTTTTTGTTGCTTTTAATTCTGTATTTTTTGTTCAGTGTGAATATGTTGTACAATATTGTTGTTGCTGTTGTTGCTTTTACGAGTATAAATTGTTCAATGCATTGTTGTATATTTGTATATTATGTACATATACTATATGTATTATTTACGACAACTATAATTTTTTTCAAATACTTTATTAGCTTTAATGGTTTTTTCTGTTATCTCTTAAGCTTTTAAAATTCATATTATTTAATTTTTAATTTAAGTTTTCAACTTTGTTCAACTTGCTGTATGCATACACTTCAATTTTGCTTGTTATCACTTAATTATATAACAAATACATATATGTATATAATATATTCGTACCGTAACATATCTGTTGCACTTGCATTGTATTTGTTATTGTTGTTTATATGTTTTTATGCATTTTTATTGATTTGTAGACATTTAAGGTGGCATTATTAACTAAATTATATATTTATTTTGTGTGTATGTGTGTGTGTAAGTGCTTACGGTTGTTTTGTGCCTTTCGGTGTATTAAACTATTTTTTTTATTATTATTTTGTTGTTGTAAATATGTATGTATGCACGACTACTACTAAGGTAGTGTGTATTAATAATCGTTACAGTTTTCGGTTTAATTCTTTCGTGTGTTTTGATTTCTTCGTTCGTCAAAAATCGTTTCAAAATTTTATGCATGAAGTCTGGGGTGAGCAAGTGGTGGGAACACATACAAGCAGCTTCATTACATAAACGTTTGCTATTAAGAAAAAATATTACTTAACATTTAGCAGTATCACTGTATCATATGTTTGTTGTAATTGTAAATAATTAAACGAAATTAAAACTATTCATAATTTTTTTGTATTTCTTACTTAACAATAATTATAATAATAACTAATTTACAGTTAGTATTTTTAGGCTAGAATAATGCAATGGCGCTTGTGCTTGTTGTTTTGCTTGTTTTTGTATTTGCATTTGCATTTGTTTTTGTTTTCTGTTCGAGCAAATGTATTGTTTTTTCGCTGGCAACACAAGCAGGTCACAGCAGCACGGCAGAGTTGCATTGAAACCATGAAACGAGAGCAATTAAGCAGTATATATGTACAAATGTATGTGTGTGTGTGGCTTAAAAGTAAGTGTTTATAACCTACAAATTCGCAACACCAGTTATACTATGTAGCGTGTGTTATGTAAATGGCGTAAATTGTGTGTGAAAATGAAAAATGAGAATTTCAGTTTTGATTACATAATTAGAAAACAGCTTAAAAATAAGAAAAGTACTCGTATAAGTTTTATTTTAGATAGTAATAATATAATTTTATGAAAAAATAATAATTAATTTTAAAGAAAAAAAAAAATTAATATAATTTTTATTAAAAAAGTAATATTTAATTTTATTTAAATTAAATTTTATTAAAAAAAATTTAATTTTATTAAAAAAAAAATAGTTATTCAAAAATTTCACTCATTAATTAATATTAATTTTTTTTTTATAAAATGTGTTATTATTTTTAATTAAATTACATATATTGTATATGAAATTATATAATTTTTACAAAGTTTTATTTATAAAATTGAAAAAAAAAATATTAAATTATTTTTTTTATTATTTAATGCCATTTTATAATTTTATTAATATTTTTTTACTTTCATAATTTGTTTGTTTATTTGATAGTATAATTTATAAAATTAAAAAAAATATACACATTTTTATAATTAATTTAAATTTCATAAAAACCTCTATAAACAATTATATAATTTTATATATCAATTTACTTAAAAAAATAATAACTTTTATAAAAAAAATTTGTAAAAATTAATTATTTTTTAATTAAATTACATATATAAAAAATTATATAAATTTATAGTTTTTTTTATAAAATTAAAAAAGTTACATAAATTTTATTATTTTTATTATTTAATATAATTTTATTATTTATTATAATGTTAAAATTTTTTAGTTATATAATTAGTTTTTTTTTATGAAATGAAAATTAATTATAAACAATAAGAAAAATTTATAAGACATATTTTTTTATTTTATAAATTATTAAATTTTATAAATTTACAAAATTAAAAAAAACTTTTTAAGAAATTTTTTAATTTTCATAATTATTTTTAATTTCACAAAAAAAAATTAGAAATATTATATTATTATATATTTTAAATATAATACTTTTATTTTTGAAATTAATTTTATAATTTTTTATATTACATATTTTTTTAATAATTTTATTATTTATTTTATAATTTTATATTTTTGTAGTTTCACTAGTTGTTTGTTTTTCGTGTTTAAATGTATAAAATTAAAAAAAAAATTATAAATTTTTCTCAATTTTTATAATTAATTTTAATTTTGTAAAAAAAAAACTTTATAAACATTATATAATTTTATATACGACTTTATTTAAAAAAATAATAAATTTTATAAAAAAATTAATAATAATTAATAAATGAAGTTTTTGAATAACCAAATTAATGCAGCAATTAAATGTAGAGAATTTTAAAGTTAATTTTAGCATTCAATATTCAAACTAAAAATATATATAGATATATAACTACAAGTACACAGTTGAAATTTATTTGCCAGTAGTACTTTTCTAAGCTTAGCTTAACGGTACGTGCCTGTTTGCTTTAACAATTAACTTTTGATATACATACATATCTAGATTTCATATACTTAATTTAACAAATATTTTATGCTATTACCTATAAATACATACATATATAATGCTGTGTATGCTTTATACTTGATTTTAAGTCGTTTAGCAGATCAATATAAAAATACAAAAAGCCTGGAAAAGTGTGCCTTCACTATCAAATTTGTGTTTATAGTATTGTAGATTGTAAATATATAAATATGTGTGTACATATAAAAATGTATGTTTGTATATAAGAATAGACTTTAACTAAACACCATTTCGTATGCATAAACTTCAGTTAGACATTTAATAATTAAATTTAAATTTAATTATTATTTTTAAATTTTTAAATTTCTAATTAAATGTTATTATTATTTTCAATATGTTTTTTTTTTAATCCATAAACATTATATTTAATATTTTGTTCATTAATTTAAGGCATTACTTTAAGCATATTTAACATGCATAACAGAGAATTCAAAAATATTTTAGAAAAAAACTAATTTTCATAACAATATACATAATAATAATCCATTGAAAGGTTAAAAATATAAATTTTCAAATATCTAAATATATATACTATAAAGTTTAACTGCAGCTATGCTTAACATTTACCAGTATTTACAAAGTATATGTATGCTACTCATTTGAAATGGCCAACTTGTAATAGCGTTAATTTCGTATCCCAAGTGGCTGAGAGTGAAGGTGGCTCGTCGTAAGTCGTAAAGTGAATCGTAAGTGTTCGTTCGTAAACGCTAAAGTGTCGTTTGATTGTTTGTGGCAAGAAAGTAATGCTACTTAGGGCAGCTAAATTGTATGGGGAAAACATTACACGGAAGTGTTGCATTACAATTTGAGTTCAGAGCACTTGAGCATCAAAACATATAATAAAAAAAATATAAAAATTTAAATAAATATGAAAAAATTAAAAACAGAAAAAATTAAAAACAAAAAAAATTAAATTAAAAAAAAATATTTAAAAAAAATAAAAAATTATTATAATAAAAAAAAAATAAAAAATAATTATAATAAATAAAAACAAAAATAAAATATATGAATTAGCAAACATTTCTTATTGAAAAATTATAAAAAAAAGTATATGAACGCGAAAACAAAGTATAAAGCTTTTCAGTATACATATATGTATATGTGTATCTTTAAACATTCAGCAATTAAGTTTGTATACATTTTTTTCTCTTCAGCTTTTTAAAATCGTACAATTGTTAATTTTTTTTTTTGATTTTTCAAAAATCCCTAAACACATTTTTTTATTTTTTATTATATTTTTTAAATTTTTTTTTTTACATATTTTCAAAACTTTTTATCATATGTATATCATAAAATGCTTTCCGTTTTACCGATTTTCACAATTTGCGAGACAAATTCAATAAAAATATTATAAAGTTATTAAATATATTATAAAAACAAAAAAATAAAAAGAAATAAAAATTAAGGAAGCTGAATAAATGAAAAAAAACTTCTAAAATGTAAATTTAAAACGTTAAAAAAAAAAAAAATAAATTACATAAACTATAAAGAATAAAGTGGAAAAATAAATAAATATTAAAGAAGTTGAATAAAAGAAAAAAATTAAAATTTGTTTTAAAAATTCTAAAATACAACTTTGAAACATTAAAAAACAAATAAAAACATAAAAAATTATAATAAAATTGACAAAAAAAAAAATTTTTTTTAATAAAATTTTAAATTTTTACTATTACCAGTAAATTATAAAAAATAACATTTAGTACAATAATATTTTAATTACCAAACAGAACTAAAATATTAAACTCATTTATATTATATTGAAGCGGAGAAACTGTAGCTTATCATTTGAAGAAAAGTAAAAAAAATCAGTGAAAATGCTAAAAAGAAAACGAAAATACTCATTTATTCTCTCATGATACATTATTAATTAAAAAAAAACTTGTTAAATTTATTTATTAAAATAAAAAAAAAAAATAAAACAAAAAATTATATTTTTTAATAAAAAAAATATAAAAAATTAAAAAAAAATATATTTTTAAAGTATTAAGAAGTAATATATAAAAAAAAAATCAAAAACAAAAATAAAATAAATATAAACATATGTTATTAAATTTACTTTTACTATAAAAATAAGAAAAATAATTAAAAATTTAGAATTGAACCCTTAAAAAATAAAAAAGACAAATAAATGAAATAAAAAATAAAATTAATTACAAAACTGAATATATATTTTTAAAGTTTAAGGAATCAAATTTATTTTATTGTGAAATTTTTCATTCCAAGCATATGGAACATATAACAAAGTTTAAAAATTAAAAAAAAAAACCAAAAACAAAAACATAACGATTTAAAATTTAAAATTAAGCCATTAAAAAAAGCAAAAAAAAAAAATGATTTTTTTTTTAATTTAATTTAAACATTTTTATAAAAATAAGAAATTTTGAAAATTAAATCTTAAAAAAAAACAAAAATAAATAAATATAATAAAAATAAATTTTTTAAATTTAATTTCAATAGATAAACAATATTTTTTTAAATTATAATTACCAATTTGTATAAAAATTTAAAATTTTATGTAATCAAATATTTTCTTATGCCAAACATACATAAGCAACATACAAAAAAAAATTCTAATAATTTGAGAATATATAATTTGAATTTGTCTCGCAAAATATGTGAACCGGCAGAAGATATAATATAAAATTGATTTTTGCATGAACAGTTTCGCAAAAGTGTGGCCACGCTTTAGAAAACTGCTTTAATAAAAATGCTACTTGTTGAATTCAGCAGTTGTTGTTGTTTTTGTTTTTGAATTTTTCACTCAGTACTTTCTGCTTATGCTACAAGTAACTGTATAATGCAAGTTTGTGTGTTTGTATTTAAAATTACCGTTACATTTATTTGTGCAGTATAACTTTGATTTTGTGTTTTCTAATACAATGTACTATTTTTGCATACAACAACAGCAATAAACATCAAATTCCATGCAATTCAGTTCAGCTTGTTACTTATTAAACTTCACATAACTGTACAAGTAAATATGTAAACAATTTATTGTTTATTAATTCATAAAAAAATTCTTCATTAAGCCTACGATTACTAACGTTAACAGATGATTTTGATTTTGATTCAGAACTCCTTCAGACTGCCACCCCGTTTTAGTTTGGCGAAACGCTTAAAACCCATGCCACTGCTGCTCGCCAAAAAGCCGCTCTCCTTGCCGCGCACATTGAGCGTGCTGGCGCTGAGCACGCCCAGTCCGCGGTTGGCGACGCCGCCATTGCAAACACGCTCACGCGACATGTAACTGCCGCGAAAGCGCACACGACCGCGACGCCCGATACGCTGCAAGGGGCGCCACTCGAACTCCTGCGATTATAACTTTTTCTCCCACACCACAATGTGTGCGTCGTTCGAGTTGGCGATTAGCGGCGTGGAGGCGCCACTGCTCAGCGTTGCCGATTTGCTATTCGGCGAGTTGGCGTTGTTGTACCAGACGTGTCGCCAGTAGCCGCGTCCACCCATCAGTGTGATTATGGTGCGCGGTCCGTCGGCATTTTGTTGCTGTTGTTGCTTGTTCGTTTGCTTTTGCTTGCGCTTAAGGGTCGCCACAGCGGCGGCGGGTGGTGGCGTGCATGCACCGCCTGCACTGGTACCAGCATTCTTGCTTTGCTTTATCTCCAACAATTTGAAGCCATCATCCGATTTGGGTGTGCTGTGATGTTGGTGTATTTCGGCGCTGGTCATTAGTCCATTCTCGGATATGTTACCCAAATCACTGCCGTTGCCTGAGGTTTTGTGACTAGCGCTGCTGCTGTTGCGCGATACTGAGCGGCCGCCGAATAGGCGTATACCCATGCTCTCCTCACTGCCCGATGAGGTGTAGAGGCTGGACGACTTCGAGTCTACCGACCAGTTGGAGAGATCGAGTGAACGTGGTCGTGAGGCTTTCATGCGCAAACGCCGATCCAGCGTGCTCACCTTGCCGGGTATGGCCGCCAATTCGGGATCGGAACGGCGCATGCCTTCGTACATCATGTCCATGAGATTGCCCTGTGTGCCTTCCTCTGCGTCGTAGTCCTCCTTCACGAAAATCAGCTTGCCGTACAAGCCGTAGACGTCACAATAGCCATGTTCGTTATGATTGAGTGTGCTGGTGTTTGAGTGCATGCTCGTGTTGAAGCCGCGCGGCAGCGTCTTGGCCATGCGCGCCGAGTCGGAAGATAGATCATGGAAACGTTTGCGATGGAAGGCTGGCGAGTTGACGAGCGAAGCGCGTAGCTTCGAAAGCGATTGATCGAATGAATTTTGCTTATCCAATTTCGAGCAACGCGGTGAAGAGGCATTCGAGTCGCCATCCACGCTGAGTTCGCGCAACATCGAAGCCGAGGGTGAGGCGGTGCCCGAGAAGGGCGACTCATCCTTCGGCAAGTCGCGACGTAGTATTACCGTCGATTCGTCCAGATCGGATTCTGTGAGCTTTTTGGGATCGGCATCAATTGCGGGCAATTGTAGGTCATCACCCATGCTAGGCACTGTAACGGTGGGCTCCGCACAAAAGGCGACGGGCAGCGTTTGCGTCGGTGGCTGTTTGTAGCTCGGATAAACGCGCGGTACAAGTGGCAGCAGGAAGGTGATCGGACCAAAATGTGCATGGCAAGACATATTAATGCCACCGCTGATGATCGGCACACCCTCGAGACGTGGTAGCGGTATGGTAACGGCAATACCAACATTCGTGCCTACCCACAGCAAACCCTTGCAAGCCATGAGCGCCGTTACATAAATTGAGCTATTGTTAACCGATTGCTCCTTCTTGCCATCACTGCGCAACACACTCGAGGCAATATTGATATCCTGCAAATGTTTGAAGGTCTCCGTGTGATATAAGCACAAAACAGTTGAATTTTTCAGCGAGATCCATAGTCCAATGCCGGAGTGTGCCATTAAGTTCACCTGTTGATTGGCACCGTGTTGCACCTCAAAACTCTTCTGTATCTCGCCGTTGAGCGCATTCAGCACATAGACGCGATTCGCGCACGAAGCGTAAATATTCATATTGATTGGCAATAGACTTGGCACTGGCAGACCGGATTCGCCCAGCAGCACCACTTGCGGGTCTTTGAGCATCCAGACGCCATCGTACGAACGACGATAGATGAGCATTATGGCATTTGAGAGCGCCACATAAACGACATCGAAGTGATAGAGTATACGCGTAACGGCGCCAGGTACAGTGCTGCAGCTCAATTGCTCCTCCTGTTCGGGGTTTTGTGCTGAGTAAATCAATATCTTACGACTGTCTGTGCCCATCCACACTAGATCGCCTAGCAGGCTATTGTGCTCTTCACGTTTCTTCACGCTGTCCAGTCCCTTGACGAACTCCATGGCGGTCACCTGCGTCTCGACCAAGTCGAAAGAGCCCACATCACGCAGATTACCGGCCTGTTGGTGATGCTGCGAGAGCACTGCTATGTGTGAGGATGTGCCATCACTGGTGCAGACCCACAGGTAGTTTTGTTGTTTGTGACGACGACGTGCATTGCCGCTTAGCTTTAAGTCGTTGGCGATAGTATAATAACAACCACAGCGCACCTGTGTGGAGTGAGATCGGGACATAGAAAATGGAAAAACAAGAGAAAATTAAATTAGAAACTCACCTCTGTTTGATGCTGTGACTTGTAGACGGGTATCGCCTTGACGAAAAGTGGCAACTTGGTGGATTGTCGCTGCATCACATGTTGCTGCTGCTCGTAGTTACTGCCCAGTGATTGTGGCTCAGTTGTAGTGGATGTCTCCCAGGCTGGCGAGTTGTTCGGATCCAAAGCCAATTGTGCTAAACGCAGTTCCGTGATCCATTCCTTCTTCACATTCGGTGTTTGTGTCTGGAATGTGTAGGTCTCTTCTTTGCCCGACTTGTTGCGCGCTATCAATTGCAGACAACACGAATCAACCCAAGCCATTTCCTCATCTTTGCGTTGTATGGAGGCTTGTATGGTATTCAAGACATTGCGTGTGGTATTCGTATTGAGCTCTTTGTATGTGCCCTTCAGTGTGCTAACGAGATCGTGTATACGTGAGATTACTTCATAGTCGTACATGAGTGTGCTCATCTCGGAGCAGAGATTATCGGCGCCGTTCGTGAGTTGTGCAGCTGGTGAGCTGTCCAATGAGTGGCCACCATGTGAGTGTGCGGCATTGATTGGTAGCGTGTTGGAGTGACTGTTGTTGCAGGAGCTACTGTTGGACTTGAGACTTCCGCCGCGATTGAGACCTGTGAAAGGGACAGATGTGATGTGAGTTGATGAAAGGAAAGATTTTAAATATAGTGGTCTGTAGATTATTTCCTGACTGCGTTATGGGCACTGACCCCAACATTTCGTAAATAAATTTAGACTTAAATCGAGGTTTTAAGGACCTTCGTAAAGGAAAAGATTGTGTGTCTATAGCAAGAGATGAGCCTATAAACTTGGAATGATTGAACACTAAATGTAAATATTTTCTACAGTAATAAAGTCATTACTGTGACACTATGCCGAACCTAAGACGAACTTTGAGATCAAACCAATTTAAACCGACTCTGGCCGTGAATACCCGAATCGAACTCTTCACATATTATTTTTGTCTTGAAAACTTACCAGCCGTTAATATTCTCGAGAGCGTTGCGGAAGTACTATTATCCACGATTTCCACATCCGTCACTGGATACATCCACTTGAAACTCAGCTTCTCCGTAGCGCCAAAATCATGTGACTGTTTCGGTGCGACCGAAACACAAATGACCTTATCATTGAGCAATAATAGACGACGCTGCTTGGACTTCACAATAAGACCAGCCTGATTGAACTCCACATGTGTCACATTATCCTCCCTTAGCAGGTAACGCGCACGATTGCTATCTGTCGCCGTGAGCGAACGTGCATTGAAAGTGCCGGTAATGTGACCCAACATCTCTTTGAAGCCTTGATATTGTTCCGCCTCACGTTTGCGCTCGTTCAACATTTCAGCGAGCAATTCCAATTGTGTCAGCGCCAGCTGTAGTGACATGCGATCGTGATGACCTTGTGGCGTATACTTGAGTATATCCTGTAGAAAGAGTATGAATTGTGGAAAACGTTGCACCGGCTTAACCATCAGACCGAAGAACGAGAGCCGATCGTGTGCGCTAATTTGTTTGACTTTGAAGAAATCAGCTAACGCCGATTTGCGTTTCTCCTCCATTTTGGCGAGTTCCATGGCTGCTGAGAAATTATTGATGAAGCCCGAGTAGATTTCGAGTATGCGCGGCTTGCTGAACGCATTCACGAAGCAATCGCCCAAGCGCTCGTCACGATCCCAATTGCATACGCATTCAGCGAGTGAGATGCGGAATAATTTGTGCGATTGCAGTATCTCGGGCAGGCGATGAAAGAGTGTGGCGATCTTGGAGCCGCTCAAAATAGGTGGGTTGCTCTCTTCGAGAGGTTTCTTATAATCCTAAAGTGGGAGAGGGAGATAGCGAAAATGTGAATCAATGATGAATTTATTGAAAAGCGTAAGGTAATTAAGGAGAAGAGAGTTTTTATATGAGAAAATAATAAAAAAAAATTTTGTATGATTAATGTATGACCGATTTTGAAGAATTCTTTAAACGGAAAGTAAACATATAAATAATTTATATTTATTTTAAGTTAATTTACAAATATTATTTTTGAGTTATAGAATATAGAAACTCTCTAGGCAGTTAATTTTAAATACTATTTTCGTAATTGCGTAATGATTAAGTAATTATTTGGACTTGTACCTATTTATGCTAACAGTTTGGTGGTTTTGGTTACTAATTTGGTAACTACAAGTAAGTTTTATTATTATTATTATTTTTTTTTTTTTTTTGTTTTTTGTTTTTGGATAGGTTCAGTTACATTGCGTTAATTTCGTTATTTATTTAGTAGTAGATTTGGAAGTAGTAGTAGTTGTTAGTAATGGTGATGGTGATGCAATTAATGCGTGACGTAGGATTTGGATGGCATGTAAAGAAATAAAATTCGTATAGTAAATGCATGATCAAGTTGGCTTGTAAGTTTCAATATGAGCTATGTATGAATAAAATATATCTAAGTATGCAAAAGATGCTTAACGGTGAATGATTAATGTAAGAGAATGTGCAAAAAAATATAAGAAAAATGTGCAGTATTAGAACGTGACTAAAAAAATTGATTAATAGTATCTTTCTTTTTAAAAGAGTAATAAAAGAACTGAAACCCAGCTAAACTGAAACCCAGCTAACATTTTATTTTAAAGTATCTATTCTCACCCGGTTGCAAGAGAATGTATACTTTAATATTAAATCAAAAGTTTGTTTGCTGTTATTACTAACGGGTTTTTTAATAGGGACGCTGCTACAACAGTAGACTGATAGGCACATCAAACGACGTCATATTTTTTTTATCGCTCTTTTAACATTTCCCTTCAGTAAGGGTTGCCATTTCATCTTGGAAACATATATGATCCAACAACGAGTCGAAATTATTAAAATTTCGGAGTCGGTGGCCTCAACTTTGGGAGCGATACGTCCAATTTATGGTCGTCATAATTGTCCTGTCAGATCAACAATTGAGCGTCAAGTGAAAAAATTTGAATCCACAGTCACAGTATAAAAAGTTTCATTGACAGTGAGACAAATTGAGAAAGACCCAAATTAGTCTCTCACACGTCGTTCTCAAGCGTTGGACATCTCCGTGACGTCGTTGTGGTGAATTTTGCGAAAAGATCTTGGTTCGTATTTTCATCGAAAAATAACCTACAGCGATGAAGCTCATTTCTGGCTGAATGGCATCATCAATAAGCAAAATAGGCGTTATTGGTCAGGCAGCAATCCACACGTACTCCATCAGTTCAATGACAACCGAATATCTTTGGCCCGAATTGGATGACATGGACTTGGACAATATGTGGTTCCAACAAGATCGCGCCACAAGCCACACAGAGAATGTCACAATCGATTTATTGAAAACCAAGTTTGGTGAACGTGTTGTCTCACGAAATGGCCTAGTCAATCGGCTATTTTACGCCTATTTATGCTTGAAACCCCTCTAAAATTAGGTTCAGCGTCTGGACTTCTGCAAGCGTGCTCGTGGTGGCCATACAAAAGAAATCGAGTTCCATACATAATGTCATCGAATGTAGTTCCACAGAAATAAAGAATTTCACTGATATCCCAAACCGTTTCTGTTTTATTAAAAAAAAAAAAAAATTTGTAGCGCTCTTATTGAAAAACCCGTTATAAATATGATATAATTTAATTACCGTAGACAATAAAGTACTATTGATGGTATTTTAATTAACCTTTGAAGCACTTTTTTAGAAAGACTTTGGCTATTATGATTAAAGTTCACAAACATATGTAGGTACATATGTATATGTATATGTACCTAGAGTAATAAAAATAAGTATATTTTTGTTATGAAACAATTAATAGAAAGTGCATTTGGTGAATTTATTTCTTGCTGCTTAACTGCTAATTAAAACAACATTAACATTATTGAACTTGAAATAATAAAATATATTTTGGAAAAAATGTCACGGGGATAGCAAGTACTTGGAATAGAATAAATGGGTTGTGCTATTTGAAAATAATTTTTTCCAAAAACGAAAGTTTTAAATTCGGGGACTTAAGTTGGATCGTTTAATTTGTATGACAGCTATACTATAGTTGTCCAATGTGGACAGAGATTATGTCGTTGTTTTGGATAATAATCCATGCCAAATTTTATAAATATATCGCGTCAAATAAAAGTCTTTTCCATACAAGAAGTTCATTCTGATCGTTGAGTTTGTATTGCAAATTAAGGTATTTGTAAAAAAAGCTGATCTTTTTCCACCTCAGTTGTCCAATGTCTTTTAAGTTGGAGCATTGGGAGTAGTGCAATATATCCCGCCTCATTCGTAGACGGCTGGGTATTCGAACAGACAATATTACAGCGTCTCATCATTCTTCGCCCATGCTCTGCATTACGGCGTATACACTATTCCCATTTTCTGAAGATGGATCCTTAAGAGTAGATGCCCTGTGATTACCCCTTCAATATTATTAAGTTCCCTTTTGCCTAGTAGTAGGCGTTACTTTGTCTGTCTATTAACAACACTACCCCAAAGTTACTTTATGTTGGTTGTATTCCGAGAATTGTGGTGTTCGTCTAGGATCCATTGCTTTAAACAATCCTTGAATGAATATAATGATCTGGGCTGCTTAAAGAAGTTGTGTTGTTAGCTGGAAACCCAGTTGATTTTAGCCGCGTTACCACCTCAGAGTCTAGTTATTGCCTGTTTTCATAAACTAATGCAGTAAGCCTTAGTGTTGGCGCTGCGGAGAGCCTTAATTGATGCTTGGCTATCCACTGGAAGGTTTATGAACTTGCTGGCTGGTGCAGAACCTCACTTTGTACCTTACACCTTGTTATAACCACAATTTCGGACTGAAAGACTGAATTGAAGGCATTTAGATCGAAACTATACTCGTATTCTGTGTATGGACTGATAAAAAAGAAGCCTGCTTCTGTTTCTATTTTAGTATCTAATCCTTTGGTGAATATGTAGATTTTGTCTTTGGAATATTATAATTAACTAATATTTATATAAGAACGCACTCACTTTAAATTTTAATAATTTTTATTATATATATCTTTAAAAGTAATATAAAATTGCACAATTAGAAAAAAAACTTTCGCTTGGGAACATGTGTGCTTTTATAATTTGAAAGATGCTGGCATACGAATAGTTTGTGAGTTATTGGAAAACATTACAAAATTACCTTACAAAATTTATTAAGAAAATTATAAATGTTTTAAAATAAGGTGGTAAAAAAGCTTGTGAGACAATGATGAAAAGCTGATATTTCATTCGAGCTTGTTGAAAGCTTTTAATGTATTCTGTGAGATCTCAGTCTGTAGATTCGAAAAAATATAAATAAAAACAAAACCATTAATAAATAAATAATAACGATCCTGAGTAATTTAATTCCGAATTTTTTTTTCAATGACTTTGAACTGAACGTACAGAACACCGTGCACCGAACTGTAACATGATGTCTCTTGAAGTCTGCCATCGAACATGTACATAGCGAAGCCCGCAAACTCACTGTTAAGTAACTTAATATACCCCTCTCGACAATTAACAGTCAGAGATCTTACTGGCATCATTGGAATATTGGAAAGATCAGTGAAACCCATTTTGAAAGATCATTTGGGCATAAGAAAAGTAAAACACAATTGGTTCCGTAATCACTAAATTTTTTCGAATCTTAGTGTCGCGTTAACGTCTGTGAAACAATGCTTTCCGACAACCAGGTTGTCATGAAACGTATGGCAATGAGTCTTGGATCTACGTTTATGATCCGGAAACCGATGATCAATCGGCCGAATATCGTGACAAAGGTGGGCCAGTCAGTTTCTGTTCGAGTGTTTTCGTCGAAACCATTCCTGGGAACATTAGTGGAATATTTTTCCAATATTTCGACAAACTGTATTATTTCCGATCAAATTTCGAGGACGACCAAGCTCCGACAGGTACTGAACGCCATTCACAATGGATCTGTTAATAAATTCTTTGACACCTTCCTAATGAATGGCGTACTTGGGAGTCCAAACACTGCCCGTAGCAGAATAAGAGCTCGAATTGCCATGCGAAGCCAGACCATTTAGGCTCTTGTACAACTTCGTGCTGGATATTGTAGCAGGTTGAACTCCTTTTTATTCAGAGTAGACCCTGATATGTCAAACCTATGTTCTGCATACAATAAGTTCCCGCAAGACTCTAATCACCTCTTTGCAAGCCAAATGAAAAGGAAACAGTTCGTATTCGGGGCCTATCGTTAAGTGATATCGATGATAGTTAATTTATTGCTTTTCTCCAAGCAGGGTTAAGATAATCGCTACAACAACATAACTAAAGTTATCTTTTATTTCATGAGATATTTCTCAAACCTGTTCCGACCGTGTTTCGTGAGATTTCTTAAACTGTCTGACTGGGTTATCTATTCATGCTTTCTGCGGATTTTATTGGCAGTATATTTCTTTTTTTTGTGAAAATTGAGAATATGACCTTCTCTTTACTATTTGATTCTTTTAATCAAATTCTTCTTCTTCTTTATTGGCGTAGACATAGCCGGCAGTCCTTTCACCAATTTACTTTAAACAAAAAGAGCTGCATGAAATGACAAGTGATTTTGTTTTTTATGAAAATGAACAGAATGATTAATGAAAGTGAACTTAGAACTGTACAGTAGTCTTCCCAAATTGTCTAAATATAATTTTCAGTGTGCTTTTTAAAAATTTTGATTCACCATTAAGCCTCCAAATAAATAAAATCTACCCATGCAAAACGTTACTCTACAAAATAATTTGCATGAGATTAACTCACAGGCAAATTTATAATTTTTTCGTAAACTACGGGCAAGACTACAGCTAACTACACACCCATATGTACATAGTTAAAATGAGATTTCGAACAAAAATGATTTACATACATTGACTAGACGTTGCAAAGTGGCCACATATGAGTTCTCGCTGTGCACAATGGCAGCCACAATGTGGCGCCGCTTCAGCTGCTGCTGCGATAGGCCCGGCGGTGCGGGTGGCAGCATTGGCGTGATGAGGCGGGTGTGCGCATTGTGTGCCGAGCCGTTGGCGCGACTGCCAGGCGGTAACATTAGATCCAGATCAAAACGCGATGACGTTAAGGCGGCCTCTTCATCGTCATTCTGTGCAGAAAAATGAAAGCAAAACAAACGAAAATATTAGATATGCCGCGAACGATTTGCGAATGTAAGCTAAGCGAATGTCTGCTAAGTCGGATATACACACCTCTGGAACGCCGGGCATTTTGTTGGTGCTCAACTTTTGTGGCGATGCATGTACCGAATCGCCGCAAGCTGACAACGCTGCTGCATCCGGCATATCAATGCTGGACGCGGCCGACTGACGACCGCCCACATCGTACTGGTGCGATGAGCCGCGTCGTATCGAGAACCAGCGTGATAGCCGGCCACCCGGCGATTCACCTGGTGTGGTGATGTCATCACGTGCGCTCTGGTGTGCTGTCGGCATGGTGCAGGCGCTAGCACGTCTGGTTTGCGTGCTGTTGCCACTGCTATCAGCGACGCCGTTGCTGGCCGACACCGAATGGGTTGCGGAGCTGTTGGTGGATGTGTTGTTGGCAGCGTTTCCACTGTTCGAGGAACTCGTGCGCCATTTGTCAAAGGACAAATGCTGTTTGGCCTTGTTGAGTGTGGAACGCAATTGTGAATTGCGTTGATTGGTGGCGCTCAACGACGTCACGCTGCTGCGTTCACGTTCACGTTCGTCCTCCGTTGCGGCTTCGTCGTCGTCCGACACTGAGTGTGTACTGTTGGCGTTAGCGTTGGCGTTCACCTGTTCCTGTTCTATCGATTGCTCGGAACACCAACTATCCTCGGATTGTACGGAACGTGTAGAGGTGTTATGTTCGAGACGTTTCTTTGTCGCGGTATTTACAGTGGCGACGCTTTGACTGTTGTTAACGGTTTCGGTGGTTGCAGTTGCGGTGCTTACACCAACGGCCGCTGAGCCGCCGTTGGTGCTGAAACTTCCGCCGGCAATTGTGTTGTTTGTGTGCGCAACTAAGGCGGTTGCGGTGTTTTCCGCTTCGTTAGTTGGCCGGCCGATGCTGCTCGGACTGCCACAGCTTTTACTATGCTGATGATGATGGTGTTGCTGTTGTTGTTGTGTTTGATATTGTTGCAGCGGTGCTGCAAGCGTGCCGCTATTCAATAAAGTGTGTAGACTGTTGTATGAGGAGCGCGCGGTGTTCAACGGGTCGGGGCGATGCAACGTTGAGTTGTTAGCGTTATGATGCAATTGTGCTGTGGTGGTAGTCGTGATGCTGCCGTTGTTGCTATCGCCGAGCGGTGATAGCTCAGTGCTGTTAATATCAAGTTTAGGTAGGGAGTCCTCCCACGAACCAGAATTCAGCTTAGATTCATCTGAAAAGAGGAAAGGGTGGTAATAAAATGTAATTAGTGATCATGCTTAAGAAAAATTTTGTGAAATTATTTAAAATGAAATTTAAAGAAATCTAAATGTATTTGAAAAATGTTGAGCTTTTTCAAAAAAATTCTGTTGAAAATCTCTTTAGAGTTATGCATTTGATTTTACTGTGATAAATAAGGTTAGGTTGGGTTAATCTGGTAGGCCAATAAGCCACACATAGACCAGTTTTAGTCCTTTGCTATGCCATATGGAGTTTGGTTGCTAAGTCCCAGAGGAGTAGTCATGCGTTAAGATGCCTTGACGCGAATTTTAAAAGACTCTGTGGTATCACTATCGATACCTTCTCCAGGTTATCATACAGTGGGGACTCAAGATGCTTACAGCGTAGTCTTGTCAAAGCGGGACAAATGCAAAAAAATGCAAAAAATGCTTCATTGTTTCCCTCATGCTCTGCTCTAGACATTTCCTGCAGTCTTCTCGATCTGTCAGTCCCATCCAGCGGGCATGTGTCGCCAGCAGACAGTGACCAGTAGTATTGCCATTATATTTCTACAGTCTCTTCTATCGAGTGCCAATAGTAATTTTGTGTACCTCTGATAGATAAACTATACTACATAATATTGTCTCTCTCTCACTGTGAGAGTATACAATATAACCTCTCTCTCTCTCTCTCTCAAAGTTTTAGTAACGTTTTTGGGATGAATTTCCCTTCAAGTCATGTTATTGTTTACGGTTTTGTCCATTAAAGAGTGGAACATAAAGGAGCCAAAGAAATTTGGAAAGGTTGGTGAGTTTCAAACTGATACTTTTACATGTTGGTAACGTTTTCGTCAACTTGATATTATTGTAGTCAGTGGGGATCGTTCGTATCAAGGTGAATTTTTTCATTTGTTTGACTTTTTCTAAGAATCATAGACTGTAGAACGACGCTTATGTTCTAAATTCATTTCTACCCTCGGCTTGTAGTATTTATACCCTGAACGCCGTGCAAACTCAACGATAGGAATCAAGTTCTTCAATGGAAATTTTTTTCCTTTGACGAGGTGTCTTCACGAAATTTGGCTTGAATATTTCTAAAGACAATCAAAGAAATTGTGCAGACCGGATCACTATAGCCTATAGCTGCTAAATGAACTGAAAGACAGGTGTTAAGTTCTTCTGTCGAATCTTTTGAATTTGTAAATCGTATTATAGCTTCGGTGCAAACGAGGTTAAGGGATTACATGGGTTTGCGGGTTTTAAATAAAATTATTAAATTTTACAACACCTCTAGCATATTTTCTTAAAGTTTCAAGTTGATCCGAGTAATAGTTACGGAGATACAGCCTTGAGAACTTGTCCGCTCGAGGTTAGCTAGACTAAGTGCGCCGTCTTTAAACTCATTTTTCTCGAAACTTTTTAAGGCGGTTGGCAAGACTTCTCGAGAACTACTCAACCGATCTTCATGAAATTTTACACAGGTCTTGATTTTTATATTTCGATTAAAACTATTTGAAAAAATGTTTCAAAATTTTCACTGAAATTTTAATTTTTTTGTAAAAATGTCTCCCAAAAATCCGATTTTCAGTTTTTTTTCTTCGTCCAAGTTCTAAGTTAAGGTTTTAACTAAAACACGAATTTTTTCACTTTAGATGATCCTGTAAGGAAGTATCCAATGCGAGCGCATCTTTCCGAGGTGTCATCGGGAATGGTGTCGCAATGGCCGAGTTTAACAAATTTTTTTTAAAAATTTCAGAATTTCTTTGTTACTCGTAATAGTGTATGTTTGTAACAATAAAAAATTCTAAAAAAATATTTAATTTTTTATATGAGAAAAAATTGTTGAAAAAAATGCTGTTTTTAACTCGAGAAAACCCATGTAACCCCTTAATGTTTTTTTAATCTTTTTTCTCTCGTAATCTTCACAGACACCTGCTCAAGCTCAAACTACTACAAGTTTCATGTGAGCCTTTCTCCAATAACAAAATAAATACCGAAATACTAGAATCTCCGTACATACCCACAAATATATCAAATTAACAGTGAAAATGCGCTGAGACTTGAAAGTGAAGAGTCACGCTTATCATTTGTCAATAAGTAAAAACAATCGAAAACTCATTTTCGAACAGAAATTCCGCACAACAAACATTAATTCGACACGTATCGTTTATCTCCGGACATTGCTTAACACCATTAAAGTCCATTAAGGCAATAACAAGCGCAAGTAGCTGTCGGCAACTCAAGCGCAAGTGAGCACATACTACAATAACAAACACTACAATAACAAGACAACGCACACAAGCAAGCACTCAAAATAATATATGTAAGTACGTACATATTTTTACTTATTTTCCACTGGCCATTTTCTTTGATTGTTTGCGGTGCCATAAATGTTGGCGTATTTGGCTTGGAAGTGTTCTTTAAACGCGCCGCCCACGCCGTGGCTATTTGCAAACACGAGCTGGAGCACTGCTGGCTAACTGTTGCGAGCTTGTTTTCTTTTTAATTTTCGCAAATTTACACTTTAACACACAAAAGCAAAGAATTATATGCATACATAATTACAAATAAGATTCGTTACTGCCCCGTGGAAAGGACTAGTTACGAACTAGTTTACAACTAGTATGAACTAAAAATTCAATTAGTCGACGGTCATTAGGTCATACGAAAAAACCCGTAGTTTTTGGTTTTAATATTCTTCAACTTGACAACTAGTTCCGCACTAGTTCAAAATGGACAAAAATGTAACTAGTGCGTTGTTTGCGCAAAATTAGTTTCTAAATAAAATAACTCAGCAATAATTTTGTAACACGTTCTACAACTGGTATAAAACTAACTCTTTTCGGACTAGTTGCAAAAAAATTGTATTTATCTGCTATATCTACTGGTAATTCTGATATTTTACTGCACGTAATTCTAGTAATGACATATGTATGTAAATATACGTATTTAGTATTTGTCTTGTAAGTATTTCTGTTGCACTCAGTCGCTTGGGGCAGCTTCATTTAAAAGCGTTTCTTTTATGACCAATAACTGTGCACATTAAATATTATGAGTTTCGAAGTCATGAATGACTTCAATGCGTTATTTGTCACGCGCTTGGTTCTTATTCCTTTTGCGGCAATGCAAATGCGATTTTAAAGATAAGAGCAATAACAAGCCAAGTACAAGTTATAAATGGCGAACGGTAGTCCGAAAGTATTGTTTACACAACAATATATGGTCATTAGGGTGGTTCTATCAAGTTTGAACTTAAAAAAGCTTATACTAAATCGTTAACTCTACTGATGCTAGGTGTCTTCGATTCGGCATTTCTCTGTGTGCTTCTGCTCTCTTGGCAAAAAAATGAAATGTAAGAGAAAAAACAATTTCATCGAGTTGAATTCGTGCAAGAGAATATGCGGATATTCCGTAAGGCTAGTGGATTATAGTAGCCGTTATGCTTTCGTTGGATACTATATTGAGACAAAAAAGTACCCGGAAATTGTAAATAAAATGCAAGGACAGTCCTACCATTTTTTTATTTCATTTACCCGGAGAATTTAATTATAAGTTTCGGGTACTTTTTTGTCCCAATGTACGTCATGAATTTTATTGGAGAAAGCTTACAGAAGATAGTCTACTTGAAAACGAAGTGATCAAACTTTTTTTTTACATTTACATTTTACATTTTTTGTCAGCATTTGGAAAGTATTTGGCAGCACTGCTCAAGAGCTTAAAGCGCAAACAATCTTTGAAGATCAATTTTACAATTTTTTTTTCATAGAAACTTTCGAAAATCAATAAAATACACTGTCAAGACCAGGAAACTGCTCAATAGCATATTATACAATATTTTGCTATTTTTTTAATGAATATTTTTAAAGAAAATATGTGTAATATGAGCAGTTTCCTGGTCTTGACAGTATTGATAGCATTCCATGATATACACGAAATATTGACAGGCGCCTCAGTTGCCTGCGGTAGGCAGTCGATAGTCACTAGCAAAGTACATTTTGATATTCTGTTATCGAATGGCAGCCATACTCCTGATATTTTAGATACGTAATCGAAGTGCAAGGCTCATATAAGTAACTTTAGGTATTTCGGTGTTCAAATTGACAACACTCATGTGTCAGTCCTCTGGTAAATGGAAAGCAGTCAGCGAAACGTCAGCTCTAATTATGACAAGACTAAGACATATGCAGTATATTAGGCGATATTCAGTCCGTATGATAGATTGAGACTTAAGGTCTTTCTCTTTCCCCTGAATTAATACTTAATTCGGTGGTTCTGTGGGAGAGATATGAGTTGGGTGTAGGTTTAGCGGATTAAAGTTCCGCACTCCGGCTTTCGATGCTTCCTCTTACCATAAAAAGAGGTATTAAGGCCAGAGTCTGGAACTTGAATATTTTTTTTACATTTTTTATTACATTACCACATGATAGTAACAGAAAAATTGTACCACCCTGTTTTGCAGACAAATTTTTGCCTATACATATCTAAATATTAATTATATTTACCACATTTCATAGATGAATGTGGGTTTTTGCAAAGCATTAATCTTGAGTGACTGATTCAATGAGTAATCATATAATTGAATGGTTAATGTGAAAGTTTGTTGTACATTTAGATAAATATACATACGCTGAATCATTTGCATGAACGTAGGCAATAGATATACATATGTGTGTATATGAAAAAACTTATTGGCATTTAGTTTCAAAATATGATTTTTGCATATTTTTTCTTTTTATAAAATAGGCTAGAAATATTGTTGAGCGGTTTTAAATCTTTTTAGTATTTAAAATAAGAGTTCTTGGTAACCTAGAGCGCAGTTAAATGACGTATAGCCCAGTAATATACATATATTTATTGTTTTCTAGTGAGAATTTTAAAAGTACTAATTTTTCAAAAAATACTTATCGCTTCAAATTATATGTAAAATATATAAAAAAATGTTTGCAAGATTTTTTTGAATTGGTTTCCATTTATTAACCCATTATTTTCCAACTTAAAGCAGAAATTATGTTCGAAAGGAAAACACAAAATTTTCCCACATGAGAATTCTTAAACCTATTTACTCTATTAATAAGGTCTTAATAAGTATATAGAAATAATATAGAAGTATACACTTATTTGGCTTTGACAAAGGATTAGCTGTTAATTTCTCTGGGAATTATCAACCGAAATGCACGTATATGAAAGTATGCGTGAATATACTGTATGTTATATACATGCAAATACATATTTAATGTCATTAAGCCGTTCATTGAACTATTAACTTAAAGAGGTTTATAAATATGAGCAAATCTGTTAAGGCGATTCAAGAGATTTTACATGTTGGTGGGAATTTTATACGATTTTTATTAATTTACTTTATTTTCAATTTGCATACATACTGAAATCAGTAAAAGTGAATCACGCTGCTGTTGCAAATATCGTAAACAAATTTAGGTATACACCGCCTTTGTTTCTGAATATCTCTCGTTTTTGTAGGCAATATTTTGAATAATAAATTCTGTTAGATGAAGTTCCGAGTAGTAGGTACCAGAACTAAAGATAGTTGTTTACCATTACTAAGGGGACTTCAAAATACTGGGTTGTTCAAAAGAGTTTTGTTGTTTGACAAGAAAAACAAAATTTTATGATTCAAAATATACTTTATTATTCAGCATAATCTACCTGAACATTAATGCACTTGCTCCAACGATCCTCCAATTTGTGGATTCCATACCTGAAGTGAGAATACGAAAGGTCTCCAAAATACGCCTCAACCCTCAACAGCCGTTTTCACCTCTTCATTTGATGAAAATCGTTTGCCACGCATACATTTTTTGAGTTCTGGAAACAAATGGAAGTCGCTGGGAGCCAAATCTGGTGGTTGCTCCAACAATTCGAACTTTAATTCATGTATTTTAGCCATTGTCAAAATGCTCTTGTGACACGGTGCATTATCCTGATGAAAATGGATTTTTTTTCTTCTGCAAACCGGGACTTTTTTCACGAATTTTGTCCTTTAACTGGTCCAAAAGATTCAGAATTAATTGTTTTACCGGTTTGCAAGTAATTCAAAAACAAAATTCCTCGCGCATCCCAAAAAGCAGATGTCATAACCTTCTTGACCGATTTCCGGACACGAACTCGCTTCGAAGCTAAACAACCAGGTTTCCACCACTCTTTAGCCTCTCGTTTTGATTCAGGATCATGGCTATGATTTCTAGTGTTTATGATCTTTTGGGACGTCTTTAAGGCTTGTACGAACACGTTTCAATTCGGCAACCCATCTTTCTACTGTTCTAATTGTAGATGAACAATCATTATATACTTTTAACACTCGTTCGTGAAGTTCTTTAGGTGCTACACCTTCCAAAAATAAGAATTTCATCACTGCACGATATTAAATTTTTTCCATTGTAAAAAAATACTGTCACAGGGAGACACTATATGGCTTGTAAACAAAGAATGAATTGTTGGATTGAAATGAAACTTCGCATACAAAACTTATTGAACATCTGGTATATGCAACAAAATATAACCCGACATCTAAACCGGTCTAATAATTTAATTGACAAACATGCCATAAATATAGCTGAGTCTCGGTGGAGACAATCCCTGACTTTTAAGGCAACGACATCAGAACTCCAGTAAGAGTGCTAACAGTGCATAATTAGCAAATATACTAGCAGACTAGGAACACTATATAATGATTATTGCAGAAACATTCAGGAGTTAAATGAAGAGGAGGCTATAAAAAGTCTTCTATGTGAATGCAAAGCTTTATATAAACATATATTAGAAAAGAATGGCAACTATCGTTCGAGGGTTTCCTGACGATATTTCAGTGATCGCACAGATAAAACGTTTCGAACTGTTGAACGTCATCAGAAAGGTGGATTCGCTTAAAGAGGAGACAATAGAGTGAGAGAATTTTAGTTTTTTAAAATTTTAGGAATTTTTAATGGTGCGTCTTCAGAAAGCCTACTCTTTAAGGGGTAGTCAGAATTTTCAAAAAATTAATTTTTTTTTTCATTTTCGTTAAGTGTAATGTCTTAAAAATATACTCTGAAAATTTCACGCTGATCGGATAATTAGTTATAATTAGTTTTTGAGTTATTCGAGAAATAAGACAGGCACTTCAAAGCGCTAATGTGAACTTTAAACGCGTTTTTTTTAAAACTATGTTTTCTGAACTGGTGACAACTGTAACTCGAAAACCGTTCAGTAGATTTTAAGAAATTTATACAGCTTTTAGAATACATAATAAACTCGGGCCTGATCGAAGGATTTTTATTTTCAAAAATTTCGACTTTTTAAGATTTTTGTTGATTTTTTCCCAAAAATTTAGACAAAAATTTCCTGAGGCCGCCATTATGTTAGTTTTTTGAAAACAAAAAAAAAAAAAATCTTTCGATCAGGCTCGAGTTTATCTTTCCAAGGACTAATGGTTGTCACCGCAAGTAGCTTTTTTTTGGAACTGGGTCAACGCAGACACCTATAACTTTAGAAATTAATTTTTTTAATTTTCGTGACTTCAAGTCAATACATTCTATAATTATGCCATATTACTACTTTTGTAAAATATAATAACACGATTTAATAGCAAACAAAAATACTGAAAATTCTAATTTTTTCGTGCCTCTGACTACCCCTAACCCCTTAAGTTTCAAGACCAGCAGTTTTGTATGTTGAATTCATTGTCTGGATTTCAGTCTTAAATATACCAATTGTTTGTATGAAGAGTAGCTGTCGGCGGGCTAGTCAGGCTTATGCTTCCAACTAGTGGCAAATTTGTTTATAAGTAGTTAGTTTTAGTGCGGAATGATATACGAATAATTGCATGGGTGTGAGCTGCGTGGGATGAGACTAATATTAAAACATATAAATATAAATAAGTAAATACATTTATTTACATATATATTACGAATGTATAGCTGACGGAGGTATATTAGTGGTCAATAAGAGCACCAAAATTAGTCGGCTCCACAATATGATCAAATATAGCAACTTGTTTGCACATTTTTGGTACTAAATAGCTTCTGCTAAACAATAATTATTGTCAAAATGGCATTTACTTTGATATTTCTTAACACAAACACACAAACAGTTGCACATATCATACATAATTGCGCTTTTACCATTGTTTAGTTCCTACTGTGTGGCCCTTTGTATTCAACTGTAAGCTGGTTTAATGGCGCATAAGTAAGTGTGCGGGCAAATAAATAACTGAATGGCATATAATAAATCAAATTGTCACATTTCAGCTAATTAAACATCAATTGAGAAATTTCCAAACTCTGCGGAGACAATGAAAATCCGGTTAATTAATTTCGATTGCCAAACAAACAAACAGCTTTACATACATACATACATATAATATATACATGCAGATAGCTTTGCATAAATGTAAGCAATATTAAAGAAAATAGTAAAAAAAAAACTCGCACAACTAAAGTTAAATGGATCACTCTGCTAACCTGTTTACCTGCGCCACACCAATATATACAACAACACAGGCAATACATGCAATACACATGCCACATAAACAACATACAAAATATACACGCATGCTTTTTCACTTTTTTTTTATTGAATTCGATGCCATGAAAACCAGTTTGTCCCCAACTTTTGATATTGAACTTCCTGCTCACACACTGCTCTAGTTTCTATTTCGGGTAGGCCGCTAGTAGAGTGATTAGTTTCCTGTGTCAGCATTTCATTGAGGACTACAGTTGCCCTTTTGCACGCCTATGCAAATACAATTGACATATGCACTGACATACATACAGACATACGAATATACAATGGGTTC
This sequence comes from Bactrocera zonata, assembly GCA_037783105.1. Classification (NCBI taxonomy): domain Eukaryota; kingdom Metazoa; phylum Arthropoda; class Insecta; order Diptera; family Tephritidae; genus Bactrocera; species Bactrocera zonata. The sequence goes on along the minus strand of JBAWJQ010005959.1, from coordinate 129,844 downwards.
CTACACATAGAATATCCAATTTCATTCATTCATTCCACGACGCCTACCTTTTGAGTCGCGTCGACCAGTCGATGGGCAAACAGTGCGCAGAAAAAGCAAAAAAGTAAGGATGAAAAATGGCAAACGAATGTTTGTTGTTGTGTGTTGGGGAAAAGTGCTGATAGCTCTTGTTTGTTTGTTGAACTTGAGGAAAGGAGTTGGACGCAATATTGTTGCACGTGGCATGGACACGCAGGCAAACTTGCGCAGACTATGCCTACAAATAGGGTTATAGATGTGCTTACCATTGGAGATACGCCTAAAGAAACGTATCATCAAAAAAAAAAAAAAAATGAAAATGGTTATCAGATATAATAACCAATATATGAGTATATGATAACCAATAAATGCGTGTATGATAACCAATATATGCGTATATGATATGCGTTATTTTGCATTTTAGTTGACGATATGGACGAATACAATTGCATGCCTGCAGAAGCTTTTAGTGCGCTTATTTATTCATCAAAGGCGCTTTTAAATTAAGTCTTGCGCTGCATGGCTGAGTAAATCGATTAGTAGGTGTATCTATTTTTGTACACTCTTCCTCGGCATGCGTGGGGGTAATGCAAATAAGTCCATTGCCGTTACTTTAAAATTGCAAAGAGAAGAGCATTTCAATAGCAAAATTGCAAACTGTGAAGCTTGGCGATTTTTTCTCAATGCAAGCGACTTGTTGGGTCGGCAAAAAATTGTTGAAATAAAAGCAATCGAAAAGGGAAGCAAAAACAAAGCTACACTCATGCAGAACAAATATTTGCTGCTCAGCTGCTGTGACAGTAGGTTTTTTTTTGTGCTTTTTGCCAAGCGACTCATATTCAATTCGTTTGCGGCGGCGCATAATGCTGCCCACACTATCTTCGATTTGAACTCAAGTGCAGGCGGCACACCGCTTCCTTTTGCTCTTGTTTTCACTATTTTATTATTTAAATTGGAAATTGGCAGCGGCGGCACTGTAAGCGACGTAGGCATCTGCATATTGTGGACTGTTAATTTAAAATTAATATATATTTGATCAGCTAGCTTGACCCGGAGAACATTGTAATGTCTAACTAAAGAATGACTGACAGATTTAAAATTTGTTGGAATTTTTAAATCTTAAACTATGTATATATTAAGTTTGCGAAGAAGTGGAAATGTCGAAGATACTATATATACATTATGATCAGCGTGAATTGACTGAGTTGATTATACACGTGAACTAGTTTGAGATATCGATATAGTCGGAAGCAACCCATGGTAAACGAAAGATAAAACAACAAAAATGAGAGGAAAAATAATTTACGTTCGATCTCAGGGCAAAAGGAGGGGGGCGTCATCGGTTTAAGGGCTAAAAATAGATTTACGGACTGCGTAGGCAATTGAGAAGTAAATTCCTCTCTCGACGAACAAAGATCGAAATCTACAAGTCACTCATCTTTCTCGTTCTGTTATATAGTGCAGAGACATAGAAAATGCCAACATCTGATGAGTCGGCGTTACGAGTTTTCGAGAGAAAAGTTCTGATCACTGTGACAGTTCGAGACGATTTTAGTATAGTCTGTCTCTTCCTGTACAGGCGAATCAGTTCAAGTTTTAGTATAGTCTGTCGCGCACCAGTTCCTTGGTTTCACAAGATAAGGGAGAGCAGCGGCATTTTTGGCTTTTTAAAGGTTAATAATAGTTTTACTAGACTTGGCTTTATGTTGTGTTTGTTATGGCATAAAAATATATATACATTAGGTAAAAAGCTAGATGGATTGGTTGTCTGACAACGTATTTATGCCTTTAGAAGGCCAATTGTGAAACCACTGGGACTATAAAATAAATCCCCTCATTTTATAGATACGTCTCTGAACCAACCCGTGCTTCCAATGAAGTTCATCAGTACAAAAAAGTTTTATCAGTAAAAACACCCAAACAGCCTCAAGAAACCTTCGACCGATAGTTGCCACCCTTACATTTGCATAGAAGATGTTTTATAGTCTCCTCTTCTTCTACCTTCTTACATTATATAATGTTCCTAGGCTGCTGGCACGTCTGCTAATTAGACAGTGACCTGTTAAAACTCCTACTCACTCATTTTAGTTTTAGGAGTCGGCATATGCGGCCCATATTCCAATCATGCCACGTTTGCTCGCTTGTTAAGCAAGTTATGGAATGACTCCACCAAGGCACAGCTATATTTATGTCATGGTTGTCGATTAAATATCTACAATTAGGCAGAGGCATATAAATTACCTCTTTTCTGGAGTCTAATTGTCGGGAGATGCCCTTACTGGCCATCTAATCTGTTTCACAGTTACCAGACATATCAGCATGTCCTAGAATCCATTACGAGTTTACCGTGAAATATGTTGCTAGATCCACTAAGAGTTCGAGGCATTCTTCCACTATATTTGACGAAACCATAAGAGACTTTAGTGATTTCCATACCGCAGGCTATCTGTTTATATTAATATATGTATACTTGTTCTGATCCCACTCCTTGTCAGAACAGGAATGTTGTTTTTAATTGCTGTGATCTCTGCTTGGAAGACTCCGCAGAGGTCTGATAGACGGAAGCGATTTTGATATCTAATTTAGCTGAAAAGACACCACTTGCCACTCGATTGTCTAATTTGGAATCAATCCGCATAGATGGTCCCTGCCTTATCTCTGCGTTTTTGTGCGTTCGTTTTTGGATAAAATGTGACCGAATAGATCATGTCCAGCACGCATTGACGAAAATATAGCAGCCGTAGCTGAGGGTTTACAGTCGATTCGACACAGTTCACAGCAACTCGGACTGACGTATGGCACGACTTGGCGCATTTTTCGTCGACATCTTGAAAATACAGACAGTGCAAGAAATGCCTTTTCAAGCCACTATGGGCTCTTGAAAAGTACCAAGAAGATCCAACGTCTTCGAAATACATTTTCTTCAGCGATGAAGCCCATTTCTGGTTCAATAGTCCAGTCATTATAGTAAGTTCACCTCGGAATTCTATTTACCCATTTATATGTCTGTAAATACTTGTATATATAGGTATACCTACCACATGTAGGTTTTGAGACAACTTTAGGGTGTCAATTTAAGTATTTAAAAACATATAAATGGGTATTTGAATTCCGAGATTCTTACCTAATTTAAGCTTAAATGACTGGACTACAATGGGTATATAAAGAACTAAATTTGCTGTATATAGGATGAAGAGCAATCTGAATAGATTCAAAAGCTGTCATTTCATACAGGAAAAGTAACGCTTTATTGGGGTTTTTGGGCCGGTGAAATCCATATATGTATCTTCAAAAAAGATGTCGGTGAGAACCGACAATTTCACGCCTGAAACTGAAGCTCGTGATCTTGGGGACATTTGGTTTCAACAAGACGGCGCCAATTCCTACACATCGCATGAATCAATGGATTTATTGAGAGAATACTTCGGCGAGCAGATACTTTCACGTTTCGGGCCGGTCAATTCGCCACCAAGATCGTGTGATATAACACCGTGAGACTTATTCCTCTGGAGATATGTAAAGTCTAAAGTCTATGCGGACAATGTCGATCCGATTTAGGTTTTAGAACAAAACATGATGCGTATCATTTGCCAGTGATTAGAAATGCTCGAACGAGTCATCGAAAATTGAACTCAAAATATGGACCAACTGGGACGTAGCCGCGACCAACATTTAAAAGAAATAATCTTCAAAAAATAAGTGTCAAAGAATACCCTTTCCAATGTTTCCTCTCCCCAAATCTTCACCTTCTTTGAAAATATTGACTTCTTACATTAAAGTCGAAGTTTTATGCTAGTGTCACAGTGCCACCTATAGCAAATGAAAGCCAAATGTAAGCAAGTTGTTAATATCAATATAATCTGCAAAGAAGTTCAGCCACAACCTACTGTTGGGACGACAACTTGAAAGCGTACGAAAGCAAACATTTAGCAGATAACAGCGCAGACACATTAGTCTACAATTATCTATTATACACATAGGCCGGCATGAGTATATATGACATGCGATAAAAATATACCGATCAACATATATATGGTTGCAAGCGTATCCACAACACGATAAGCTTGTTTAAATTTTCCTTTTTTCTTTTATTGCTTCTTTTGCTGCGACACTTGTAAACATGGGTGTGAAAAGCAACACTTGCTAAACAAGCTACTAGTCTACTAGCGAAGATGCAGATCTGCCAATGATAGTACATCCTTGCCGGCACTTGCCACTTACCACTTGCCACATGCCACATGCCACCTCACCCAATTTGGTGTGTTTAATGAAATTCGCTTTGTCACTCATTCATGTGCTGGCTGCTGGTAGCTATTAAGCATACAAATAGCAGCACAAATCGAGACAGATCCCAATATAAATACACACGCACACATATATTTACATATATACATGTCTGCCTGCATATTTACATCCTCGTGTGTTTGCGCATGCGTTTGCGTTTGTGCCACTGTTTGGCCAATTTCTTATTTTATTTTGTTTGTTTATCCGTTTGTTTGTCTACACAGCGCTGTCAGCCAACTTGTTGTATAGCCGGCATTAGGCGTATTTGATATCTGTGCGCTTTGTGCAGATTCATATCTCACACCGGTTTTATTGGTGGCTCAGCCGACAGCAAACAGCCAACCTTATTTATGCAAGCACACTTGCTGCTATGTGTATGTGTGTGTTGGCTGTGTGGTTGACATGATTAATCGATTTGTTCCTGTGGCAATATTACGCATCGTTAGATGCGTGTTGTCACCACTTGGCTTTATTGGCTCTTTAAGTTGCCAGTCAAGTGGGCATGCAACGTGTCGTTATGTGCGTACCGGCTACCCACTTTCCGACACACATACACACACACACCCTGCCATACAAACATATTAGTTGAATGCGGCTAAGTGTGTTGAAACGCGCCGCTGGCATCACTTTCATAGTAAATCAACACGTCCAACGGCAAATAAAATGTCAAAGTCTGCAAAAACAACAAGACAAACTAGTGTCTCAGTTTACGGTTTCGATTTCAACTTAGCTATATCTTTAAATTTTAATCGGTCTCCTTTTTGGTTGCTCAACTTAGTGCGTAGACACACCAGTTTGCTTATTTTCTCTCGTTAAAATATGGTCATTTGTCATATATTGCGAAGCGTTGCACATTCGTGTCTTATATATTTTATATAATGGCATGTTTGTTAAGATGACCTTGCTCTGTTGGAGACATCAACTTTGATACCTACTCACTTTGCTTGCCGGCTTAAATGACTTAAATGACTTAAATTTGACATTTCTCTGCTTGGCATGATTGAGAGCTGAATGTTTTCTCAAATTTCCGTATTAAAGCAACAACAAAATAAACAAAAAAAAAATTGACTTCGGTTGCACCAAACCTGCAATATCCCCTCCATAAAAAAGTTTTCCATACTAAAACATAATTTGGTTAGTCAGTTGGTATAACAGCTATGTATATGATACAAGGATCCAATCTGAATAATTTCATAGGAGACTATGCCGTTGTCTTGGACAATAATTTATTTCAAATAAAACCGAGATGGATTTATTCACTAGAAGATACAAGATCTGAGATCTAAGAGTTTGAACACTCGGAAATCTTCACTCACTTTGAGCTCATACCGGATCACTTGGATCATGGAGTCGCGAAACTGAACTCTGGCTGCTGCTTCTCTACCCATATACCGGCGAGAAGTTGTGGGTGGGAAGAATCCGCTGAAAGAGAGGGGCTGCGAGCTTCTTCACGGATGGGTCAAAACGTGCAGAAAATATTGGTGGATGGGTTTGCTGTCAGAAGCTTCCTATAAACTCCAATTTCCGACTTCCTGACTATTGCAGTGTCTTCTAGGCCAAAGGTTGCAGCCAATAAGGTAACCGTAGATTTACTGCTCCGGAGTGTCTTTGTTATAAGACTGGTAAGGGTGGCAGGCCACAGCAGAATCGCAAGAAACTGTAAAGCTGATGAGCTAGCAAAAAAAGGTACCCTAGAACCGATATCGGTAGTATGGAAACGAATTGGTGCTACCGTATCTTTTTGTGTTCTACTTTTAGATAACTGGCTTGGCCAGCGATGGGCCACCATCGGTACATGCGCTGTCGCAAAAACTTTTTTACCCAAGATCGATAGCAGGAGATCTTGTGATCTCGTTACCCTGAGTAAGGCTAGCCTCTTCGTAGTTTCTGGGCTTTTAACGGGCCATTACCCTATTGGCATTCACACAGTAAGGCTGGGAAACATACCAGATGCTATCTGCATAAACTCTATATAATGATAAGGATGGAGGTCAAGACTTAAGCACTTGGGAGCGCCTACTCTCAGACAACCCACCGAGCTGTCGTGATTGGAAGTTAAATGCCTGTGCAAATTGGTACTGACAACCAATCGTTTTTTCTAATTTGTAAGTTCAAACACCGAAGTTGTTCTTTTTTATGGCCTCACAAAGAACTACCTATAGTAGTCCACATGCGATCTTTGATCAGCCATCTAACATAACCTAACCTAACCTAATGCGATCTGAACAATTTTTTCAGATAATGTATATTTGCTTTAAGCAATAATTGGGGTTAAATTTCGTGAAAATATTTTGTTAAATTTTGTTCGTTAAGTTTGTATTACAGCTGTAGTATGCTATAGGGGTCCGATATCGGAAGTTTTAAAGTATAATTTCTTGCTCTTCTATAAGTATGTGATTATATCAATGTACATATATGTGATGTATTCGTTTTAGCAATTTCAATTTCCAACTGTATAATGAACAGTTCTTTTCAATTTGAAAAGAGCAGAATCTTACAATATTCATCCTAGTAAAACATGTCAGTTGATCGATTGGTTTGAAAGAAAAACTCATTTTATAGCAAATAATGGATTTTTGGCTTCACATCGCCTTCAAAGGAACAGCGAAATTTTGCAATATTTACGATTTCAAAGTAATTTTATGCCTACATTATAACCTTGAAACCACTAAACAATTTCTAGTGAACTTCGAATGTTTACCTTTGGCTTTTAATTAACAAAAATTAATGGCAAATTTTATAGCCATTTTTTATTTTAATTAAATGCTGTAATGAATCGAAATTGTAAATTTCTGGAAAAAATATTTTCTTTGATTTGTTTTTCCTACACCAGTCATTAAATTGTGTTTTTGCAATTAAGCAAATAATGGCGTCGAAGCTATCACAAAGAATGGAATGTCCATTAGAAATATTTCTTAAGGAATTGCGGCACAAAAAGTGTGCATAATCATACATACTTAAGTCTAAATAATTATTATAAATGAAAGCATAAACACACCTTTAAAAGATCGTTTAGTTGTTTCGAACAATAGCGTGCTTAAATTTCACGACAGCGTAATAAAATTCCAAGTTGATGCCAAGAAATGGTTGCCGAAATTTCAATGAGTGGAAAGCAAGATGACCTAAAGTGAAGAATGAACATTAATATTGTAATTGTCAGGAGACAATTTTCTACTTTTTCCATGTCGCTTCAACGTCAATAAAAAACGTATTGACTCAGCGACAGCGATCAGCCTATATGGCATTAACATTGTTAATGAACGACGTAAAGTAAAGAATGCAAATTTAAATGTTGTAATTATCAGGAAAAAATTTCCTCGCTTTATCGTTTTCTAATAAGAGTTGATATGATTTCTTTATAAAAAATCGAAAGAATTAAGTTCTGAATATAACAACATTCAAATAGTCTCCACGACCTCCTTTGCGGGCACGAATTCGATGAACCCGATTTTCGAGTACTGTTTCCACTAAATCAAGTCGTATGTCATGAGTAGCCATTTTAGTATTAAATTTTAAAGCTTGAAGAGAAATTGGTTTATTTCTAAAGACCAATCACTTCAAATAACTCTACACGAAGTAGTTTACTGTTGTTAAATCAAAGCTTCTTAGAGGCCATTCAATATCACAAATCCATGAAATGATCGCATATCCAAACTTTTCGTGCAATAATTCGGTTGTTGCACGTGCTGTACGAGGTGTGTTAAAAAAGTATCGCGAATCGTAACTGACAGTTTTCTTCGATTGCAGGGGCGTGGTGCATCATGAGTTCTTGCCCCAGGGAAGAACGGTCAATAAGGAATATTATCTGCAAGTTATGCGCAATTTGTGCGAAGCAATCCGCCAGAAACGCCCGGATTTATGGAAGAACAAAAATTGGCTTTTGCACCACGATAACGCCCCTGCTCACACACATCATTGCTTGTGCGCGACTTTTTGGCCAAAAACAACACACTAATTATGCCGCAGCCACCGTATTCCCCAGATCTGGCCCCCTGTGACTTTTTCTTGTTCCCTAAACTGAAGAGGCCCATGAAAGGACGACGTTACGATTCTCTTGACGAGATAAAGACGGCATCGAAGGAGGAGCTGAAGAAGATAAAAAAAAATGATTTTTTGAAGTGCTTCGAAGATTGGAAAAACCGTTGGCACAAGTGTATAATATCTCATGGGGATTACTTTGAAGGGGACAAATAGATATTCATGAATAAATAAATAATTTTTTAAAAAACACAAAATTCGCGATACTTTTTGAACACACCTCGTATGCCACGTAGCTCCGTCTTGTTGGAACGAGTTGTTGTCAAGATCAACTTCTTCCCATTGCGGCCATAAAAAGTTGGTTATCATCGATCTACACCGCTCTTCATAGACAGTAGTGGTGTCAGCAGCTTCAATTCGAAGGAAGTATGGACCGATAATTCTATTGGACTAAAAACCACATCAAACTATCAATTTAGTTGACTGTAATGGTTGTTCATGAATAATTTGTGGATTTTCTCCTCACCAAAATCGACAGTTTTGTTTATTTGCCGGACTACTTAGATGTAAGTGAGAAGCTGATTTTTATTAGAAAAATTATGTTATTGTTTCCAAGAGTTCAAAGACAAAACCTTCTAATACACGACGTTTACAGTGGTCAAATGGATTCAATTCCTATGTGATAAGAATTTTATACGGACAAATCCTTTCTCTGCCAGGCTGTGGTTTGAGACAGTTTCAAAGCTTGAGACCGTCTTGGAATCGAGAAATTACGATCTTTAGCAACACTTGGCTGAACGGCAGCGATATTTTCATTACTTAGAGCGGTTCTTTGGCTTATTATCACTAGAGCATTATGCAAAGAAAATATAGGGTCGAAATTTTCAAAAATTTGACGAATAGCAAGCACAGGTGGATCATTATTACAACCATGATATGGCAAAAGCTCCTTTCAAGCCACCTGGCTTCGCTCTATGGACTTTTGAAAAGTTTCAAGAAGATCTGACATTTTCGAACCAAATTTAGTTCACCAATGAGATCCTTTTCTGGCTCAATGGGTATGTAAACAAACAAAAAGCATTTGGGACGAAAAGCAACCTGAAAAGATTCAATAGCTACCATGGTGTGGTGTGTGAGCCGGTGAAATCATCGGTCCATATTTCTTCAAAATTTATGCTAGTGTGAACGTAACCGTCAATGGCGACCGTTATCGCGTCATGATAACTGACTATTTGATGCCTGAAATTAAAGCTTGCGATCTCGGCGACATTTGATTTCAACAGATGGCGCCACTTCCCACACATCACATGAATCAATGGATTTATTGAGAGAACACTCGGTGAGCAGATAATTTCATGTTTTGGGCCGGTCGATTTGGCATCAAGATCATGTGATATCACACCGTTAGACTTTTTCTTGTGCGTATTGTAAAGTCTAAAGTCTATGCGGACAACCCCGCTTCAATTCAGGCCTTGGAACAAAACATCAGGCGTGTCATTCGCCAGTCATCAGTTGAAATGCTCGAATAAGTAACGGATGGAACATCTTAGACGTAGCCGCGGTCAACATTTGAAAGAGATAATCTTTAAAAAAATAAATGCCAAAGAATGTTGTTTCGAATGATAATAAAAATTCCCCATTAAATTTGAAGTTTCTGTGTTTTCTCTTTAAAAAAAGTTGGGAGCCTCGAAATGTATCACTCTATATTAACAGTATGCTTACAGTATAATTATCATTAACAGTATAATATATGTACATACGATTTAATCATTTAATTACAGACAACTCACTACTATCTCATTGAGTCTTTCTATCTTTATATCAACACACACATACATATGCTTTTGTCTTTGATCCTTCGTAGCTCCTTTCTCATACCAGGAACTCCACTGACTGTGTGTTTACTAGCCACGGTTACTTAATCTATAATTAATTGGATACTCAATGAGCGAGCGCGTCCCTTTCATCATTTTAATCACACTGTATAAGCGTGTTGATGTTTATGTGGTTGTTGCTGAACGCGGCTCTTAAATGTGTTGTACGTACATACATAAGTATACATACTATATATCTATTTATGTAGTAGGCGTATGTGCTTGTGCTTACTACTTTGGCTAGGCATTTCATTAATTAATTAATACACACATATCTACAACGCCGGTTTATCTCTTCCTACTGAAGGCATGAAGATAATTAAATATTCGTGTTCATCCAGAGAAATTTGATTTATGTATAGACATTTGTCGACGTTGAGCAACTCGAACTAGCAATTGGTCAGTAGCTTGTCTTGGCTTTGCTTGCCCGCTGGTGTAATTATTTAAATGACATCTGTTTAAGCAGCTTTAATTATGTAAGTGGATTGGGTGTCTATTTAAGTCCCAGGAAATGTTGCTTTATCAGCTGAGCTTGACTACATTTCTAAAAAGTGAGTGAGCGAGATGGTGTTGGGTGATTATGGCTAAAGAGATGTTTTACGTGTTTTTTTATAGTGAGAGTGGACAGGAAAGGAAAAGCTACTGAAAGAAGTATGAAAAAATTCAAGGTATGAGGCGGAAGTTTTTGCACGGTAGCTGTTGGAATTGCTATAGTCAGCTTTAGCGCGTGAAACTGCAAGCATTCTTGCATATTTCTAATTCCTTTGATTCTGTGAGACTATAAATTATATCTACGTGAAATTTTTATCGACTGGCAGTAACAGTTTTGCTGGCATTGCTACCGAAAAGAAAGAAAGAGCTAAAAAAGAGGAGTCGGAGTCCGAGGAAGACGATGACATGGGTTTCGGTGTCTTCGAGTAAACAACTCAGCACTAAAGTTGAAGACTTACAGCTCACGATTTCCGGTCTTAGACCACGCATCATCTGGGTACAAAAAAGGCGAACCATAATGAACATCCCTCCCTCAGTGTTGTGCGCTGGTTTTGTAAATGAAAAGAAGAAAACTGTCACGGATGAGAGACCCTTAATTTTATGACAACCGCTGCCAACGAACTAGGGATTACATTTTAAGAGCATGCACCTGGAATGTCCGGTCCTTTAATTGGTACGGCACCTTCCCAGCTGGTTGATGCTCTCGTATGAGTAAATGCTCACATCATCGCCGTCCAAAACGGTCGATGGACGGGACAAGGAGTGAGACGAGTAGGTCCATGTGGCATTTACTAAGTCGCCATATGAATGAGCGCAAATTCGATGTGGGATTCGTGATCGGAGAGACTCCGACGCTGAGATGTACAGATATAGAAATTATGTACTTTACTAGAAAGTCTACTCTGGACTAAGATACCGTTAACATACCATAAGTCGCTGGAATCTCCATTGCACCCGCATGCATGTTTAACAAAGCCTGAGAGCGGGAAATTGAATAATGTACTTTATTCCCAAAATAAATGATCGAAATTAGACTTTTTTGGTCCCCATAATATTATCATCCGATTTTTTCCTTAAATATCGAAAATACAAATATTTGTAAATATTCTCCGAAAATTCGAAGTCAAGCCGACTAATAATTTTGGAAATATGATTCCAATGTGATGTGGAGTTTTTCACAAAAATCGTTTTTTAAGCCGTCATTTTGTCCAAAATTTATTAGCCTTTCGACTTTACCTGATGAGTACAGGATATTGTGAGTACAATAATACGTTTTTTTTTGGTTTTTGTATTTAAAAGTTTTAAGCAGAAAAATCTTCCTCTCCTCCAAGCATTTATCATAGTTATCAAAATAAATATCGATTATTAAAATATATACATACGTACATTTTTTTATTTTTTTGAATTGTTTTTGTAAATATTTTTTCAAAAAAAAAACTCGCGGTTTATTTAGACAAAAAAAAAAAAAAAAACAAAATAAAAAATAAAATAAAAATAAAAAAAAAATACAAAATACAAAATTTGCTTGAAAAGAGATGTCCTGTAATTAAATCTAGCAAATTTATTGAAATTAATTATGGTTTGCTTAAAATTCCAAATTTTTTAATTCTTTCGGAAGTTCTAATTACCAGCAAAATTTAATTGTCTCCGAAATCCCACCAAGTGCTTAACATCTTATTTTTTCCAAGAATTACGAGTCATTTAATTTCATTGAAATACTTAATTTTGGTAAAGACATAAAATATTTATGTATATATTACTCTGTTCAATGAAGTACATACATACATAAATATGTACACACATACACAAAGCTATCAAAAAAAAAAAAATACCAACCAAACAATCCACAATTACACACGCCAACTCAATTACGCGAGCAAAAAGCCACAAAATGCAAACGAGTACCAATCTGCTGCTTGGCTTAAGTGGGCTTTTACTCATAATTATTCAATAATTCATAAGCGCCCAACACCACGCTGATTGTTAGCAATTCCAGTTAGTCACTGTTGTTGATGTTGTTTTTGTAAAAAATTACCAAGCTAATTTATTTTCTAATATTTCAATGTTCACTTATCTGGAAGAGTAAAGCACGACACGCACACACACACTTACAGTGGTTGGTGTGCCAGCAACTGCCTGTCCCAAATTAATAAATCTTTTGCAGGAGGTGACACTTCGGGTAATTGAAAAAATTAAAATAATATTAACATAAATAGCTGTGTGTCGCTGAACACTGGCAACAACTCTTTGCGGTGGTTAAATTTGCATTTGCCGCTTTGTTTGTTGTTTTTGTTTTTTGAGTAAGCCGCTAATAACGGTCTGACATGCTGATATACCACCTTTTTCAATTTCAAATTTGCAAGCATGCGTTTAAGGCCGTTGATTGCTTTACTCGTCATTCTAGTGACTGATTATTGCTAAGTACACGTGGGACACCGTGGCGTATGATTAATGAGAAGGAGTTTCGTGGTATAAGTATGGTATAATGGTATGGTGGTGTGGTATACACATATTTATATAAATATATAAGCGTTTTGTTGGGTGTGTATGCCGCAAGCATTTGTCTATAGAATTTTCGCGTAATTTCGGCATAAGACAGCCTACGCAACTTTGCACGTGCAGTGTCAACGCCAGTGGCGGTGCTGTCGAATCAAAAACTAAGAAATTCTGCTATATACCCAAAAATATATCTATGCATTTAGAAGCAGACAATAGGGAAAATCGCAGCATAATATTCTAACTTAAAATTCAAGCAACCGTTTACAATAATTCGTTGAGTAGCTGTGTTCTGTCATATTTAGACAAGTAATTACCACAGCCGCTTCCATGAATTGATTACTTATTAAAGTCTTTTAAACTAGCGGGTAACACCTTAAAGCCTATTTTAAACACATTGCTGGGAGTGTGTGAGAATATTTAAGAATTTTTAAAAATCCACCTACACCACGCTAATCAGTTGGCGGCAGATTGGCGCCAGCAGGCGCTAGCCCAGCTGCATCACATGAGCTGCAGATTGCACGCGTAGCCGCAAGGCACAGCTGTGCCGGATTTCACCTAGTTTTATGACGCCACAAAATATAATTTAATAAAGATATATTTACACATGTATATAAATGTGTGTGTGCGTGTTTGTAAGTTTATAATAAAAGTAAAAATAATAAAAATATAAACGAAGACTTGACTCCAGTTGTCTGTAATGCGCTTGTCAACATTACAAATTTATCAACAAATATGAAATGTGTTGACGAAGTGTAGTAGAAACAAGAGACAAACAACAAATATGAATTGCTTTTATGCTGAAAGTGTTGGCGTTTTAATTTTAATTTATTTTTTTATTTATCACCATGATTACCATTACCATGAGGCTGTAATTGTTTTTAAAGAGCATTATGCAAAAATTAAAAATATTTCAGAGACAAGGCAATAAAGGTGCAATATTTTGGTATTTTGTATATGGTGAGGTGGCAATAAAATTGCTTATGCGTCTTTATTGCCAATTAAGAATGATTTGGTAATTAAAACGTAATTGCAAAGAAATTAAACCGAATTATTGAGAGAGAAAAATAAATCGACAAACATACTTGTACAGATACAAATTGTAGGTCGGATTTTCGTAGTCTTTTGAACTAAACCTTATATTACTCGATTGTTTTCAAATTAAAAAATTTCTGAAAGTTGCCACATATTTTAGAATTTAAAATTTATAAGATTACATAATGTGAGACCACAAATAATTGGGAGAAATTGAAGAGGTTTTAAGAAACAAGGGAGCTTTTTTTGGATTATATAATATAATACTAGATTGTTTTCAAATGAAAAAAAAAATTTTTGAAGGTTGCCACATATTTTTGAAATTAAAATTTGTAAGATTAACTCAGATGGGTTAATATGTTATTCTGACAAATCGAAGAGGTTTCAGAATAATAATGAAATTTTTGTTTTGGGTTGCCATGTGTTTAAGAATTCTAATTTAATAAAATTTTTGACTTGAAGAAATTATTTAAAAATAGGTATCAAACTGTAATGGCTACAAAAAGTTTGCTTTTTTTGAGTGTTGTTGCCACATGTTGGAAAAAATATAATTCAATACAATTTTTATAATTAAATTATACAAATGTTGCTGTAGAGATTTAGGGAGAGTTTGCAGCTAATAAAATTTTTGAACAAGGTTGCCACATGTTGGAAATAATATAATTAAAAAAAAATTAAAATGAATAAATTATTCGAATATAGCTATACAACGATGGAAGTTAAAGAAAAGTTTGCAGCTAATACATTTTTTGAGTAAGGTTGCCACATTTTTAAAAATTATGCATCAATGAAATATTTTATATGAACGAATTATTTAAAGATAGGTATCAAACTGTAGTGGTTAAAAAAAGTTTGCACCCAATAACATTTTTGGAAGACTTGCCACATGTTGGAAATAATTTAATTCAAAAAAATTTTTAATATGAATAAATTATTCGAATGTACATAGCTATAAAACTGTTGAGCTTAAGGAAAAGTTTGTAGCAGTAAAATTTATGGGATGGGTTGCCACATGTTTAAAAATTATACAGGAATAAAATTATTGTTCTGAATGAATTACTCAAACAAAACTATAAGACTCTAGCAGTTAAACGTTTGCATCTGATAAAATTTTTGAGAAGGGTTGCCACATGTTTACAAATTGTATTTTATTGAACTTTTTGATGTTGACGAATGATTCTAAGGTAACTCAAACTGTAGTGGTTTAAGAAATTTTTGCTTTTAGTTATATATATTTGTGTGCAGGGTTGCCACATGTTGGAAATAATGTAATTAAAATAAATGTTTTGATATGAATACCTGCTTCGAATGTGGCTATGAGACTGTAGGGGTTAGGGAAATGTCTACAGCAAATAAAATTGTTGAGTAGAGTTGCCACATTTTTTAAAATGTTTTTGTTGCGAATTAATTTTTAAAATGTGGGTATAAAACTGTAGTGTTTTAAAAGTTGATAGTTAATGATATTTTTGAGTAGGGTTGCCACAAAATAATATTTGTTTGAGTTAATGGAGTTTGTATAAATTTTCAACAATGTTTATTTCACAACTTAGTTTCAAAAGGAACTATTTGAACGTAAAAATAGGCAGATTTTATAGCGAAAATACGTTTGTATTGGTTATAAACAGTAATCTTCTGGTAAAGAAACAGGGAAGTTATCTTTAATTAAAGAAACAGATACTGCAAAAAATTTTAATTTATACAAATTTAGATACATATAATTAATAAAAAAAAATAAAATATAAATAATAAATATCACTGCTTTTATAACTTGGCGCTGTTAGCTAACACCAACTCGGGAATACTGACATATTTTAATCGCTTATAACTGTTTTTCAAAATCAATGTCAGTGTCAATGTTAGTCAATCACAGTTACTCGGTAACTCGGTACAGTTCTGCTTTATTTATACTTTCTGCAACTGTCACATGTCTCGTTATCGATAACTTTGAGTTATATCCGCTTTTTTGCTATTAATATTAAATATATCGGATTTATATAAATATTGAATATGTCATAGGCAGATGTATGATTCATTAGAATTAATATTGATTGACGTACATAGATGTATGTATTTTATATATGTATATAAACATATATATATGTATTTATATCAATGGTTATCAAAATTGGTATTTGAACACATTGAGATTTTAGTTATATGTACATATGTATGTAGAGTAAAAAGATTAATCTTCTGATAATTACGTGAACAAAGCTTTGAAAATATATTTTTAAGGGAGGGTAGAAACTCTAATTAAATGGTTATGCAAGACAATCTACCGTAATTTTCCGTAAAAATATACTTTCAAAAATTAATAGTATTTTGTTTCAATACCTAAAATTGTACATCCTTTTTGACTTGGTAGTCATCATACACTATATATTCTGCACATTTTTTGGTACGAAAATAATCAAAAAAGCCTTAATTGCAACCTTTCTGCTACCGCTCATCTACCTGTCCACTGCGCCCCGCTCTCAATAGTAGGTTACTCATACGCCACGGCACGCAAAAATTTAAAAATTCCTCGAAAAGTTTCATTTAGATAAAATTATTGTAATGAAAATACACATAAGTATTCCGAATATTCAGAACAGCGGCACGCAAAGCATACAAGCAATAGCACAGCAACTGAAATTGTTATCAAAGCCAGGAAATATTTATGCAACACAATGCTTGTGCTCGTTAAGATGCAAATATGCGAAAAACTTTCCGCAGTTGCAGTAGCGACACGCACGCAATGCGCAATTCGGAGTACTAATTAAATGGAAAATATTTCCGTGAAAGGAATATAAAGCCAATATAAAGCTGCAAGCGATTGTGGCCTGAAAGAAGACAAGGTTGGGAGAAAGTGTGTAAAACAAGAGCTAAAAACTTTGCATTAAGCAGCATTAGATAAGATTGCTGCTGCGCTCATACAAGTACATTACAATTATGTTAATACAGGTTAATAAGATTGACTGATGACCTTGTTGGCATAGCGAGTAGACAGTTTACCGTTATGTTTTAGCATAATTATGTAAGATTATTTTGATTTGTTCACAAACCCTTTGGTGGGAGGAATTGTATAAGTAGTTATTTAGTAATGGTAGAGAGCAAGGATTTGTAAAAAATTGAAAAGGGTCTAAGCACTCTTACGTTTAATAAATGAGAAATTTTATTCACTACGGTTACAGCGAAGCTATAAGACCACTAATCACAGGTGAAAAGTTTGCATGCAATAATTTGATTTTGATCGTTCAGTTTGTACGGCAGCTATATGCTATAGTGCTCCGATCTGAAAAGGTTTTTTGAAGATTGTATCGTTGCTTTGGACTATAATCCATGCCAAACTTTATGAAAATATCTTCGAAAATAAAAAAAGTTTTTCATTTAAAAAGTGGTTTTGATCGTCCTGTTTATATGGCAGCTATATGCTATAGTAACTCGATCTGGAAAATTTCTTCAGATCTTTTTGCATTTCCTTGGAAAATTATCCACTCAAAATTTCTTGAAGATATCTTGTCAAATAAAAACGTTGTTCATACAAGAACTTGATTTTGATCGTTCAGTTTGTATGACAGCTATATTATGTACGAGTAGTGGTCCGATCTGAAAATTTTTTTCGGATTGGATTATAATCCATGCCAAAATTCATGGAGATATCTTTAAAAATAAAAAAGTTTTCCATACAAGAACTTGATTTTGATTGTACAGTTTGTATGAAAACTATATGATATAGTAGTCTGATCGAGAAAAGTTCTTCATATGTTATATCGCTGCATTAAGCAATAAGCCATGTAAAATTTGGTGAAGATATCTTGCCAAGTAAACAAGTTTTCCATACAAGAACTTCATTCTTAGCTCTCAGTTCATATGGCAGCAAAGAGTATATGCTAAAGTGGTCCGATATCAGCCTGACAAATGTAGAATTTGGATTGATATACTTAAACTATGTGCACTTTATAAACAAATCCTATGAAGATTAAGATCCCAATATTAGTTTGGTTTCAGATCCTACGAGTTCCTAGAATCGCTGGCGTTTTCCGAGCCCAATGAAAGCTTGAAAAGAAAGCTTGACAAAGTAGCCACCATTTTGTATTCAATTTACACATTTTTGAAGAGAAAGCTTGGCTCAGTAGCCGCCACTTTATATTAAATTTACAAATTTCTGTTGACTTTAAAGTATATGTATGCTTTATAAAGCTTGAAACAGAGAAAGTTGAGTGCGTTTTTTTAATTTCTAGATTAAATTAGCGATGAAAGCCTTTCATGATGGCGCTAAATCGGCTTAAGCTGATACGAATTTTTCAGCTACCACAAACTCAGCTCGATGCTTAACTCTTATTTGGAGTTTATATTGATATTATCCAAGAAGAAACCTATGAATCTCAAACTGACTATGAGCTAATAGACTTTACAAGTAATACTCTCACGGTAGAAATGCATTTCAAAACATTAAAGGACACTATTTCCATAGTTTCCCTTCTAGGAAAACGTTGGCATCTGCTCTTTGAAGAATTAGCTTCTAATTTCTATGACTTCCACCTTCCGTTCAGCAACTTCTCATGCATACATACATACATATGTATGTATGTGTGTATATTTTTTGAAGTTATGAAAAAGCAAATGTTTAAAAGGAAAATTTAAAATCTAATTGACTCGCAGTTGCCGCTGGTTTCCGCCATAAAAGCGCACAAACAAATTCGCTGAAAATCGAGTTAAAAGCAAACAATAACAATAACAAAGTTAGCTGCACAAACGCTAAGCAAAAACAAGACTTGAAAATATGGGCGCGAAATCAAAACAAACTGCCACCAAAAAGGAGAAAACAAAAACAACGCTTAATCGAATTGAGTTGCCAAATGCGGCAAGGCAGACAAAAAAAAAACAAAAACAGCACAAAACAACAACAAAATGTACACAAGCCATTCATAAAAGCAAGTAAGTGAAGCACATAAGCAACGCATCGAACAAAGCAAAAACAAAAAAAAAAACAAATAAAAATAAAAAATAAAAAAAATAAAAACAAAATTAAAATACAAAAAACAAAAAAAAAGAATTGATGTGGCAATGACGAAGACTGTCAACAGCGCGAAATGTCAGCTACAGTCAAAGCCAAAGACATAATAGAACTCCCGCGCTGTTGTAGGCTGCATTGTTGGGTTGAAGCTGAAGCTGGTGCCAATGGAGGGTGATGCGGCGCAGGTTGCGTTCGCTGGAGCGGTAGGTGGCGCAGTTTATTTTTTGAACATATGGCGGTATAAAGCAATGTTTTTTTGTTGTTGTTGTATATGCATATTATATACATATGTTTGGATGTATTCATATACGTTTGTATGTATTCATATATGCTTTTATAGATTCACATATGTATGTTTGTATGTATGTATAGGTTATGCCTTTTATGTTCTGCGACGACGTTGTTTATGTTTCGGTGACTTTTTTATTGATTTTTATAATGCACAGCAAGTTGTGCTCACATGTTCCCTGCAGCTGGTTGGTGTTATTGTTGTTGTACTTTGCCGGTTACTTATAAAACACATTTGTTGTTGTTGGCATACGTTTATGTTTGTTTTTACAATGAGAAAAATTGTTTTAAACTTGTTCAAACATGCATGCTCGTATGTTTACAAATTTGCTGTAGACGCGCACTCATTCACACACACATACATACACATATTGTAAATACTGCTCCCCACAAGCTAAAAGCATAAATAACCATTAAAACTCCCCCAGAGAGCATCAGCCCGTTGTTACCGCCGGCAGCAAGCACACTCACACACACATACATATACATAGCATATACATATATACTAAATCCATAAAAATATGTAAATAAATATGTGTTCGTGCTCCATGCAGAACTTGATGCGCACCGGAAGTTTTGAATTTCAGTGAGAATCACAGCAATTACAACAAACAACAAACAGAAGACGAGAAGATTTGTAAAGCCTCCAAAGCAACAGCATTCAATAACACAGCACGGCAATATAATTACAGCTTTTAATAAATTTTTATTTCCTTCATAAACCATTCAGACATGAATATGTAAATCTTATTAATTTTGTGCGCCTCAAGGTGTGCTTCCTTCTTGTGGTTTTCATTTCATTCAGCTACCTGTCGCGTGCTGTGTGCTGCACGATAGGGTGTTTCGATTGGTAGATGGTCGTATGTAAATGAGTCAAGGGTACTAAGATTGTTGATTATAATTAATATTATTACCACAAATGTACTTAGTTAGGTTACTAGCACAAAATTCAATGATTTTTAAACGCATAGAAAATATGTATTTAATAAGCAGGTACCTGAGGCTTATTTATGTGTTTTTTATGACTAAAAGATATTAATTTACAGCCATTGAAAACAATAAGTATAACCTAAGAGCAGTCTAAGTATATCTAAGGCCATAAAGAACAAAAATACGACAAAGATGAGATATGTAAAAGAAATGAAAAAATTGAATTGGTCCTTAGTTCCTTTCACGCTTTCGAAACTAGCGATACACTCGATCTCGAATAACAAAACAAACAAACAACGTTTATCTCAAGTCTAAAATTCTATAATCATGCAACGAGTAGTGATCTAGAAGAGAGCATGGAAAGCAATGTAAAAAGAATAAAAGAAACCCCATTGACTCGTAGAAAATTTATATACTTATACTCGGCAAAATTTGATGAGTGGCGAATCGATTGGATATTTTACCATAATTGAGCAGAGACATAGTAGAAAGATTTTAAATAGGGAGCTACAAATTCTTCCCCCTCTTTTGACCTTTCTTCTCAGTAAGGTTTGCCATTTCATCATGGAAATATATGCGATCCAACAACGAGTCAAAATTATTAAAACTTCCTACCGAAACTCGGACTTCAGTTTTAAGAGCGCTACGTTCAATTTATAGTACTCATAATTGTCCTGTCAGATCAACAATTGAGCGTTTAGTGGAGAAACTTGAATCCACAGGCATAGTACAAAATGTACCCGTGCCGATGAAACAAAGAAGTGCCCATATTGTCGAAAATATTCTGCCGAAAGCGCACGAATTGAGGAGGACCCAAATCAGTCTCTCAACGTCATTCTCAAGTGTTGAGCTTCTCTGTGACGTCGTTGTGGCGAATTTTGAGAAAGGATCTTGGCCTATCTCCTTACAAGATCAAATTGACACAAGAACTGAAGTCGCTTGACCACTAGAATCGTCGTATGTTTATGAATTTGGCTGAGCAACAACTTGATAATTATTCGGATTTTCATCGAAAAATCAATTTCAGTGATGAGGTTCATTTCTGGCCGAAAGGCTTCGTCAATAAGCCAAACATGCGTTATTGGTCAGGCAGCAATCCAAAGCAAAATTTACGATTTGGTGCGGTTTATGGACCGGCGTCTTCATTGGGCCGTACTTCTGCCCTGATGATCAAAACAGATACGTTACTTTGAATGGGAATCGCTACAGCTCAATGATAACCGAATATTTTTGGATCAAATTGGATGATATGGACTTGGACAATAAGTGTTTCCAACAAGACTGCGCCACAAGCTACACAGCGAATTTCACGATTGATTTATTGAAAACCAAGTTTGGTGAATGAAGGGCTTAGTCAATTAGCTGTCTCGGTCGTGCGATTTGACGCCGTTAGACTATTTTTGTACTTTGTACGAATATCGAACCTTAAAGTGCAGAAGTATCAGCCGATTTATGCTTGAAAACCGTCGAAAAAAGGATTCAGCGTCTGGACTTCTGCAAGCGTGCCCGTAGTTTTTTTTGGCATGAATTATTGTTCATGGGCACGCTGAAGTCTTTGTCTAGCTGCCACAGAAAGAACCGTTTAATGCCGAGTTTCGGTAAGAAATATTTTGCATTTGTGAAGGATATTATATTATAGATTTAGTACAGTCGAAGTTGACCTTTCTTCTTGTTTTGATATTGATAGTGTATAAAATTTTTTTTACTTATGTAACGAAAGCACGGAAATTTAATAGGTAAATGTATATCTCTAAATATCCAATGAATTTGTATTTTAACTCATACATACCTGAAATAGAAAGAAAAGAAATAATCAGTTAAACAGTTCAAACATTTAGATTTGTAATAAATTATTAATATAGGATACGTTATACTATGTCTTCACTTAGAATAAAATATAACCTAACAACACTTTTCATAAGTTTACAAATTAAGGGAAAACGTTATAATAGAAACCATTGAAATTTAAACAAAAATTGAGTTTTGTTTATAAAATGGTTAGATATTGGTTATTTTATCTGACAGCGATTTTCGATTTTTTTATGATATTTTGGTTTACATTTTAGAGCAAAAATATATTTTTTTTATTAACGATGGCATACACAGTTTTTATATTTATATTTTTTTTGCTATTTAAAACCAAATTCCCATATGTAAATGCTGGCAAATGTGCGATTTTCATTATCTTCATAACATTAAATAAATTCAATCATTCGCTTATCACCTTAATTATAATAATTTGTGCTACAATTCTAAACAAAAGCCAAAACAAAAACCTAAAATATCATCACTTTTACACATTTACCCAAATATACCACTACATATGTATGTATGTATGAACGTTGCAGTTGTAGCTGCCTCATAAGTAAGTACTCACGTTGCACGCAAAATATGTACAGTTAGCATGCTTTACTAACACTGAATCACACAAAGCGCATTTTGTAGACAAGTTAGTACATAAATTAAAACAAATAATAAACTTAATTAAGCAGTTGAAGTTGTGTGGCATCCTGCTGCAGCCACAGCCATAACCGCAAAATGTGGCCACAACCGCTGCAAATGCAGTGGCAACTGCATAATTGGGTTAACTGGTGAGCGCGACTGACTGGCTGACTGTCGGCATAAAACATACACAATACATATATATATGTATACATATATATATATATATATTTGTATAAATGGTTGCTGCCGTCATTGGACAGGCTACTAATGAAATTGCACTCTACTGTTAAATATAGACGCTATATTCCTGCTTCTCTATTTATTCCATGTGTATGTTTGTATGCAAGTATACATAATTGATACAAAGTGCGCTTTAGTTGGAAATTGTGTGAAAATAGAGGAGCTGCATTTCGGTGAAGGCGAAAGAAATTTGCGCTTGCAAAAGTGCTAGAAATAGCTGAATTATATTTATGTGTGTTTAAATAATGCATTGACACCCAGCAGGAAATTGTAGGAATAAAACGCATATGTATAATATTTTGTAATTTGGTTAACAATTTAATGTAAATGCGATTTAAATACACAAAAGTCGCAGAACAATAACTTCCATGGTTCTTATCATGAAGGCGATAGGTTGGACTGCAACACTAAAAATGTATAATTTTCCAAATTTATGCTGCAGAATAATAAGACAAAACAACTCTATATATGAATATTAAATTTTAAATAATTTTGAATTGAAAAGTAGTGTTTTATTTCTTTGCGGCTGCCTTTATCTTCTACAAGCTTGATTTGTCGTACCAAAAGTTACCACACATGTGCTATACTTTTTCCTATTGGGTATTGTTGAAAAGCTTAATGCATACGTTGTTGCAACCTATTTATGTAAAATAAAATGTGCGAAGGATATTCGAAGTGTAAGTTATAGCGTGGATTATCTAATTTGTAAGTATTTATTTGATTTTTGTGAGCTTATTATAAATATATGTATTCGTCTGAAAAGTAAAAAAAAACACAAAATAATAATAATAAATAAATTTTTAACAAATTTTTTTCAACAAATAATAAAGTAAAAAGAAAAATTAATTTAATTAAAAAATGAAATAAAAAAATAATTAATATTTAATTAGATTAATTTAAAAAAGAGATAAAATTTTAATTAATTAATACAACCACATTTAAATTTTAATTGTATAGTTAAAAAAAACTAAATTAATTAATAAAATAAAATTAATTAAAAAAATTAACGTAATTTTTTTTATATGTTATGTAAAGATGTAAACAAAAAATAATAATAAAAATAAATAAATTCTTAACAAATAATTGAATAAAAAAGAATTAATTCAATTTAATTTAAAATTAATTTAAAATAATGAATAAACAAATTAATTAATATTTAATTAATTATAAACAAATTAAATTACACAAAAAAATTTTAATACTTAATAAATTTAATTAATGTACTTAAAAAAAGAGAAAAAATTGAAATTAATTAATATAATTAGGTTTAAATTTTAATCGCAAAGTTAAAAAAAAACTAAATTAATTAATTTAAAAAATGTATAAAATTAGTTAATTGAAAAAAAAACAATTAATTTGATTAAAACAAAATATTTAAATAGGTTTTTATGTGTAAAATGTAAATTTATAATTATTTTTGGAGTATTTTTTTATTTAATGTATTTTTATCAAAATTTTGAACTTACTGTTATTTAACAATCAGGTTTAAATTTTAATCATATAAAATAAAAATTAAATTTTATTTATTATTTCAATTATTTATTAATTAAATTAAATTTTTTTAATTAACAAAATTTTTTAAATTAAATTATTAAAATTTTTATGTACTTAATTAATTAAAAAAAATAAATTTGTTTAATTAATTATTTATCTAAATTTCTTTTAATTCATTTAATTTTTTTAATTAATTAATTAATTTTTTTTTAGATTATTTTGATTTAAAGTAATTAAATATTTTTATTTAAATAAAAACTAAATCTTTTAAATTAATTAATTTTTTTTGAATTAATTAAGTACAAATTTTAGGTACTTAATCAATTAAAAAATTTTATTTTTTTTTGAATTAATTAATTACTTAATTTTTTTAAATTAATTCATTATTATTTTTTAATTATACGAATAAAATTTAAACCTGATTGTTAAATGATATTACATTCAAAATTTTGAAAAGAAATATATGTATATTTATCAAACATAAAAATACTTGAAAAATAATTTTAAATTTACATAAATTTAATCAAACGTATAGCAATTAGGTATCACTGAACACTCGTTTATTTATATTGAGAATTGATACGAAACTGGTTTCTAGAACAGTCTAGCTTTCAGCAAGACAACAACAAAAGTTGTGAACATCTTTTCCATTAATAACACACAGTCTACTCAAATCTTTAACCAAGCTAAAGCGTTCTAATGCAGCTATGTTACGCAACATATGGTCCTTAACGCGATTTAAAAAAGTTTTTATTTCAAAATCATTCTTTTTCGTACGCTTACACGCGATGCGAAAATAATTTTTCATATAATATTTTCATGAATGAGCCACTTAAGTGCTGCTGGTCATAATTTTTAATATTTTCGAGATTAATAATTTTTCTATAAATACTTTAGCAGCCTTTATGTACATACTTATATTTATATATGAGTCTATGAGTCTCATAGTCTAAACACATTTCATTCAATATTTTTCAGTTTAAATACATTTCGCGGTTTTATTTTTTTCCATATGGTAAATTGAATTACTGCAGTCAAATATGTTAGTATGTATGTACATATGTACATACATATGTATGTGCATGCAAAGAAAAAAACATATTTTTTTCTTATTTTTCGTAAGCGCCGTTTTTCGAAATTCAGTTCAAATTCATTGATATGTTTATCGGCAATCCGCGCGCCGCTGCTTTGGATGTGCGAAAATAAAGTCCGCTTCCATATGCACTTTTTGTTAGCACATAAACAAAAATTTACCTAAATAAACGCACATGTGTTAAAAACAAGCAATGAAAATTTTATTTTTGTTTACGCATTTTTGAGGCGTGAAAATTGTTGTTGTTATTCACTTGCGGGCATTTGCGTTTAGCGAAATTGCAATTGTTTTGCACGCGGTTTGGTTTGTACTTGTATATGTATGTATGGATGTATCTGAAAACAATTTCCATGATTTCATGAATTACAAGATGATTCCAACTTGATTTGAGTATTATTGCTGGAATTTTCCTATTTTCGCAGCATTGAGTTTATTGGATTATTTTCGGACGGTGTAAATTTTATACGGTTTTCCTGTTTAAACTGCTTCAGATGTGGTGTTTAGCTTGCATTATGCGAGCGTTAATTTTCGGAAAATAACTTTAAGACTTGGCGGAATTTCTAGAACACCCAATTAGGTGTACTCATCCTGCCGGAAGTGAGATCTTCAGACGAAATTTAGGATTGCCGCAACGAGGTGAAATTTATTTACTTGTATAACTATAAACTTGAATATGTTATTCGATTTTCGTTTTGCTAAACCTTGGCGAGTGGCGAGAAGAACGCACAACTGGCATAATTGAAGTAGAAATAGGATAGGGGATAATTATACCAGTTCAATAAGGTATCCAAAAACTCTGTTAGTTTGAAATCGAGTTCAGGAGAAAATATGAAAAAAACCTTCAAAAATAAATCAGTTTTTATACGAGAACTTAGTTTTGAGAGTCCTGTTTGACATGACTAATAGAAATATAAAGAATAATCCATTTCAAGGTTCCCTAATTTTTTAAGGAAAAAACAGCGAAACTGCAAATTTATTGGGGAATGTTTATTTTCATTCAAAAGATCATCCTTTGGCATTTATTTTTTGAAGATGATCTGTTTTAAATGTTGGCCGCGGCTACGTCTCAGATGGTACATCCGTTGAGTCAAATTTTCGATGACTCGTTCGAGCATTTCGACTTTTTACTGGCGAACGACACGCGTGATGTTTTGCTCCAAGGCCTGAATCGGAGCCTAGATTTTAGACTTTACATATCTCAACAGGAAAAAGTCTAACGATGTGATATCACAGGATTTTGGTGGCCAATCGACCGGCCTTAAACATGAAATTATTTGTACACCGAAGTGTTCTCTCAAAAATCCCCTGGTTGAGGCGATGTGTGGGAAGTGGTACTGTCTTGTTGAAACCAAATGTCGCCAAAACTACGAGTTTCAATTTCAGCCATCAAACAGTCGGTGGTTACGCCTCCAGTCTCACCGGCAATAATTTTGAAGAAATATGGACTAATGATTCAACCCGCCCATAAACCACACCAAATCGTTGTTTTTTCTTGATGAAAGGGCAACTTTTGGACCACTTCACGTTTTTCTTCGTCCCAAAGGCGGCAAGTTTGCTTGTCTCATTGAGCCAGAAAAGGGTCTCATCGCTCAAAAAAATTTGGCTCGAAAACTTCGGATCATCTTGGAACTTTTCAAGAGCCCATTAAGCGAAGCGATGTCGCTCCGGAAGGTCGAGCAGCAGGGAATACGTTTTCTAAGTGCTTGCAAGATGACGGAACTAATAAATACTGAATATTATTAGTTTAGTAATGTTTGTGAGTATCAAATACGAGCCACGGATAATCCCAAAGCAGTTATTATAGCCACTCAATTAACATACAACCTCAAAACGAACTATAATTTTAAATATTTTGTGGGTGAAAGCTTGGTAAACACCTATCAAAGCTGTAAGCGTTATTTAATTCTATAAGCATATATATGTATATAGTTTACGTAAGGTAATACTATTAAGACAATACTACTATGTCTAAGTAATCAAATTTCAAAATACCAATCTAAATGTTTCGGAGGCATGTCGCTTACTCAATTTCAAACGCATAATTAAGAGCCGCCTGTAGGCGTTGACTAATGAAAACCCAAAACTAAATAGTTATGAACGTCAAGTAATTAAGCCACCGACACGAATGTCAAGACAGCAACAGACAGCAGCAGGTAGCTCTGACAACCGCAATGTGTCAATTAATTACTACTTTCTGTATTTGATTGTGATTTAGAATCGTGGTTTCAATGAATTAAATATATACTATTATGAATATTTACGGAAAGTTGAGCTCGCTTGCGGTATTGAGTTTGGGTAAGCTTCAAAGGAGCGTAATATTTGTGTGGGCGGACGGTAGACTCATCTAGCGGAAGCTTGATGTCGATTTTGGCGGTCGAATGTGGCTCGAGCTGAACTCGGCGCACAGTTGGGGGCGCATAATATTTACTTAGCAAAGTTATTTTTGTTGTTTTAAGTAGAAATTGCTTTGAATAACTTGTAATACAGCAATGTGAGTGAGTTAATGAAAAATTAATGCTTAAATAAATGTGAATAACGGTATATTGACAGTTGGCATTTGTTTTCACAATATTACATTGCTTCCGGCTTGAAGTGGATAATAGTTGTCATTGATACGCCCATTTTAAATACCGCAGCGAAGTTCCTTCTATTCTCTCTTTAGTTTTTATAATGCTATTTTATGCCAGTCTATTAAATTTATACTAGTTGTTTGTTCGATTGACGGCTTCTCATTCGGCTTTCTAGGCTTGTTACACCCTAAAAAGGGTTCATTCAACTCGCAATGGATTTATT
Source organism: Bactrocera zonata (assembly GCA_037783105.1). NCBI lineage: Eukaryota > Metazoa > Arthropoda > Insecta > Diptera > Tephritidae > Bactrocera > Bactrocera zonata. The sequence goes on along the minus strand of JBAWJQ010005959.1, from coordinate 101,385 downwards.
AAACCCTATAGCATATAACGGGTGGTCCAAGTATAGGTACTTTTTTCAATAGCCTTTTTGACAGATTTCGCGTGAGTCGTGTCAAGCTGTCATGTTACTTTTGTTAGGTATTGTTTAACATTTCATCATGGAAAGACTTACAATTGACCCTTTATTACGAAAATTCATGTTCTGTCAAAAAAATCGGTCTCTTGAGCGTACTATTCGCAAGTGAAGAAAATATATCAGCCGTAGCTGGAAGTGTACACAAAGACCGTGAAGAGTCGATTCGGCGCCGCTCGCAGCAACTCAGACCGACGTATGGAGCGACTTGGTGCATTTTACGTCAAGATCTTAAATGGAATGAGTACTAAATACAGCTTGTGCAAGAACTGAAACCGTTCGACCTTTCGATATCACTTCGACATATGTGCTCTTGAAAAGTTCCGAGACGATCCGATCTTTTCGAGACAAATTTTGTTTAGCGATGAGACCCATTTCTGGCTCAATGAATGCAGATATTTTGAAGAGATTCAAGAGCTGCCATTTCATCCCGTTGGACTTTTTACTGTAAGGATTTTTAAAGTCTAAAGTCTATGCGGACAATTCCGCTTCGATTCAGGGCTTGAAACAAAAGATCACGGGTGTCGTTCACAAGTTACCAATCGAAATGCTCGAATGAATTATTGGATATATCACCCGAGACGTAGCTGCGGCCAACGTTTGAAAGAGAAATTGTCAGAGAAAAAATACCAAAGAAATTAGAGAACCTCGAAGTAGACTACCCTTTATCATAGTGATATTCTTGGGTGATACTTAACTAGCTTAACATGTGGAAAATATTTTCTCCTCTATTATTTTGCATCGCTTTATTACCCAAAGAATACCAGCATCTATTCAAAAATTAAAATCAGACAGCTACAAACGAGCAAGCGCCATGAAAACGAGAAGCGAAAATCGCCCAACCTAAATCTAGCATGAATGAATGCTGCCGAAGTAATCAAAAGTCTTGCGGAATATTTATTTCGCTGCAACGGTATTTCATTAAAGTCATCAATTGGCGGCAGTAAAAGTGAAATGAAAATGCGCGAATAAAATTCTCTTTCAATAATGATTGACGGAAACAATAAGGAAACTAGCGAAGTCAAACAAAGACCGTCTCCAGGTCACAGCCGAAGCATTTCAATGCGCACACACAGTGCTTCCGATCAAAAGCAATGAAAAACGCTAAGAAAATATACACATTCACACAAACGAAAAAGTGCAATATCTTTTGTATTGATTTGACGGTAGCATAAAAAATCGCAAAAAAGGAGAAAATCTGTGGAGACTTCAGTGAATTGAACGTGATTTCGTTGAAGCCAATTCTTGTGGATTTTCGCGCTGAGACGCTGATGCCGGCGAAATCAAACATAATAAAGGCGCTTTGCCAGCACAAAGAAAATAGCAGCAAACTGCTGAATTGCCATGGATTTTGAATAATCGAATGGCATACATATTTATGTAGGGATATGTAAACATAGACGCTGAATACCTTTCTTGAGAGGCGTAAAGATGAAAAAATTCAACGATTTTGAGTTGCAGAAAATTGCAAGTGCCAGCGACAGTTCAAATGCCACCTAATTTAAATATCACTTGGCAATCTCACTGCCCTTTAAATATTCCACTCGCCAGAGTTGTTCCGAAAGGATTTCATTTACTTGAGAATTGCAGCGAATTCGTGCAAAATAATCCAACTTTTCAGCTGATATGAAGAACTCGCATTATTAAACTAAGTAGATAGTGGCAACGCCCGACTGCATTGCATATCTTTAGGAGCGCATCGAAGTTTACTTTGAAAAAAAAAATTAAAAATGGAGCGAACAAATTCAACAGTTCAAGGTTGTGACCGAACCATTTTAATGTAACATTTGGCTTTATGAAAAACCTCTGTTACCATTCTATGTGCCAAAACTGGTTCCCTACGCCATTTTTCTGTACTCAGACCTCAAGAGAATGCTTGCAGCGAAAAAGTCTAGTAACCATGTAGGGTTTAAACCACGAGATGCTGGACTTCACTCCATTCCATATAGTTATGGAGGTGACAGAAAAGAGGTGGGGTCTGCTCAATTCCCATAACAGCCGGTTCTACGCTACCGAAATTGACCCGGATTTTATGCGGCCAACCCCGTTTAGATCGGTAAGTTTTAGTATAAGCGGAGGATAGCTCTGCTATCACTAGGTTACGGTAAAAACAGCGTAATAAGCGAACAGAGAGAGAGAGAGAGTGCAGTTGAAGAGCGTCTAACGTTGGCACTCTTTCCTAGAGACAATATTTACAAGAGAATTTACTTTTAAAAGGGTTTCAAGGACTCACTGGACTGCAAAACTGAATACGTGAACTCCATCCTCAAGACTACCTTCGCAGTAGTAAAATGTAATGACTTACAGATGGTTAGAAAACGGCAGAGTGGATTGTTGCTGGGTTAGTGAGACCACATACCAAACTGTCAGTGCCCATGGGCAAGTTTCCAAGTATTTTTCAAGCTGAAATTTGTGCCGTTAGCATTTGTGCTGAGATTATACTAGAGAGGAATTATAACGTGGTACGAATTTTTATTCTCAAAGGAAGTCAAGCGTCCCTTCAAACAATCTTGTCCGTTGAAATCAAATAAACACTGGTATTGGAGTGCATAAGAATGCTTAACACGATTTCAACTGAAAATAATATCTTTCAAGCATGGATCCCTTGGCTTAGAGTCGTAAATAGAAATAAGCTAGTGGATCTACAAGCGAAAGAAGTTACGACAACTGGTCCAATAGGACCAGAACCGTTCTCCGATTTGACTCCCATACTGTACTGCAGGAGCAACGGAAAATCCGTTCCTACGACTGTCGGGTCTACGTAACCGGAACGGACTCGGATTTTTATCCGGCCAAGGACTGTCAACTCGGCAGAATTCTGCCGCTACAACAACAACAGCTAGGGAAAATGCCAGTAGAAAACATCACTGGAAACAGTGCCTGAGCTGCAGTAAGCCAAACTGTTCCAGATAGAGTTTGATATAAAACGGTTCAAGGCACTAATCGCTCTTCCCAGAAGCTAGGCAGCTTTTGATATTTATTACATTTTTTTATACAGATCACTGTAGGCTACGATACCATCTGCACAAATTAAGGTACTGATCCATTGGCCTTTGTCATTTCTGTGAACAAAGAGCAGATACGCCAGAGCTTATAATCCTGAAATACACCGCAATCGCAAGTAGAATGAGTCAGGTAATCGGGAAAAGCGGGGTGAGAGCACATTACAGCCAATAACCAAGGGCTTTTTTTTTCTCTTCTCTTTTTTGTCATTTTGATTTCATTGAGTTCAACGATGGATTCTGATGACAGGAGAGGGCACAATAGATCATACGTCGCAGTGCAAACCTAAAATTTCTGTTTATCGATTCAATTAGCATTTTTTCGTACAACGATCGCTCGTCTAACTTAATTTTAGGTAGTAGTCTGGTAACTTATGCCTTTTGTCATGACTTCTTTGGAGGGTGGTTTTTTTATAGGAAAATAAAAATTAATTATATTGAATATTTAGGGTGTTTTTATTTACATATTGAAAATAAAAAAAGAATGTATTTGAAAAAATTTAATACTTTTTTACTATTATTATTGTCACTCGAAGTTGGAACCTCAAAAAAAAAAAAAAATGGACGTGGGTGGCCCGGGTGATTTTGGCTCTTAATATTATCTGTGATCAAATATTCTTGTTTATTCTTAATCTATAGACATGTCGTGCTGGTCGGAACTACTGAAGTTAAATTTCAAGGGTAAATAACAAAATGGCGGACTTTGAAAAAAAGTCCTTTTATTTTAGCAAAGAAATGGTTGTAAAATAAAAAGTTAGGGGTGAAAAAAATTTTCGTTACTTCCGACGAGAGCTATAAGTGTGTAGAATAGCCTGTTAAAATTTGAAAGCAATCGGTTTAGTAGAAAAAAAGTTTGGACCCGGGCCGACCAGAAAAACAATGTTTTGAGAAAAACGCGTTTAAAGTTCAACAACTCCGAGAGAGAGGACTCCGAGGCGTTCTAGGAAACTCATTATAACTCCCGAAATATTTCGAATTTTGTCTGAAAATTTCACGGTATATTCTCAATACATTGTACTTTCAAATTAAGCAAAAAAAATTTTCGATTTTTTGAACCCAAGTTACCTTAATGCAGTAATATTTGACCATGTAAGCGGTGTCTAGGCCAATAAAAGAGAAGAAGATAAAGAATTTCTGGCAATGACACCCATATGCATGATATACCACTGTTGATTATGGATAAATGTCTATAATATATTTCAAATCAGGTCGAACTCATAGCCTTCTTATCACAAGTGAAAAAAAATCACATCTTAAATAATGAGATGCAATATTTATCGTATGAATTTCGCACATGTTCTAGTATTTGCGTAATTCTCAAAGTGAAGCTAATTATCGTGAATATAGAGCATACTTGAGCGGCTTCAACCTTGAATTCTGCTAATTACTTTCTAACACAAAGCAGTTTGCTATATATTATATATATAATATATAATATATAATATACACTTATGCATTTACTATTTGCACACGTGTCTCTCAGTTTGAAGCCAAGCACTCTCAAATAGCTATATTACATATATATAGTATACATATGTATGTGCTAATATAAGTTCAAGCACTTATTTGTTATATAAAATTATCAATATAATTATCAAATCGGATATACAAGTTATGAAAACTTTTTAGAGCCGCTGATGGAGTAATCGAATTAGCGCTAGTGCTTTGCTAACCATTTTTTAAGTAACTGAAAATGCAAAAAAAAAAAAATTTTAAACGGAGTTCGATATCAAAGTATATATGGATATATATGTATGTGTAAATCCAGAAATAAAAAAATTTAATATGCGTATATGCATACATATATATTTCATATAAGCACTTTGTTGCAAAATAATCCGATTTATATGCCTTGCACAATTGCATAACCATATTTATTTAGCTTAACTCATTTGCATTGATTCTACTTTTTTCTTTATAAGAAATCATATTATTCATTTTCTTATTTATTTACAAATTGGCGCAATTAGTCAGCACTGAGTCCAAATAAATATGTAAATAGGCGATTGGAACAAAGTGATATTTGCGCAGAGCTTTTACTTCAACTTGTAGGAATGAGAAAATAATGGCGTTGCAATTTATCTTAAGTACATTAAATAGGTCATTAGAGAGCTTATCTAGAAACGCAAATATGGCAGCTGCTGCTGGCAACTCTATGTGTGGGTCATATAACAGTTACGGCTTAACTTACTTATGTTACATACATACATATATTTATGAAGCTTTGTAGTAGTTAGGAAGTAGTTTTACAGGTGATTCACTATTATCGGGAGGACGGCATATCCCCGAAATTAAAAAAAAAAGAACGAGAAAAATTGTCAATAATTCGATTGTTGTTTATGTAAAAAAAAGATCAAATGAACAGGCCTTGCCCAGAATGATACCGTGACAAAAATTCACGACTTCGTATTGGCATCTCAAGAGATCGCATGAGTTACATGCTTCATGAAATAGTGGCATAAGAACGCCCGTTTCGAACGTCGACACGACGACTGTATTTGATACTTTTTAAACGCAATCTGAAGGGTTTTCCGCATGGATTCGTGACTTTCGACGGAACATGCATCTCTTTGTGCACACCAAAGTCCAAGGAACTATCGAAGCAGTAGCCCACACTGGTGGATCTTCGCCGAATAAGGCTTTTCTATCGGTCGGTAAGATGATGGGGATCTTTTCGACAACTCGGGGAAGAGGAAAACGGTCACATAGCTCTACAATGTGGAATTTATGCATTGAAAATAAGTAAGCGATGAATGTGAAATTTTTCTGGAACTTTGTTGTAAATATGCGCTGCATTGTCGACAAGGTGTGTTTAATTGTCGGCAACGGAAAGTGTAAAAAACATAAAATAATGAGGAATAAGCAGCCCAGTTATAAATGAATATGTTAATTTTTTTGAGTGTACAAGCAGTTGCATTCATTAAAAAACATCTTGTAGACAAATGTTGCACTTGTTTATAAATGCAACCATGTATAAGTACGAGTAGCGGTCGCAGCTATGAAGCTATTGAAGTGTTAGCAATTCAAAAAAAAAAGTAGCAACAATCTCTATACAGCTGTTAAAGATTACTGCATGTACTACATACTATATATTGCGATGTGTGGCAGTGCAGCTTGTGGAGGCGCTCTGTTGCTGGGCTTTGTGGGAGAAAACATCAAATATGCTATTAAATATGTAAGTGGGGTGTAAAAATGTGCCATCTTCCGCTCTAGACGGCGATATACTCCATTATACGGGGGCATAAATGTATATGTTAGCGCTAAACACTGTGCGGAATGCATGGAAATACAACGCTGTGGCGGTAGCAACAAGTGTAGAGCATATGCTGCATGTGTTGCAATCGAGTTTAATTAGCATGGCAGTGTGTAACTGACAGCAAGTGTGACTAAAGTGCAAGATAGTTGAGAGTGTAAGTACTAAGTATATATAGTTTATGTAATTAATATGTATGTAATATATATGTATGTGTGTGGGTATAAATTACAATGTCAGTATGTGTATTAGGGTGGGCCAAAACAAACTTGTAATTTGATTGTTTAACGTAATAAGAGCTTTTAAACTGTTTAATGGTTTTAAATGTGTTATTATGAAAATCGTGCTAAATGAAAATTTTTTATGCAATGAAAACAATAAAAGGCATAAAAGTAGATATCTTATGATTTTGAGGCATTATTTTATGAAATAATGAAAAAAAATTCTAAAAATTAACATTAAAAGTTTTAGGTTGAGATTTGATCTTGAATCAATTTTGAGTGAGTGGATGTAGCAAACCCTCATATTAGATTATTTTTAGATGGTTGAGTGCTAAGACCGGTCATACTTAGTAAGATGAAACTCATTGAAAATGAAAGATAAAATAGCAAACATAAGAAAAAAATAATTTACGAGCGATTCGGAGGCGGGAAGAGGAAGGGTAGGGCCTCCTTATGTATTTGAGAGTTCATACCGGTTTATATCGATTTCTGGCGAAACTACTAGTCTTACAGAAAAATGTTATATGACAAATTTGTAGGTGAAAAAATCTATAACTTTTGCATTAACAACTTTTTCATATAAACTCAAAATTCACGTAAAAAAATATATCATATCAAATATACCGAATTTTGGCTTTTTTATTTTTAACTTGCTCAAAGTAGAATTGAAGCTCTTTGATAAAATGTATTATTAACTAGTCTTCTTTCGTCGAAAAAGCACTTATTTTAATAATAAAACGTTTTCATCTTAATATTTTATTTAAAAAAAAATTTATTAAACTTAAAATAAAAAAAAATAAATAAATTTTCAAATAAAAACGTCAAAGTATCAGATTATTTTTTTAAGGTGCTACATGGGTTTAAGGGGTTCATAAAATCAATTTTTTATTACTTATTGAGTTCTACAACACCTCTAGAATATTGTCCTAAATTTTCAAGTTGATCCGAGTAATAGTTTCGGAGATACAACCTTGAGAACTATCGCGCTCGAGGCTAGCTTGGCTAAAAGCGACGCCTTTAAATGCGTTTTTCTCGAAACTGTGTTTCGGTTGGTAAGATCTCTCGAGAACTATTCTACTGAACTTCATCAAATTTTACACAGGTCTTGATTTTTATATTTCGATTAAAATATTTGCATTTTTTTGTCGCGAAATTTTCACTGAAACTTTAATTTTTTTTGTAAAAGTGTCTCCCAAAAATCCAATTTTCAGTTTTTTTCCTTCGTTCAAGTTCTAAGTGAAGGTTTCAATTAAAATACGTATTTATTTTCCACTTTAAATAATCCTGTAAGCAGTTATTCTGCCAACGCGGGCGCATTTTTTTTTTTTTTTTGCGAGGGGTCACCGGAAATGCCGTCGCAGTAGCCGAGTTTAATTTTTTTTTTCTAAAAATTTCATAATTTCTTTGTTAATAGTGTATGTTTGTAACAATAAAAATTTATTATAAAATATCTAATTTATTATATGAGAAAAATTGTAATAAAATTCTTAATTTTTCAAATGAGAAAAGATTATTGAAAAAAGGCTGCTTTTTACCAGAAGAAACCCATGTTACCCCTTAAAGTCACTCTGCTTTATGCTTGGTGATGTCTCCGCTTTGTGAGGGCATTTTTATCAGAAAATGCCCAAAAAGACTACTAAATAGTTGCTACTACAAAATTAAAGGTAGACCAAAGAAAAAATAAGGATTTCAAAAAAAATTTTGGCTCGCCCTAATGTATAAAAATATGTTTAAGTTACTGTGTCTATATGTGTTTGTATGGACCAATCACTATGCAAATATGTGCATATATGTACTTTTCGCATTTTACAAGGCTGCAATTAGTTAGCGTCCGAGTTTCGTTGCAATTATACTCGTACTAGAGCAAACAGCCGACAGGCGAATGTTACAAACATAGATAGATACAGCTAATTAACAAAGTGCTTTGCACACACTATGCCACTAATAGTGAGCTTTTTAAAGTGTTGCATTTTCGGGCCTATGCAGATGGACTACTGTCAGCTGCGTCCAGCTTTGCTAAAAACCCAAAATATAATACACAAAGATACATATGTATATATTAACAAACATTAATGCACACACTAACATACATAAATGCACATACATATGTACATATTCAAGCCTAATTGCTACTTTAAATTTGTTATTTGTTATTGTTGTTGTTTGGCATTTGCTAGTTTATTGCTGCCTACTTTTGATGCATATGTTTACTCTGAAGCAACAATGTACGTTTGTTTATACAAAGCCTATGGTGGTGTTTCATCATTTGCAGCTAATAAAATTTCAAATAATTTTCACATTTTAGTTGCATACTTTTCGCTTTAATTTAGACTGCTGTTGAGTGGCCGAAGAGAGCTTGTTGTTTCTGTTTTACTAAATGTAAGAGCAAACTTGTTGAAAGTTTTATTAGATAATCAAGCCTTTTAACATGCAATTAAGTAGAAAATGACTAATTTCCATGTCTATATTATGCCGTAATTATAAACGGGTTTGGAGGTTATGGTTCGAAGCGCATGGAGGGGAAGTGCGGAAAGAAATTAAAGTGCATGCATATGAAAGTAATTATGTGCTTCTCTTTCTGTTCTTAATTTTTAAGTCTGAGTGCGATTTCCAAGTGCGTACAATTTGCTAAGCTTCAAATAAGAAATGAAAAAAAAAAAATAAAAAAGAAAATCGAAAACTAAAAAATCACCATTAATTAGTACATGGAAACTTGCGTTTTTGAGAGCTTGCGTATTGTAGGTTTTTATGTGTCAATGACCTTTTGTAGGTTATAAAATCATTAAAATACAAAAAGAGGATTATGGTATCCTTGTGACAAGTGCACATAATCCTCTTTTTCTAACTTTGTCTAGTGAACTTTTTCTAATTTTGTCTTAGATAATTTATTTTATTTTTATTTTTTTAATATTAGAAAAATATTAATCCGGCTTAAAAATGTAGTTTTTATTTGGTTTAAGAAATATATATTTTTTAAACATTCGAAATTTCGTCTGTATATTTCTTCCAAAAAAAAAAAAAAAAAATGTTATATTGAAATTTAAAAACTACAATGTAATAGTATATATATGTAATTGAGTTTTTTTTCATTTTAGTTTTTTTTTTAACTATTTTTTTAACTGAATTTAGTTTATTAAATTTTTTTATTAAAAATTTGTAATTTTTTTTTCATTAAAAATTTGTTATCAATTTTTCTTTATTAAAAATTTGTAATTACTTTTTTCCGTTTAAGCCGTTTTAACTAATTTTGTTTTTGTTAAAATTACAGTATGAATTCTTTCAATTTAATTCTATAATTTTATATCTCAATTTCAAGTTTTATTTAATTTTATCTTCCTTTGAACAATTTTTTAGTTAAAAAAAAAAAAATTATTTATAAAAATAAAAAACAAATGAAAAAATCAACACAATCCTCTTAAAAAGCATATAGTTTTCTGGAATTAAATTTTTTAATTCAAATAATTTTTTTGATATTAATTAAATTTTACTACATTTAAAATTTGTAGTTAATTATTTTTATAAGAATAATTTAAATGTACGTAATTCAGAAAAAAGCATTGTTGTCGTTAAAAGAAAATATTATGATTGTATAATTTAATTTGTAATCAAAACAATTTATTTTTAACTTGAATTGAGTTTTAAATTATAAATTAGAAAACAAAATTTTTTTCGAACAATTTTTATTTTGTTTTGAAAAATTAATTGAATAAAATTTTATTGTTAAATAAAAATAACATTCTTTTTTGTTGTTAAATATCAAAATAATTTGGATTTATTTCTTCAATTCAATTTTATTTATTTGGGACTAATTTCTTTCAAATTTAATTGAATTTTATTTTTCACTAATTAGTTTTATTTTTTTATTTAAGTTTATTTTAAAAAACTTATTTAAGTTGGTTGTTGTTAAAAATTTAAATAATTTGTTTTTCAATTTAATATTTGATTTCAAACTAATTTTTAATTGCACTGAGTTTGATTATATAATAAAATTTGAAATTAGTTTTTTAATTGAACAGTTTCAATTTAGTTAACAAAGCCTTTTCAAATTGTTATTAAAAAGTGATTTTTTTTTTGTAATTTAAATTTGTTATTTATTTTTTTTTAACTGAATTGAAATTTATTTTTAAATTTAATATTGCCAATTGTATTTTAAATATTTTAAATTATTACAAAATAATCATGTCAATTTGTTATTATTAAAAATTTTTTAATTAATTTTAATTTTAAATTAATTTTTTTAATTAATTTTTATCTAGACCAATTTTTTGAGATTATGTGAATTTTATTTTTAATATAAAAAATTCTAAACATTTTTTTAACAATTTAATTAATTTTAAAAAAGCATTTCAAATCGTTAAAATTTATTTTGTTTTGTAATTTAATTGTTTTTATGTATTGTATATGAACTGAAATTTATTTTTAAATATAATATTGTCAATTGTCCTTTATTATTTTAAGTATCATCTCAATTTGTTGTAAAAAAATTAATTTTTTAATTTAATTAAGGATAAAAATTAATTAATTTAAATTGTTTAATTTAATTTTTATTTGAAGCCAATTTTTAAAATTAATTTGAGTTTGATTTTTAGTATACAAATTTTAAATATTTTTTTTATTGAAACAACTTAATTAAACTTAAAAAATTATTGCAAACCGTTGTTAAAAATAAATGTTTTTTTTTTAGTTTGCTGTAGTTTTATTTAATTTTTATTTTTTGTTGTAGTTTTTTTTTAATTGAATTGAAAATTATTTCTCTCACTTTCATAAGATTTTAATTGTATTTTATTATTTTAAGACATCAAAAAAAAACCTTACCAATTTGTTGTTGTTAAAAATTAATTTTTCAATTAAATTAAAAATTTCAAAATTAAATTAAAATTAATTTTTAAATTTATTTTTTGAGACAAATTTTTTAAATTAGTTTTTATTATACAAATTTTAAATTTTTTTTGGTATTTTAACAAATAAATTAAATTGGAAAAAAAAATCATTTCAATTTGTTTTTTGCATTTTTATATAAATTTTTTATGTTAATTTCTTCATGTTGAATTGTCGATATTTATTTTTACTTCCATATAAAATATTACTATTAGAATTTCAATTCAATATTTAATGAAGAGTTGGAAAAGCAAATTAGTTTTGTGCTTAGATTGTCGCATAAAAACGATATATGAAAATTGTAGCAGAATAAGAATTTGATTATAAAAAAATTACATTAAAAATTAAAACTACTTTTTTCAATAAATTTATTTAATTAAGTTTAATATTTTTGTGACTGAATTGAATTTTACTTTTATGTTTAAAAATTTTTATTTAATATTTTTTATTTATTTATTATTTTTTTCTATTTATTTATTTATATTTTTATCTATTTTTTCATTAATTTTTAAATTTAATTAAAAAGAAACACCTAATTTTTGTGCTTGTGCTGCTAATATTTTCCTCTTCCACTAATTTCCATGAGAGGTGTAAAATCAATTTTACAAAATTTCCATTTCCAAGGTTCAATATTAAAGCATAAAGTCGTTAATTTTCTTATAATTCGATATTGGAAATGCATGCAGGCATTTAAAACTCACACACACATATACTTTTATGTACATATGGTTAAATATATGTATATGATACATGCGCATCCACTTGGGCAGGTCATTCAATGCCCAATGAAAGTGACAATTTTTCTCTTTCACACTTAAACGCACACAACAGCAACAACAACTGCGAGCATTAATGCCGCAATGAATTGAACTTAACTATTTTTGAACATAAAAATAACTTGTACTTTTATGAGCGAAGAAAACAGACATAAATACATATGTAAGTATGTATATATGCACATCATACATACATATGTACATGTATACATATGGACATATTTATTTACGATTTCTTGCATGTGCGCGTAACAGTGGGGTATTCGTGGTAAAAACGATTGAATTTTATGGGCATTACGTTGGAGCAGAGAAGAAAAAAACAAGCCGAAAAGGTGAAAAACAAAAGCCAACAACTCCAAACGCTGGTGACAATAACATCTTGATTAGCCTGCAGGCGGGCTAGAGGGGACACCTCCAGCGGTAACGAGCCTAAAAGCCGCGTTTGGTGTGTAAAATCATACAGACGAACACATACAAATACCTGTGCAACTCCACAGGTTATAAAATATTCTTAATTAACGATGTTAATATTGTTTAGGCTGGACTAGCGCGGCGAGTGGGCTGCCAAGACACACACACACACACATATGCCAATAAAAACAAGATCGAATCTTCAAAGCGACAGCCGCCGCAAAAGTGTGCTACGTGTTTGCACATACAAATAAAGGTAAACCCAAAGACGTACAAACATATATGTTTGTATGTATGTATATGTATGTATGTGATTTTTATGCCTTCGAAATGCGGTCCCGCGCGATGCCAGTTACTGATATGATAATTTTCGGGCTTTTAACGATTTTCGTGTGCACCAGACGCATATATGTGCATATATGTAAATATGTGTGTATGTGTATATGTACATGCACTGCACATGCTAATATGTTATATATGCAACATGTTGCAGTCACTTTATGTAATCAGCGCATTTAATTAAAATCCAACATTATTATTATTATGTCGCTCAGGTGGAGCTGTTTCAGCGTCTCCCGCTCTCTCCCTGTCTCTCTGAAAGTGTATGCGTGCGCGTGAGGCTGTTAAATGCATTCGGTGCGGCTTTATGAAGTGGAAAATATCACATTTGCATTTGACAAACTTAATGAGTGCAGCGACCGGTGTGGCATTGATTGCTTTGTGGGCGTGTTTCGTCGTTTTACGCGTTCGATTCATTAGTTCGCTTTGCATAATAAATGCAGCTCGCTGTCGGTGTGTGTGTGCACACATGCAACCGTGCAACATTGTGACTTTTTGTGCACAAAATAAATTAATTTATTAGCAGGGCTGTTTGTGGCAGCTAAAATCGCACAAATTCATAAAATTTTTTATTAATTTTATTGAGTTCATTGTGGAGAGTATGGAATATGCAAGTTAATTAATTTGCACAAAATTGTTTAAATAGTTTGTCAATACAAATTGTGATTTCAAATTAATTTTGTGCAATTAAATATGCTTCATAATTGATAATTAGCTGTAATAGTTAATAAATAATTGAATATGTAATATTCTGAGGAATTTAGTATGCTATATAAATTCACTAAAAATATTGATGGTTTTATTTGCACATTTGCTGTGATAAATACTGAAATGTTTTTATATACGTAGAGCGCATCTGGAGATGAAATTTATTGTTCAGCATTCGGAGAGAGCTTTTAAATTTTTTATACATACAAAAAAAGAGTTTTTTCGTACAAAACATCGTTTTGATTGTTCAGTTTGTATGGCAGCTATATGCTATAGTGGTCCGATCTATAAAATTTCTTCAGATATTTTAGCATAGTCTATGAAAACTGTCTATGCCAAATTTCTTGAAGATATCTCACCAAATAAAAAAGTTGTTCATACAATTACTTGATTTTGATCGTTCAGTTTGTATGGCAGCTATATGCTATAGTGGGTTAATCTGAAAAATTTTTTCAGATATTTTAGCATAGACTATGAAAACTATCCATGCCAAATTTCCTGAAGATATCTCATCAAATAAAAAAGTTGTTCGTACAAGAACTTGATTTTGATCATTAAGTTTGTATGACAGATATATGCTATAGTAAACCAATCTGAAAATTTTCTTCTGATATTTTAGCGTTACTCTAGAAAATAAGTCATGCCAAATTTCTTGAAGATATCTCGTTAAATAAAGAAGTTGTTCATACAAAAACTAATTTTTTTTCGTTCAGTTTGTATGGCAGCTATATGCTATATTAGTTCGATCTGAAAAATTTCTTCAGATATTTTGGCGTTGCCTTCGATAATCATCCATACCAAATTTCGTGAATATATCTCGTCAAATAAGAAAGTTGTTCATACAAGAACTTGATTTTGATAGCTCAGTTTCTATGGCAGCTATATGTTATTGTGAACCTACATTGGCGGTTCTGGCAAACGAGGAACCTCTTTGGGAGCAAAGTAATTATGCAAAATTTTGGAGTGATATTTGAAAAATTTAGGGTCTAGTTCGCGTATGTACAGGCAGCCGCGATTACACAAAAAAGTAATATAGTAACAAAAATGTGCTCTACGTCGCTAAAAATGCTTGTTAAAAGCAAAAATATAATAAAAAATAATAAAAAACGCAAATATGATTATTGCATTCAGCGCTGACGTCAACTACGGCGTCTGATTTCATTAGAGTTTAGAAGAAAGTGCATATACGAATACATGTATGTAGATGTGTGCGTGAGCTAGAAAATTGGGTGTTGAAAGATGTGTAATGCAAATAATGTTAACCGGAGAAATCGGCATAGTAAATATGAATTTCTACATATTTTTACATACAAAAATTAGTCATCTCATGACACACATACGCGCACGAGCCATAATCGACACATGGCAGCATGTCTGACTGTAAATAAGTTTCACTTTCTTCGATGCAATTTCTCTCGTATCACAACTTTTAATCTTATCAACTTCGTAAGCGTGAGTAGTTACGCACACACACACACACACATATAGACATATCTCCAACATTCCAGTGAAATTATTATGAACGATGCTTCCGTCTGGCATATGAACACAACTGCTTATACTACACATAATAATGTACATTGTAAATATGAGAATTGTTTACGTTTAAATTTCTATTATTAAGCGTTTGCAGCAAATTAACAAACATAATAAATTTCATGTTTTCTAATTAGAAGGTTGAATTAACTCGAAAATGCATGGCCAACTCTGAAAAGCTGCAACTTCATGTATATACATGCATATGTGTGTGTGCGTTTGCATTGGAAAATGTATTAGTTATTAATATGTAAATTGCCACTGGAGTATATTAAATTTTCTGGTGAGTTAAGTTATGTTGCCACTGTTGGTTGGCTCAAGCCCAATTCGGGTTTCTTATTCAAATGATCAACGCATTATAAATGCATGGGCAATCAGTAGTTGGGCGTTAAGCTACCAAAACCAGCTATTGTCACGTGTAACGGGTGCGGTAATAAATTTAGTTGTTTATTGCATTGTTGTAGGGTTATTGACGAACATTTTCAATTAATATAAATTAAATGATATTTGCAATAAAACACAATAAAAGATCGTGAGCGAAGATTAAGTTGGCTACTGCGGCCATGAGTAGCGATTACAACAAATATTAATTAGTAAAGCGGAAAAAAAATAACTTAAAACTTATGTAAATTGGGAAGTTAGTGACTACAGTGATTGTTCAATCAAGTAACAATGAAGAGAAAAATTAATAAAAATTAAAAATTAAATTAAAAGCACGTTGAAAAAAAGTTCGTCATTCGGTAAAACAGCCTCCAAGTGAATTGAAGAAACAGCTGGTATAAATTGAAATAGACTCACATAAGCAAATACAACTGGCATTCCATTTATCAAACCTTCAACAATACTGAATCGAACAAATGACTGCTATAAACCAAAAAGTGGTATAATCCAACAGAAAATGCATGCGATTCCCGAAAATTTAGAATATGATGAATCGAAAAACGACTGGTATAAATCAAACAAACTAGCATAATCAAACGTTCATTTGCATCTCCTCATACCGCAAATACATCGAACATAAAAGTAGTATAAATTAAAAGACATTAGACAAATTTTTAATGGTGTTTAATCGAACAAATAACTGTTATAAATGAAAAAAGGTATAATCCAAAAATAATATGATTGCCCAAAAATTTATAAATCAAAGAAACTGGCACAATCAAATATACAGTTCGTATCGTCAAACAAAAAACTGGTATAAATTAAATAGAACTCTACATATATTGAATGCTCGAACAAATAACTGGTATAATTTGCATCGACCAGTATAATCCAAGAGAAAATGTGTGCGATTCCCCAAAATATAGAATATGGTAAATGGAAAAAATAACTGATATAAACTAACTGGCATAATACAATATACAGCTGGTCTCGCCACACCTCAGATAAAACGAAAAAAAATCTGGTAGAATTTTAATATATAAATAGAGCAAATAATCCAAAAGAGAATGTGTGCGATTCCCCAAAATATAGAAGATAGTGAATCGATCCAACCATTGATATAAATCAAATAAACTGGCATATCGAAAAGTACACTCCTCTCGTTAAACTTCGGATAGTCCGATACGAACAAATCACTTCATAAATCAAATAGACTAAAAAACTGACATAATCCAAAATACTTCTCTCCTCGTTAAATTTCGAATGGTGCTGAACCGAACCACAAACTGGTATAAATTTACTAGACTGACATAATTTAATACAAATATTTTCATTCCAATAAAACTTGAATAGTGTTCTAAAGAAAAAATAACGGGTATAAATCAAATACTCTGGCATAAATATATAAATATCTCATAACCGCGAGACCATGGACAGCGGTGAATGAAAAAAAAAAAACGATTGGTATAAGTTCGTCAAATCTCTAATAGTACTGAATCGAACAAAAAACTGGTATAAATTGAAGAGACTGACTTAGTTTAGTCAGTTTGAGAAAATGGTGTAAAATTGTTAAGCAAATCGGTGTATGGAATGAAAACTATCCACTATATGTTTGGGTATGATAACTACTAATTTTTCTTATTTGAAATACGATCGAACTATAATCAAATAAAGGCTTACTTGTAATGAAATGTTGAAAAATAAATGCTCAAGCATTTAAGCTACAAATAGATCAAATGGTTCTTGAATATTTGAAGGTTATATAACCGAAAAATTTTTTTTCAAGGTTTGAAACAAATTTTTAATAAAATAAAAAAAAATATCTTTAATCATTTAAAAAAAAATTAGAAAAAGCCACCCGAAGCCACAAGTTAAACAGAAATACCAATTGCAGTGATTAAAGCCTTGAGGAAAGCTTTAAAGCAGAACAAAAGTAGTTTCTGTTGAAAAATATTCTTTAAAAGCAATATCATTTTATCCCAAAACCTTGAAGTCGTTGAAAAATTCGTAGAAAATGTTCAAAATTAAATGATATTCCAGTATAATTAACAAACAAGCGCCATAGGGAGAGCACATACATAAATCTAACTTCCAAAGTACCCTACCCCACGACTGGCTCTTACAACAGTTGTCGCACAAAATGTGAAAACTAAAGTGCGCAAATATTTGCATTTCCAATGTAAGCACGAAGGTACAAGTCCCATTGCAGGCACACGCATGCAAGATGAACTTATTCATAGAAATTTGTGCGCTCACATACACACATACATACACATGGATATATGAACTTTGTATATTTATGCACCTGCACGGCTATGCATTAGTTTTGGTTGTGGAGCGTGTGTTGGCGCAGGTGCAACTTATTTGTCCAAGGTCTATTGTTGTGCAGCCAAAGTTGCTTCGTTAGCGCCAGCTTCACTCAAAAACATTGATGGTATGTGTGCTAGGGAATTTGCTTTCGCCATTTACACTTCATTTTACAGATAAAAGCAGAATTAAGAGAGCATAGTACTTATTTATAAACTCTCGCTTAATTTGTACACATTAGCAGGTTTGTTGAAAGAACAGATTCAAGTTGAATGAGAAATGAGGTTGAAAAGGAAACCAATAAGGGTCACAGTTTTAATATTTTATCTGCGGTTGAGGTGTATGGAAGCTGGGGTTAAATTGTAAATAAATAAGGCATTTTTCTTTTCAGCCCAAACAGCTGCTCATTTGTGGGGCCCGTCAATATAGGACTATTATGGCAAATAGCTGCCATACAAACTGGGCGATCAGCATACAGTGCTTGTATGGACAACTTTTTTATTTGAAAAGATGTCTTTACGAAACTTGGCATGGCTTATTTCCTAGGGCAATAGTGCAATCTCAGAAAAAAATGTTCAGATCAGACTACTATAGCATATAGCTGTCATACAAACTGACAAATTGGAGCAAAGTGCTTGTATGGAAAACTTTTTCATTTGACAAGCTATAGTCCCGAAATTTTGCATGGGTTATTGTCAAAAGCAATGCTATAATATGCGAAGAAACTGTTCAGATCAGACCACTATAGCATATAGCTGTCATACAAACTGACAAATCGGAACAAAGTGCTTGTATTGAAAACTTTTTCATTTCAAGGTATATCTTCACGAAATTCGGCACAGAATATTATCCTAGGCAATGATATAATCTCCCCAAAAATTGTTCAGATCGGAGCACTATAGCTTATAGCTGCCATACAAACTCAACGACAAAAATCAAGTTTTTTAAAGAAATATTTTGTATCTGTGTAGGATATTGTGCTTCAATGCAAAGGAGTTATGTTTTTTCTTGTTTTTCATTAGGCAAACTATTATATAAGTCAGCTAACAAAATTTTGTGCGCTTACTATTCAATTAGCGCTTTGCATTAAAAATTTAGTTTTCAAACAGAAAAATCTCAATTTAATTTCCAAAATTTATTTACTTTTTTTACAAGTTGAAACGCTACTTTAACTACATACATACATAACAATCAGATATTTGTATTTGTATTTACATATAAAAACGTTGTTGAAAATGTCCATACAAATGCCAAACCAAGCAAGGAAAAAGTTACGCATACGCCATGGCGTACAATGCATTGCTCATATAACCATTTTATTCTCAACAATTTCATGTGCTTCCAAATGCAATTCGTCGCATGCCACACAGTTCTATAACAGTTCCACCTTGCATACAAATAACGCTACTTGTGTATATGTGTAAGCGCATATATAAATATATGCGTTTGTCTGCACAGAGCTTACGTAAAAACCTTACAAAAATTTCTACTCAAGTTATTCAGTGAAAACATTTTATAGCCAGAGGTCATGGCAGCGTGTGACACTAGTTGAGTTACAAGGTTGTGTACTTCATGCGAGGAAATATCCTTGCTGAAAATATTATGTATTACATATGCACACAAAATAATGTGCCCTCAAAGTATTTGTAAGGATTTCATTTGTACAAATGTGAGCAGCGTACAATTTGCAGCTGAGGAATTTGTATTTTTTATTTTCTACATTTAGTTAGGGAGTGCATAACTTTGCGGTGTAAATGATCTGACATCTGTGTTTTAAATAGTAGCAGTGAAAGACTGGTCTAAAAGATAGTAATTCGTTACGGGAAACGAAAACGGGAAAAAACGTTAGCTACGGTTGCACCGAAGGCTTAATACGCTTCCCAAATATCATTGTTTCCAGACAGTAACTTGATGTTTATTCATCGGTTTGTATGGCTGAACCTGAGTAATTTTTTCGCACGTCGTTTTATTGCCTTAGACAATAATTCAAGGCAAATTTAGAGAAGATACTTCGTCAAATAGAAAAGTTGTTCATACAAGTACTTGATTTTCATCGTTCAGTTTGTATGACAGCTATATGCTATAGTAAGCCAATCTGGAAAATTTCTTCAGATATTTTAGCGGTGCCTTTGCCAATAAGTTATACCAAATTTCCTGAATTTATCTCGTCAAATAAAAAAGTTGTTCATACAAGTACTTGATTTTCATCGTTCAGTTTGTATGGTAGCTATATGCTATAGTGGTCCGATTCAGAAAATTTCTTCAGATATTTTGACATTGTCTTCGAAAGTTATCCACGCGAAATTTCCGGAAGATATCTCGTCAAATAGAAAAGTTGTTCATACAAGTACTTGATTTTCATCGTCCAGTTTGTATAGCAGCTATATGCTATAGTAAACCAATCTGGAAAATTTCTTCACATATTTTAGCATTGCCTTTGACAATTGTCCATACCAAATTTCCTGAAGATATCTCGTCAAATAAAAAAGTTGTTCATACAAGTACTTGATTTTCATCGTGCAGTTTGTATGGCAGCTATATGCTATAGTAAACCAATCTGGAAAATTTCTTTAGATATTTTATTTAAATAAGCCATGTGAAATTTTCTGAAGTTATCTCGTCAAATCGACCATCGACAATCGACCAATCTACGTCGCTTTTGACCCAGTACATTTCTAGTCACCAACCAGAAAATTCAAATGTACATATGTTCTAACCTATACCGCTGTTTTAATAAATATGTATATAAATATCAACGGTATAAGCAAGTTCATGCATTATATGCCACATTTTGCTTGCATCACTCGTGGTTTTGTTGCTTTCGACTGTCGTAAGTCAGAAATTGCATTCTACATTTTCCTTTCAGCTTACGTTTATTCTGCCATACGTAACGTACGTATGTGTTTATGTTTGTGTGTGTAAACTTAGAAGGCAGTCTGACTGTCAGCTGCAGACATGTTTTCGGGTGGCGTTCATTGACATTGGAGACGAACTTGAATCTCTGCACTTACGCAAGCACATGTATATTTCAGGCATTTGTCATCGAAGCGTGAGTTTTCGCTGTCAGTCTTCGTAATTTTCGCTTGTCTCTTTGTCATTTAACAGTTACAAGACATTATGAAAAATGTGTGTGTATGTGTGTGTGTGTGTGTAGATATTGTGACAGTTGACAGCATATTGCGGTCAAGTGGCAGAAAATTTGAGTCATCCGCACGCTGGCTGCGTGCGAACGAACGTGCATGTGATGTAATCGAATTTCTTGAAGAGATGATGGAAAATGAAAAAAAAATTAAACATTTTTTGGATATTCACTGTGAGGTGTGTAATATATGGATGGTGTTCTATTCGTCACTTATTGTTCTTTTGGCGGTAAATTTTCAGGTGAGAGTATGTTATTGAGTTCTATTCACTGCAGAGAATACGTGAAACTCTCATTATAATGCTTTTTGTATGCGTTTATGCCAGTTTAGTGTATTTATACCATTTTAGTTTAGTTATACCAGTTTTTTGTTTTATTCGCCACTCTGCAAAGTTAACTTACTCTTTTATCACAAATATATTTAAGTATTTTTTTAATATTCTCATTCAGGTATTTTTTGTAATGACTTTTGACGAGACAGTTTATTTATGGGGTTAAGGGTAGGCAGAGGTGTCAAATACAGCTAAATACTTTTCGAGTTAGTCGATAATTAGCAATAGATTCGCGGAGGATTTGGAACGTTCGTGTAAAACTTCAAACTTTTATATATTTTGACCAGTAAAGCTCGAAAGCGAAAAAAATTAAAATTGTAATATTTTCAAGTCTTTAACTCGTAGATTCATTGTGAACAATTTTTGATTTTATTGATTGCGTAACCAATTTCCAAAGGTTTATTTTCTACAGAATAACTATGGAAGGATAAAAAGTGCTACCATAGACACAGTTAAACAGACGGCACTGTATGCACTGTTTTCGTCAATGATAAACTCTAGTGTGGTCTACAAATGCAGAAAGGCTTTAAACTGACTGTTAACTCCACTTATCCATACTTTGGGCTTCCGGCCATAGGAACATTTTCAGCAACGAAAAAGCAGACGATTAGACCAAGAGAGGAGACTCTACTGACGAATATGCGGCGGAGACAATGCCGTGTTCGCTAAGAACGAACCAGAGCATGCTAGACATGCAATTTAAACAAATTGCTCAGAACAGATGGAATTCCACAACTAAATGCAAGATAGTGAAATAAATGTGGCCAAAGTATGACAAGAAAAGAACGAATGACTTATAAAATAGGTCAAGAAAAAACATATCATCTCCTAAAATGCTGAATAATGTATTATAAAGGAAATCGAAATCGAGTTTTTTATTGTTTACGATTCACTCATTCACTATTTTATACATATGTATAAGCATACAATTTTCAGCTTCCGCTGTCAAGATATAACCTATATATAACCTATTTTATAATCAAAACTCAAATTTTGTTTCAATATGTGTGTTTTCTATTATATCGGGTTTGTTTCGTTTGAAAGCTTATGAAAAGTGATACGAGTATTACGTTACTTTACATTTTATGTGATAATATATAGCCACAGTCGTCAGAAGGGGGCATTGGCCATTTTAAAGGTCTTACGTATTGTGTATCAAAATTGAGTTTAGAAGGTTTAGCGCTAATTGAGACCATAAAGGCGACTTTCCTATCTACCTAGGTGAGAAAAACTTTTTTAAACGGAATTATCCCAGATCAAAAAAAGAAAACCAAAACACTATATTATTCTAACAGATGAATCGCCTGTAGCAGTAGTCACACCATTGATTTTGATTTGAATTTGAGGTTTTAAAAAAAAAAAATGTAGAGTTCAGATGAACTAAGAAAATCAAGATTGTTACCAAAACTCTTATTCCTGACAATTCCATTGCATTATCTGGCACCGTTTCAAAGAATCATCTCTTAAGAGTCGATTAAAATAAGTAGATTCCAAATTTATAATTGTTTGCGTTGACCCTGTTCCAAAAAAAGGTAATTGCGGTGACAAGCATAAGTCCTTGGAGATTCATATAAAAACAATCGGACAAAAAAAAATTAGTTTTACGAATAGATAAACCCGGGCCTGATCAAAGGATTTTATTTTGTTTTCAAAATTAACAAAATGGCGGCCTCAGAAAATTTTTTTCTAAATTTTTAGGAAAATATCAGTTAATTGGTCCTAAAAAATCGAAATTTTCGAAAAAATAAAAATCCTTCGATCAGGCCCGAGTTTATTATGTATTCTAAAAGCTGTATAAATTTCATTAAAATCTACTGAACGGTTTTCGAGTTACAGGTGTCACCGATTCAAAAAACATAGTTTTGAGAAAAACGCGTTTAAAGTTTCACACTAGCGCTTTGAAGTGCCTGAGCTGTCTTTGTTATTTCTTGAATAGCTCAAAAAATAATTATCGGATCAACGTGAAATTTTCGGAGAATACTTTTAAGATATTACACTTAACGAAAATGTAAAAAAAATTTTTTTTTGAAAATTCTAACTACCCCTAACCTCTTAAGCCGCTGTCAAAAGCGCGTTTATCATTTTTTGGAGTTTCGAAAATGCATTTGCATATATTTTTTAATTACGTATAAAAATTTAGGAGTAATTTAATTGAATTTTAAACAAAGTTGTCGGCGTTTGCACCTTTTTAATTAAAGAACACACAACATTTATACATACATTTTATGAAAATAAAATTTGCATATATCGTTACCACATTATATATGCGCTTTAAGATTGCTGCTGACAAAGGCGAAATTAAGATTTATCACTTTGACATGAAACGAGTTCTCAAGAAGCAAGAAAAAATTGAAATAAATAATTGCTGAATGTAAGCAAATATTGCGCGCGTTTATTGCAAATTATCTGAAGTAAAGCTCAGTACGCCATTGTTGCTTTTAAGTATTTCTTAAGTATGTGTTAAAATGCTACCAGCGTGTGTTTTGTTATTGTTGCGCATACACAATGTACTGTTAATTGTGTTTACGTTGTTTTTTTATTTTATTTTATTTTTTTAAATATTTTTTTTTACTTTTAAAGTTTTTTTTTACTTTTAAAGTTTTTTTTTCATTTTAGTTTTTTTATTCTGATTTTAGTTGTGTTAATTTTTATTTTATTTTTTTTTTAGTTTTTAGTTTTTAATTTTTTTAATTTTTTAAATTTTTTTAATTTTTTTTTATTTTAGGTTTTTTGCTTTTTTTAATTTATTTGTTATTTCTGTTTTTTCTTTTAAAGATTTTTTTTTATTTTTTTTCGCTTTATTTTGGTTTTTTTTCTTAAAATGGCATTCAACTCTTAACAATAAAATATAATTAAAAATCACTAACCAGTTTATAACAATTATTATTGCTTTGTATTTGTGTATACAGATACAGCTGTTTGTTCCATTGACAATCGAAATGTCATCATTAACCCGTTTCAGTTGTTCGCCACATTTTTAGCCGAATTACCTCACTCGCTTTTGTGCGCACATTGAATTGCTGCGATTTGAACGCGTTAAATTTGCATGGATTGAATTTGTTTAAATTTTATTGTGTAGTTGTTGTTTTTATATTTTTTTTTTATTTTATATTTTTTTTTCTTTTTTTTCTTTTTTTACCGTCGCGCTTAAGAACTGCCACACTAAGCGTGATTTTTAGCGTAAAGTAAGCCGCCATAAAAATAAATAAAATATTCATAGCAAAACTGGTATGTGGCTCAACAGGAAGTAGATATTCTTGTTGTTCATTCTTTTTAATTAAAACAAATCGCAGATAAAGAAATGACAAACTATTTGCATGCATGTGTGAGCAATTAAAATTGTATGATCAGCTGTGACCTCTTGACGTGAGCAGGCGTTGCTGAGCTTATTTCGAGTTTAATGGTGACACTGACTTCGCTATGACATTCTACATGATTTATTTACTAACTAGACTTTTAATGATTCAATAATTGTAGTTTGGTTGTCTCAGAGCTGCGAAAATCGCTGCTTTTGTTTTCAAGAAAGATCAACTACAGTTCTAAAAAATAGCATCAGCTGTTAGTACACGGCCTAAGGTGTGAAAAAATGGCTACTAAAAATTTGCTTTCGGCTTACAGTGTGAAAGATCTGTCATCAATACTTTACTTTCAAGCCATGTTACCAAATTTGGGGTATTTATTGCGTTTAATTTTTAAGTTAGTTGCGAATACAATAATATTTTAACTTGTTCAAGAAAATTGCACTTAAATTCGGTCTTGGAGGGAGTCTTGTTCGAATATTGGTCTTCTTACAATATTGGCCTTCAAATAGAACAAAATTGATGCCTGTACATCTGTCTTTTGAAGCTCATTAGTTGATATCATTTTTTCTGGGGTTTTTTGTACTAGAAATAGAAGTAAAATAAAGTTAGTCTTTTTTGCGGAACTAAATGAAAAGGTCAAGGTACAATCATGGGCAATTTCCAGGTTCTTCTGCTAATAACGGGGTTTTCAATATGGACGCTACAAAAGTAGATTGATAGGGACAGCAAACAACGTCATATTTTTTATCCCTTTTTAAACATTTCTCTTCAGCAACATATGCCATTTCACCATGGAAAGATATACGATCCAACAGCGAGTCAAAATTAGTAAAATTTACCACCGAAACTCGGAGTCCGTGACCTCAACTTTAAGAGCGCTTTGTCACATTTATGATCGTCATAATCCTCCTGTCATATCAACAACTGAGCGTCTAGTGGAAAAATTTGAATCCACAGGCACAGTACAAAATGTTACCGTGCCAGTGAAACAAAGAAGTGCCCGTGGTGTCGAGAATATTCCTGCCGCTAGCGCATCAATTGAGAAAGATCCCAATTAGTCTCTCACACGTCGTTCTCAAGCGTTGGACTTCTCTGTAATGTGGTTGTGGCAAATTTTGCGAAAAGATCTTGGCCTATATCCTTAAAAGATCAAATTGACGCAAGAACTAAAGCCACTTGACCACCAGAATTGTCGTATGTTCGTGAATTGGGCTGAGCAACAACTTGAAAAAGTCCGGATTTTCATCGAAAAACCATTTTCACTGATGAGGCTCATTTCTGGTTGATTGGCTTCGTCAATAAGCAAAATATGCGTTATTAGTCAGGCAGCCATCGTCACGTACTCCATGAGTTACATCCCGAAAAAATTGCGCTTTGATGCGGTTTATGGGCCGTACTTTTTCTGTGATGATCAAGACCGGCATGTTATTGTGAATGGAATTCGCTACCGCTCAATGATAACCGAATATTTTTGACCTGAATTGGATGTTATGTACGTGAACAATATGTGGTTCCAACAGGATGTCGCCACAGGCCACACTGCGAATGTCTCAATGTGTCAATTTCACGATCATGCAATGGCTCAGTCAATTGGCCGCCTTGTTCGTGCGATTTGACGCCGTTAGACTATTTCTTGTGCGGCTACATCAAGTCTATGGTATATGCAACAAGCCAGCGACGATTATAGAACTTCGTAAGAATATCGAACGTGAAATTGCAGAAGTATCGGCCGATTTAAGTTTAAAAACCGTTGAAATTTGGGTTCTGGACTTCTGTAAGCGTACCCATGGTAACCTTGCAAAAGAAATCGAGTTCCATACATAATGGCAACGAATGTACTTTTACAGTAGGAAAGAATTTCATTGATATCCCAAACTTTTCTAGCGCCCTTATTGAAAACCATGTTACATGCGACATGTACTTAAGAGAAAAATTTCGAATTTTTGAAGTTTACAAATGGAGACCTGAAGTTTACTTGGATCAGACTCTGATTAGCCAAGGCACGGCTCTGATATTGATACTAATTAAACACTGTGTCTTTAACTGACGAAACCTCAACATTAAAGTAGGGCTTCTGATATTAAATGTTGAATAATGCCAGATTGGTTGATTGACTTAAGTCAAAGCAACACTTTAATCAATTATGAACCAATTATATATACATACTATTACTGCTATTTATTTATTTTCCATTTACTCTTCTTTTTGTAAGATAAGTAAGTAATTCTAATTCGCTTTTCCATAGTAAAAATTGCATGCAATTAAATATAAACATTAATAAGAGAAGCGACCAGCAGACCACCATATTACCGCTACCATTAACCGCCGGCGCAGTGCTGATGCCAGTAATTGTGCCACTAAAACCAACAACAACTCTTTAGCTGTCGGCTATATAATTGTGTGGCCTACGATTAAGTAGTCTGTCTGTCGTTGGCTATTGCTGCCGCGCAGTAATCAGGCGATCAGGTAATCAAAACCAATTGCTAAGCACAAGCGCTTGCTTATATATGTTTGTATATGTGTGTGTGGCACTTAATTGTGTGTGACTTAATGCACGTTGTAATTGCGCGACGACAACGTACAAGTAAATAAAGCCGCGCGAAATTTAAACTAAAAAGTCTTACTAATTGTTGCCCACATTATATATATAGACATGCAGTGTTTGTAAGTATGTATGTGTGTACGGCAAGTATGTACTGCTTGCAACAAATTAAGTAGTTGTTATTCAATTTTAAATGATTTTATCATTTGCCACCGAAAATTGTCATCCATTACACTGTGTATGTGTGTGCGTGTGTGTGTTACTGCCAACATGCGTTGGCAAATTATTAAACAGTTAGATTGGCTGCGACAGCTGCGGCTGTGCGCCTGTAAAGCGACTCCATTTATTTGTCTTTATGCAAGTGGCCGTCGTTAGCAACAATTGTAAGCGCCTTTGCATACAAATTGGCCATAATAAGTGGCAACAAGAGTTGCACAGCGCAGCGACACGGCAGGTTAACAGCAACAGCGCAGCTACTTGCCGCAAACAAATTGTGCAAATAATTGCAAATAGCTGGCGAAATACAAATGAGCAGAGACATACACACATACATGCATACATACATATAGCGGTATCTGTATACTAGATTTAACTGAAACGGCTATAATAACGGTTGCTGGAGTAATGCTGCATGGTGCTTACATGTGCTGTTAAGCTCGTGTGTGCGTTTGTTTGTGGGTCACACATATTATTAACGCAAAACAATACTAATACTAATTTTTTTGTTGTTTTTATTGCTTTTTTTAAGACTCTGTTACTTTTACTGAAGATCTGTAGCGTAATGACAGCGCCTGCAGTGGACTACAATCTTGGTATCCATGCAGTTAAGAGGCTGCTTTCCCATAACTATGGTTGTATGTATTTACGAGCCATACATCTATATGTAGCCACGAGTATTTGGTTGCTAACTGACATTGAGCAAATTTTCTGCTAGATCGCATATTTATTTTTCAATTATTTTCACTTTCATTATTGCATGTAAATAGTATGGCCAGGGGTGCTGAGAAGATAGCAGCACGAAAAAGAAAGAAAAAAATTTAACACAATTCCATATAAAGAACCCAAGTTGTTTATATACTCGTATTATAACGATTTTTCAACTTTCTGAGAAGATTTTTGCTGTACTGTTTGCCCTTTGCTTCAAAATAGCCTTAATCATGGTTGGATACCTTATAAAGTACATGCAAAAATGATCGCTTTATCTCCAGAAATCATTTCTCATGGAATCTTAGAACAAAAAAAAAAACAAAAATCGCTGTTGGCCTGTTCCAGGGAACGCTGAAAAGTTGAGCCTATTTTACTACCGCCGTCATTGATTTGGAGCATTGTCGGTACTCTAAGTTTGTGTTGCTTCTACTTTGAAAAGAGCTTTGATCTACCCAAATTTTCCCTTTTGGTCATTAGAAATTATTTTCAGATTTTTTTAATGTTTTTTTTATGTTTTTTTTTTTTGCATGTTTACTTGGTTCATTGTCTTCGAAAAATCGTGCGCCTAGGTAGCGGAGGCTACTGATGGCGGCTTTTTCTCACCTCACTTCCGATTAGATATATGTGAATGAGGAGGAGTAGCTGAATAAGAAGAGTAAGGAGACAGTAAGTTTCTTTCAGGGATGGGCCGAAGCTAGAAGGAAAAGATGGTTAGGGAGTTTTCTGTAAGGAGCTCTCCGCAAATTTTAGTTTGGGCTACCATACTACTAGCATATTTTTCAAACAGAAGCTGGATCTCTTAAGGTGGCAGTAGATATACTGGTAGTTCAGCCTCATTCAAGAAGTTGAGCATTCACTCAGATAATACTCCGACTGATTCTCCTCCTCCTACGACGGGCGGGTCTACATAACCGGAACGGATCGGCATTTTTTAACCGGTCAAGGACTGTCAACTCGGTAGAATTCTGCCGCTACAACAACATCCTCCTAAAGAGGAAGCCAGAGGAAGCACCTTTGCCAAGATCCCATCGGAATGGAGGCGAGTTGTATCTTCATTGGCATCTTGCGTTCCAGCAGCTCATGTGGTCAGACTTTGCAAGATTGAGGTTGAATCGTCTGGGTAGACAACAATTTTTGAATGGCTCAAAGTACTTTGTCGACTTCTGAGGGTCTTACGAACTATTAAATAGGAGTTTTAGGTACCACAACGAACCTCTGTCCAAGTGAGATCCTTAAGCTTGACACTTGGTGGATATTTTGGGTATGAAACGGGTTTTTGCCGGACTCGTCCCGATAAAGCTGTTTTTTTTTTCAAAAAGAGTACCGTAAACATGTCCTTTGGACATGCTTGATCGTGCGTATTCCGATCTCACATTCATGGATGGCATTATAACTGCCGATGAGACATGGGTTTATGAGTTTGACCCGCAAATAAGTCAACAATCATCGGAATGGTATCCGTTTCAGTCGATCGAGGAGATAAAACAAAATTCACTGAAGAAGTTGAAGGCCTTCGCAAAAAGTGTTTATAAAAAGTGTTTCCGAGGACTAGAAAAATTATTGGCGTAAGTGTAGTACATATTTTGCAAATGATTATGGCCAGGTCATTACATATTTTATATTTTAATAAAATTTGTCTTGCCGTCTGCATTGCCACTGATATTCTGTGCGCATTTCGGTTGCCAACTTTAATAATTTCCCACAGTAAATTCAGTAAAAAAAAAACGTAGCAAAGCAAACAATAGTCGGCAAATGCGCCACTGAGCCGCAGCAAACGCATTTCAAATAGTAGTAATGTGTAGTACAAGCAGAAGGCAATCCCAAGCACGTAGTGGCCTGAAACTGGCTACATGCATGCAACATGCCGCAGCGGCGTGGCAACGACAGCAATCACAAACGCGGTCGCAGAAGTCAGCAATAAGGCGGCACAGTGTCGGCACGCATGCGCACTGCGCGCACACACACTGACGCCCGCTTGCCGCATGGCATTTGGGCTTATTAAGTTATGCTGCGCGCGCGCATGCGCATAATTTGTTGCAAGCGAACAATGCGGCAACACAGCGCTGGAACAATGCTGTCGGTCGCATGATGTGCGCCAAGCAACAAACGCTGAGAATGTTCAAGTGAAAGTAGCGAGTAGCCGTGCCACAGTCGTAGCCGCTGAGGCAGCCGTGGCAGTGGTCGTGGTCGCTAACAGCCTTATAAGGCCAAATGGCAAAAGTTACCATTACATATCACGCGCTGTTGTTTGTTGTTGCAACAGCTGCTTTGTTGTTTCACTAGTTGCTACAACAAAAAATACATACTAACTAACTATTGTTGGCTGCGCTCGGCTGAGGATGAGGCGACTTGTATAGAAATTACTGCGAATTCTGCGTGCAACTGCGCAACTATCGCGAGTCATGTTGTTGGCTGGCACTTTGATGATTGCGTCTAATCGCCAATGCAATAATAGTAATATTTACCGTTATTAACAGACTCACGAGCAATCGCAAGTAAGACGAATGTCCGCTTGTTAGTTGTTGCAAAAAGGGCACAAGGGAGTTTGTGGCAAGTCGCAGTTGCATGCAACATGTGACAGCGGCAGTCTGATGTGTAAAGTTGTATTTGAAATGCGGCACGTATCTTCCAATTAAATCTTAATTATGTGAAAATATATATTTTTTTACTAAGCACCCCTGCTTTCACCGACTCGCTGCTGCGCAATCGCGCCTTCGGTCAATAACTTGCGTTACCCTTTTAACTTTGCGGCAATGGCGCTGCGCACTTCCCGTTGTTGCATAAGCAAATAATAAGTAGATGCGCGTGGCGCCGATTTGCCATATTGCTTGTGGTTTTTACGCATGCGCAGCTCGTAATTTAAAGGTCTTCCGCCAGCGCACTGCACCAACACTGACTGTAAATACTGTGGCAGCGCCATTTGATGTTGCCACAAAGCGGCTTAATGCAACATTGAGAAAGCGGAAGTGCCAGCGCACATTTTGAACCGCTTGCAGGGCCGTGTGTTCAATACAAAATTACACATTCAATAAATAATCACGCAATTTGTTTGAGAAGGGCGTCATTTGTGGTTGAAAGGCGAACTGTGTGATGTAGAAATAGACTAACAGTTTTATTTCACATAATATTCGGTGGAAAATGTAAATTAAAAAAATTAGCACGCGCTTGGAACGCACAGTGGCGCGCATGCGCAAAATTTTTTTAATTTTTTTACTGCGAGCTGTAGTTGCAACATTTACTTCAAAGTGCTTAGAGACATTTCAAGCACTTTCTGCTATACGTATTATTTTTAAGCGATTTTTAGTCACCCGCAGCACACAGTGTATTACCGTTATGCCTCATCTATTTTTGCTTTCAACAGTTAAGCACTAAATTTTTACTTTATCTTCGATTTATGTGTGCTTGTAGGCTAGTAAAGGAAGTGTTGCAAGTCGACGCATGCATTTCCTTAACCATTTGCAAAGTAAACGATTGAATTTCATATTTGCTGCCAAACCACAAATGTGCAACACGAAATCAAATGCAAGCAACAAAAAAAAAAAAAAAAAAAACAGCAAATAGGAGCACGAAATCATATGCAAACAACAAAAACAACAACCAGTTGCGCAAATTTCCAATCACAAATAGACATACGCCTTGGCATTGATGTTGCGGTCTCGGGCTTGTTATGCAACAAATTGGTATTGGAAGCAAATGTCATAATAAAGGAGGTTACATTGGTAAGCAAAAAACTTTGTTATTGAAAAATAAGAAAAAAACAGTTAACTTCGCTTGCACCGAAGCTATAACACCTTACACAAAAGCTATATTCCTTAAAGCCACTTGAGTTTGATCAGTCAGTTTGTATGGCAGCTATATGATATAGTGGGTCCATCTGGAGATTGTACCGTTGCTATAGACAGTAAACCATGCCAAATTATCTTATTAAATATAAAAGTTTTTCATACAAGAACTTGAGTTTGATCAGTCAGATTGTATGGTAGCTATATGCCATAGTGGTCCGATCGAAACAATTTCTTCAGAGGTAGCACCATTGCCTCAGGCAATAAGCCATGCCAAATTTCGTGAAGATATCTCCTCAAATTAAAAAGTTTTTCATACAAGAACTTTAATTTGATCAGTCAATTTGTATGACAGCTATATGCTGTAGTGGTTTGATCTGAACAATTTCTTCAGAGATAGCTCCTCACCCTTGGACAATAAACCATGCCAAGATTCGTGAAAATATCTTTTTAAACAAAAAAATTTTTCATACAAGAACTTGAGTTTGATCAGTCAGTTCATATGGCAGCTATATGCTATAGTGGTCCGATCTGAACAATTTCTTCTAAGATTGCACTATAACCTTAGACAATAATCCATGCCAAATTTCGTGAAAATATCTCGACAAATAAAAATATTTTCTAAACAAGCACTAAATGTCGGTCGTTCAGTTTGTATGACAGCTACATACATGCTATAGTGGTCCGAAAACGGCGGTTCGTATAAATGAGCAACTTCTTGGGGAGAAAAGAACGTGTGTAAAATATCAGATCGATTTCTCAAAAACTGAGGCACTAGTTCGTATGTGTACAGAAGGATATGGCTAAATCGACTATTTCAAATAATCAAAAAACTGGCAGGTCAATTTTTTAGAAAGCAAACAACTTAAGAGAAACCCGTAGATGCAACCCTGTGATTGCTTAGCAGTCAATTTAAAAAGCAGACTGAATTTAAACTCACTTAAAAAGTAATACGCATTTTGCGTTTAATGCTGTTATGTTTCAAGCGAGTTGTCAAAAAGTGCTGACTGAGGATATTTGGCAACCCGGTAGCAACTCTACTGTCCAGATTCTACCCTGTTTATATTTGTTCTTTTAAAGACATTTTTGTCGTGCTATATTAGATCAGGTTAGGTTTTGAGGCCGATCCTAAGAGGAGTCTCACTTGAACAACTTAGAAAGCCAGTCCATTATTTTACCTAAAACTCATACTTGTATATATTATATTATATAGTATGATATTACATATTTATTAAATACTTCCAAAAATTAATTTTGAACTACTTTAAGGATTATGTATATTGTAAATCATTGGAATCTCACAATTCGAAAACACTTTGAGTCTGTCACTAGCTTGCTGCGATGGATAATATCAGTTTCGGCTATGTTTCCTGATTTGCCGACAAGTTCTATAGCTTTACAGCATGAGTGCCTATTGGAAAAAATCTAGTAAGAACCCTTACAATGACGGCAAGATGAACTTTACAAAAGGCAAGTAACCAGTAGAGCCGTAGATCTCCGCTTTATACTCCAGGCTAACAGGATCTTACAGTTACACAGGAGTGAGTCGTTGACCAGTGACCAAGTAGATGTATTTTTTTCTACAGCCTTTTTTTACAGATTACGCCTGAGTCATCTCAAGCTGTCATTTATATTTATGTTCAGTATTATTTGACATATCATCACGGAGAGACTTTGCCCTCAACAACGTTTTCAAATGATTCAACATTATTTCGAAAATCCACGTTCTATAAAGAATATGTTTCGCGCGCTTCGCTCAACTTATGATCAATATTATCGGCCAACAGAGTATACTATTCACAACATCATCAATCATCTTGAAACCCAGCATTCATTACTGGATAATGTTCGACCGAATGGACCACTTTCAGCACGCAGTGATGAAAATATAACAGCCGTAGTTGAGAGTATACACGAAGACCGTGAAGAGTTGATTGTCCGCAGCAACTCGGACTGACGTATGGAACGACTTGACGCATTTTACGTCGAAATCTTAAAGTGAAAGCGTACAAAATACAGCTTGTGTAAGAACTGAAGCCGTTCGACCTTCCCAAGCGACATCGCTTCGCTCTATGGGTTCTAGAAAAGTTCCAAGAAGAGCCGACGTTTTCGAGCCAAATTTTGTTCAGCGATGAGGCCGACTTCGGCCTGAAAGGATATGTAAAGAAGCAAAGTTGCCGCATTTGGGACAAAGAGTAACCTGAAGTGTTTCAAGAGCTGTCATTTCATCCAGAAAAACAACGGTTTGGTGTGGTTGGTTGGCTGATGGAATCATCGGTCCAAAAATTATTCATTGAGAACGCAACCGTCAATGGCGACCGTTATCGCGCTATGATAACCGACTATGTGATGTCAGAAATTGAAGCTCGGGATTTTGGAAACATTTTTTTTCATCGAGATGGCGCCACTTGCCACACATCGCATCAATCAATGGATTTATTGAGGGAACACTTCGGGAAGCAGATAATTTCACGTTTTGGGCCGGTCGATTGGCCACCAAGATTGTATGATATCACACCGTAAGACTTTTTGCTGTTAGGATATCTAAAGTCTAAAGTTTATGCGGACAAACCCGCTACGATGTAGGCCTTGGAGAAAAGCATTACGTATGTTATTCGCCAGTTACCAGTTGAAGTGCTAGAACGAGTGATCGAAAATTGGACTCCACGGATGGACCAACTGCGACGTAGCCGCGGCCAACATTTGAAAGCGATAGTCTTCGAAAAAAATAAATGCCTAGGAATGTTCTTTCGAATGATAATAAACATTCCCTATTAAATTTTTATATTTTTTCTTTAAGAAAGTAGCGAAATAAATCACGCTTTAGGTATACAGAAATATTTAATAAGCATGCAAAAGTATAGCGAAATCATTGATCGTTTTTCCTTTCCATTTCCACATTTCACGCTCGCTTTGCGCTTTAAATACCAAAGCAACACATCAAAATGGCTTTTAAACAAATAACCGGCGACCGCTGCTATTAGGTGAATTATTATGTTTGCTACACACGAGTTGATTGCAGGTAAATATACGATATGTGTCAGCGCTCAGCTGGCTGGCATGTGCGCGTTGCACGTGGGGCGGAATAAACACATCAACATGGTTGGCAGGTTGAAGTGCACGACACTCAAGAGGCCAACTACAACAATAACAATACGCAACAAACCAACTGAATGTGGTTATATACGGAGGAGCTGGAGGGGATTGCTATATTATATATGCATGTATGCATGTGTGTGTGTATTTATGTATGGCAAGCGCATAAAAGGTCACGTTACAGTGAATTTGCCCCGAGGATAGGGCTGTACAAACTGTTGGCGGAGCAGTTGATGGACGAAAGGCGCGCAAAACGAAAGTGGGCAGCAATACCAAACAGGTATGCATGTAAGTATGTATGTTATGAATGTATGTATTTAATGTATATATATATATATGTATGTATGTATATATATATGTGTGTACAGTAA
Organism: Bactrocera zonata; assembly: GCA_037783105.1. Classification (NCBI taxonomy): domain Eukaryota; kingdom Metazoa; phylum Arthropoda; class Insecta; order Diptera; family Tephritidae; genus Bactrocera; species Bactrocera zonata. The sequence continues at coordinate 65,980 of JBAWJQ010005959.1, read as the reverse complement.
TTCGCAGTCAAATATTAGCTACAAGCGCTAGCAAAATAGCCTAGTTTGTGTGCGCTCGGCGGAATGAATGCAAATAGACTCAAGGTCTGACAGTTGTGGGTGACAGCGTTGATGTGGCAGCAACAACAACTCGGCTGCATGGAAGCTGTGTGTGGTCGTTCGGCCGTTCGTTGCGGCCTGCTACCAACGAACTGAGTTATTGTGCTGCTAATAGACGGTCAAAGGCAGTCAAAGTCAAAGCGTGCACCGAGTCAAAGTCAAAGTCAAAGTCGCAGCAGCCGCGCCAACAGCTAAAGTGCCTCCACGGCGCGGATTAAAATCGATTTGAGTGTGCGCCACGCCGCCATAAAAATACTAAAATAGCTAGTACTCGCGTTACCTTGGGGGTGAATATTTAAATTGGACGACGCTGCACGGTGAGACGCTTGCGCGCGATTGTGGCAATTTGCTGAAAAGCGTTGAGTGGCGCGTTGCACATTGTTTATGCCTCTCATCAGCGTTTGTGTGTGTGTTTGTTCGCGGATTGGCTGCGAAAATGGGTCGCTGTGGCATGCTGGCATGTTGAGTGGTATTGAGCGGCAGCTGATCGAACACACACACACACACACACCTAAATAAAAGACACACAATTTCTTTGCATGCAACAAGTTATTCACTTTCAGCTGTTGGCTAAATTTTATGCGCGAAAAGCCAATATTTTGTGGCATTAGCGGTGCGGCTTTTGAAGACCTGAAAATGCAAGCGCGCCCAACGGTTAGGCAAAGTCATGCACCCAATTTAATATTTCGGCACTTTTTCATTTTATTCGCTCGCTCGCCTTTGTGGCAGTGCATCATTGTAGTCGGTTGTGGACTCGTTTGCAAGTGGTTTGCCAAAATGTTAAATGCCGCACGATTTATCGCTTTATTTTTGACGCAATTAAAAATTGTTTAACGAGTTGTTAAATTTGCGAAATTGTGCAGTTTTTGGAAATTTGTCAAAAAGAAGAGGAAGATGCGTAATTGGCTGGAGTGACGGCAAAAGCTCGGCGATGTCATAAATTTTTGCCGCTTAATTGCTATGTTGCAACAACGAAATGCTGCACTTGAAATTGCAGGCGAAAGTCAAGCAGGTGGCATATCTTGGTTTAGTAATTTAATAATTTACGAACATGTGTGATAAGTGTATTATATAAGAAAGGGAAAAATGAAAAAAAAAAATAAATAAAGAAAAAAATTGGCATAAAAAATGGCAAGTTACAAGATATATGACCGGTAATAACGATTAATAAAGTATGTAGATTTTAATTAAGTAACAAAATAGTGTGAAAAATGATTGACAATGAATTTATTTACACAGAAGATACTATTTTTTTATTAAACCTGATCAAATTTGACTCGGACTGGTGCATTTAAAATCCGCTCGCCAGCCGAATCAATAAAAAAAATTATCTGCATTGATTCAACCAATTTTTACGTTTGTGTGAAGTTTGATCTATATGTTTGGCAGCTGTTTTATAACGGTCCGAAAAGTATTTCTAGCAATTTTAACCAAAGAAAAAAATTGAAGGTGATTGCTTGAAATTATGTGTTTCTAATATATTCCTGGTTACGAAATTATTGAAAATGTTGCAAAAGTGTTTTATGGCGCCAAATTTATCACTAACACAAGTATTTGAATGGCACAAAGCAATTTAGTAAAGATGGTGCAGCCATAGACAACTTGCCTCATCCCTCTGTTAATGCCGATAACAACGAAAAGTGAAAGAATCAGTGCTTGGAAATTGTCGTATTGACTTCAGAGAGATATCAGACGATCTTAACATCTTTTTCACACATTTCGGTTAATGTTTTGGTTAGTTTTCTGGTTAAAGTTGTGGTTAATGTTTTAGTTAATGTTTCCGTTAATGCTTGGGTTACTGTTTTGGTTACTGTTTTGGTTAATGATTTGATTAATATTTTTGTTCTTTTTTGGTTAACGTTGTGGTCAATGTTTTGGTTAATTTTTTCGTTATTGTTTCGGTTATAAAGCATTAAAATACTATTCTCATACCAAAAGGCTTGAATATTTCGCAAAAAGACGCAGCGTAGAAGTCGCAAGGTCGCTTGACAACGGAGCTGTGTTCACTACATTCAGTAAATACAACATTATAGGAAATTATAGGAAACTGAAAGTGGGTTTATGAATTTGACACGTCGAAACTGTGCAAAAATTTAGGGAATGACGTTCCCAAAATGAGCTGACATCAAAAAAAAAAAAAATAAAAAAATTCCCTGAAACCACTAGAGGACATCACAACCGAAACTTATAACGAGGATGCGGAAAATTGGATTAACCGTTCGCATGCATTTACTACTATGAGCAAAAAAATAGTAAGATTTTTTCATAATTTTAATAATCTTAATTTATTCTTCAAAATTTATGTCGTACCCCTCAAAGTAATCCCCTTTAGAAAGAAAAATATTTCGACGAATGGATTTTCGCACGAAATTTATATTAAAAAGTCTTACTATTTTTTGCCCACAGTGTATTGAAGGTCATTTTTGAAGGCGTTAATAAAAATTTGTATTAAAATATGTGAGCATGTATTTTTTTTTTATCATAAAGCATGGATATCATTAGCTCAATGCTTTAATATGCAGAGCAGCCATGGAACCAATGAAGATTGTCCCAAGAAATCAGGTTCAAATAACCTAAGTGGATCCTAAACAATATATAGACAAGGCCACAGCCACCTCAAGCGGAGTACTTAATATTACTTGTGGCATGATTTCTGCCGCTATTATGACAGGAACAGTCATCAGATGTTTGATCTGGTTTTTTTAGCTTGCAAAAAACACAGTCAAGGATCGATAACAATCGATAATCAAATTTTGAAGTTAAGAACATAAAGTTTATATTTTTATATAAAATTGAATAGAGTTTTGAATAAATATCGTCACCTAAAATGCAAAACAACGTATCATAAACAAATTGAAATACAGTATTTTATTGGACATGAATTCACTACATCATTTTACATATATAGATCATACAATTTTCAGCTTCTGTTTTTAGATATAACCTATGTATTGGTTACTTTATAACCGAAACTCAAATTTTGTTTTAATATGAGTTGTTACTATTACAACGGTTTTCCTTTGCCTATAAACTTATGAAAAGTCATGTTACGTTATTCGAATAGAGAGGCTAAGTTCCTACTTGTTTAGTTCTTACATGCTTCCAAATTAACTGAAGATGGTAAAGTTCAAGTTCACAAAAATACCCAGCTAAAAAGTCAACATTTCTACGTTACCTTGAAGCTTAAAATCGATAGCAGCTCAACTTTGACACAGCCTTTGTTCAACTCGGACATTGCAACTGACAGAAAAAATGGATTTTCAAGCCATAAATTCTTTTATTATCGGAAATGTTTGGAATTTTTGGAGCGTTAGTCAGCTGTCCATATAATTTTACATAGTTTAGGGTTGTGATAGAGCTCTGAAAGTTAATCATTCTGATATTTAAATTAGAACAAAGAATAGTGCTTTTATTGAGTATTTTTTTTTTACAAAATAAGACTATTCTCTTCTGAAATAAGCGTAAACAAGTTATGAGAGAAGTCGAATAGAAAAGCAATTCATCATTTTTTAATAAAATTATAAAACTCCAGCTTTTTCTTCACACAAATCGTCGCTCTCAGCTTGCAGCACACATCACGGAAAGAGTGAAAGCAAATTATGTAAGCGAATTTGCAAAAATATCTCTTATAATTCGTCTAAACATAACAAATACTTGCAAAGACTTCAAAGTTTTTTGTTTTTCGTGACTTGCTTCAAATAAAACCGCCAAAAATTCTTTGTTTTGTTTCTCATTTAAAACCATTGACTATGCCTACACTGCGTATAAGTAATGCACTTAATGAAATAATTCGTCAAATTGAGCCAAAGTATTTGGTTCGCTATGCAAACCCTTTCAATTAAATTACATATTTCAATTCTGCAAATTTACAAAATTTTAACCAGCTTACTTTGCCCCAACATTGCCTACAACATAAACACAAATAAACCACATAATTCTATCCGCCGCGCTGCTGCAACTTTCAATTTATATTATTTGCTTTTATTTGGCCTTGCGGCAGTTTCTTCGCAATCTACGCGGTAATACGCTTCTAAATTTAGCAAGCACAAATCGAGAGTAGCAGTAAAGATAAAGGCTTAACGGATATAAGCAAGGTTGCAAAAAAGTTCTTACATTTCTGGGGGGAATATAAAATACCCGAAGCGAAAATGTTGCGAGAGACGAACTTGAATTACTTATACATAGTACATATATTGATGCAAGTAGGAGCTGAGATCAGTGTTTGGGTTGTGGTTGGATTATACTAATTACAAGCATATATGTCTGTTTGTATGATGGAATAACTGCATAAAATAAAAGTCTACTTTAGGCAGCGAATTGCGAAAATTCAAAGAAATTTCTCAAATCCCTCCAGTCAAACAAATGAGAGCTTACCATTTAAGCTCATGCAGCAGGCTTGATTGAAATTCATGGAAGTAGCTTTAATTTCATAATGTGTGTGGAGGCAGCCGCCTTGTGATTTAACTTTAATGCCAACCTGCTTGCAGCATAGATTATGGTTATATTTAGACATTTGATATGTGACTTCTAGCAAACCTTGGTGGTTTTATTAATATAGCTTTAGTATTAATTTACCTTTTTCTTTCTATTAAGTGAAATCCATATGTTAATTTATTTAATGCAACAAGTCCAAGTGCGACGTCTATTTTGAAAATGGTTTAAGGAGTCTTTTAGCTGTTTTTTTTTGTGTATAAAAAAAATTCAAATTAGCTTGAATTCAGTTTGCATGGCAGCTCTAAGTTATAGTGGGCCGATCTGAACAATTTCTTCAAAGATTGCACCTCTGTCTAATACAATCATCCGTGCTAAATTTTGGAGTGAAATATCGTCAAATAAAAAAATTTTCCTTACAAGTACTTGATTTTGAATGATCAGTTTATACTCGTATGGCATCTATAAGGGGTTACATGGGTTTCCTCGAGCAAAAAACGGTATTTTTTCAATAATTTTTTTTACATATCAAAAATAAAATATTTTAAAGAAATTTTTTTTATTTAAAATACTCATAATTAATTAACATTTTGTAAAATTTTCAAAAAAAAAAAAAATATCAAAATGGGAGTCATTACGACGCTATTTCCGGCAGTCCCTCGGAAAAATGTGCATCCGCGTTGTCAGCAGAACTTCTTTCAGGATCATCTCAAATAAAAATAAAAATACGTGTTTTAGTAAACACAATAAACTAGGTATTGGACGAAGAAAAAAAAAATGAAAATAAAAAAATGCAAATTTCGATGAAAATTTCTCGATATTTTTTTTTAAATAGCTGTAATTAAAAAAAAAATCCTTCGTTCAAGACCTTGTAAATGATATCTCGAAGAACTGTGTAAAATTTCATCAAGATCGGTTGAGTAGTTCCCGAGAAATCCTGACAACCGACTTTGAAAACATAGTTTTGAGAAAAACGCGTTTAAAGACGGCGCAGTTAGCCTAGCTAGCTGCAAGCGCACAAGTTTTCAAAGGCTGTATCTCCGAAACTATTAGTCGGATCAACTTGAAAATTTTGGACAATATTTTAGAGATGTTATAGAATTTAATAAGACAAAAAAAAATTTCGATTTTTTGAAACTGTGAAATCCATGTAATCCCCATAAGCTATAGTGGTCGGATGTGGAAAATTTCTTCCGATATTTCAGCGCTACCTTCGAAAATTATCCATGCTAGATTTTCTGAAGATATCTCGTCAAATAAAAAAGCTTTCCATACAAGCACATGCTTCCGATCGTTCAGTTTGTATGACAGCTATATGCTATAGTGATCTGATATCGGCGATTTCAACATATGAGCAGCTTATTGCGGAGAAAAGTATGTGTGTAAAATTTCAGATCGATATCTCATAAACTGAGGTAGTATTTCGCGTATGAATACACAGAGAGATCGAGAGGTGAACCTCGAAAACTTGACTAAGCTCATCAAGCTGATCATTTACATACATTGATATGGTCTCCGACATTTACAAACTTAGCGGCAAACTTTATATACTCTTTTGGGGGTTTAAAAAGTAAATAAACTTTAGCAGAGCATCGAAAACAAAAAAAAAAAATTAAAAACAAAATTGTTATTTTTAATGATTATGTCCAACTTGCGCTTGTAGCTAGACAAAAACGTGTGTATAAATGCATTACAAAATGTTTTCTTATCAGCTAACGGGAAACAAGCAGCTTACACCGCCATATTACACAGTTTAAGCAAAGCGAATATTTCTTCATTGCAGCAGAGCAGCTTTTGTGCGCTGTCATTCTTTGCTCCACACACATTTCCAAATGATTTGTGACATGACAGTTGCAATACATATGTATGTACATACAAAATATATAAATTAAGCATATATAATATGTAAAGAAGTATGCAGATGCTCGTCTATGCGCGTTGCTCGGCTAATTTGACAGCCGTCAATCAGTTGCAGCCGACAAAAACAGACAATCACAAGCGTTTACACTTATCGCAACAAGTGTGTGAGATTGCAATGCGCATGATGACAAATATGAATGTACGTGCGCATGTAGTCGTCTGCTGGCTGTTCGCTGCTTGCGACGCTTATCTCTCGCGCTTTTAAATGCGTACAAACGAAATTGCTGATAGCGCCGCGCCATACGCCGACAATACACACGACATGAACAAATAAACGAAAAATGCGATAAAAAAGGAAAAGTGCATACAACAACACAGATGCATGCATGCATGTTTGTGTATGTGTGAGTGTGCATGCGCACAGTTAATTTCACTTTCTACAAGCGCGCTTTATAGCTGGCACTGGCGCACAATGCTTTCAGCAGTCTTTCGCCAGCGAGAGCGTACAGCTTTCTGTTTGCTTTATTTTTTAATTTTTTTTTGTGCTTAACATATCATAGCACATACATACAAGCATGTTTACATACACTGTAATTACCTTAATCATATCGAGAAATGCAAGCTTGCACGCATTTTGTAATGCACATATCACATCATGTCGGTGTGTCGGGCTTATTTGCTTTGCTTCTCGTATCATTATACCCTAAACAGGGTATATTAAGTTTGCCATGAGATTTGTAACAACCAGAAGGAAAAGTCGGAGGCTCAAAAATATATATGTATGATACATATTAATGATCAGTTGGACAAGCTCAGTCGATTTGTCTCTTGTCTTCTTGTCCCCCTAAGTCGCTTTGTATATAAGCGTCCTACTTAGTCCATAACTTTTTGAGATATGGATCTGAAAATTTTCAGGTGCTCTTTTCTCCCCAATAAGCTGTTCATTTGTATGAACTGCCGTTATCGGACCACTATAGCATACAGTTGCCATACAAATTGAGCGATCGGAATCAAGTGCTTGTATGGAAAACTTTTTTATTTAACAAGATATCTTCTTGAAATTTGGCGTAGGTTATTATCTAAAGTATTGCTACAATCTCCGAAGAAATCGTTTAGATCATATTGCTATAGCATATAGCTGCCATATAAATAAACCATCAAACTCAAGACTATGCTTGAAAAACTCGTTGATTTGGCGAGATATCCTCACGAAATTTTACATATATTATTGCCTAAGGCAACGATACAATCTCTGAAAAAATTATTAAGATCGAACCACTATAGCATATAGCTGCCATACAAACTGAACTATTAGAATCAAGTGCTTGTATGGAAAAATTTGTTATTTGATGAGGTATCTTCATGAAATTTATTGCGAATTATTCTAACAGAAAACGGTATATTTTCCGAAAAAATTTTTAGGATCGGACCACTATAGCATATAGCTGTCATACAAACTCAATGACCCGAATCAAGTGCTTGCATGGAAAGCCTCTTTATATGACGGTATATCATTCCGAAATTTGGCATGAATGATTGCCTAAGACAGAGATGTAATCTCTGAAGAAATTGTTTAGATCGGACCACCATAGCATATAGCTGCCATACAAAACGAACGATCAGAATTAAGTCGTTGTATGAACAACTTTTTTATTTGACAATGTATCTTCATGAAATTTAGTATAAATTATTATCTCAGGCATCCCTCCAATCTCCGAATATATCGTTCAAATCGGACCACTATAGCATATACCTGCCATACAAACTAAACGCTCAAAATCAAGTTAAATATACTTGTATATAACTTTATGATATAAGAAATGCACCCGTGTAGGGTATTATTAGCTACGGTGCAGCCCAATCGAACGCTTTTTCTGGTTTTATTTTGATTTTCATATATAGTATACATACATACGCACAACGTTCCGCTCTTTCGCCGCTATTTGCTATGGCCTGAGTGATAAGCGCTTGATTGCAAGCCCAAATAAGTCGTTTATGTTAAATATTATGCTATCGCTGTAAACATATATAAAAAATGTTTGTGCGTGTGTGACGGTAAGCCCATAATGACACTTAATTGTGGTAATAAAAAATTTGTTGCCCTATTGATTATTGGCTTGTAACGAATTGATTGAAAATGGTAGTGAAAAGGGGCCAGCAGTGAAAATGTCAGAGATACGGTGACACAAATTTCGGTTTAGTGAAAACTAAAAACAAACAGGCACACATACACACACATATGCAAGTGAGAAAAAAGTGCAGCGTGGAAAATGAAAGTCAACAGTTTCATAACACACGCGAGCCGTTGTAGGCGTTTGCAACAGGTTTGTGAGCGAGCAGATAAGAAAAAATACTAAATGAGCGCTTAGTTACAGAATTCGTTACACTGCCGACGCTGAGCAATGGCAACAAATAGTGTGTGGCAATCGTGTCATTTGTTAGCGGTTGTAAACTGTTGTAAGCTCCAAAAATTGTTGTGCTTTTCGGTGAAGCAATATGTGTGGTGACTTCACACTGGTCAACTAACGGGCATAAATCACGATTTACAGCAAATGCATCATGTAAACATTTGTGTATTTCAAAACTAACTGTAAATCAAAGTGTTTTTGATACATTTGCTTATTGCAGGCACTAAAAGCTTTGGAAGCGTGAGATTGATGTTGCTGGCATGATATTGTCATTTAAGTAGGCACATGGTAATTATACTTATATAATATTAATAATTTAAAGCCGAGCGAAATATGACAAGATTACAGCTTCATACAACGAAGACGCCATTGCTGCTGTGGAGTGGAGTATCGAAGAAGACCTGAGTGAGTCCAGCCACCATCGCGCGCAACAATTGGAGTTGTGGCCAACCACTTTATGGAAGATTTTGTGGAGAGATCTTCCTTTGTAGGCATATAACATCCAACTCGTGTAACAAGTGAAGAGGAGCGACCATCAAGCTCGTCGCACTTTGGTTGAATGGGTTCAAAACAAGATGCAGATTTTCATAAAAAAAATTTTGTTTAGCTTTGATGATCCACAAGTTATTGTTGAGACACCTTTAGAGCCGCAAAGACTCAGTGTTTGGTGTGTTCTATGGACAGGGAGTTTATTGGTCCATTTTTCTTTAAAAATAAAGCCAGACATAACTTAAGGAAGCAATGAATGTGAAACGATATAGAGTCATGATCAATGACTTTTTCATGTCTGCCAGCAATAACATAATGTGGATCGGTATAAAGCCATGATCAATGATTTTTGATGCCTGAATTGGGGTATGTTTATGTGGACGACCTTTGGTTCTAACAAGACGACGCTACATGGCATACTTACATCCAACGAAAGAATCAATTTACTGAATGAACTTTTTGTAGAGTGCATTATAACGCGTGGCGTAGCCTCTAAGAAGGTGTAATTTAGTAATGCTGGACTATTTTTTGTGAGGTTATGAGAAGTCGCTTGCCCACACAGTTAAACCCGAGACGATAAACGTCAAGAAAAAAATATTCTATCAGCTGGCTGACAGACGGCTCTAATTGCTGAAAAAAGTGGTCGAACATTGGGTCCCTTAGCGGAAATTTATTCGACCCAGCCGCAGCGGTCGCTGGTCTGAAATTATTCTTAAGGGGTTACTTGGGTTTACGGGTTTCAAAAAAATCGATTTTTTTTATTGTCTTATTAAATTCTACAACACATCTAGAATATTGTCGTAAATGTTTGATTGAAAGTTGATCCGAGCAATAGTTTCGGAGATACAGCCTTGCGATTTTGTGCGCTCGAGGCTAGCTGGGCTCAGTGCGCCGTTTTTAAACGAGTTTTTCTCGAAATTGTTTTTCTGAAATCGGTTGGCAAGATTTCTCGAGAACTATTCAACCGATCTTCATGAAATTTTTCACAGGTCTTTGAGATACAAGTCCTGAAGACTTGGACGAAGTATTTTGTTTTCGATTACAACTATTTGAAAAAAAAAAATATGGCGAAATTTTTACAGAAATTTTATTTTTTTTTTTTTTGTAAAACTGTCTGCCAAAAATCCAATTTTCATTTTTTTTCCCTCGTTCAAGTTCTAAGTAAGGGTTTTAACTAAAACACGTATTTTGTCACTTTAGATGATCCCCTAAGGAGTTATCCTGCCTACGCGGGTGCATCTTTTTTTGGAGGGGTCACCGCAATTAGCGTCGCAATGGCCGAGTTTAGACTATTTTTTCCAAAAATGTCAGAATGTCTTTGTTAATAGTGTATGTTTGAAATAATGAAAGATTCTAATAAAATATTTAATTTTTATATGAGAAAAAAATTGTTGAAAAAATACTGTTTTAACCGAGGAAACCCATATAACTCCTTAACATTCTCTAAATCGCTTCTAAGCACACTGAGTAAAGCAAAAAAACTTTAAGGCACATTTGTTGACTAGGCGAAAAGCTCTGCGATTTTTGAGGGAATATTGACGAGAAATATTTACTGATAAATTTTTATAAGAAAGCGAATCGAAACAGAGGCTCTATTATTATTTCTTGCTAATTTATAAATGATTGTATGTAAAAAAGTTCCGTTATGTCTATATCTGACCACAAATTTAATCATGCATTGGCATGCGGCGGATTTTGATTGCTTGCCAGCAGTATATTTTTAAACACACGCAGTATTTATAGCTACATTTCTATTCACGTACCTACAAACCCTTCATACATACACACAAGTACAGGAGAAATATATGTATATTAGATGCATAGTTAACATAAATAAGCTTAAATGTTTGCAAAGTGCTTACTTTAAACCACACAAAAACTTTTTTTCCTATAAAACATGTAGCTATTTGTAGCGGCGATAATAATTTACTTGACTAAGAGTGTGGCATAAAAGGAAAGCACACCCATAAAATGCAATCAAATGGACCATGACGCATAAAACAGTGGGGGATTTCAAACAATGCGCGTACATACCCCATCATACCGTATTGTACTCTATTTACATGCGATAAACGTAGATAGTCATAACAGAGGTAAATATGTATAAATAAAGAATATGTTCGTAATCCGCCGGGTATGAGTGGAGCCCCTGCGCTTTGCGTACGCTCCTAAATTTGCAGTTTTCAACAGCAAAAAAAAAGAAGGGAAAATGTTAACTTCGGTTGCACCGCAGCTATAATAACTTACACAATTACAAGAGACTTCATAGAAAGAACTTTATAGTGATAGGTTACTTTGTCTGACAGCTACATATGTATATGCTATAGTGGTCCGATCTGAACAATTTCTTCGAAGATTGTAGTAATGCTTTAGGTAATAATCTATTCTAAATTTCGTGAAGATATTTTTTTAAATAAAAAAGTTTTTCATACAAGAACTTAATTAGGTTACTTGATGGGTTACTTTGCATGACAGCCATATGTTACAGTGGTTCAATTTGAACAATTTCTTCGGAGTTTGTACCGTTGCTTTGGAAAAACATCCGTGCTAAATTTCATGAAGATATCTTGTTAAATAAAAAAGTTTTTCTTACAAGAACTTATCTTTGTTCGTTCAGTTTGTATGACAGATATATGCTCTAGTAATCCGATCTGAACAATTTCTTCGGAGATTGTGGCTACGCTTACGAAGCTACCTCGTCAAATAAAAAAGTTTTTCGTACAAGAGCTTAATTAGGTTACTTGATAGGTTACTTTGCATGACAGCTATGTGTTATAGTGGTTCGATTTGAACAATTTCTTCGGAGTTTGTACCGTTGCTTTGGAAAAACATCCGTGCTAAATTTCATGAAGATATCTTGTTAAATAAAAAAGTTTTTCTTACAAGAACTTATCTTTGATCGTTCAGTTGGTATGACAGCTATATGTTATAGTGCGACGATCTGAGCAATTTCTTCAGATAAAGCATTGTTGTGTTAAACAATAATCCATGCAAAATCTCGTGAAGCTACCGTGTCAAATAAAAAAGTTTTTCCCACAAGCACTAGATACCCCTGTTCGGGGTATGAAAATAATAAAATGCACAGCGCAGGGTTTTTAAACATAAGCAAACAGAAAGCATTTAAAAAGCGCTGATAAAATAAAAAATAAATAAAGTTGTGTGCCAAAGCGTGAAGCATGTCAAGGTGTGCACATTTTCCGCGTTTTTTTTCGTTTTTTTGTTTTTATTTTTTCGATGGAAAGTGCGAGCAGTTTGCAGATAATTGCTTGTGGGGTTCGAAAGGGGTGTGGTTATACTATTTTTTTTTTACTAAATGTCAAGAAGACACTACTGTTTTATTACTCACATGTTTTATTTCATTTATAGACTCACACATGCGCTCATTTTTCACTTAACGGCTTTTTGACTTACCTACAAAGAGAAAGAGAAAAAAATTAAATATTAATTGCAGCTCAAGAAAGTCATGTATTTTAAAAATAAATGTGATATACATATACATATGTACATACATATGTGTCTAAAATTGCAACTGGACTGTTTCTTAATTGCTAAAAATGTTGAATTTGCTGGCAATGCGGTGAAATGGTTTTAAGCGCCGCTTTTCATGTTGCACGCAATTATCCAAATTACAGCCAGGTGCACTGCTAAGACCTCACGAGTGGGCGGTGTGGTCTGCTGCATGCCTTTGACTGCATCAAATAACAAACGCGTTCAATTGAAAACGCTGAAGTATCAAAGCAGTGAAGGTGTGAAGTTCGCAAATAGTTGGGAGACACGCAATTAGCGAATTCTCCGTAGCAATTATAAGTGCGCTCAATGAAACACAAATACATACATAGTACGTGTATATGTGTGAAGTACTCATTTAATTAAACAAAAAAAAAATGAAAGGGAGCAATTAATTGAAAGCGACTTTCCTAATATTTCATTTTAATTAATTAAATACATATATATATATATATATGTGTAAGTATATATGTATATGTAAAACTATGTTTGTATGTGTATACGAATACAAGTGTTTATTTATATGAAACTCGGCATTGCATGCAACAAATGGTATGCAAAACTTTTGCGAAGGGCCATTTATAATGTTAGTTTCAGCACGATATAGTTTATGAGTCCGAAAATTTTTTACATTATTTTGCTTTACGATGTTAAATATTTGGGATATGCTCAAATAACGGGTTTTGTTTAAAGAAAAAAGTTGCTGATAAAAATTTCCAATATATATTGTGACAAAAAGGTACCCGAAAATTGTAAATAAAATGCAAAATATTTAATTATTCTTCTCCTTCAGCGAGTTTTGTTTTGTCTCTTCGATCGACTAAAAATGGGCTCCATTACGATGATTGTTTGCATCTCAAACTCTTAATCTCATGTCTCATTGGCATATACAATATGTATAATGCTCTCCATGAATGTGAAATTGAAAAGGGACCTGTACTATTTTTGAATATCTACCAAAATCATTTGAACGGACTCGCGAAAGAAGTCGAGCTCTCTGGTCATATTTTATACTTGCCTGACGATTTTCACTTTTTTAATATTTTCATCAGCTGAAGAGGTCAAAGGTCGTCGAGAGAATTACAGTTTGCCATTTCATAATGGTCGTACTTAGTCCGTGACAACGTTTGCCAATTATGCAAATTTACTATTCAAAATTATATTTATTTATTCTGCCGACTATGCTGTACTGTGCAGTCGACTATGCTGTGCTGTGAAGTAAAGTATCAAAGCCACGTGAATGAGTACATCCGTTGAATGGGAATAAAAAGAAGCGTCCAACGTTGCCAATTTTCACAAGAAAATTTTATTCAGCGATGAAGCTTACTATTGGTTGAATTAGTACGTAAATAAAGGAAACTGTAAAATTTGGATGGTGATGATCAACAAGCCTTTGTTGAGACGTCGTTACACCCTCAAAAAGTCTCTTTTAGGGGGGGGTCTCTATGAGCAGAGAGAATCAATGGTACAATTTCCTCAAAAATTAAGACCGCCATACCATAATGTTACAGTCACTGGGGAGAGATATGGAGCTCTGATTAATAATTTTTTCGAGCATGAATTGACGGATGTTGATGTGGACGTCCTTTGGTTCCAACCAGATCTCGTTATACCATATGCCATACAGTCAACGAAATAATAAATTTGTTGAAGCAAACTTTTGGTGAATGCATTATGTGGCATCGTGGGCCTGTATGTATTTTGTTGCTGTTTACTCAACCCCCATAAAATTCTTTTCTGAGTCGATAAAAAAAGAATGGGGTCAACATAATATAGATTGGATATTTAGTGGTCCTAGAACTAAAACATATTGGAATGGAGAGCAAATTAATCGCCCTTAATACTTAATAGGAGTCGTTAAAATCTTTTCACCGAAACGGTACGGCTGGACTGATCATTTGAAAATGTATAAATAGTTTTCTTGAATTTCTTCCCCAGTTAATTAAAGAAGAAAAACATTTTTAAAGTAATTTTAGGTGAATTTTGTCGAAGAGAAACAAAAATGGAAGGCGCCATTTCGTCAAAAGCCAAATTTTGAATATTTTTTGTTCATTAACGGTAGTTATTTATCTCAAGAATAATTAATAATTTCAAGCAGCAATATCTTGTTGACGTCGAGACAGCTTTTTGCGGAGGTCATTCGGAAGATCATCTTTAACAGCAAAAGCACCCAATATTAAAAAAAATGGTTTCCGGGTCTTAAATGCATTTAATTATCTATATGTACAGAGCAAAACTAGTCAATGTATTTATACACGAGTTTCAAAAACACTACACATTTTATTATTTTAGACCAACGGCAGATAAAACTAATACAAACACACTACATAAATAACAATTTCCGGGTACTTTTTTTGTCACAATTTAAGTACATAAAAAATTACCTAAAAATACAACATATATTTTTAAATTTTTTCTAGACTCTCAATAAAATTTTGTTAGTGCCAAAAATTGTTTGCCAAAAATTACCACAAACTACACAATATCGGCACGCTGTAGGCGTAAAGTCATTACTAATGTGGTGATATTTAATATCGTACATAAAAACATATATACATTTAAACACATATTTTTACTACATACTTATACAAACATATGTACATATGCACATATTTATTGTAGCTGTCGTCATTATTTCAGCGTATGACTAGCTGTCTGTCTGCCGCTCAGCTGATTTGATTTCATGCTGCTGCTTTTGTGGTTTGCTCGCCTTAGTTAATAGGATTAAAATATTGTGTTCGCTTTTTCTGCGTTTAATACGATTATTATTCTGTTTCCTCTTTTGAACTCAGCGCTAGGCGAGAATAGTTATGACAATTTGGCAACACACGCAGACAACTAAGTAATGAGTGCGTACATTGTTAAGTGATTGACGTCTAGTCGAGCGACAGATTTGCGCGTAGGAAGTAAGATTTAGTTTTTTAAATTAAAATAAAAATTTTAAAATAAAATTAGGCAATTTGAAAAAATTTAAATAGTGTTAAATGGATACCTGCTTTGATAATGTGTTTTGCTAGAAATTAGTAGGATTTTAGCTTCAGTAGAATTTTACTACAAATAGTTCGTTATATTAAGGGGGTATTTTACTCTAGAATTTTGAAAAATTCAATTTTTTCACATATTTAAAGTTTAGACTTTCAAAAATATGACCTTGGAAGAATTTTTCAAAATTCGACTTATTTTCGGAGATACAGCCGATTTTGTGAGGTGGCGTCCGTGTTCACTAGAATTGTCTCCTAAACTTTAAAGGCGTTTTTCTCGAAACTACTTTTTTCCACACGGTACCGGCATTATCTCAAGTTCTATACAACCGATTTACTTGAAATTTTGTGTGAACCTTCTTTATATAATCCTTTATCGTTCCTACCAGCATCGTGTCAAAATTTTTGTTTTTAATATTTTAAAAAAATTCAGGAATTTCAAAAATAAAGCGTAAAAGATGATTTTTATTTTCAGGCAGTCGCCATTTTAAAAAAAAACTTTTTTTCGTGTTCCCGGACGATAACAGCATCCTTACTGATTAAGAATTTCTTTTGATTTTTTTTTAAGATCACCAGAAGAGTCAGGATCAATGTCACCAGGATGCACCATTTTTTTTACACCTGTCTCTCCCCCCCTCTAATTATTTTAATTTTTAATATTATTTTGTAAATTTTTTTTTCTGTATTCTTAAGATATCAATAAAAAAATTATAACAAAATGGATGGTAAAAATATTTTTGGTTTTTTTTTTTAAAATAAAATTCAAAAAACTGCCCAAAATTTGATTTCTAGACTAGAATACCCTCTTAAGGGACGCATCTAAAATGAAATTTTGAAACAAAATTTTTTTTTTTCAATTTTTTTTTTTCAAATTTTTTTAAATTATTATAGAAAATTAAAAAAAAAATTTATTAAACAAAAAATCCTTTTTTTCTCAAATTGAAAAAATTCAAATTGTTATTTTAAAAGCAGCTATTTTGTCAATTTTTTGACATTTAATAAAAATTGTCTGTAGTATATATACATATGTATATATGTATATCCACTTTATAACTAAAACTCAAAAATTTGTTTCAAAATGAATGGTCTCTATTATATCGTTTTTTTATTCTCTGTAAACTTATAAAAAATTATGTTACGTTATTTTACATTTTAGGCGAGGATATGTGTACATACATATGCACGTTTCTTTTTTTTTTTTTGAAAACAATATAGCAGCATTCCATTAGTCACAAGCTTTCCCACACCCATGATATTTCATACTCAAAAAATATATATAAAATAAAATTAAACCAAAAAGTCATATCTATAACAATAATAATAACATATGCACATATCATATACAACGCTCAAATCACCGCTATAATAATAAATGGAAAATCGAAAAGCGGCACGGAAAACGGTTGTTGACATTGATATCGTTAGCTACACATTACACAATAAGCGAAAGCAAATCGTTTCAATGCTTGCCAATATAAACTACACCCATACATACATATACATATGTATAAGCTTGTAAATATATAAGTTTCTGGCGTATTTGTGCTTTTAATTTCATTAAATTTATTGTTTATTGAATTTTGCAATCTCATGAGACTTTTCGTTGCCTGTCAATAACACACAATTTTGCATTTTAGAAGTGTTTATTTAAACGATTGGGAAGTCGTGCGCACGAAAAGTTATTTACAGCACCAAATGTACAAAATGTACATACATACATATATGTGTATTTCTGTGTATAACCCCATAAACGAAATTCTCAAAAATTTTTTTTTTTAATTTTGTCTAAATTTTTACTTTTTAGAGCGGTTTCTTTCATTAAAAAAGTATATATTTAGGCGCAAGCATTAAAAGGTGTGTAAATCCCTAAATAATTTGGCGCTACTTGGAAAAGCTTTTTGAAAATATGTGAGCGAATATTTTTTCGTTGTTGTAAGAATTTTAGGTTTTAAGGAAAAAAATAATAATAAGGGATGTGGTGAAATAAGCACCGAAGGTAGTGAATTCAGTAGATGCTCAAAAGAGGTTGTTACCGACGAAAATATCAGAAAAGTCTAAAAACTAATTTTAGACGACCACAAAGTGAAGTTTTTCGAGGGTGTAAACACTCTAAATATATCAACTGACGTATACAACAAATCACTCACGAATATTTGGGTATGAGAAAGCCATTGATTGCCACTCAAGCTCACTTTCGACCAAAAACGACGACGAGTTGATGATTCGGAACAGTGTTTGGAGATGTTCAAGCGTAATAAACCCGAGTTTTTGCGTCGATATGTGACAATGAATGAAGCATAGCTTCATCATTTCACTCCGAAGTTCAGTCGACAGCCATCCGACTGGACTGTACACGATGAACCACCTCCAATGCGTAAAGAACACAAGTCAGCTGGCAAGGTTATGGCGTTTGTATTATGGGATGCGTGTGTAATAATTTTTACAGACTAATTTGAAATCAACAGCGATTATCACATAGCGTTATTGATTGTTTAAAGACCAAAATCGTCAAAAATGATTCGCATTTAAAGAAAGTGCTGCCAAGACAATGCGTCGTTTCATAAGTCAGTGAAAACGAAGACAAAAATTCACGAATTGGGCTTCGAATTGCTTCCTCATCCGCCGTATTTTTCAGTTCTGGTATCCAGCGACTAGTTTCTGTTCTCTGACCTAAAAATCATGCTCGTTTAGAAGAAAATCTCGTCGAATGCAGAGGTGAACGGCGAAACTGAGGCCTATTTTGAAGCAAAGGACGAATCGTACAACAGAAATTGTAACAAAAAGCTGGAGGGTTGCTTTAAGAAGTGGATCACTCTTGAAGGGAATTAGTATGTTGAAAAAAAGAAAACGAATTTTGCCAAAAAATGTGTTTTACTATGGTTGGCCGGTACTTTTTAATTTACCTTTTATCATACGCTTTTCGAAAGGTTCAAATTTGGAAGTTTGTAGTAGTAATTTTTTTTGGAAATTATTGGTAAAAATAATGTCTTCAAAATGTAGTTAAATTTAAAAATTTATATTAAATCAAAGTAACGGTGACATGTATCTTTACAGGGTTGGCGTGTCCACTCGTTGAATATCGCATCCGTTTTAATTGCTTTTCCTAATAACTCACATACATTTGTATGTATGCCCTTGATATTTAGCTACTGCGACTGAGCATTTAAGTAACAGAATATATTTATTAAATAATCTTTGCTTGACAGCATTTCTAAATATTTCATTAATATTCTTAATTGCGGTTTGAAAAACAGAATTCACTTCTGTTAGCAAAAATACACAGACTAACAGAATTCCAAATATTACAAAATTTATGCATTTTCATAATTGATTTTCAAATTTATTTCAGAAAATATTTTAAAATAAATAATTGTCAAAAATAAATAATTTACTGAACATAGAAGAATTATTGCTAGGAACGTTGTTTGGTGATAGGGCTTACATATTATTATTACATACATAGTATGTACATATGTATACCGAGCCGAGCACACTTCCCCATATCCATAACACGCGATTTCGCGCTCGTCTCGGCTTTGAGCGACCACTCTGAGAACGCCCTATGCCTCGAATTAAGAGATTTCATGGATTTTACAACTTAAAAAAATTTTTTTTTCTATTATTTATTTTTCTTAATTTTTTAATTTTTTTTTATTTGTTTATTCATTTTTTATTTTTTTTTATTTTTTATTTTTTTTTTTTTATTTTTTTCTTTATTTTTTCTTTTTTTTTCTTAATTTTTTCTTAATTTTTTATTTATTTATTTATTTTTTATTTTTTTATTTATTTTTTTTCTTTATTTTTATTTTTTTTTTATTTTCAAAACACACTATAACTGTCATTTTGAGCCTGGATTACTTTTATAGCCAACATTCTAAATACTTTAATTTTTTTATTAAATTGTGTTTAAAACAAGTTTCCAATATCACCATGTCAATCAACAACTTCGTTTATGTTAGTTCTCATATTTTAATTAAAAACACAAAAATCCGACGCCACACAGACCATTCATGTCTTCCGCTTCGGTCTTATTACGCCAGCATTGTACACATCACATATGAAAGACATTAAGTTAAATCAACCGAGCGGACGCAGCTTTAAACTCAATAAATATATCTAGCACACAAACACAACCACACACAACTAAATTTATTTGCACACCATCATATGCAGATCTGGTTGCCTGCCTCACATGCTGAAGCCTGACGACAAGTCACTAGGAAGCACTGCATTAAAGTCAACGCCAGCATTCACTTATCACTGTTGCTGCGACGGCACGAGGCGGCAGGGAGCAGAGTTATGAGCAATGAGCAAGAAATAGCTACAGAGCAGGAAGTGCAAAAGTTAGTTCCGTTGCTAGAAACAACAGCAATGCTGCTGACACTTATATTAAGGCATTTGATGCCTGTGCGTGCGGGTGGCAAGTAGAGTGTGTGGTGGGGAGAGTTGGGTGGAACTGGTTGATGTGAAATTATTGGCGTCGGTTGAAGGCGTGCGAAAGACATATGCATACATAGGTCAGGTGTCAATTGTTTGAGTGTGGTCAGGAATATACCAGTTTCATACTAGTCTAAAATTGATACACAAAATCAATACAAAAGTGTAAAGAAAGAGGTGACATTTCAAATAGAAATATCCGCCAATATATACGCAAATGAATCAGTTGTATTTTCTTTTAGCATTTGATGTATGTAGATACTATTACTTTTATTAGCTTTTATTTTTTCGACCACATTTTTCTACAAAAATAAATTTTTGACATAATAATTTTGAAGAAAATTTATTAGAAACTAGTTCGTAACTGGTCTCAAAGAAACTAGTTGACTTTTATATGCTTAAAAAATGATATTGAACCAGTAATCTTGCTGTGGTTTATACTGCCTAAATCATTAAAACTAGTTCGCAACTGGTCTCAAAGGAACTAGTTGGTGCTTATATGCTAAAAAATTTATACCGGACCAGTAATATTGTTATGGTTTATATTATCTAATTAATAAGAAACTAGTTCGCATCTAATCGCAAAAAAATTAGTAGGTTTTATAATCTAAAGTGTTAAAGAATTGCACCAGTAACATTGCTGTGTTGAAATGTTTTCTTGCCGGTCTTCGTATCCACATACACATATCCATCACGCACGCTCTTTCTAAACGCTCATCCTTTGTGCTAAATATATATGATGTAAGGGTACACAAACATATTTATATGCAGATGAGCATGTTTGTGTGCTCACGCTGATTAAATTGTATGTGTGTGAAAATTATTTTTAAGAATATGCGACTAAAGTGTAATGCTCGATACTCAATTTAAATGCAAATATGATTAAATTATGCAAAAAGCTTTGTGACATAATGAGAAAAGCAATTAAGTTGGGAGTAGGTCGGCAGGTAGAATCATTTTATGTACATATGTACATATATAAAATATAGTAATGAAACACATACATATGTTTAGAGGTGAAAATCAAATGCGAGCACCAACATTTTAAGTGAGACTTGTACCCAAAGTTTTCTAAGTTTGTATGGCGTACACGTTTCAATATAAAAACTTCTAGAAAGAAAAAACCAAAAAATTTATTCTGAAAATATGAGAAAATGCCCAAATAAATATTTTCTTATTATCACATTAATTATTTCAAACACATAAACATTTATATATTTATGTCGACACAATACCATTTTACATGACACACATATGTACATACTTTATTAGCAATGACCTAACCGCGTTCGACCCAAAGCAAAACAAGCAATAAGCCTTTTAGCTGCTAACAATGCATATCTAATTAATTTGATATTTACATGACTTCGCAAATCGTTTCCAAAACTTATAGAAAATAATTGGCAATAAATTATTTTAACATTTTGTAATACACTTGGACACATTTACCAGCGATTCTCAGAGTTTCGACGCCGAATGGCCGATTGGCGCTAACAAGATTTCACTTTTTTGTTGTTTCTACTATTTTTACTATTTTCGAGTATTGCGTAGTAGCAAATAATGAGCGCCGCAGTGAATAAAACATTGAATATTTCCTTAAATGGCGCATAAATAACTTTCTGCAGACGTCAAGAAGAACACAAAAAACAAGCAAAATGAATAGACCATTTTAATGAGCAAGCGAGCAAATACGAGGGAATATTTGAGATATTTTAATACAGAATTGTTCTACTAAAATTTTTGCGCTGTTTTGAAATAGTACCACATACTTACATACATACATATTTACCTATACATTTACATTTTCATTTACTATATATGTACATATATAGTAAGTATATATTAATCGGAATTTGCTAACGGAAAGAGGCTTAAGAAAGTACCTGGAAATCAATAAGCCGACCAAAGCATACCATTTCATCCTGCGGGCTCTGCGTAGTTACTCAGTGAATACTGTTTTAACAGAACAGAACTAACACCAGAATAATCAAATTCTGTTTTAACGAAATAACCAGCTTATTGTAAGTTGATATTGCGAAGCAAGCCGAATATAAGAGGCTTTACGAATAGCTACAAGCAAGTCAGAAAACAGGCGCTTTTTGTGAATTATTCTTGAAGAGGCATTTTATTCATTAAGTAAAGTAGCTACTCGTAAAGCCTCTAAAATTCAACTTATATTTACAGAATTTAATGGAATCCCTTAATCCAGTAGCCGATCTCAAGCACAACCTTCGAAAAAAGTTATCTAGCGGTGAGGCAGATCTTTCTGCTAAAAATTGTCTAAATTCCAAAAATAAAAAAAATAGTGTTTATATAGATGAATAGCGGTAACGATCAAATGACAAGCCAAAATTCTGATTTTTGACAAAATGGCGGCTTCCAAAAAAAAAGTTGTTTTTTTCTTCACTTTACTTTGCTTTTTATGTTGACTTAAAAAATCAAAATTATGATCAAAGATTTTATCGCCAAGATCACTACCTGATATACTCGTATGTACATATCCAAGAAGGGCATGCCAAAAATTTCAAGTTGATCGGTCCAGCCATTTAGCAGAGATTTTCCTCATCGACTCTGAAAATCTAAAGCAGTGTTTCGACAAAAATGTGTTTGAAGTTTTGGAATTAATTTACATCAAGTTAAAAAAGGTCTCTCTATCATCGAAACTATTTATCAGAACAAGGAAGACTCAAATTTATCGGATAGTGCCTTCATATATAGGATATGTCTACATATGTAACCTCTTAAGGTAATGTGTTTCTAAGCATAAAACCCTAATTTTTTAAATATAGTTGAACTAAGTTTAATACATTTTTAAACTCGGTGTTCATAATGCTTAACTCGAGAGGCTGGCAACAAAGCCAGCACCAAATATGTACAGACATCCACGAAAACCCTGGATAAGCGTCCATCAGAATCGAGGCCAGTGGATTCTGATTGTAGTATAGTGAAAACCTGAAAGTGATTAGTTTGACAAAGGGCTGGTGAGGGCAGTATGCTGTCACTTCTGTAGGTAAGAAAGACATCTTACCGAAATGGCTGGCAGGCTAATACTGTTCTCACCTATGTCTCGTTAAAACCCTGGCAGGTTTTCAAGTACGTCCACTCGCATGGCCTCGTAGCTTGCAAATATAACCACAGGGTTCATGAAAGGCAACTGTTACAACGTGCGGAGATAGCGGCTTAAAGCGAAGACCCACTAGAACAAAATGAATACACCGCAATAAAAATCAAATACCCAACAGAAGGAACAACAAAATAAAGATGGCCAAGCCGAGAAATACGGCAACGTCTTCCGCAAAAGTAGTAGGAAACTTAGATCTCCTATACTCACTATCACCCCAAAACAATCGTACAAAACTGGAAAGAAGATAGTCTCAAGGGGAAACTCCGGCTACACAAGCAGCATCAGCAAAACAAGGAGAAGGAAGAGGACGCCAGTTGCCAACACAGATCTCAAAACTTACAGAAATAAGATTACATTATCCAAATGAAACGGACAGAAGAGGATACCCCAAGAAAAGTGCAAGGGTATCATGCGAATAATGAAGATGACGATGGCAAAACAGAATTGACCTTCTTCTGATGTTAAGAACAGAACGGCACAGCTTGATGACGTAATCAAGAGTTACCGTAGAAACTGGTTCATCGCAGGAATTGAGAAAAAAAAGGGTACAACTAAACAGTTGGAGAGGTTAAGATCAAAGGGAACTGCAAACCAAGAGTTGGGCCCTACTATTAGAGCTGGAGAAGGTACAGGCTACACAAGCAGATTCTGCGAGGCACTAAAGACCACTCTTCAAGATTCTGCAATTGAGGCCGACCTTAAATTTGAGGCTACTATAGAGATAAGAGACCTCGACTCACTTACAACAAAAGAGGAAGTAGCAATGGGTGCAAGACAAGCGCTACACGACACCATCGAAGACTCGACATTAAACATAACAGCACATAACAGAAGAGAGTAGGTAAGGATATACATAACGCTCGATCTGGATACAGCTCATGTACTGATGCGACTCAAAGAAAACCCCAAAAAGTGCTTACACTGCTTTGGACCAGAGCACTTTACCAGATGTTGACGGGAAATTGCTCAATGGCAAATAACATAAAGAAAATTGGATGATTGATGCTTTGGAAAAATCCAACAGTTGCGGGTGGAATGAAAATGTTCAGTGGTCAATAAATCCATGCTGCAGTACATTATACATGTCAACAACAACATAATCACTTTCCAAACTTTTAGAAGAAATGAAAGTTGAAGCATCCCAAACAGGCTCTTTTTAAATCAAAAACTGCTAAGTTGAACAATGAATATTACATTTCTTAACGAAGTTAAACCACAAGTGTGTGGCAAACAGATCAATCAGATCCTACCAAATAACTACACAGACATATTTAAGTAGCCTTGTACAAGTAAGTACAAACTCACTGTAAAACCACATGTGGCAAGCTGTAATACTTGTAGACATGATGGAATGTATCTCAAAAGATTAGGCACTTTCTTGTCTTCCACTCAAAGTTTGCCTGACATCACATAAATACTATGTATGTATTCACTTAACAGTGCAGTATAAGAATATCTGAGTATAAAAGTATGTATAAGAACCACTGACGATACACACGCCTGAGCATAAACTTTCCCATGAATTTTTAATAAATCATCAGAACTTCGGCAAAATAAGAATGACTACCTTCTATACCTTCGATAAGCGATAAAAGCAAGCACAAAATCCAAAAAGGTCGCAACTTGGTGAATCCTCTTCGTTGCGGGGCGTGTGTGATGTGGTTTCCGCAACAATATTAAATTGTGGATAACACAATAAAAGTGTATGTAGGCTTTGTTGTTGTTGTTGTTGTTGTGCTTTGTGATTTCTTGCGAAATGCATTTGTGACTCAGAATTTTATAACTTTTTAAATACTTAAGTGAATTTGTGTGTTTAGCGGGATTCTCATAAGTGTGCGGCTGATAAGCGAAAGAAGGTAGACACATACCACATGTGGGGAGGTATGTATAACGGAAATATATAAGTGGTTTGACCTTATATTGATGATGCGAAGTTTTGGTGCACATTTTTTGTTGTATTTGCTTTTGCTACTCATACTCAAACCGATTCGTGGTTGACGTAAGTAAATATTGAACTTAACTGTGAAGGCATGTGTTGGTAGGCAGGCAGATGTGCGGCTTTTGTTACGTCACAAAAGTCGGGGAAGGAATTTAGTATTCAAGTAAAGCTTCTCTGTTTATATGAACACAATTTATGTGACTTACAGTAACTGAAAATATTCATCTCCGCAAAAAAAAAATGGTGAATTCAATCGAGATCGCAAATCACTTAAAAAAAAGAATCTCGTGAAGTTCGTCCAAAATCAATTGTTATTCCGGAAACGAGTAATAGTTCGAAGATACAGCCATGAGAACATGTGCGCTCGAGGCCAGCTATTTAGACTAAGTGCGCCGTCTTTAAACACGTTATTCTCGAAACTGTGTTTTTGAAGACGGTTGGCAAGATTTCTCGATAAAACCGATCATACTGAAATTTTACACAGGTCTTTGAGATACAATTTTTTAAAACTTGAACGAAGGTTTTTCGGTTTCGATTACGACTATTTGAAAACAAAAATGTCGCGAAATTTTTCACTGAAATTTTATTTTTATTTTTGTTGTAAAAATGTCAGCCAAACATTCAATTTTCATATTTTTGTTTCGTTCGTCCAAATTATAAGTTAAAGTTTTAACTAAAACACGTACTTTTTCACTTTAGATGATCCTGCCAACACGGACGCAACTTTTTTTCGAGACGTCACCGAAATGACCCCGCTATTACCGAGTTTAAATTTTTTTTTTTTTTAATTTCAAAATTTCTCTATTAATAGTGTATGTTTGTAACAATAAAAATTTTAATAAAATATTTTATTTTTTATATGAGAAAAAATTGTTGAAAAAGGTTGTTTTGTACCCGAGGAAACGCATGTAACCCCTTAAAGAAGTATTAAAAAACCTGCCATTTTTTATTTTTTTGTAAATCCAGCATTAATTTTACGCGATCTTATGGTCTAGTTCTGGAAAAATTACATAACCTCAAGGTTTACGGACTAAAAATGCTCTACACATGTAGTAATATATATATAAAATAATTATAAAATTATTTGTAAGTAAATAATATATAAATTTATGTACAGTACATATGAATGAGTACGCACATATGTATGTATATAATGTATGATATAAACATAGATTTGAATGTATGTGTTTCTTTCTACTCATAATTATCGCATTACAAAAGAATGCTTCAGGAAACAGCTGCACGCAATTTGATTCTGCTATGCCGCTTTATGCGATATCAAAAGCTATTATACTTGGAAAAATAGCCACAATATAATAGTACAAGTACATACTTACATATATATACAATATGTACATAAACTTATTAAATTGTGCCACATTTGTAGAGCCTGTGCTGATACCGATTTAATTAGATTTCATGCGTTGTGCAAACAAAATCGCAACACACTTGACCAATCACAGGAGAAAAAGCTTCTGAGTCGAACATTGTATTGCAATAAATTAGCGCAAATAATAATTTCCACCACACACACTCACACAAATATACATGGGCCTCATGTATAGAAATCAACTCGGCCGGACATTTCAATTGATATGCACTGGCGCGTTGTTTTTGCTGTTGTAATTAGTTGTTTACACACTAAGCTACAATTTGAAACACATTTCAATTGTGGTCACTTGGCGGGCAGTAACGGTAATGGAGCTGCGGCTGGTATTCAAGGTTTCGTTTGTTTGCTGCTCGGTGCGCGGTGCGCTTCGCGATCAACTTGAACTTGTGCCAATTTCATACGCAATTTTACGACAATTTTATTATCTTTTCACGCTCGCGGCTTGCGAATCAATAGAGCGCTGACTGTGCGGTGTTGACAATTACAAGCGACAATTGTCACAATGGAAATTGAAAAGCACAATGCGTGCTGCCAGCCGTGGAGCAGAAAAAACAGCAATTACTTGCAAAAAATCGATTGAAGTGTTTATAGCGAAAAAATCAATGGGATGAAAAAAATTAATTGACAAAAAAATTTAACAAAATAAAATTAGAAAAAAAGAAAAGATGTTTTAAAAATTTTCGGAGACAAAAAAAAAAATTGATATAAAATTTAGAATAAAAAATATAAAAAATGTTTTCAGGTATTTAATAGCGAAAAATTAATATTTAAAATTTTAAAAAGTACAGACCGAAAAAAAAATAAAAAAAAAATAAAAAAATAAATAAAAATAAAAAAAAATAAAAAAATAAATAAAAATAAAAAATTTGAAATAAAATTTAAAAAATATGACTATATTTATAAAATAAATTTTAGGCATTTATTAACTAAAAACTTTATAGGAAACAAATGTAAACAATGAAGAAAAAATAAATTAAAGAAATTAAAAAAAAAATAGTACATAAATTTAGAAAAATATTTTAAAAGAATTATTTGGAGAATTTATTAGAGAAAAAATTTTACTATTACGATTTTTAAAAATTAGTGGGAAAAAATTAAAATTTCAATTAAATAATTAGAAAAATTAAAAATAGTATATTAAAAAAATAAAAAATTTAAATAAAAAAATAAATAAATAAATAAAAAATTAAATTATTTTCAAATCAAGAATAAAATAAGAAATAATGCCACATAGTATGAGTTAATAACGTTAAATTGAAAAATAAAAATGATAAGAGAAAAAACATTAAAAAAATACATTCACGCGTAAATTTACAGAAAATACAAATACAAAGAATATGTATAAAAAAAGTAAAATACAAAAACAAATAAAAACTATGTACAAAATATAATAAAAATTATTATAAAAAAATGGTTCAAAAATTTTTTATATAAATTAATAAAAAAAATAATTTATGCATAAAAAAATTAAAATATTAAAAAACTTGAATAATTACACTAAAATAATAAAAACTAAAAACTAATATAATTAGTTACAATTCACAAAACTGAAAAAAATAAAAAGATATGAAATAAATTTTAATAATACAAAAAAAAAAATTATTTTCAATTAAGAATCATATAAGTAAAAAAAGCGTTAAAATTTATGAGTTACTTACGTTAAATTAAAAAAATATATATTAAGAAAAACTTTTAAAAAATATATGCACGTATGTATATTCATATAAGACACTAAAAAAATTTCAAAAAAAGTATCCAGAAATAAAAAAAATTATTAAAACTTAAAATAAATTATATAAAACGTTATAATAAAATTATAAAAAATTATATAAATATGTATATGTATAAAATAATAATAAATTTTGTTTTTAAGAAATAAATAAAAAAACATACTAAAATTAAAATATAAAAAAATATATTCATTTAAAATGAATAATTAATTCTTTTTAAGAAAAATATTAAAAAAAAAAATTTCAAAAATTAATAAAAGTTTATAATAAAATAAAAAAAGTCCAAAAAAACCTAAAAGTATATACATTTAAAACTAATAATTAATTTTTGTTAAGAAAACTATTAAAATATAAGAAACACTTTCAAAAATTAAATAAAAAATTACAATGAAAATTAGAAAACAAAATTATTTAGAAAAAAAACTAAAAAGTATATATGTATATATATATAAAAATAATACTTAATTGTTGTTAAGAAAAAAACTAAAAATAAATTAAAAAAATTACAAAAATTTAATTAAAATTAATATGAGCAAAAAATTAAAATTTAATTAAAATTAGATATAGTAAATAAAAATAAAACAACAACAAACAATAAAATATATATATAATAATAAGAAAAAATGTTACAAAAATTAAATAAGAAGTTATAATGAAATTATAAAAGATTTAGTTAGAAAAATTAAAAATAAAAATTATTTTTTTTGGAGAAAAAAAGTTAAAAAATAATTTAAAAGAATATTAAAAAAATAAAAAAATATTAAAAAATAAGTTAAAAACAAAAAATTAATTTAAAACTAATATGAGTAACAAAATTAAAATTTATTTAAAGTTAAATGTAGTAAATACAACTAAAATTTTTGAAAAGCACATAAAAAAATATGTGTGAAATTAAGCACTAGAAGTAACTCATACGCAATTACCAACCCTGCCTTTATTTAAAACCCTCTCTGTAAAATTATATATGTAAGTTTCTCAAATGTAATGCTCGCTATCATTACATGCGGTTCACTACATCGTCTCATTATTGCTGTTTTCTTTACACTTTTAACTTTATTTTTTCGAGCAAACATTTTTTCGCTGTTCATCTAATAAAACGCAAAAAAAACTGGCGACTTTAGCGACAAAAGGGCACTTGGGTCATAAAAAGTGTTTCGCCCTTGACTTAATTTGTGCAAATATGTGAATGACAAGTTTAAAAGTCAACAATTTCAAACGGCGACTTGCATTTTACTTGACTGTGCAGTGTGTGTGTATGTGTGGCTGCGGATAAATTAGACATTGCAAGGTTTAATCTTCTACTTGCACGTGTTAGTGTGTGCGGAATGCGATTTTATTTCAATGCTAATGCAAAGTTTGTTTCATCTACTATTTTATTGGCCACTGGGGCGTGTTTAAATTTGAAACTATGTTGAACTATTCGGCTG
Source organism: Bactrocera zonata (assembly GCA_037783105.1). NCBI lineage: Eukaryota > Metazoa > Arthropoda > Insecta > Diptera > Tephritidae > Bactrocera > Bactrocera zonata. The sequence continues at coordinate 36,158 of JBAWJQ010005959.1, read as the reverse complement.
TATACAAAATACAAACTTTTAACAAATAGCTGATAATGACTCATAATCACAATTAACAGATCTTTAAGGTGTGAATTATTCTCTAGACAGCCAATTAAAAAATTTTAAAGCACAAAATTTAGTTAAAAAATATTAATTGAAGAATTGCTCTGATGTTTTTGCTATTTTTATAACAATAACTGTTAATTTCATTATTGTTCAAAGTGCTGTCAATAGGTTATGAGTTCCGCAAGTGCAACAAAGATCACTACACAGTAGTACATATTTATTTTTGACCCTGACCGGTTTCCTCATGGCTATTGTCTAAAGTGGAGCTATGCTAATTGCAGCTTTGAGCTTTTCTTAATGCGGAATCAGCATGCAAATTTCTAGCGCCATGCGCTGCATATATTTAAAACCACTATTCCACTAAAGCTGCAGCTGATTTCAGCTCAACTGATGCTAATACTTTGTGCTTGAAAAGCATTTAAAAATTTTCTAAATATTAATAAAAACATAACTTTAGACTTTTTAAGGCGAATTCCGCTTAAATACGAAATGATGAAGGCCACAGGTGCAAGCGAGCCACCAGCGGAACTCTCGACATCTACACGGATGGCCCAAAAATGACTGCTAGAGAGGTCTCCGGTATCTATTGCGTGGAGCTAGATCTCAGTCGAGCACTTAAACTTCGGAATACGGCAGTCAGTCCAGTCAGAAGTCTTTGTCCGCAGGAAAGCTGCTCAGATAGCGAGCAATGCGAGAAAATAAACAAGATCAATAAACATATATGACGATAGGCAAGGGCCGTTAAAACAATATTCTCACGTCGCATTGAGTTAAAGATTGTCCTTGGAAAGAGGCATGTGGTAGATATAAAGGTTGCCGGAAAGCGGCTGTACATATACTGGGTTCTGAACCAGCTCAGGAAATATCGTTAAAACACTAACAGATGGATCAGGGTGAGATGGAAACACACGGTCTCTAAAAGACTATAGGATGGTCGTTGGCCTAGTGATAGGACAACACCTGTTGGCATCACATACGAGCCGAATGGACGTAAGTAACGGCCACATATGTAAAAAGTACAGGAAAGTAGGCTTGAGAGAGACGTTTGAACAACTGTTTTACTTCTTTTTGACCCAATCTAGAACTCGGCTGATATCATAGAAGCTTCGGAGTTTCAGGGACTGGAGAAAGTATCAGATTACCAGAGTCAACATCTACGTAGACAGCCAAGCCGCAATCAAGGCAGTTCCCTCGTATCGCATATCGGCCATAAGTGTCTTGGGAAACAAGGTAGCAGTGGAAAATGTTGAGAGAAGCAAGCAATTTCACTTCTACTGGGTTCAAGGCCAAAAAAACTATCGAGGGCAATGAAATAGTGTACGATATTGCCGAGAATTGTGTACGGCTAACACCCGAAAACGTAATCAAAATTGAGAAACCCATAAATTGTCTATACGACGATCTGGACAAAAGCATGGTAAAGCAAATCAAAATCTGATGGAACGAACCACCTGTGTGCAAAACTGCCAAAGGCATGTGCAAAACGGTAGATCGGAAGTGGATAGAAGAGACTATGGGAACATGATACGAATACCAACTGGTCACAGTCTGGTGGCGACACATCAAGAAGACTGGGACTGATATATCAAAGAAGACTGCAGGAAATGTCTAGAGCAGGGCACCAGGGCACTTGTTCCGCATTGACAAGACTACCCTGTAAGCATCTGCGGTCTCCACAACATGATACACTGGAGGAGGTAACGATAGTGAGGCGTCTGGTTAAATTCGCTTCAAGCACAGGCATCCGAAAGGATGAGTTCTCCACATGGACCTAGTAACTATGTCCATCTGGTATCACAAAGGACCAAAAGTGATCTATACGTGGCTCATTGGCCTACCAGATTAACATAACCTAACCTAACATAGATTACCTAGACTCTTTGAAATTAAATATTTATTTAACAACTCAATAATCTGAGACCGATAAGGATTAAAACCAAATGAACTAAGAAATCGAACGAGTGAGTAAGTCATAATTTTTGCAGAACAACGTTAGTTATCGCATCGGGTTCGCTGTTCTGTAAATATGTATATCCCTTCCAACTTAAGGGGTTACATACGTCCAGCAGCACTAAAAATGCTCTAAAAGAAAAACTGTTTTCAGAAGGGATAACAATAGAAATAAATATAAAGAAATTTTATACAATGTTTATTGGTACTTAAAGTTTATAAAAAAATGTTTTTTAATTTTTCTTTACAAAAACTAGTGCATAAAATATCACGTGACCCAAAGTACAATGAAAAAAAAAAAAGTTGCTCCACGGTCTGCATCATTTATCCATGAAATGTTGATGGATCTTTAAAAATAAAAAAAAAAATTCTTGTAAAATGAAGTTGTAGTTATAGTCTGTCGAGCCGAATTTTTCAATTTCGAAAAATTTTCCAATTTACGGAATTAAAAAAAAATATGCGTTTTACGTCATAAATGTCACACTTTAATTATGTTTATAAATTTTTTTAATAAAAATATCGAAAATCCGGCTCGCCAGACTATAGAGAAAACATTTTCGAATATTAAAAAAAATCGCATCAAAAAATGTTAAAAACTGTATGACATGCAGACTGTGCCGGGAAAAGTAGTTTCGAGAAAAAAGCGTTTAAACTTTCATGTGCCTCAAACCTGTGCATTAAACTCTCGTCGGGCGATCTGATTTTCTACCATAACTTTGTATCTATGGGGAATTTTTACAATGGACTTTCACAGAAATATGCCTAAAACTATAAGGAATAATATCCTATAAAAAACCGATTTTTTGAAAATTTTGGACATATGTAACCCCTTAAAGTATACATAATTTTCTTGATTTTAGAAACCATTTTTAATACATATGCATGTGTACAAACTGAGAGGAGAAAAATGGGAGTCAACGATAAATATAAAAAAACGATCACTTAAAGCTCAGCTCACTCCGAAAATTCAAATATTGTTTTCATTAAGCTGAGCTCTATCTGAAAATTGGAATAGTACATTGAAGTACTGAGCCTAAGCATGTTCGTTTCACCACTTCTCTAGCCGCTAAATTTGATCATTTTTCCTGGGCACAAATTTTGCATGTGAATTTTTTACATTGCTTCCATTTCTTTCTCTAAGAGAGAGAGAGAGTGTGTGAAGAGAGCTATCTCTTCAAATTGACATAGTATAGCATCTCTTTTGGATTACGCTGTTCTACTAACATAATTGTGTGTCAACGCCAATAAAGCAGAAGAAGAACTAACTCAATTGCTTGTTCGATTCACGCCTCTCCAAGCTTTAGCGCAAGGAAAAACCTGCTAAAGCATATAAGAGTGGGAACTAACCTAGGTCATCATATTATTTAAATACTAAAATTCCCTCAACGAAATGTAGGTGTGTTTATTAATCCCAAATGTGTGCGCCAAAAATTAAATTATGCGAAAATTTGCGCCGCACAAAAACAAGCAAGCAAATATTTTGCACATAAAGTATGGTTATGCCTAACCAAAACACTTAACCCAATTCTAGTGTGTTGTTAGCAGAACTGTATGACGGCACACTAACAAAAAATGCACATGAGATGTGATATAATAATGTGGCAAGCATACAAAGTAAATAAGTGTAGGTATGCATGTAAATAAGTAAAAAATAAAAAAAAAACAAAAATAAAAAAGCGTTCGCATAATTTAGCAGCTTATGAATAGCTTAAGATAGCGAGCGCTTTCCCGCGAACTGAGCTGGTTGCTAATCTAGCGGAGCGAGGCGGCAACTGGGCGAGTGAATATGCATGTATGAGTGTATGTGCATAAGTTTATAGCTATAATTGTCTGTTTGTGTGTGCCATTAACCCTCATATCCCTGCTATCCACATTTTAGGCGCATTTTCATGTGCGTGATCCAAATTCTGTTCAGCCACAAGAAAAAACAAAAAATAAAATCGCATAAAATTTGTGCTTTTGCATGTTAAGTGCAGCGCGCTCGCTTGAACTCGCGTATCTATTTTCAATTATTCTAACAATTTTTCGTCATGTTTGCCAGTCACGCCCACATGCGCCAAGAATATGCAATTGTTAAGTGCGGCCGCAAATAAATAGGGCGCACGCACTGTACCGTTAGGACGGCTGATAATGCGGCGGCGGCGCACAGTGTCTGCGACAAGTAAACGCCCCCATAGACAGACATATTAACACACACACACACACATACAAACATATTTATGGATTATATATGCCATATCAAGCTCACTGTACACCGCGCTTTGCTGCGCTTCTAACGCTTCGGCGCAAATAATTCATGTTGACGATTTCGTGGCATTTTTTCCAGGGCACTCCCATAGTCCACATCCCATAAATAAATATGCACGTGCATGCATGTTCTCATACATGAATTGATATATTTATGACTGCGTCCACAGAGTGCATTGCATTGTGTGCAATTTGTGTTGTATAACTGGCGTTCTTGCCACTTGCCGCGGCGCTGGCCGCATATTTTAGCCGCATTGCAGCTGAATAAGGCCAAAAAAGCGCGCACGCAAACATGACGCCGCCTAACGGTTCAGCTGAAAATAATAGTGTTGCATGCGCGAGCGAAAAAAAAAAACAAGAATTTGGTTGAACTATTGTTCGGCGGCGTCCGCCAAACCGCCAAATTAATCGGAAGTGCGCTAAACAATGCGCGGAAATAGATAATAAATTGAGTTGATGAGGAGAAATAGCAGAATTTATTATTTCATTGATCTGTTGGCGGATGTGGTCGGACGAAATGGGTGTGCAAACAGATTCTCATTGAAAGCTGAAAGCGAGCCAGTTGTTATTCGATTTGATTGACTGATTGGCGAGCATTCGCTCGAGTTGTTGCTTAATTGTGTGTAAGCGTGTTAAAATGTGGCGTTCGCGTGCATTTAATGTGACTCAAAACCTCGCTGATTTTCAATGACATGAAGAATGAGTGCACAAATACATATATGGAGGTATAAAAATATAGTTAGGTTGTATATATTATTTATATATAAATCAATGCGGTTTCAAGGGTCAGTCACTCCTGAATATTTGAAAATTTTTAAAAGAAATTTCTTGACCAAAAAAGAAATAGAAAAAATAGATATTTATTCTAAATATATTCTAAAATATGTAGTTGACAAAGAACTCTACAAAAAAATATGGAATTTTTGAACAAAGATTTCGAATTACTATACAAAACCAACTGGTTTCGATGAAAGAAAATCATGCTGCCTGCTAAACTGTTCCGATCCGTTTCTGGTTGGCTAATGATGATGAAGAGTCACTTATGACGTCGGGCATTGGGATCGATGGCATGTGTTGAAACTTAAACGGCTATTTCTCCGAACTTTCTCCCTTCCCCGCTACACGTAACTTAACACTTTCCCCCACTAAATCTACAGCGACTATATTTACTAACTGGACGAAGGAATACAGACTTGACTTTAATATTGCAGTCGATGGCGTTAAGATTCCAACTGTCAATAACCCTTAGAATTTAGGTGTGACATTCGACAGCCTCTGCTCCTTGACTCTTCGCACAACCGCGATCATTGCTAAAGTACAGAGCCGCAACAAAATACTCAATTCGCTAGCCGGCAATACATGAGAAAAAGACAAAGAAACGTTGTTGGCAAAATACAAGGCAATTGGCCGGACGGTTCTTAACTACGCTACACCAGTATGGTCACCTGGATGCCGTGATGCAGTGAAATGCAGACGAGGAGGCTATAGACATGTCAGAAGTCTGCACTCCGAACTACAATAGGATGTCTATTGTTGTCTTCCATTGAATACCTGCAAGTGAGGACTGTGTACACCCAATTAAGGAGCTTAATGAACTCCACTCCAAGCAGTTTCTGCTGGGGTGTTTTCCCAGAAATTATCCCTGCAGTCAGCTGTTTAAAACGGAACCGCCTCCTAGGTGTATCAAGAGGTTCGTCCTCAACCACGTCGACGTTATAAACCCATACGACGACGACCATACTTCGAACGCACCAAACTTCAGACATGGACTGACCGCAATACACAGTGGAGCCATTAACAGCTTCACCGACTCCTTCTCAGTAAATGGCGTACTTGGATTCAAACCTCCACCCATTGCAGAAGAAGAGCTCGAGTTGCCGTAAGAATCGAGAGTGACCCTTGTGCAGGTACGTTCTGGATACTGTAGCAGGTTAAACTCCCACTTATCCACAATTGAATCAGACATATCAAGCATATGTGCAGCGTGCAACCAGTCCCCGCATGACACTAATCACCTCTTTGTATGCACTGCTAACCATACACATCTGATATCCCTCTCCCTATGGTCCGACCCCAGCACTTTTCGAAACAGCACTTTTGAGCCTAGCCTTGGATGGTCTCGATAACAACTTATCTAGTCCTTACCATCCTAATTGGGATTAGGTAACCGTTACAACAACAACACTTACTTATGGCAATATCGAGTTAAAAAGGTCGTAGTCGTATTGCTATGGCCAGGCGCAAACGGTGGCTAAGGCAGGTATGACTGTAAGGAACGGTTGCTGCATGTTTGATTGAATTGACAGGGTATCAATCATCTACTAAAAGCTACTCCCTTACGACCGAACTCTTTGTTTTAACCTGTACTGTCAACAATTGGATCATCTGTAGTAAGCAATCTCAAAAGAGCGATTAACCCTAAAAGGGTACGGTTAAATTGTAGGCGCTTATAGGTACCGATGAGTATATTTTACTCACTTCAGAATTTTTGCGTTATTATCTGATTATCCGACTTATGACAGAGTGGGACAAGCACTGCTAGTGGCTTGACTTTCAGTGTGGCCAACCTGCTGATTTACGAACAAATCTATTCCGTATGTGAGTAAATTTTACTCACAGTACCCTTCTAGGGTTAAAGTTGGTCAATTGGAGAAAAATTGTGTTCCATCAGAACAATGTTAGGCCGCACACATCTTTAGTGACTGAGCAGAAATTCCGAGAGCGTATTTAGGAAGTACTTATGCATCCACATTACAATTATAATTCGTTTGGATCTGCTTTCAAGTGTTCTGGTAATGTAGATTACACGGACAAAATAACTTCTACGAAAGACTTATTTACAAAATCAATACAAATTCAGCTTGAAGTTCACAAAAACTGTCGGTATTGGTAATAATTTACAAAAGTGCTACATATGATTTTTTTTCGAACCTAATCTAAGAATTTGAAGTGAAATTTTCAAAAGTTAAGGAATGCAGGTCTCAAAAAATATATCTATTTTATTGTCTTATTAACTTCTACAACACCCCTAGAATATTGTTATAAATTTCCAATTTGATCCGAGTAATAGTTTCGGAGATATAGCCTTGAGAACTTGTGCGCTCGAGGCTTAGATTAAGTACATCATCTTTAAACGTGTTTTGCTCGAAATTGTATTTTTTACACAGGTCTTTGAGATACAATTCCTAAAAACATAGACGAGGGATTTTTTTCGATTACAATAATTTGAAAAAAATAATGTGGCGAAATTTTCACTGAATTTTTATTTTTTTGTAAAAAAAAAGTCTGGCAAAAATCCAATTTTCATTTTTTTCTTCCTTCGTCCAAGTTCTAAGTTAAGTTTTCAACTAAAATACATATTTGACAGCACTTTAGATGATTCTATGAGGAGTTATCCTGCCAACTCGACCACATCTTTTCTCCGAGGGGCACCGGAAACAACGTCGCAATGGCCGAGTTTAAAATATTTTTTTGCAAAAATTTCAGAATTTCTTTGTTAATTGTGCATGTGTAACAATAAAAAAATTCCAATAAAATTTTTAATTTTTTTATAAGAGAAAAAAGTTTTTGAAAAAAGGCTGTTTTTTACACGAGGAAAACCATGTAACCTCTTAGGGTAGGTTTACACTAACTATTTATGCACTAAAAAATATTTAAATGCTCCTTTTCTTAAATGAATCAATTGAAAGTCATTACATTCATAAAAATTATACAAATGAAACAAATGTTGTCTAACCCGCTGGCAGTGCAGTATCCCATCTTTAACGTTTAAAAATAAGTATTACAGCGCACAACTTCCGAACAAACTTATTGCTGCACTTTTATTGCAATACTTTTAATTTCTTCCGCTCATTCGCCGGCAAAGTTAGGCAATTCTCGGCATTGCTGGCAAGCAAGCGAGTAATATATTTCAGGGAAATTCTATTTCTTTCACATTTTAGCGCTGTTGTTTCGTAACGCAGGCGATGTGAGGGGTGTGAGTGGCGGTGCGTAACTTCGTGCGCTGTGCCGTTACGAGAAAACTTTGTAGTCTACACTTGGGAGCAAAGGAGCAGGAGCGCTGCGCACGAACTTCGCCGGAAGCTGCGGCACAATTACGTCAATGCAAGAAATTATGCAATAAATTGAACTTACAAAATGCGCGTAATAAACTAAATTTGAGTGGAAAATGAGCAGGACGAGCGTGCATTGTTGTCAATTTTCCATTTGAGAAGGTGTTAAAATCGCAAACTATTATGCAGAGAGCACGGCAGTATAAATGAGCTACGTGTACTGACAACTATGGCATTTGTGGAATGCTTCGTCGAAGTTGAGAAAGTGCGCTAAAGTTGTAGAGGTTCTCCGCACGCCGCCACTAATGAATGAAGAAAGTTTTCGTTGCCTTGCGAAGTACTTGCACACCTTGGGCAGGTGCTGCCAACTTGTTGGAGCTCAAGCAAAAATAGTTTTTTAATTGTTCCAACTATTGTACGGTACTTGTTATAGCACTTTTGATATTTTCCACGTGTCTGCTATAAATAATTTACACTTCCTGTTGTTGCAGCGAAAAATTCCATCAGCGAACGCATACAACGCACACAACTCACACACATACAAACATATGTACATATGTAGAAGTGTGTGGATTCTTAAAACAAATATGTTGTAGCAGTACTTGCGTCTTGTGCAATTAATTACAGTCAGATTGACTGATCGCTTATAAATTGTAGCAGCATTAGTTGGTGTGCCACCGGTGGGCAGCGGGAAATAAATTCAAAAAATCCCAAAAATTCCATAGCTTAAGCCTCTGGCACTCATAAGTAAGTGTTTTTATTATTGGCCGGTATATGACGTACATTTCGATAGACCACAAATATGCCTCTTGCGCACTTCTTCACCATTTTTGCTTAGTCCATTGTTTTTGTTGTAGCTCTCCCAGTCAATCAAGCCGAAAGTCTGCTAAAATCTCAGCACACAAATTCATTTTTAGTTCAACAGCGTTTGGTTAGAGATTTTTAGCAAGAATATTATGATTTTGATTTGTGAAAATAGGCAGCATATGTGTGTTTATTGTTGACGGCGCCCATCGACCGGCGTTGCGTGCGGGTGTGGGCGTTGCACTGCCTCTCTGCATGATGATAAATGGACGCTCAATGCTTTGTGAAATGTTTATTTTTGCAATTTCTCTTGTGTTTTATAGACGCCAGTCCGTGCCAGTAGTGTGACTTGGTAGTAATTTGAATTGAATTGGCACTTAGTGCTGATTGCTAAATACACATATTCGCACAAGTGAATGTACATAGTATGCAAGTGTCCGGTAGGACATCGTGAGTCTATATGCAGTTTTTGTAGAAAATATTTTTCAAAATGCATAGGTCAGCACTGGGTTATATGTGTGGGACTTTTGCATGTTTTTCGTCCAGTCGATTTCATTCTTCATTAAAGTAAAGTTCGAGATTTGAGAACTTATACATATTGGCCTGGATATGGGTTATCAATGGACTTGCAAATGAAAACTGGAAAGTTCAAGCGACAATATAGAAGAGAGACTCTCTTTTTTGCAAACAAGAAATCGACAATACTGAAAGTCTCACCCCGGTTTCCTTTTCTTACAAGGTTTGATATATAATACCATGTTCTTCATGCTTGCATAGATAATTTTGTTCCAAAGGAGACGAAATTAGTTGTCTTGTACAAGTTTTTGGAGGTTAATGTATTGGATAATATATAAAACTATATTTAGCAGCAATCTGGCAACTCACAACTTTAACGTAAATTTTGAGATTTTTGATGTTATACAACATACTCAAAACGTTCTGTCATATTTGTCTATTTGTGTTGTTTACAGTAACTTAAAATATTCATCTCGGCCATAAAATGGAATTAACATTTTCGCGCGATTTTTTTTACATCTTTCGACGTGAATTAGTTCGGCAACAGCGCATCGATTAACTTAAGGGGTTAGGGGTAGTCAGAGGCACGAAAAAATTAGAGTTTTCAGTATTTTTTTTTTTTTTTTTTTTTTTTGCTACTAAATCATGTTAGTTTACAAAAGCAGTAATATGACATTATTTAGGATGTGTTCACTCTTGAAGTCACGAAAATTTCAAAAAAAAAATTTAATTTCCGATGTTATAGTTGTTTTTGTTGATCCTGTTCCAAAAAAAGGTACTTGCGGTGACAAGCATAAGTCCTTGGAGATTCATCTAAAACCCATCGGACAAAAAAATTAGTTTTATAAATAGATAAACCCGGGCCTGATCGGAGGATTTTATTTTGTTTTCAAAATTAACAAAAATTTTTTTTTTTAATTTTTGCGAAAAAATCAACAGTTAATTGGTCTTAAAAAATCAAAATTTTCGAAAAAATAAAAATCCTTCGATCAGGCCCGAGTTTATTATGTATTCTAGCTGTATAAATTTCATTAAAATCTACGGAACGGGTTTCAGTTACAGTTGTCACCGATTCAAAAAACATAGTTTTGAGAAAAACGCGTTTAAAGTTTCGCACTAGCGCTTTGAAATGCCCGAGCTCTCTTTCTTTTTTCTCGAATAACTCAAAAACTAATTGTCGGATCAACGTGAAATTTTCAGGGAATATTTTTAAGATATTACACTTAACGAAAATGCAGAAAAAATATTTTTTGAAAATTCTAACTACCCCTAACCCCCTAATAAACTTTTTGGTGATGAAGCGCCATCAAGAACCAGAATTCATCGATCGTATGGTCCAATAGAGAGCTTGGATCACACCAAGGCGAATTTCGTGAAGATCCTCCAAAATCAGTTTTTGTTACGAAAATTCATGTTGCTGTGCGTAAATGATATTGCACGGTCACCACGCAACCTATCGTAAGATATATACAGCTATACGTAGAGTTAGGTTGTTTCCTACTGATTTAGTTAATCTGAGTATGCCTACTGCTCATTTTTGCATTTTGCTACAGATGTTTCTACTAAAAATTCAACATTCAGTGGCGCACAAGCTCAATAGCGTAACTAACATGAAAATAATTTCTCTTCTACTTTATACTTTCAATATAATTGCAATTTTGTAGATACTCAAATAGGTATGTACATATGTATATGTGAATATAGTATATGGTACTACAAGTATAATAATGTGATTTATGGCCGAGTACAAATAAACTTTTATTAGTGAAAATTAACTGGTGAGCGAGAAAATAGTCCAATTTATAGAAGTAAATTAAATGTGGATTTTAGTATAACTATAGAATGAGCATATCAAAATAGTTTGGCGCTAAAAAAGGAAAAATAATACTATCTACATATGTATATGAAAAATTAACAAAATTTTTTATTTCGAAACTGGAGAAAATGAAAGTTCATAGGTTAGGTTTCATGGACTATCCAGAGATCGCACCTTGACTAATATATCTCTGCAGAAATTACATGAGAAAACCAAAAAAATTTTACAATAATTTAGAAAAATGGAAATGAGTTTAGAATATTTATAAAACTATAGATAAAGCGATAACAAATAATTTCTGGTAAGGTTAGGTTAGGTTCGATGGCTGACCCAGATATTGCGTTTTGACTACTTATAAGCAGTTCTTTGTGAAGCTATAAAAATAGAACTCAGGTTTAATTTCCATTCCCAGCAGTTCGATAAGATATGTGAAGGTGTGAGAGGGACAATTAAAAATGAATTGTTGAGATATTTCCACGTCGTTTTCTTTTAAATAGCTTCGGCAGATGCCGTCTGGAAGATGGTCAACTTTACAGCATGAATGTCTAGGGGCTACACTTACTGAGAGCAAAGATCCCACTATATTTCTTATGATTGATTTTAAACCAAAATGAACTTGCATGAACCGATGGTAGTCTTGCTCTGACCAAGCTCCCGCGAAACCCAGCTATCCATTAGTAGAAGAGACGGGGAAAGTAGAGCTTCGTTCCTATTGCACTGACAACGGAGCTAGGTTACTTTTTCTAGCTAGTTCATCAGTTTTACAGGTACGTGCAACTCCGCTGTGGACCTCTACTTGGCTTATCACAAAGAGACTCGCTGCCATAACGAGGTGAAACATTCCCTAATTAGCTCTGAACGAGCGATTAGTGCGTCTAAGGCTAGTCTCACTGCCCTGCTATCGGAGTGAATAATCATTTCTTTGAAGGAGGCTGCACTCCGGAGCAGTAAATCTAACAATGGTAGGAACCTTGACTTGAAAACATTAAAATATTCAGGAATTCTAAAACTGAAGTTGATAGAGAGCTCCTGATAATATAAGCTTGGTGGAGGAGCTTTAAGTTTCCCAAACTTGTGTATTTAGTTGGATAGATACTGGTGAGAATAAGCGATAATTTAATAATTATTTTTCCAATATTTGTCGCAACTCGGCAGCCACTTGCTCTGCTCATATATCAGTTACAAAATGCTTATCTGTCATTACTAACTCGCAGTGGGAATAAAACTTGTGGATTTGTTCATTTGTTCGATGGTATTAGGTCATGTGGCAGGGGAGATAATAAGAATTTATGAAAACTGTTTAGTTTTTGAGTCTGAATATTTTTTAGGTTTTTAAAGCTTTTATGAAGTTATTAAATCTAAACTATTATGACTCTATTTTATCAAGCAACCTAATCTCTATGCAATATTAATAGACTTATGAGCATAAAACTATAGTCTATTGGTATAAACATATTTTTATGGAACATCTAATAAAATTTAAGCGCAAGTGAACTTGCCGCTGATGTCAGCTTGTCAGTGGAGCTTTTCTGCCATAAATTTCATATTCAACTTTATGATGTTTCTGTATTCGAATTTTTTTTTAATACATATGTACTTTTTGTTGTTGTAATTTTTATAGTCTACAGTGAGGCGAGCACACAATTTAATTGCTTGTACAATTACAGATCGTCATCTAAAATGTAAAATAACGTAACAACACTTTTCATAACTTTACAGACGAAGGAAGAACGATATAATAGAAACCACTCATAAGAATTAAGAACGATATTATAGAAACCACTCATATTGAAACAAAATTTGAGTTTCGGTTATAAATTGGTTATACATAAGTTATTTATTGGTTATACACTTGTAATGTATTGGTTACATATTGATTATATATCGGTTATATCTGAGAGCGGAAGCTGAAAATTTTATGCGACATATACATACGTATGTAAGTAATATGATGTAGTAAATCATAAGCAATAAAAAACTCAATTTCGATTTTTTTTGCTGATACGTTGTTTTGTATTTTATTTATTGACGATGTGTATGAATGTACTTGTATGTATGTGTAAGTAAAATGTATAAAAATTTATGTATTAATAGAAAGAAGTATAAAAATATCAGCGTACAAGTTCAAATGCGTGCTTGTAAATATGTCTGAAGTAATTGGTCCGAAAACATTGAAAGAAAATGAAAACAGACTCGATTTTCAAAGTCGTTAAAGCTTGAAGCGACGCATTGAAGTATGCAACAAAATACAAATGCAAGATATACATAATTACATACTTACATATGTACATACATACATGCATACATACATACATACATACATACATACATACATGCATACATACATATATACATACAAACATATACATACATGTAAGTAACTATATACTTATCAACTGTTTACAAATATATTTCAAACATACATACATACATATGTATAGTATAGAGATTTTCTAAAAAAAAAAGCTCTGTTTTTACGAAAATTTTATTGGAAAAAAATATCGCCGCTGCCATTAGGCGAAATACGCCCTAAATGTTTGTACGTACATACATACATATGTATCTATGTTTGTAAGTGCACGATTTCGTTGTCATTATTATTATTATGCTATTTTATTAATATTTTTATGTTATGCCGTTATTGTTTTTGTTGCTATTTTTCGTTTTTCATTTTACATTTTCGGAATTTTTTCCAATATTTATTTGAACATCGTTGACGCCATCTCAAATTGCCTGCCATCGCCAAAGCATTGTAGTTGACGTTTTGCTGCTAACAAATGTTGTTGTTATTGTTGTTTTGCTTTGCTGCACGCTTAATGTTTCACAATAAATGTCATAATTGACGACGCAATGTTGACATTTCAGTTTAGAAGGTTGAAAACGAATTTTGTTGTACAACAATATTACCATTTTAATTGCCGATGCCGCAATGTGACTGTCGATGAACTTCGGAATGACTGCATGTATGTGTGTATATAAGTAAAATATGTAAGTATGTAATGTGATATTGGACGCCCAACAGTTATGGCAATCCGCATGACTTGCTGCGTCCGAAGCGCACTGCTATGTCACTGCATGAAGCTTTGTTGTTATTGTTGTTGATATTGAAATAAATACAATTCAATTGGACGTTATTGGCTTAAGAGTCAGAAATGTCTTCAGCATTTGAATATTAGGAAGCTTGGATATGCATAAGTATATAAATATACATACATACATATGTAGGTGTGTATATATGTACATACTTATGTATATGCCTCCATATCACTTTTAAGGGTGTATCCATTGATCTTCAAGTTAAGTGTAATTAAGTTTCTAATGAGAGTTAATCAAATTTGTGCCGTAATTCGTTTTAGCTTCTTCATTTCATTAATTTTTCTTTCATTAAAGTAATTTATTGTATATTGTGCCCGTTACTCGTCTTATTTACCGTTAGTGAGTTTGGAAAACAAAATTAGTAGTTTCAACAAAAATTTGATGTTTAGTATAGCGACGAAACATTACAGTCAGTAAACTGTTTAATATGCAATTATTTCCGCCTTCGGTCCTCTTCAATCGGACGGCATGTTTGAAATTGGTGGGAAAGCCGCTGAGCGTTGATAATTTATAGTACCAAATTTCTAAACTGCAGTATAAATTTATGTTCAGGTTTTTAGTGGAAAACAAGTTCTGTAGAAAGTGACTTTTTTCGTGTAAATTTACAGGCCAAAACTTTCCGGAACAGTCCAGAACTGGGCACCGCAAGCAGCTCTGGGATTGTACCCGAATACAATGGAAATGCGTTCACAAAAAAATAATACCGCCTTGGAGGATTGCTTCGGTAAGTAGGACAGAACGCTCTTCCAAGAAACAGATCAAGTATCTTGGGGCGGGTCTTGGGTTAAACCCGGACATAAAGGAACTACATACTTGGGTTAACAAAAAAATATAAAATACCACATTGGAGACCCGCTTCGATAAAAAGGATGGAACCCTCTCTCACGTAGTAGTTTGGGGTAGTCTTGAACCGCAAACCGTTGTGGTGGTACAAAGTAGAAGAAAAAGTGAGAAAGACCAGCAGACATTATATGCATGCAGACACATGCACAGCCCAACCTGGAGACTTTCTTCCGCTCTCATGCATTCACCGCTATCTTAAAACCAGTTCTGCTCTACGGTGCATTAGTATAGTGGTTAGGCGGACGGAAATCTACCTACCGGAAGGCAATGGGAATGGTTCAGAGGCTTGCTGCGCTGTGTATAACGAGGGATCTAAGCACCACTCCAATGGTGGCTTGGGAACTAGTACCAAACCAAAACCTCTTGGCTGAAAACTGCGGCAAAATCTTCACGGCGACTATTTGGTAGACACCGACTCCATGAAACTACTTTTCAACTGTGAAAAAAGTTTCAAATTAAAAATAAAAAAAAAAAAAAAGATGATTGGCGTAAAGGGATGTTAACTGCGCGAACACATTACACATTTATACGGGTAGATTGGAAATGGAGGAGGGAGTAATACCGATGATATTTTGTCCAGAGTTAGTTTTACGGTAGCCCTTTAAACTGCGGAACCACAGCAGTGTATGTATTTCGAGCAGAGGTCATTGCTATTGGGAAAGCTACTGGGCTTGCTTCCAATGTATCAGCAGGCTACTCCATAGTTGACAACTACCTAGGCAGCCAAGCAGTAATCAGGACAGTAATCTCGTTTCGTATTTCAGTCAGAAATGTCTTGGGAAGCTGGGCAGCAGTGGGGAATGTCGTTCTGAACCAGCGACTTCATTTTCATTGGTCGCCAGTTCTTATAGCATCCAGAGCAATGAGATGAGATAGGGGATGAGATTGCAGAGAGTGCAGTACGGCTATGATTACATGCATTGTCTTTAAGACGATTTGAAGCCGATTACGGAATGATCTATCGGGATGCAAAACTGCAAAGATCATGTGGAAAACGGTAGATCGAAAATACAAAAAGTTCCTGCTCACTTTTGAGAGAAGAGACTGTAGGAACATGAGTGGAATGATCACGGGTTTCAGAGTGATGGCGGCACAAGCTTTCAGAATGGAGCTGACAGGTCGAGATGACTCCAGAATATGTCCAGAGCTAGGTACTAGGGAAACAGTGGAGCGTCTTTTGTGCACTTGTGCCGCACTAGCAAGGCAATACATAAAACATTTAAGAGCCACACAGTAAGGGACACTGAAAGGGGTATCAATGGCAAGGTCGCTGTGCATTCTTCGTTTATCAAATCAATAGTGAGGCCGCAGAAACAATGAAATTCGGTTCAAGCACTGGCATCCCAAAGTACGATTGCTTCTCATGAACTTCATAACCACACTTAATCTGGCATCGCTAAGGACCAAAACTGGTTTCTTCGTATTTCATGTATCAGACTAATCTAAACTGTACTTTATATTTAATGAACTTTTTCTTCTAAGAAATAGTTGCTCTTAAAGCTTTAACTATTGCTATTCTTAAGAATAAAAAAAAAAATTTTAATAAAAAAAATTCAAAAAAATTAAAAAAAAATTCAAAAAAAATTTTTATAAAAAAAATTCAAAAAAAAATTTTTATAAAAAAAATTCAAAAAAAAATTTTAATAAAAAAAATTCAAAAAAAAAAATTAGAAAAAAAAAAATAAAAAAAAACCAAAAAAAAAAAAATAAAAAAAAACAAAAAAATCCAAAAAATATTAAAAAAATAAAAAAAATTAAAAAGTCGAAAACTTTACGAAAAAAGTTTTGTAGAATGAGGCATGAATTCTACGTGAAGATTTAGAATTTTTTCATTAAAGTTAATTTTAACAAAAAAATAATAATTAAACATCATTAATTCATATAAAAAGAGTTTAGAACTAAAATATCGCATTTTTTGTCTTATCTAAAGCACTGACACCCGTTTAAAGTGCAAAAATACAAAATGAGGCGGAAAAGCTAAAAAAACACACACGCACACAAGTCTACAAATACGACACAGCTTTAATGCAGCCAAAGTGCTCGAAATGATATAATAAATGTAGATATAAAGTGTTATAAAAATAATGTAATGACCACAAAGCCAACGAGCCACATTTATTACGCACACTACCGGTGTTCACTACGGTGGGCAGTGAGAGTTGAAGACACATAAAAAGCGCGGAGTAGTTAACAGCATCCGGAGGTGGTGCGAATGCACGCCAATGGCCTGCGGTTCATTGGAGCAGTGGAGCTCAAGGTTAAGTACGACTGTGTAGGCACCTGTGGGCACACTCGCGCACATATACATACAAATAAACACTATCGCTTTATACGTGATGATATATGTATGCTTAATCGGACGATAATAAAAATCATTGGGCGCTGCAATTAAATTCCATTTACAAAGTGCTGCGAGCGCATATGGAAATAAATATTTATTATTTTTGTTGTTTTCTTTTTTTTTGAAATTATTATTTTAGTTAAATTGCGGTGTGTATTAATGTGGAAAACAAAGCCGCAGAGGATTTTTCAATCGCCAGCACTTTTTTTTGCGGCTAATAAATTGTTTGCATGTCTTTAAAGCTGTATATATTTAAATATGTACATGTATATGTATTATATGTATGTATAAGTATATACATTTATATATACATATAATATATGTACTTATATATAAATAAATGTGGTTTTCACCACACGTGCTTCAATGCAAATGTATTTTTTTCGCATACAAAATTGCTTTTGGGTTGAAAGTTCAAAAGACTTGGTTTCGCATAATGCTGCAATTAATTACAATTAAGTTATTTATTTGGTTATAAATGCAAAAGTGCTAATTTTGTATATTTTTGTTAAAGAGCAAAACATCATAATTTATAAACAAAAGTATGCCTTGTAGAAAACGCAACGGTGATGGATGCTTCCGGACTGGTTTTGGAAATAAACTTTCAAGGTTTCTTAGGCGAGTGAAAACAAGTTTGAAAAAAATTAAAAAAAAAAAATGTCGAAAGAAAACTTAAAAATGAGAAAAAATGTTAATTTTGGTTGCTACAACACGCTTCACAAAGCATATGGGGTATTCCATACCAAATCGACCACTTTTGAACCCGACCCCTTTAGATTTTGCTGAAACTTATCCATCCTTTTCTAACCTATAAATAAATAAAGTTTACGAAAAAAAATTTTTTCATTTATGAAAATTTGACAATTTTTTTTAAATAAATAAAAAAAAAATCGACCCACTCCGGGATTAGCAGAGATAGTTGTCAAATTAATTGAAGTTTTTGTTGAGGAAAAAAAAGGCGAACTTCCAAAGAGTGGCGAACTTCCAAAAAATGACGATTTTCCTAAAAAAAAAAAACGATAATTTATTTATTCGTGTATTTTTTCGAAAATTTCATTCAAAAACATCAAAGGTCCCCAAAAGTAAATTTTTACAAAAGTTATGGCTATTTGAAAATAAAAAAGCCATTTTTTTTGAAAAATTCATAACTTTTTTGAAGCTGGACAAAAAATTTTGAAAAAATTCTCAACAATTTTTTTCAAAAGGTAGAAAGGGATGGATAAGTTTCAGCAAAATCTAAAGGGGTCGGGTTCAAAAGTGGTCGATTTGGTATGGAATACCCCATATATAGTGGTCGGATATCAGTTCTGACAATTGAGCAGTTGCTTGGTAAGGAAAGGCCGTGTGTAATATTTCAGATCAATATCACGAATAAAAATGCTATTTCAAAAAAAAATAATTTTTCGAGGTTGACAAGACTGTATTAATTAATACCCTAAATATGAGCGCGATCCAGTTTACAGCAGCTGCTAAAGTCAGTGGTGCGTTGCGATTTTTACAATGGATAAAAATATCCAATAAAAAATTTCTCTCAAATTTTGTATTTCCAACCAAATTTTGTGTGTGGGATCGTTGCGAGTCTTGGAAAAGGCTTATGGTGATTCAGTTTTATCAAAACCACAAGCCAACGAGTGGTATAAAGCTTTCAAAGAGGGTCGAGAGATCGTTGAAGACATGCCTCAATCTGGAAAACCTTCGACCTTTTTAACTAATGAAAATATTAAAAAAACTAAAGGATATGGTGCTTGAAAATCATCACGTAAGTGTTAAAGAGATGACAAGAGAGCTTGACATATCTCATGAGCCCGTTCGAGTGATTTTGCTGGATATTTTGGGTATTAAACACGTTCTTGCTCGACTCGTCCCTATAAAGATGAATTCTTTTTCAGAAGTGTACGGTAAACAGGTCTCGTTGGATATGTTTCATCGGCAAATTCCGATTCCACATTCATGGAAAGCATTATAACTGGCAAGGAAATATGGGACTATGAGTTTGACATGCAAACAAGTCAACAATCATCGCAATGAAGGGGAAAAAAATGAGCCGAAACCAAAAAAACCATGCCAAAACCACTCGAAAATCAAGGTGATGCTCATTGTTTTTTTTCGATATTCGTCGTTTGGTATATCATGAATTTGTTCCAGAGCGACATATGGTCAATGATGAGTTCTATTTGGCCGTATTGAGGCATTTGTGTGAGAACATCCGTCGAAAACGGCCGGAATGGTGAGAGAACAATTCATAGATTTTGAACGATGATATACCACCACATCAAGCCGCGATTGTGATAGGATTTAAAGCTAAAAACTCAATGAATACCATCGTTCAATCACCGTATTTACCAGATTTGGTTCTGTGTGACTTTTTTTGTTCCCCAAGCTGAGATTGCCGCTCCGTGGAACCCGTTTCAATCAGCAAAAGATATTTGTAGGTTTCAAGGTACTTAAGCTGAAATCTATACAAATTTTTTATCATTTTGATCCGAAAAGTCGGTTATGTAGCACCGATATTGGCGCGTTGAAGGACGAATCTAGGCCAAAGTTTCGAAAAAAAAACTTAATCATACGCTTTTTTGCATTTTAGGTGACGATATGTACGTTGCCTTTAAAGCCCCATTTAAAAAAAATTATCAGCGATTTTTTCCAACTAAAACATTTCGCCAATTTTTCGTGCGTTTTCTTTCAATTTTGCCGCTGGCTAAAACCAAACAGCAACAAACTATTTGTGAAGTGGAAAAAATGAAAAAAAAAAACACAAAAGCGCAAAAACGCAAAAACGCTAATTTAAATGAAGCAGTTTTGCCAAACATTCAAGTTGAATGACAATTTGATGCCATCTTAATTTGTCAAACACTTACCACTAATTATACAGTGTGTCACTTAATTACGTTGTGTTTGCCTTTTGGTTGGTTTTCACACTTTGCAGCTTGCGCTTCTGCACGCTGCTGGTGAGCGCCACGGTCTCGGTCTCGGTTTGGCTGGGTCTGGGGTCTGGCGCGGTGTCATGTTGTATTATGGCAAATGAGCGCCGTCAACTAAAGTGTCATTTGTAACACTTAATTATATACGTATGTATGTATGTACGCGTATAGGTGTATGGCGGTGAGTGTGAGCGCCCCACGCTGTGCGCTTTGCTGTCAGCCATCTTTTTTGCGCTTTTGGCGAGGTGACATTGAAGCGCTCAGTGTTGCATTCGGCGACACTTTAATTGCCGCGATATGCAAATTATGAGTGAGCAAAATTGAAAGCGACAATTATTATTGCGCTTTGCGAAAAATCATTTTAATTTCTGCATTTAGATTGATTTCCTAATCTTCTTTTTTTTTAATTTTTTTCATTTGGAGATAATGCTTTTGCTTCCCTTTCTATGAGGAACTTAAGGGTTGATTTTAGAATGGAATTGAAAAATGGAAGAATGTTTTTCCTACTTATAGTCTTGTAAAGCTAGGAACTTTTCAACAAAAGTCAACCTCCGTTATCATCAGACTAGAAATGGGGTCGACCTTCGTTGTCCTAATGCAGCTCGTTCGCTAAGCACTAGTCAAGAGCGAAAATATGCGCGGTTAAGGTCTTATTTCGGTTCAGAGGAGGCCTTCCCATAGTTTTTGTTTGAATTATTGCTCTCAAGAAACCTTCATCATGGAACAGATGTAGCGGTTTAACTGTATACTGTGTAAGAGTCATGAGGCTACAAATTTTGACGCGATGCCAATTCTCTTTAAGTTGTCTCGGCTATGAGACTGTTCCGGCTAGATTATTTCGATCCAGCGTGGGTCACCATAGCTTTTTTAAACTATTGCTATCAGAAAGCTTTGTCATGCAACAGTCCAATAGGCATGAGGCTACAAATTTTAACGGAATGTCAATTGTCCAAGTTGTCTGAAAAAATGCGAGGTAGAAACATCTTGACCCTTTCTCATCGGGTCTCCAGCGTTTAATCAAATAAGGTTGAAACATCATCAAGTTTAGCCAAACTTTGAAAAGCCGACCGAATTTGTCGGCATCGATAGTGACCATCTCAATAGTTTCTAGAAATTAAATGTCCTAATTCATACCAAAGAGTTTTGGCATTGCAGAGATCGGATGATTGAAATGTCTAAGTGAGATCTCCGTGATCTCTGTCGCCCCAAAAACTAACCAAACTAAACTCTGCTCTACTTATTTATTCCCTTACGGTTCGTTCCCCGAATCCTTGTCAAATGCTTTTCTAAGTTGACATTTATAGTATCAGACCGATTAATTGGCATCGGCATCGGCCGAAAATTGGGTATCGGTCGGATATTTATTTCTTAAACCGGGTACTAGCCTCGAAGTTGCAGAAAAAATGTCTGAAACCCTATAAAGTATATACGGGCTGAGTCCATTTAGTCATGTCCGTCTGTCTGTACGCCCGTCCTCAGTTTTGGAGATACAATTCTGAATTTTGCAGATGGCTGCTTATTTGTCGGAACTGACGATATCGGACTAATATAGGGTTTGGAATGAGTTATTGCATAAGGCAATGATGCAATCTCCGAAGAACTTGTTTGGATCGGTCAACTATAACAAATATCTGCCATACAAACTGAACAACTGACTGATGTTGTTGTTGTTGTAGCGACAGAAAAAATCTGAAATAATTTCGAGACATGGTGCCGGGTTGACAGTCCTTGTCCGGATAAAATCCGTTACGGTTACTTAGACCCGACTAGCGTGGGCACTAAACGATCGGAATCAAGTGCTTGTCTAGACAACTTTTTTCACAATTTTTCACAACAGACAGATAGCATATATGTAGCTGCCCTACAAACTGATCGATCAACATCAAGTGATTGTAAGCAACTTTTTTTGTTCCTGAAGGGTATTAAAGCTTTGGTACAACCGAAGTTAATATTTTTTTCTGTTTCCACCTTTTTTAAGATTTTCAACTAAAAATAGACGATCTCAACGTCTGAAAATGCAATTTTTCTGCACGCTACTGTACAATCTTTTGGTTAAATGTTCGCTAGTTTTGATTTTAATATGAAATTTATATAAAACGTTCACTTTCGTTTGCAAATTAGTGCGAACAGACATTCGAAATATGAAAATGTGAAATGATTTTGTGGTTCAAGAGCGTTCACACCAACCGCGCTGACTTGCATGACGCATATCACTCAACACTAGGCCTCGGCCATTATGTGCCACATACATACATTTACTTATATGTGTGTATGTACACAGCAATGTTTTAGTATAACGGTGCGGTAGAGTTCGCATTTACGCTTTATGCGTTCGCAACAAGTTCACCGTACCGCGCTGCACACCACTCGACACATAGTGCCGCCGGCAGCATTCGTTAGTCGCTTCGCAATAATATTTCATTATTTCTGACAATTAACACCTGCTGCGTAAATGTGCACACACGACACAGCGACGCACACGAGTAGCGCGACATGATGGCGCACATTCCGCAGAACGCATAATGGCCGACACGCGCAGACACACAAACAAATTAAATAAATTTTGCTGTGAGTGTGTATCGATGTATGTGTGTGTCTTTGGCTAGAACTGCACTTGGCAGTAGTACTAGCTTTAATTTCGCACTAGTCTAGCGTGTAGTCAGTGCGTCGGTATGAAGGCGACTGCGAATTTCGCGCGAAAGAACGCACGTAGCTCTGCAACTAGAAGAAGAAGAAGAAGCAAAAGAAAACAAACAACAAAAAAAAAGACAAATTTCAACTGCCACATTTCTCGCTTCGCCAATGGCAACGAACTTTGCTGTTAGTCTTTCCTTTAATTTCTTTCTTTGCTTTTGTTTTTGTTGCAGCTCAAAATTCAATGCTAAACACCTGACTCGACTTTCAAACCTAAACATGACAGCTACAACAAAACGCCTCTTAATGGTTACCATCCGTTCCGACAAGCGTTTACCCGCAGCGACACCCTTTTCCATCAGCCTCGGCGGCTGAGCGAAGACACTTTTGATTTCGCCGGCGCACATTAACCTCTAGGCAGGCAGCAACAAGGGCGCAGTTATATAATTAGAGGCAGAATAATGAAAACGGATTACAATCAAAAATTAAGAAAAAGCTACCACACAGACAACCGAACGAGCACACACTAAATAGTTGCGCATAACCTCAAAAATAACCTCAACAAGGCGGCAAATGCGAGTGCATTGAACTATACACACATTTCTTTTCTAAAAAGTGTACGCCCAGCTGGTCAGTGATATTCTTTCTTGACGCGTTCTGAACTTTTATTGAATAATTGCCCCCGAGCCGTTGAAAAATGGCACTAAAATAGCTATGGGCTTTGGGGTGAATCGAGATGTGAATGAACACTTTGTTGCGCTAAAAAGGAGGTACATAACCTCAATTTATGAATAGAAATTTATATATTCGTATGAGACAGCTTTAATATTTTCATTTTATAAAGTTTTTAGTTTTCTGTTACTTTATAACAATTTTTATAACAATAAATTTTTTATATTTACAGAGTTGCCACCTATTTTCAAATTATTTTAAGTTAGTGGTAAAAGGTTTTTATAGAAGAACGCTTTACAAAAAATATTTTGAAAAAAATTAATAAAAAAAAAATATTTTGAATAGAGTTGCCACTTATCACAAAACATTTTAAATTAGTGCTAAAAGTTTTAAATTAAAGAACGCCTTACCGAACATTGTGGGAGGAAATTAATTTCAAAAATATTTTTGAATAGAGTTGCCAACTATCGCAAAAAAATTTGAATTAATGCTAAAGGTTTTCTATTTAAGAACGCCTTACAAAAAATATTTGTGGATAAATTAATTAAAAAACCTTTTTTGAAAAGAGTTGCCACCTATTACAAAATATTTGAAATAAGTGCTAAAGGTTTTCTATTTAAGAACGTCTTAGGAAAAATATTTGTGGAGAAATTAATTAAAAAAATACTTTGGAATAGAGTTGCCACCTAATACAAAATATTTTAAATTAGTGCTAAAGGTTTTCTATTTAAGAACGTCTTACAAAAAGTATTTGAGAAGGAATTATTACAAAAAAAATTGTGTAGAGTTGCCACTTGTTGAAAAAACTAACGCTTAAAAGAGTTTTGTACAAAGTAATTCTTTTTTAAGCATTTTGTTTTTGCTCCAGCTTTTTCATAATTTCGGATCATGCTTTAAGAAATGTGGCAACTGTACTTTAAAATACGACCAAATTAATTGGGTCTATAAGGTATTTATAGAGAAGAATTACGGTGGCATGGTTTACAGATAGATAGAAGCATGCGGAAATTATTAGTGGAGGGATATACTGTAGGGAACTGACAGTTGCAGAGTCTGTCAAATGAAAGTGGCTGAGATAATTGTAACAGGAGATCTACTGCTTCGGAATGCAGCTTCCATCATCAACTCGGATAGCAAGACGGCGATTTTAGTCTTAAGCTCGCTGGCTGTACGGTGCAAATTAGAGTAGAGACTTCTTATCTCTGGCATCGAGTTACTTCATGGGCTTAGGTGCCAAAGTGGTATTTTAGGGAAACGCAAGGCTGCTGCACTTACAAGGTCAGATACTTCAGTTTAGAACTTCCGTTGGGTACTTGTAGTTCACAACTGGATGTTTGGCCTTGGCCAGCATTGGTCAGATGCTAGCAATTCTACAGTCGCAAGGTTCTTTCAGTTCAGGGTAAATCGTAAGAAGAATAGTGGGCTTTTCTCCCTACCAAAGTTCAAATACTTGTGGTCATTCTAAGTAGACACTGTCCGATCGGTAGAAATTTACTTGGAACAAATAAATGAACAATCATACACACTTATGTGTAGGATTCCAAAATAAAAATTTTTTCAAACTCTTAGTACTCTGATTTTCCAGTTCGCCAGTTTCTTTCCACTCGTCCATTCGCTTTACCTGCGCTGAGTAATCTTAAAGCAATTGAGAATTAGGTTTACGACTCTCAGTGGGTCACAAGGTCAAGCAACAACTGGAAAACAATAAATGAAAAATGCCAGCGGAATTGGCAAAACTGCTGGAACGAGGACGACGGAAGCATTGACGATAATAGATGAGGCACTTTATGTTGCCAACAATTGCAGAATCATTTTAATTAAAACGTAAATTGAATGGTGAATGGCGGCCGCTGCGACCACTAGCGGCAGTTCGATGCACTCGCTTGATTTGCAACTTAATTTTGAAAGTGTGGCAGTGCGGTGACTAAGCCAGCAGTGAGAGCCGGAGTCGGAGCTGGAGCTAGCTGCAAAGCACGCGGTAATTTATTAGCTTACCGGCGCTAAATGTAAATGTATGTATGTGAGTGTGAGTGCAGTGTGACCGCTTAAAACTGCCAAGTTCAAAGGAAGGCTGGCAAATCTTTATGACTACCGGCATGTGGGCAATAGATAAGTGCTGCCACTTGAGTATAAATGTGAAGGTATGCATATGTGTGTGTGATTGTATGTATATGTGTGTGTTTCTATGTTTGTGTTTGCAGCCTGTCTTCTATGGTGTGTTTACAGCCTGGTTCTCGAACCTGCCAATGCAGTCGCGCTGACTCAATTAAGCGCCTGGCATGACTTCTGTGTGCAACTGCTGTATGCAAAATATTTACTACTAACACACACATACACATACATATATGTATATGTACTTGAAATATTCAAGCTTGTCGCATAGATAACGATTCTCCAAATTAAATTTGGTGAAAAGATTATTGCTGCCACTTTGGTTAATCGCTTTATTTATCGTAAAACCAGCAGGCAATAGGAACAGCTCTGGAAAGTGTCGCTATATGCCACTCACACACGCATATGTACATATATAGGCTATATTTTCAAGTTTTGTTCTTCAAATGTGAAGCTGCATGTGACTTAAGTGAAATTTTCAGAGAATTAATAGCGTACAGAACGCATTCAAATGGCTGTATATATGTATGTAGATATGTACATATACTATATAGCATACATATATATGTACATAAGCATCTAAGTACCCATGCAATCGTCTGCAAGCGCATTCATTAACCACCACAACAACAACAATATTATGGTAGACTATAATGCTTGAAATGCGCTCTGGTGGCTGCTGTATGCGTGAGGCCGTGTGGTCGCCGTGAGGATGAATCACGCGTTGCAAGGCGACGTATACAGAAAATGCGCGCTGTTGTGCTTTGTAATTATCACAGCAGCATTGAGGCTACAAGATCAGCGCCAGAGTTGCCATTATGCGCATGTTAGCACATAAAAATGTATGTATGTATGAAGGGTAAACAGTTAGAAAATTCCATGGAATAGTAACATGTTGGCCTCACATGCATAAATACGAAATATATTTATGAATGCAAAAGGTATGCAAAAATATGCTAGAAAACCACGACTCTGGCGGGAGTGAACTCTATGAAAACACACATACCATACATGCATACACATAAAGGCAAAACAACTGCCATGAGTAAGTGTGTTTGACATATGAATGTTGGAAGCGACAGCCTTTCATACTAATTGGTAACGAAGTCTACTAAAAATTCTGGAAATAGTCATATGTATGTATATACGAGTAGTCTACAGGTACTGCATGGATACAGTGTGTCATGAACGTAAGTAGATTTAACTATGCCCTGAACAGGGGAGATATAGACCTGAAATTTTCCACACATCATTTTCTTTCAAAGATGCTGCTCATTTACTGGAACGGCTGTTATTGGACCACTATAACATATAGTTGCCATACAAACTGATTAATCGGAATCAAATGCTTGTATGGAAAACTTTTTTATTTAACAAAATATCTTAAATAAATTTGGCACAGGTTACTGTCTAAGGCTAAGCTACAATCTCCAACGAAATTTTTTTTGATCGGACCACTTTAAGATATTGCTACCATACAAACTGAAGGTTGAAATTAAGTTTTTGTATGAAAAAATTTTTTATTTTACGATATTTCGTCGCGAAAGTTGGCAAGAATAATCGTGAAAGGTATTGCTAAAAACTGCGGACAAATTGTTTTTGATCGGACCACTATAAGGTATAGCTACCATACAAACTGAACGATCAAAATTAAGTTTTTGAATGAAAAACTTTTTTATTTGACGCGATATCTTTACGAAATATTGACATGGATTATTTCTCAAAGCAACGCTTAGACATCTGAAGAAATTTTCCAGATCGGACTACTATAACATATAGATGTCATACAAACTGAACATTAAAATACCTGCCCCTGTATAGAAAACTTTTTTATTTGAAGAGATATCGTCACGAAAATTGGCAAGAATTTTTGTCAAAAGTATTGCTATGAGCTCCTAAAATATTTTCCAAATCGGACTACTATAGCATATAGCTGTCATAAAAACTGACCGATCAAAATTAAGCACTTGTATGCTAGCTTCTTTATTTACAAAGGGTATTCCTTTCCAGTCCCTTCATTTCCAATATATAAACCCTTTCATAAAATATGCTTATGTCTATCTCTCATTGTTCGTAAATTTTTAACTTAAACTTTAACTTCGCTTCCAGTACCTTAAGGCCTTTTTTCCTCATTAAAATGAGCGAATTTCTAACAATTTTGGCACAAAACCAATAAACTAACAGTAATATGAGTTATGGGTTACCCATTTCAAAAATGACATTAGAAAGCAACAGAAAAGTTATTGCGTTCAATTTAGTAGAAGAGAGTATGATCCCACATTTAATCAGCAAAATCTCTAACTAAAATAGCACTATTAATAGCTATAACCAATTATTTGTTCGATTCACCGCCACTCAAGAAGTTTTCTTCTTCCCTACTGGCGTAGACACCGCTTACGCGATTATAGCCGAGTCAACAACAGCGCGCCAATCGTTTCTTCTCTTCGCTACGTGGCGCCAATTGGATATTCCAAGCGAAGCCAGGTCCTTCTCCACTTGGTCCTTCCAACGGAGTGGAGGTCTTCCTCTGCTTCCCGCGGCGGGTACTGCGATGAATATTTTCAGAGCTGGAGTGTTTTCATCCATCCGGACAACATGACCTAGCCAGCGTAGCCGCTGTCTTTTAGTTCGCTGAACTATGTCAATGTCGTCGTATATCTCATACAGCTCATCGTTCCATCGAATGCGATAAAGAAGTTTTGGCGAGTTAAAATATTTATACGAGTGACTTGATTAACTTATTGTTCATAATGTTTCGAACAAGTTGTCTGTGGCTGTTAGAAAATTGTCTAATACTTTACAAGAGATCAGGCACAATGCAACCATCCTGCCATTTTTAGGGACAATCCTAATGTGACAGCGTATTTTTAAGCATATTTTCAGAACATTGAATTGAAGAAAAAAATCCATATTTTCCACGATGTCTGATGGCGCTAAAAAAGTTCCTTTACTACTGCCGTGATTCCGAACTTCTTGGCGGATGAAGCCTAAAAGCAAGGAATTCTCTACTAGGAGATATTGCCTCTACCATAACTTATGGTAGAAAAAATTAAACAAATTACAAGATGACTGCTTTATCGAAACCAAAATTGAGTATTTCCCGAAATTCTGGTGGTTTGTGGTCTGCGATAATTTGCTATTGAGGTCAGATCAAAAAGTCAGTAGATCATTGTATGGAGAGCTATATGGTACACAGGATTGCGTAAAATATTGTTATTGATTGGATCATATGCCCCCAAATAATCACTTAAGCAAAATTTGAAAATGAGAAGACGAGTTTAATGATGGATTGACTGAGCGTTTTCGATTTTAGAAGGCGAAATTTGAAAAATGTGGTTTTGAGAAGATGAGTTTAAAGATGGATTGACTGAGCGTTTTCCATTTTAGAAGGCTGTAACTGAAAAATGATTTAAGATATCGAATTAAAATTTTAGTTAATTATTTTCAAAGGTATAACCTATCGAAATATATCGATTCTTTAAAGACACACTAGGTGAGTACTTTGAAATCGATTATTTAGCACAAGCATGATTGACTTCAAGAACTCTTTATTTATGCTGTTGCTTTACATGGACTTTGCTATTTTAGCGAGTGTTCTTTTGCAGCTCGTTTACAGCGAACGAAGTTAATTTATTCAGTTTTCAAATGAAGTGGTTCAGTTTTCATAACAAGTCCAAGTTTGAATGAGCAATTAGAGTCTCCTCTCCTCTCTCTCATAAAATATATAAGTTTTTTAAACTAACTGGCTTTCGTTAGTGGCCCTCGTAACATATCGTAAGATCTCTTGTCTTGAGAGTGAGCCGAAGTCAGAGAAAATATACACTTAGGTGCTCGGGTATTCAAAAGTATCTGTGAAGGGCCTTTTAAGTAATGAACCCCATTCAGCTTTATCGTGATTCCGTATTAGGGTGGTTAGATCATTTGCGGAAACTATAGAGATCTCTGGGACTGTCTGGAATAAAGACTGTTGATTGCCTTAGAACTAACTTGACGGTTAGGAATTTCATTTTCGAAATTAATATAAATTACTGTGTATAAATAAAGAAGTGAACGATTCATTCAACTCTCTTCAGCCATAAAATGGTTGACTCTAATTCTAGTGTCCAAATTGACTTCACAATAGAGGCAGCAATATCAGAGATTTATAGACACCGAGATTTCTTCAAACAAATATGTTGGCATAAGTATCTCTCTATCACATGCACTTCACCTCAGCGGCAGTCAACCGGCGCAATAAAAGTATGAGTGCCTTGCCGTGCATAACAATAACTCAAGTATATCAGCGAGTCTATCTATATGTATTACATACATATGTACTAAATATATGTATGTATGTGTTATGAGTAAGCGCAGTGCTGGGATTTATGTGCAGACATCACTTGCCGCATGCAAAGAGATAAATCACCCAAAGAGTTACGAAGACGCGAAGCAACCGTAAGCGCAGTGAGTGACTGCAGAGTGGATAACGCATGTGCATACAGCAACAGCGGCAACAATAAGCAAAAGAATGAAAAATAATTATCAAAGGAAAGGAAAAGAAATAATAACTCAAATTGAAAATAATGCAGCAGATCAACAACATTATCACATTGCAGCCGCCGCCAATGCAGACGACGTCGCAGATGCGAGAGATAGGAGAAATGTACTTGTGTACATATATATGAACAGTTATGTTGCTGCTGCTTATTGGGTAGGTGTATGACTTGATGACATGGAATGCGCGCTGCAGTTATGCTGTTGTTGCTACTATTGCCGCGGTGATAAGCTGCCACAAGACAATGTGCCACATTTCAATTTAAAAATTCAACAAACCACACTTTCGCATAACGCGCACTCCGCCCGTGTGATGACTTACTTAAAATTGCACAGATGCTTATACATACATATTATATATACCCCACACGCGTATGGATTTGGGGTTACACAATTATTGGCACGTTGTGCGGTCGCACTGCGCGCGCTCGGCTCACTTACCTGAAATGAGAAAAAGGGAAATTGATTAATGAAAGGTTCTTACGTGTGTGGCATGCAGCAAAGCGGACTACAAATAAATCTGTAAATGTATATGCGTGAGTAAGCTTTATATAAAAGGATAAATGTTCGTACATATATGTATATATATGCATATATAGTATGTATGTACAGACATACATCATATGTGAGCATAAAAGCGGCTTTCATATAATCAAATATTTTACCGGCAATCAAGCGCTGCCAGTTTGTTTTTTCATTTCCAGGAAATTTGATACTTTTGCGCATAAATAGAGGAGCCTTCAAGATTTCAATATAAAATTCCTCAACACAAATTGAAACATGTAAATTAAGTATGTTCACATGTTTCTGTCAAAAGCTAAAGATTTATTGCCGAGTTTGTGAGAAAAATACATATGTATATTAAGATTGTACTCGTATCAAAATTATAAGATACAATATGGGAGAAATATATTTAAAAACATTAAGTATAAGCAGTAAGAGTAAACGTAGTAGAAACATGACTAAAGTAAAAAATACAATAGAATTTTTCATATACGGACTTGAGTTCGATCTGTCAGTTTGTATGGCAGCTATAGGTTATAATGGTCCGATCGGAACAATTTCTTCGGATATTGTATGATTGCTCTAGACAATAATCCTTGCCAAATTTGGTAAAGATATCTCGTCAAATGAAAAAGTTTTCCATACAAGCACTTGATTCCGATCGGTCAGTTTGTATGTTAGCTATAAGCTATAATGGTCCGATTGGAACAAATTCTTCGGAGATTATATCATTATATATGAAAATATCCTATGCCGAATTCCGTGAAGATATCTCGCCAAATGAAAAAGTTTTCCATACAAGCACTTGATTCCGATTGCTAAGTTTATATGGTAGCTATATGCTATAGTGGTCTGGTATCGGCGGTTCCGCCAATAGAGAAGTTTTTTGGGCAAAAAAGTATGCTTGCAAAATTTCAGATCAATATCTCAAAAACTGAATGGCTATTTCGCTTATATACAAACGGACCCACCGAGGGACATGACTAAATCGACTCAGCTCGTCATGCTGATCTTTAATTTACACACATTTAATAGGATCTACGATGTCTGCTTTTGCGCGTTACCAATTTTGTGGCATCCTTAATATATCCTATTCAGGAAAAGATTTTGGCGGTTTTTACTGAGCTGATTTTGATTGAACAACGAGTTTGTTTGGAATTTTGTGTTTTAATGGCATGACGGCTACGGAATTATTCAAAATGTTGCAGAAGAGTTTAAGGAAATATGCTTTAACACAAGAACAGTCGTTTGAGTGGCCAACAGCAGGCAGTGAAGATTGAGAATTCATTGAAAACTTGTCTTATGCCTATGCACAGCCAGATAACATCGAAAAAGTTAAAGAAACCGTGCTTGAGAGTCATCGTGTTGGCATCGGAGAGCTAGTAAAGGATCTCAGCACTCAGAACTCAACATCTTTTAGTGAATGCTAGATTCACGCCAAAAACAATGTGGCAAGGGAGAATACAACGGTGCTAGAGACCACACATTCATCCAACCCAGCATTACTGGTAAGGAAAAGTGGGTTTATGAAGGGTTTGAGATGAGTTCAAGACGTTGAAACACCAAAAATCTAACGAATGGCGTTCTAAAAAAGAGCTGCAATCGAAAAAATCTAAATTCATTGAAGGTACGATGTTTAATATTTGTATTAAAATGCGTGATTGTTCTTTTTTTTTTTTTGTCAGTCCGAGTCAAATTTGATCACATGGCATAAATATATATTTTTTTCAGTCCGAGCCAAACTTGATCAGATGGTAATAACATATTTTTTTTCTAAGTCCGAGTCAAATTTGATCACATGGTACATATAAGTATACATTTTTGTCAGTCCGAATCAAGTTTGATAAGGGGGGTGAATATACTTTCTGGTCAATCCGAGTCAAATTTGATCAGATGCTATAAATATACTTTTTGTCATTCCGAGTCAAATTTGATCATGTGGTATGAATATACTTTTTGGTCAATCCGAGCCAATTTTGATCAGATGCTATAAATATACTTTCTGGTCAATCCGAGTCAAATTTGATCATATGGTATGAATATACTTTTTGTCAGTCCGAGTAAAATTTGGTCATATTGTATAAATATGTATATATTTTTTTCAGTCCGAGTCAAATTTGATCATGTGGTATGAATATACATACTTTCTGGTCAATCCGAGTCAAATTTGATCAGATCGTATAAATATTCTTTTTTGTCTATCCAAGTCAAATCTGATCATATGGTATGAATATACTTTTTGTCAGTCCGAGTCAAATTTGATCATATGGTATAAATACATTTTTTTTTCAATCTGAGTCAAATTTGATCATATGGTATTATTGATGAAATTAATATACTTTTTTGGTCAGTGCGAGTGAAATTAAATCAGACGATACAAATACAAAATTGTATGTACTCGTACCAGGTTGCTTCAGAGCACTGTAAAATGTAACAACACATCACCTTGAACCGTATTACTCAAGTCTAAGGCGTTACTATTTTTTATTTTAGTTTCTAATTTTGTTAAAGTGGGAAAATTCTTTTATTTTTTCTAAAAAAATACCTTTTTCAAAATGTTTTGATATTCTTACAGCTAAAGCTTTGTGTTTTACTAACCAATAAGACAAAGTACGAAGGCTTTACAATGACAAAAGGTGTAACCAACAAAATGAAGATACCAAAATAAAATATTATACGTATATACTATACATAAATACATATTTATTTTTTTGTTATATATAGTCACTATGTGTCACAATAAATCATTATGAATGTCAAACAAAATAATATACCAACAAAAACAAACAAATGCAAAGAAGAAATACACGCACTGCAGTGTATTAAAGACGCGCACATACACACATACTTATATATATTATTTATAATTATATATGTATATAAAAGTATAACAAAATAGCAGTAATAAATAGGGCATATGTACGCGTAGAATCACAAATCAATATAAGTAGCTTGGCGCGAGCAGTGTGGTCGCCATGTAGTTTTAGTTAATGCGCGCGTGTGTGTGTGGAAAAACATTGACCCGAATTTGCGTGTCGCTGTTAATTTTCTTGTCGCTGCTTTTTTTTGACAAACTTGCACGCTAAGTACACAGTAGCTAACAGCTAGGCAAATACTATCGCCTAGCGACAAACTAAGTGAATTCAAATGCTAAGCGAGTAGTTAAATTTGTCAGAAAAGGGATGGTATAATGAAAATCCAAAATAAGAAAAAGCAAAAAGTAAAAACAAAAAGAAAAAGAAAAAAATATAAAATGTGCATAGCAAAGCTACAAAGTTACTAAACCATTGCTTTATGTGGTAAAATTCATTGCCTTTCAACAGCGTAAAAGTGTGGCGGGGGCGTATGAGCGACCTGTGGATTTTCAAACAAATTAATATAGTGAATGAGAAAATTACAGTTACAATAGTGACGTTATTAATGACGTTAATGGATAATGATCCTAAATCAAATATAAGGTTAAGGACAGAAAATAAATTTGGCTCAAATCCACTGTCATTTGACTCCACAAGTTCACAGGTAAGGCAAAGGAAAATGGGTAGGGCAGCTAGAAGTGCTTTAAGGACAAATCTAATTACGTGGAAACCATTGCGGAAGTAAGCAGCCGCCAAGCAGGATATTAAGGGATAATTAAATGCGGTAAGTAGGCAAATTAGACACGAAGCGTCATTTAATGTAATTGTGTAAAAATGCAAAGCAGCGCTTTTATCCAACATTTAATTATTTCGAATGAAATACTGAATCATCATTAGAATTACGTCATCTTCTAAAGCTTTAATTGCTTAATATTTCTTAGAAGTCAACAATTATTTTCAAAAACCAATCTGGGGTGAAAATTCGCATAAACTCGGATGTCATAATATGTAGGTTTTGGCAAAAACTCGAGTTTAAAATTGGGTGTTTACGAACAGTTTTAGTGTGTTTGAGTTTAATTCAATGAATTTCAATACATACGAGAATTAACTGTCCGAAATCTCAATAAGGCGAAGAAGTAGAGTTTAAGAACGTGTTTATGAAAAATTGCGAGTTTTGGAACTTGGTCTTTAATTTAGCATATTTTATTGTTAAAAAACAAGAACTTTCTAAAAAGCCAATATTTTGACCATAAACTCGAGTTTAAAATTTCGTGTTTATAAAAAATGTTCAAGTTTAAACGACTTGGGAGTTCCATTTAACATATTTTATTATAAAATAGAGAAAATATTTAAAAAGCGAACATTTTGATCACTAACTCGAGTTTAAGATTTCGTGTTTAAGAACAATCTTCATGTTAAAGAAACTTGGAGTTTAGTGTAACTTAACTTATTAAAAAACTTGGAGAAGGATTCCCAAAGTCAACCTAAGTGACCAATAACTCGAGTTTGATATTTGGTGTTTAAGAAAAATTTTAATGTTAAAGAAACTTGAAGTTAAGTGCAGCAGAATTTATTACAAAACAAAAGGAACGGTCCTAAAAGCCAATATTGTGGCCAATAACTTGAGTTTAAGAACGTGTTTATGAAAAATGTTCAAGTTTAAGAGACGTGGAGTTCCAATTAACATATTTTATTATAAAACAGGGAAAACGGTATAAAAATCGAACATTTTGTTCAATAACTCGAGTTTAAGATTTCGTGTTTATAAATAAGTTTGATGTTAAAGGAGTTTAATGCAACCAAACTTAATAAAATATATGGATAACGATTCCGAAAGTCAACATAAGTGACCGATAACTCGAGTTTAAGATTTCGTGTTTATGAAAAATTTTCATCTTAAAGAAACTTGGAGTTTAATGTAACATAGCTTATTAAAAAGCATGGAGAACGTTCCTAAAAGTCAACCAAAGTGAACAATAACTCAGGTTTAAGATTTAGCGTTTAAGAACAATTTTCATATTTGACAAATGTTGAGTTTAGTTTAGTGAAATCTATACATAAGCGAATAAATTGTCCGAAAAGTGAATTATGTGACAATTTACTCGAGTTTAAGAACGTGTTTATAAAAAATTTACAAGTTTAAAAGACTTAAGGAACGATCCCAAAAGTCAACCAAGTGAACAATAACTCGAGTTTAAGATTTCGAGTGAATGA